>OY856409.1:497183802-497896302 GCA_963693085.1 Alisma plantago-aquatica | reverse complement strand
CGAGGATTAGAAGGCGTGACATCATTTTCATCGTGCGTTCCCTTTATGTAACCTTTTTTTTCAAATCTGCCCTTTACCTTTAACAGCTTAGTGCTCATAAGAATCATGGTTTTTGGAGAAATTGAGAGATGATTCCCTATTTTTGTGCCAAAGGCATGACCCAAAATTACACACCTCCTGAAAGTAATTTAATTTACAAAGGGCTTTCCACGTTACATAATCTACAGTAGCACAAAACTCACTGGGAAACATGCTAGAAAACTGTTGTCACATGATTAGCTAAAGATCATACACTTCCTTACCAGTAACTAGCAATATAAGGAAAAAAAGCCACTTCTTAAAACCATGGGCTGATAAAACCTGCAATGAATGAAAATAAGCACACTAGTTAATCGCAAAAACTACTAGAAGATATATGATCAGAGAAAGCAAGATTCACATACATATCTAATGCAGGCAGTGCTACAAGACTGTCGTACATAATTAGCTCAAATCATACAGCTCCTTGTCAGTTTTACCAAGAGGGGTAAAAGCTGCACTTTGAAAACCATAGCCTGAATAAACATGGAAACAAATAAGCATAAGCACAGGTTAGTCACGATATAATGGATAACTTAAACCAGATGAAGCAAGATTCACATACCATACTTGCCACATCTTGGTTTTTGCAAACTCCTAAAATTGATAAATTTGAGCAGATTTTCCATGAGGCTCTGATATATTTCTGTAGTTAGTTCCCACTGCAAAAGGTACAGTTGAATGTACAGGTGTGGTACGATCTTGATCGTTATTCTGACAGGGTCTCAGTATATGCTTTGCACCAGGAATCAGTCTAACAGGACCTATTCTAGAATCATTGCATGAATGAGCATTAACCGATTCAGTTCCATTCAGATTTATAACTGTATCTGCTGTTTTTTCTGTGTTACCATGGAGTAAATCTCTAGAGCACCATTGATGCATGGTTCTGGTACCTTCCTGAACTTCAGAATGGCATTCCATTGTAAGATTTGGCTTCTTAGCTGGCCTTTGAAAGTCATGAGACATCTGATAGCATCCTTTTTTAATTTTAGATATATGTGCAGATCTAACAAGATAATGATATCCAGGCTTTAGAGAATCAAAACTTTTCTGTGTTTCTTTGAGTTTAGTTTTGTTCACCGAGGAATTGAACTTCATAGCAAGTGTAGAGGCCGAAATGCCCTGTGAGGATGGAATGAGAGGGGAACTGATCTCAACACCACTGGATGCAATATCATTAACAGGAAAGGAGAACAATGAGTGGCAAAGTGGAGTGGAACTGGACAAAACATGTGTATCTGATACCGTGCAAGGACAGTGATTTGAAACCAAATCAGGAATTGAACTGTGAATACCTTTATTATGTGTATCATTTCTAAGCCAGTGCGGAAAGTTGCACATAGGGGCTTGGGTTACCTTGGTTTGGATTTTATTTTCATGATACTGCCTCTGAAGAGATGGTGCGGAGGTGCCCCAAAAGGAATGCATTTGGTCCAGCTGGCATTTGACAGGGTTTCGTGGGATACTTTGGACAGACTTGTAGATATAAGCTTCTGCAGATGGTTTCTGCGACATCATAGCATACGGGTTATCCATCCATTTTGAAGATGTAGTTGCTGCCAATTGGATGGAGTTTGGGACGGCAAACCCTTGATTGTGCCCCTTCAAGAATTCACTATCCAATGAAATTGCATTTCTACAAATCTCACATGGATTGTTATCGCTGTTAGCTGATTCCTTTCTAGGAACCCCACTAACCGTCCGATATAAGTTTGAAGTTTTATACTGCGTGTCAGAAAGATATTGCTGTCTTGCTGCTTCTGATGACTGACAATTAACGTTATCCTCTTGTGAGAACCAACTTGAAGTACATGGATTTGATAGAGAAGTAACAGGTTGGTTTCTATCTAAGCTTAGTTTCTCTCTCCATGCATTGCAAGACTCAAGTCCTTCATGATCTTCACTGCTAAAAGCAACCGTAACATCTTTACCCATCAGACGCATTGTTGGTTGGATTATAGACCCAGTTTTTGACCTTCCAATCTGACACATTTGGATTTTGTCATAGGAATGAGGGAAAGGAAGTTCCCTTTCGCCTTTAGAGTGTATGTTGGCTGCTAGATGATTCTTTTCCAAGTACTGCATAGAACCATCATGACCCTGCATTAGTCTTTGGCAATGATCTTTGTGGCCCCTAACAGGAAATTTACTAGCATAAGGCCCAGTTGTAATATCATACTGATTACCACCTGGAATTGTTTTATATGGAAATGGGCATGTACTCTTTATTTGAGACCCTTTATAACCTAGAAGCCTGTCTTTCATTCTTAGAGATTCAGAAGCATATCTAGGTTCAGTTGTATCCCACATTGTAAAACCGTCATTTGAGCAGCTTCCTTTATTGTGATTTTGCAACAGCTGTTCCGATATCACATTGGTGCGATAGTTACACCTTATGAACTCCCCCTGTGAATTAAGAGGTAGGCCAACAGTTTCCCTGATTTTGAACTTCTCCTGACAGAGGGCTGCTGAATTTATTTGGGATATATCGTTAGATAAGTGACTGTTATCCTTCAGATCTTTCTGATGCTGAGCACTGAGAGACGGAGATTTGAAAGTTTGGTTGAAAGCATTATTTACTACATTGTCGCTTCCACTTGATTGATAATTATTAATTTGTCTTACTAAACAAGAAACTGACGACTGTGAAATGGACCCAGTAAAAGGAGAATCACACACTGTAATATTATCAGGATTCACTGAAGCAGGGACTCTGCTTTTATCACGAATTGGTATTTTGTTCCACAACAGTTGTTCATCGGGTTTCTCTTTAAGACTTAGACTTGATCTGCCTGACTGGAAGTCACTAGTAGTTGCACTTGAGAAGCATATGGTTGACAAGTTTGGACCATGGAAGTCCTGTGATGTGGTGTTTAAATCTAGAGGTTGACCAAATTTTGTTGTTTCACTGCTTTGCAAGTTTAAATCTATGGCACGAGAAACTTCAGTGGAAATGTGGATATGGACCAAGTTATCTCTGGGACTAGAAACTTGAGAAACATCTGTAATACTATCATTAGCCCTACCAGCCTCGTCCTTATCACCGATTTCATCCTTTCTTGATTCATTTGGAGAAGATGAAGAAGGCAGAATACCTGAAGACATCTTATCAATGTTCACTGCTTGAGGCAACTCTACTTGTAAGTCAGTATTCTCTTGTTCATTGCTGAAAGAAGTTATGCCATTGCCGTCAGAGAAATGAACGTGCTTTCTTGATTGTCTAGCATCATTCTGGCCGGAATCAAAATTCAGTGTATCGCCATTTTTCTTGTTTCTTTCTGTAGATGCTACTCTTGTGTGCTTCTTCAAAATGCTTCGGACAGGAAGGGATGCACACTTTCGAAGTTGTTTTTTGGTTTCCATGGATGCAGTTTGGACAGAATTCTTTTTCATTTTCTTTGGTATACACCCTGTATCTTTTTTCCTCTTATCAACAAGCTTTTTGGTTTTCTTTCCACATCTTCTGAACTGTGACCCATGTAATAGTAGAGCATAATCAACTTTAGACGGAAGTCTGACATTATGCATAGCATCCTGTAGAAGGAAAAACTGGATATTACAGACTTAGCATATAAACTGATAGGATAAATAAATCAGTATTTAAGTAGTACAGCTAAAGAAGTGGTACGAGCAAACATTGCCCCTCCCCCCTAGGGTTACCATGACCGCCACCAATGGCTGGGGGAGGGGGTCATGATTTTTTGTGCCACTCCTCTAGGCCAGGTGCATGATCTTGTTTCTATCCTCGCTCTCTCCAGTGATCTGTGAGTGTTATGTGGGTTGCGGGTGGCCTGAAGTGTATTTTTTTCTTCCGCTAATGCAGTCTCTCATATGTGTGACTGTTTCTCGCCTTCCATTCTGGTTTTGACATTTCTCCTTGTTAAAAATCTAGTGCTCTCAAAGTAAACATTCCTTATTCCTGTTGGTGCTCCCTGTGGCTGAACAATTTTAAAGAAAACCCTAGAGAAAGGTCTTCTTCCTTGAATCATAGATTCATCAAGAAACGACAATATGACACAGACTATGCAAAAGTGACTTTTTTTTTCATTTCTTGGTATGTGATCTCATGGAGAAGATGTTTATTTCATGTAATTGAGGAATGTCATTTTAATGTCGAGTTATTTTTCTCTTTTTGCTTATGTTATGTTGATCTCAGATTCTGAAGCAGGGGTTTGTTAGTCTACTCCATTCCTACAAATAAAACAAGCTTTCAAATTAATAGGCAATAAATCTTTTTCCATTATATTTGACATGGTATTAGAGAAGGAAGATTAATCAGGGGGAATCCACCACCATGTGTGTGTCTCCTCCCCTCCCTTTGCCGCCTTTTCCCCACGACCTCTGCCCCAGCCGTCACATCACGTCACTCCTCACCATCTCTTTCGCCTTCTAGACTCTACCGTTGGTCTCCCTGCCTTCCTATTCTTTGTTGGGTGTATGGTCTTCACTAAAGCCTATGCCCTAAGGGTTGTAGTAGGGAAGCTGTATGGCAGCATTATTGTTGGTCTCAATGGCCGTCTACAATTAGGGTATTTCTACGTTCTTGAGGTTGACCATCATTCATCTTCCTCCTAACCTTGGTGCTGTCTAGCTTCCCCAACAGATCATGTGATTGTTGTGGTTATGCTGATTACATTTCGTATTTGTCACCCACATGGAACATGGTTAGTCCTTCAAACGTTGGTCTAGCCGGATTTCCACACGTGTGTGCCATTATATAGTGCGTGATTGGTACTCCAAACAGTGTTCTGCGTCAAATTTCACATGGCGTATAAGTCTAACATGTCACATGATTGGCACTCTTCCCTATTTTCCCACATGGCAGGCACACACATCTTCCACAAGGTGTGCTATCTTGTGGACTTTTTGACACATTTCACATTTGCTATGTGCCCACTTGTGGGTTTCATTAACACAATTCTCACACGGCATGTTTCCTTCTGCTTGACATGTCCCTATTATGACACACGACGTGAGGGATATAGACAGAGGGGGCCCTTCCTAGGCTGACCCCCCCTCTCATTGGAAAAAGAAACACAAAATAACACTACGACATCATGTACTAATCATAATTTTGTTAGTTTTTCTTGTGACGTCACAGTTTGTGATCATCCACTTTTTTGTTTTTGCCACTCCTACCACCCTTCTAACTACTATAGTTCAGGGTCAAACTAATAATATTTAATAATGAGTTTTGTTAGCCGCTCGCAGATCAAGAAATTACCAGTCTTGACATGGATACCATTTGTAAGACCCCCGGCCCAGCTTAAACTCTTAATAATGCTTTATTATCCTGACTGTGTGTTTGGATGCTTTAACTTCATGCTCGTTGTATATGTGATAAGTTGGTTGATGTTTTACTTGTGAGGGTCTATGCACAAATTCTCCATATTTGGAGGGCTTTCTTACAATTTGCGCATAGCATGCTCTCCCTCTTGTTTGGACTTGGTCGAGTGAAATTGGATCACCAAATCAAGTGTTTTGCGTTCTCATTAGTTGAGAGCCGATGGAAGTGTTTTGCCTTTCCGTCGATTGAGGACTAATGGAAGCGTCATGTTTTCTCATCGGTTGAGGACCGATACGGGCACTCTACCTTTTCCATCAACTGGGAACCGATAGAAATGGTCGGTCTTGTTACCCTCTGTACTTTCGTCGTGACCTATTGGAGCCAGCTAGTGGGCATTGACCCATCATCGATTGAGAACTGATGCGGTAGCTGGCCAGCTAGATGGCAATCCTTCATCGGTTGGGGACCGATGGGAATTGGCATTAGTCTCATTGACCAATGAAGAGTCCGACCGATGGAACATAGGGTGCTTGGAAACTGATGAGATCTCAGTGTACGTCCTGGTGAAACCCCTACCTACCAATGGAGCTCCTACCCTCGCCTACCAATGGGGGGGTGGGACTACCTTCAGATGAAGTTGTGAATGAAACAACTAATGGTTGGACAACTTTGACCATCTTTGGCTCTCCTAGGGGGCTATATATAACCCCCTTCGCTTCTCCTCCCTCGCATCAATTGTGTGAGTTGCCTTCAAAACTAAAGTAGCAGCAAACGCCATTGGTTGACAACAACTGATGCCTTCATTGATCTCCATCGCGGTTGTTGTTTGCTTCTCTTCTTTTCACATGTGAGGATCAACATCATCCCTTGTGTCTTCTAAATTTAGACCCTTGTAAATGGAGTTCCCATCCTTTGTGATCTTGGTGATTCATCATCTTCTACCTCCCTGGGCCATTCTCTTAATGATTTTCCTTTGGGGTTTTGACTACATTAGTCTTACACCCTATTTCCCTTCTCTTCATTGCTCTAAGTTTCTCTTAGATCGTGGATCTAGTTCTTAAAGGAGCTTTTGGTGAAGAAAACTCAGATCTTTGAAGGGATCGCAATTTCCTTATTGTGGGATTGTCTTGGGGCTTGAAGCATGATGTTCGAGATTTTCTCAACATCCTCTTTGAGTGGACTTGTTTTCAATGTTTGTAAGGTAAGTGATATAGCGTATGATGCATTCAGTACCTACCTTGTAGGTACTGAATGCATCAATCGTTATTTCTGTAGAGATCTCCCATAAAATGCTACAAGGTAAAATCTTGTACCACTCTAAACTCGTATATAGAGGATATGTACTTGCATGTTCTATTTAAACTTCACAAATAGTTTCTTGATGCTAGAAACATGGTAAGTCTAGCATGTCCTTCCATAAATCCAGTTCATTTGAAAGAATGAACTTAATGCTAGTACATTTATAGTCAATGATTCCCTATGAGTATATGTGATGTGGACTATATGTCACCCTTGCTGTTAGAACTTCCCTAAGAAATTTTTAAGACCTTCATAGAATGGTGTGTTCTCCTTATACTTAAAAGTGTTGTTTTATGATACTTACAAAGAGAGAGACAAACTTCTATAATACGATGTCGTGTAAGGAATCCAACCTTGGTATGGTCTTGATACCCTTAAGAACTCTTTGGTGTCTGATTCTTCATGATGGGCCTTGATATGGCTAGAAAACATTGTTGTATACCTTGCCTTGAGAAGTTAGATTCGTATTATCATACGGTTTATATTTCTAAAGACAAATTAACTTGTAATTTATCCATTGTAGTTATATGTAACTTGATTGATTCATACAAGAGGAATGAATCTAACTAATCAAGAGCAATCTTAACCTAGTAGCGCCTGAGTCATTAGATCTATTTTCATGGGTCGTTGGGGGAAATAGTGAAATGAGTTAATCTCGTAGCAATCCATCATTTGTGAGAAGATGCTTGGAATGTACATTTTTTTAGTACATGGGGGTGTGTGGTTTACATACCCTAGCATCCACAAGTCCTTTTAGGGCCCGATTATAATCTACTTTTCGGGATATATGGTACATGTCGTGATGGAGAAACGTTGCGATCATGTCTCGACTTGAGATGGGTCAAGTTTAATGTTGTGGCATGTGTACCCATTACCGATTGATGATATGTGGATCCATATTTGAGAAACTACCACGAAAGACTTGGCATGTGAGCACTCTACTAATTATTACTAAGGTTGTGGAGAGATAATGGAATCCAGATATCTTTAGATCTTATATGAACTGCTAGTCTGGGCTTCACAACCACTAGTTAGCGGTTTGAGTGGTACACCTCAAACTACCCACAGCATAATAAATTCGTATATCATCCACGTAGCATATTCGTTTAGGTTTAATTGGCGAAGAACATGGATTTGCTCATTGTGTGTGATTTCATTATTGCAATAACTTATATGCTTTATATCCTGTCCAAGTATCATTGACAAAACATGCATAATTATTGCAAGAGTGTACATTTCATTATAATGCCAATCTAATCATCTAAATGCTTATTGTCATGCTTATTGCACACAAGATTTATATAAAGTATTAAATGCTTCAATTTTTATATCGTATTTCTTGGACTTGGGGTCTCATCTCGTGGTTTTTCACATCTTTTACGTGACCAACAAAGCTTCCAGGTAGAAACAAATATGATCAGAACTGGTGGAGGCCGATCCTAGTTTGGAGGTAGGTGATGTCTGCGTGAAGGGATTCCGGAGGTAGGTGATGTTTGTGTGACCTACTTGGGACTAAGTAAAGTTTATGTATAGGGGTAGCAGTTTAATGTCGTCCCTATACAATTAGGTCCACGCGGAAAAGTTTTGTACTAGTTATATACCCGGCTTAAGATTTGGACAAGTGTGCCTTATTTTGTAGCACTAGTTATATGAGTTGTAAGTTTCTTGTCTGTATCATGTAATAACTCTCTTTTGTGATGTAAAAGGATAAGTCATTGTATGTGGAAGAATGTAAATATGATTGTGGAAAGTTACTATATAAATTCAAGTCCTGGTTGATATTATTTCTTGCAAATAATTGAAAATTTTGGACCCATGTTGTATATGAAGTGGTTTAATTGTTGATGACGTTCGTTAGTTTTAATCGGGATTTGTTTTGAGTAATCTCAATCTTGTGGTGATGGGATGTTACACCATCATTACTATTTCAACCGACAATGCCAACCAATGTCATTCTGCATCCAACTAGTCTCCTATTAGGATTGACCTGATAATGCAAAATCAAATTATATCATGATTTATACAAATCAGGCCCATATTATAATTTTCTTAATCCTCCATTGACGGCGTATATCGCTGACATGCGAGATTTGATCCACAATTAGCTGCCTACACTACATGTTTTATTTCTATAGGTTATGCAACATATGCAAATTGCAAGTTCTTATTCTTTGCATCCTTTTTTGGCTTTCTTATGGAGTCTGCCAATGAAACTATGGATGGTGATCCCAAATGTGTGACAATGGTCCAATTTAATGACACTAATTATCTGCTTTGGGAAATATCTCTTTAGATTCATGTTGAATCCTTTAGAAAGACTGAGCATCTCACTGGTGTTCTTCGATGCCAAGGCAACTTGTAAAGTGGTAAAAATGTAAATCCCAAGTTTTGGCATATATCCTTGATGATTTTGTATCGTTGATCTTCCGCAACATCATCTTCTTGAAGACCGCAAAAGAAGCTAGGGAGTTGGGATCTCTTGCAAGGGGAATTCCTCTCATATCTGTAATGTTGTATAAGAGGTTTCATAAGCAACACTTAGATGAAAAATGCAAGCTTTGCATCCCAATATGACATCTAAGATTATTCTAGAAGGAGCTAAAGGCATACCATCCCCTCACTGATAATCTCACTAAACTACAACAAGAAGAAGATGGAAGTACAATTGTGTCATTTTCTTGCTCTTTGCCTACAAGCTATGATGTTCTGACACTTGATATGCTTTCAAGCCTTGATGATGCATGTTGAAGACTTTGTTAATTCTTCTTCTCTCCATTGTTGACCTTTTTTTCCCATGTTGTGTATGGCTGAAGCCGCAAATGTGGTCGAGGTCATGGAAACTCTGGTTTCTATTTTGTTTTTGGTGCTTCTGGAGTTGAAGTGGTGTTCCTTATAATTCACGCTAGTGCAACTTCTGTAAATGCTCTGACCATTCAAACGTCTACAAAAAGAAACACAGGTACTTTCTACTACCTTTTCCACAATGGTGACTCTCAATTCTAGAGCAGTTGATCAAATTTGCATCTTTGAATTCTACTCAAGCCAACTTTGCTCAAAATCAAGTATGTGCTTCAAGGTTTTCTTTACCTACCCCCCCCCAATGAATTATTGATTCAGGGGCTACTACTCACATGACTGTCATCAAACAGATACTTACTAAACTAAGTCATACATCTTATCCTCCATGTGATATTGGTTGATGATTCTACTACTGTTGTAACTACTTACTAGTGTGGGAGATCTAAGACCCATCCCACATCTCTCCAACAATGGGCATGTCATAAAGTAAAAGACATCTACTTGTTGTATTGATAAGAGAAAACCATGCTCCTATAATAGGAGAACAGGGAAGCGTATAGACACAACTTAACCCTAATGGGCCAAGACATACTTGAGTTATGATAGGAAGATATCGGTTTGAGCTTGCAAAACATGTACTCAAACGGTTGGAGGCTAATGTTCAGAGAGATGTTTTATATTCTAATGACCGGAGGAATATTTATACCCTTACACGCACCAAAATCATATTCCCATTAAGAAGCAATCACTCGACAGCTCTTGTACACTTGCGAAAAAATTTGCAAGTGTAAGACTTTTCAATTAGGACTAAAAAATATGTTTGGAAAAGAGCTAATTAATTAAATTAATAACTAATTAAGTTGTTGTATCCTTGGGCCAAATAAGATGGAAGATGAAAGAAAATTCCCGCAATCCACAAGCCCAAGCCCGTGCCCGTCCATCTCAACCATACGAAGTGTGGCATGATGCATGCTTGTGCGTGCGTGTATGTTGTGGCTACCATACCCACCAATAACATAAATAAACAAACTCTCTAATACTCCCCCTCAAGCTAAAGTTGGGAGAATCCCAATTCAGCTTGCAAACAGAGAGTTGGACTAAAAACAAGGAAACAGAATAAAAGGATAAACCAAGCCCATAAAAGATTTCTCCCCCTTAAAATTACAATAAAGCACTCATCGCTCAAATACTCCCCCTCAAATAGATAACTCAAAGCAGATATGCAAGCATGATGAATCTGAAGGATGTCACAAGTCGGCCGTGCTGGTCACAAAAAGGTAGCATAAGCTTCTTGATAAAAAAAGATATGGCATCTGGAGTAGTAGTAAACAACAACAAAGCGTCATGGTCCTCGTCGCAATCGCTAACATCGCAGCCTAAAGAGTGTTGGGTCACAGCAGCAGTAGTAGTCAACATGCGAAACAGAGCACGGACGGGCCAAAGAGTACTGGCACACAGAAGTAGAAAGTCGACGTACAAACAAGGCACGGACAAGTAAAAAGGTCAACATGCACAAAGCATGAACAAGCCAAAGAGTGTTGGCGCACAATAGTAGTAGTCAACGTGCAAAGAAAGTCCAGACAAAAAGTAGGCAGTAGAGTCGACGTAGCCATATACAAGACCATCTTGAAAAAGCAAGCACTATACATGAATCTCCAGATAATAAGCTCTCTAAGAAGCATATAGCAGTAAAAGACTTTTCAGATACAAATAGCGATTGTAAAAGTCCACAAGCTCTTCAAAGTGCATAAAGATCCAGAAATATATATCAAGCAACAAAATATAAATTTCCTCTCCTCCATCTCTCCTCTATTTCTCCCCCTCACACCAACCACAGAAAGAACCAAGAGTGGTTGGGGTGGAAAATAAAAAATAATAGTAGAGGTAGTAAAATTAGTGGAGGGTGGTAACTGATAATGCAAGTCAATGTGTTGTATGAGCCGATTACATAGATCCCCCCATAGTAAGGAATGGACTAATATATCGAATCTGAATAGATATTGAATATGTATGTGGAGGGTAGCACAAAAAATTGAGAGAGATGACAAATATATGTGCGTAGGGTTGCTTAGCAGTAGACCTTGGAACAATATACCTATCATGAACTTATTTCATTCTGAACAGCAACACTGTACGACTCGGTTAAGAAGAGAACAATTAATAGTAGTCTGCAATGGATCGTTGTTCAAGATTTTAAAAAGGGCATCTTTTTATTTTCAAGGGCAGTCAACGACCTGCAATCACAAACCTCTTTTCCCTTTTTTTAGATTCCTTGTATAATGCAGCAACATACTTGGCAACTGGTGGTAGAAACCAAGAAACATGGTTCTCGATTACGGTAGTTCCCTTTCCCGTGCCACATAACCAATAAGTTACATGGATGACTTATAAACGTGCAGAAGAGATCCAAATCCTTAGGAGACCTACTGTTGCAGCGGCTATAGATCGAAGACGGTGCGGAAAAGTAGTCGAGGACTTAAAGAGCCGGTATCTATCTAGGCTTAGGTGGCACCCCTTAGGAGTAGTGTAATTGGTTGGAGTTTATCCTCTGTGAAGCCTATGATCTTGTCACATGGTTTCCACAACCATATGAAAATAGACACTGATTTGCCTTCATGCTCCGAACCGCAATTTAGATGTCGCGACACTTTTCTGACGAGCAAAAGCAGAACAGATTGCTCGAGAAAGGGTTGGTTATGGCAACAAGAGGGTTAAAAAGCAAGTGTGCGTGGGAGGGGTTATATGCGGCAGAGTCACGGACAACATCAGGCTACGAGGCAATTTCCTAGTAATACGGCGGGGTGAGATAGTGAGTAAGGGCTTAAAATATATAGGAGAGGGCTGGGTGGCGGTGGTGGCAGAGAAAGGTTGGAGGGAAGAAGTTGGCAGCATCAGCCAAATTGCCCAGTGGGCGGCTAAGCCAAAAAAAACGGATGTCACCCGCAGGCAGAAGGAAACGTTTTTGTCTCCTCTAGGTTTAGGGTAGGATCACTGCTCTGATACCATGTCATAAAGTAAAAGACGACTACTTGTTGTATTGATAAGAGGAAACCCTGCTCCAATAAATAGGAGAACAGGGAAGCGTACAAACACAACTTAACCCTAATGGGCCAAGACATACTTCGGCCCATATTACAAAGACACTTAATAATATAAATAAACAAACTCTCTAATTGGGCGCAAAACCACTAACACATTTCGAGACACGAACACGGGAGATAGGAAATTTCTAAAATGTAGGACACGAACATGACATTGGATGAGGAGAAAACATTTTTAACATATACATATATGGGTGCGTACAATAAATGTATGTATGCAATCAAATAATAAAAATATATATCTTTATATTTGTATATGTATATATATGAAACTAAATAAGAGTATTTTTGCATGTGTAACAAAAACATTATGAAGTAGACAACAAAACTTATTGCAATTTCTCATTGAATAAAGTAGATTTGCATTAAAAAATGAGATCCAATTACTTTATTAATCGGTTTATTGACCACAACGTGATTCATGATATCCATATATCTTGAATTTTACATATTGACTTTTTTCAGAAATTTGTTTGCAATTTTGATTAAAATTCAGCTATATGTTCATTTTTCCAATGAAAAGACATTTAAATAGTAGTTGTAAGTTCAGAATTTACACTCTCAAATAGGCTGCTGCAATAGCAGCAACTGTAGTTATTTATCCAGGGAGTGTCTGGGCCATGTCCAACCATGTTTGCACTTCAAAAAAGGACTAAAATAGACAGGACAGGTCTTTCCATGTCGAAAACGTTTTGAGTCATGTCTCAGAATTGTATGTGTCCAGAACGTGTTTGACAAAGATAGTGGGTTGTATAGAAATGTCTATGCTTCATAACTCTTCCATTTTCTTATTTGTATTGGAAATTTCTTATAACTTAGTCTATATTAGTAATCTTACTAAATCCTTAAATTGTAATATAACTTTCGCAATTAAGGATGTAAAGATGAGGAAGATGATTGATGGGGGATATGAAGGCGGTGATGGATTGTATATCCACTATCATCAGAGAATCCTTCATGGTATGTAGCTCTACCTTCCACCATGTTCTATTAGTGGCATCTATGGCTTGGCCATCCTTCTTTGAAAAACTTGAAAATTTGTTTCCATGTCTTGATTCTGAAACCTTTTAAGTGTCAATCTTGTCAACTAGTGAAACACCATAGATCTGTGTATCCAAATTTCACTTTTATATGTTCTTTTAATTCATTAAAGATAGGTACAAAAAAGGTTGTTTTTGTGGAGATCCAAAGGGGATTTCAGCTTCCATTCCCAAATTTTTTATAAAAAGGTTGTCCTTTTCTTCTTTTTTGTCCAGCGTGAGTCTCATACCTTAGATCCTTGCTAAAATAGGAGTTCAAGTCTTTTTGACGTGGTTTATTATGGTATTTGGGGACCATATACATGCCTACTCGTTTGAAGATTTTTTTATTGTGGATTATTAGAGGTGAATCCCTGATTATTGTAAAATGTTTTCAATGGTGCTCCTTGTATCGGAGTAGACCTGCATTCGTAGTACAACAAGTACACATTAAGCTTCTCGTACCCATTAGACCCATAGAGACCTACTAACTCTAATAGCCTTCTCTAACACCGCTTTGAAGCTAGAGAGTACACATCATGTAGTCCATGTTTGTTGTGCATATTAAAGAAGTGAAGGTGGAAGAGGCTTTCTCCTGTCTTTATATGAGGTGTGACAGTTTCTTTGTTTTGACCAAATCTCTAATAAAGTGACAGTCAACCTCTACATGCTTTGTACAGTGGTGGAAAACTAGAATGTTTGCTTGATTAATTGCAGCTTGATTGTGCAATTTAGTAGTATAGATGTCCTGACTGCAATCCTGATCTCATGAAGCAAAGAGAGTAAGCAGTGAATGTCACAACATGCATGGGCCATAGCCTGATTATTGACTTCAGTGCTCAAACAAGCCATGACATAATGCTTCTTGGTACTGCAACTAACAAGATGTTTCCCAAAAATTTACAAAGCATAAAGTCAACAGTTATTTGCATCTTCTGTCTAGTCTGCATCTGCATAGCTTGTAACAAAGATTCCCGTGGTTTGTGTTCGTTTGCATAGCAGTCCTTTTCCAAAAGCCCCTCTGAAATAATGCAAAATTCTCTAGACATTGACCCAATGCCATTAAAGTGGGTTGCTCATTAACTGACTAAAAATATATACAACAAAGGCAATGTCGAGGTGAGTGATGGTTAGATTTATGAGTTTCCAACAACTCGAACAAAACCTTTCTAGATAAAAGAAACACTTCCCCTCGTAAATAGCTTAGCAATGGTAGTCGAGGAGATGCAACAAGCTTACAGCCACCCATACTAGTCTCTTTGAGCTGACAAAGAACACATATGTGTTGATAGATTTTGATCTCAACATCAGATCAAAGAACTTCAATACCTAAGAAATACCAAAGCTTTCCCAGATCTTTAGTAAGAAAAAGAGACTTGAGTGAGTTTTTCAGTGCTCATATGCCTTAACTATCATCACATGTAATGATGATATCAACTATATACACTACCAAATTGATTATGTCAGATTTAGACTTGGAGGAAAACAAGTTCTTCTTGTTAGATTCAAGCATTGTACTTAGTTTGTTTTAAACCACACCCGGGCTGACTAGTTTATACCATAGATCGATCCCTATAAGTTGCAGACTTTGGTGGATGCCCCCTCAATGATAAACCCCAAAATTTGTTGCATAAGATATTCTTCAATCGGTCCTCATAATGAAATGCATTCTTAATATAAAGTTGGAACAATAATCAGTCCATATGTGCTACTAGGAAAATCAGAAAGCACATTAAGGCAGTGATGAAGGAGCTTTCAAAGAGCTCAACTTTGAAAGTGTAAATAAAGCAGTCAACCACAATGCAAGATTTAAGTCTTTCAATTGAGCCCTAAGAAAATACTACACACAGAAGATCCACCTACAACCAACCACATCTTGGCTAGGTGCAGCGGGAACAAGGGCCACCTACTACACAGAGAAGATCCACCTACAACCAACCAACCACACTTCCTACATGTTGATTAGTGCTAGAGGTTATTCATTCAGGTTACGTCATCTATACTGCCCTAACTGTTTGTGTTCTATACAGTCTAGTACTTTACCTATGTCCCATCACTTTGGGGCGTGCCCATGTTGTGCTAAACATGTTAGCGACTTACTTTGTGTTTACAACACTTTTTGGAGTTTACTACTTGTGACCTAACACTCTCCAGTCTACTCAACGATGCTAGTGACTGAGATGATGTCACTTGCTTATACTTGGTGCTATTTACTATTGCTCCAGATGCCACTTCTTTTTTATCCGGAGCTCCTACTAGCTTCATGTGTACCTTCTTGGAGTTGTCTTCTTAAGAGGGAGCGCCAAAGTGTTGGTTACTACTCACATTATATTCTAGTTGCTCTCTCTCTTGCTACTCAACATTGATTGAAGACTTGTCGATTACTAATGCTTAAGGGAAGTATTGGCTTGTTGGAGTGCTTGATTATAAGATTGAGGAGTGAAATTCTTATATGAGATTGGTTTAACTTTTTTTTCCATCATGCATGTCTATCAAGGAAGGTGATATCGACGATACTGTCGATATACTGACCGATATTACTAATATCGATGGCATCGGTCATCGGTTCACACAAACCTATTGTTGGGATTGCAACTATCAGTAAACCAGTGGGCTTATCGGTAAAACCGCCCAATATCGGAAAAATAGGGGGTACCGTTGCAAAATGTCCCACTTAAGGGGTAATACCGGAAGTATGCCGCCTCGACATACCAAAAATTGCAAATTTGCGTCTGCTGCTGCTGCTGCTGGAGTGAAGAAAGTTGGAGATTTTGAGCGATTTCTTTCCTTGGAGCTCAAATCATCCCTAATCAAGGTATGTTTTCTTAATTTCTTTCATTTCTCATCATTTGAAACCCCTCCCCTCTCTATTTCCTTCTATTTTCACCATAAAAGTTCTCCAAAATTCTCTAAATACACCCAAATCCTAGATCTACTCCAAAAACTTAGGATTAATGCTATTTAACAATAGATTTATGAAAATATTATGTAGATCTACTAATGTATCACTAGATCTACTACTATTGATTAATATTATCATAGAATTTCACTAATCAATATTAACTTCGTAATAATACAATAAGTGCTATCAATAATAGGTATCTAACTTAGGTTTAATAGAATTTGTACGAAATACTAATACGAACAAATACAAACTTAAATATAGTAAAAATATTTATTTTTTCAAATTTTCATTTATAAAAAATGCTGAAAATAAAAAAGTACATTTTTTTCTACAGAAATGTGTGTTAGTCTTATATAATATGGAATGAGCAATTTGTAACTCGACACTTCCCTTAATACTAGATAAATATCAGATTTTATAATTTTTAAAATAATTTAATACTTTTATTTTTTCATTTAACCCTTTTTCCTTGTTAATGAAAATCTTAAAAAATATTGTGCTTGATTCTTTAAATACATTTAACATTTATACACTTAAAGTATTGTGTTTGTATCTATAATACATAAAATAGATTAATTACTTGCAATTTAATGGGTTATTGATTTTATACACCTAAGTTTTGTTTGTCTTTGTATTTTTGCGGTGTTGACTCTTGAGAAGATGTCTTCAAGCAATGGTGAGGGTGTTGGGGCCGGTAATGTTGGAGCTAAGGATGTGAATTTTGCATGAAATCACTGCATGCCTCTTGACGGGAACAAGGGAAAGATAGTTTGCAATTACTGCAGGAAGACAATTGGTGGAGGGGCATTACTAGATTTAAACGTCGTATTACTGGTGGTGACAAAAATGTGGCAATGTGCCAGAGATGTCCCCCAAGTGTTAGGGATGATTTCAAAAAAACTTATGGTTGCAAAGAAACAAAAACAACAAAAGATGAAGGAGGTTGACAGGACTTACACAAATACATTATTTGATGTTAGGCGCACAGGTTCCTTTGCTAAATCAGATGATGATATTGAATATCCTCCCAAATGTGATACAACTTAGTCACATCGTATGTATAGACGTGCTATCAGAGATTCTTGCAGAAGTGAGTAGGAAAGGGAGGAGGCAGTCAAATTACAAGGAGGTATGGGCCATCTAGTGCAGGTGGAGGCAGCGGGAGTGCACGTATTCCTGTTGTTGACCTTGATGACGATGAAGAACGAGCTAGTAATGATAAAAGGAAGAAAGGCGGCATTGATACACTTTTCCGTTCTGCTAATGTGAGATTGAGGAATGTTGACGAATCAGGGGTTAGGAAGCCTGAGGCTTGGCAAAAAAGCTTCAAAGTAATGTTCATTGGTGCAAAAGATAAAGTTGGCAAGGCAGTGGGTAAGTTCTTCTTTGCTCATTGTATACCTACACATGTTGCAACTGATCCTTATCTATATCATATGGTAGATGTGATAAGGAAGTCTAGTAGAGGCATCAAGCCCCCTAGTTCATATGAATTAATGAACAAGTATCTTCCCCTAGAGAAGAAGGATCTAAGCATGGATTTCAGACCAAAAACATATGTGGTCTGAATATGGTGTCACGCTTAAGTGTGATGGGTGGACTAGTGGAAACAAAAGACAAATTATCAACTTTCTTGCACATTGTCGTGGATCCACAGTTTTTCTAGACTCTTTTGATGCTTCAGGTGAGGTCAGGATCTACAGGTACATAAAGAGACTAATGAAGGCATACATGAAGTAGGTTGGTGTGGAGAATGTAGTGCAGATAGTTACTGATAATGCTTATGCCTTCAAGAAGGTCAATAAGGGTATGATGAAGCAATATTCGGTCTATTGGACACCATGTGTTGCCCACTGCATAGATCTCATTCTTAAGGACATTGGCTCAATTGATTTCATCAATTTTGTTGTCACTAATGGTAGGTTGATTACATGATTCGTCTACAACCATTCTTTTCAGTTAAATGCAATGAGACAACCTAATTACTGTGGAGGTAATCTAATTAGAACAGGGGCAACTTGATTTGCAACAAATTTTCTTGCCTTGCAATCATTAACGTCCAAAAAGGATGGACTTAGGAGGCTCTTCAATGGAGTGGAGTGGACCTGCTGAAGGAGCACAAATCCCAAGTTGGCAAAAGAATTGAGGAATTGATTGCCAACCAACCTTTTTGGTATGGGGTTACTAGGGTGTTGCGAATAATGGAACCCATTATCAAAGTATTGAGAGTGGTAGATGGTGACAAAACTGCAACAATGCCTTTCTTATATGATGCAATGACCTCAATGGTGGACAATATCAAAGCAGCAACTCCTAGGTCCAATGAGCAATACATAAAAATTTATGAGAATCGTTGGACAAATATGTTTTTGCATCCATTGCATAAAGCAGGTATATATCTCAATTCTTTTCTAACTTCTAATTTATTTGTCTAACTCATAGTCTACAAATAGAATGTCATTTGTATCCTCATTTCAGTTTGTGATAGCTTACTATTTGAATTTTAGGTTCTAATATTCACAAACGTTGGGCTTGAATGCGACTCTAATGAATGCAGTGAAAGATGTCACTAACAAGTTCATTACTTCTCCAAAAGAGCGATTGCTAGTATTGGAAGAGGTATATAACCATATAACTTACATTCTTAATTTCTCATTAATCATTACTTTTATTTCATTATCGAAATATTGTAAATATTATTTTTTCAATCGCACCAGTTTCGTGAAAGCATTGGATGCTTTGGCCTTCCAAATTTTGTTTTTGATCGCGAGGCAAGTGATCCTTGTAAGTGGTGGGTTTGGAATGGAACGAGTACCCCCTATTTAAGAAAAGTGACTATTTGCATCTTTTCTCAAACAACATATGTAGGGGGTTGTGAAAGAAATTGGAGCACTCTCAATCTAATACACTCGAAGAGAAGGAACAGGTTTGGGGAAAACAGTTTGAGGAATCTCGTCTATGTTCACTACAACATGTTGTTGAAGGCTAGAGCAATACGAGATGCCAACTACAAGGAAGTGGATTTTGTTGTTATCCACAATCCCATTGACACCGCATATAATTTCAACCCTGAAACACATAAGAGGACTAGAGGAAGATTATGGAAAATCCTTTAGAGGAATGGATGAATGAGATAGGTCGTCCTGTTCTTGATAATTTAGATGGACACCTAGATCCATATATAGAAGAGCAATTTGATGCAAATAATGGTGATGATATTATTATTGATACCCTGTGTGAAAGACTTGAGCCAGAAGTGGCACAAGCAAATATTGATATGGAAATCAATAGAGTAGTGGAAGAACAGTTAGGTAGCTCATATTCTTCTTCTTCTACATTTGGTTCTAAATGTAAGTTTGATGATGGTGGAAATGATGATGGTAATCGCAGTCAACGCTCTCTAGAATATCCTCCAGTTGTTGATCCTTAAAATGATGACTAACCTTGTGTTAGCAGGGTTGCACCTCCACTAGAACATGAATATCCCATGGCTGAAAAAACATTTCAAAGGAGAAAAACTTGAACTGGGAAAGATTACAGCAGTGCACCTCCACCACATGCCACAATGCCCACAACTACAAGCCCCACCCCTACCCATCCAATCCACAACCACTATACCAAAGTCAAAGTGACTATTATTTGATCTTATTGATTCAATAGATAGCATGAGCATATTTGACTCTCAATATCAACATTCATTTGGAGATACATTATTGGGCAGACACTTCCATACCCATCTCAGTCCCAATATGGGTATTAAAAATATCAAGTTGAACCACCACTAAGATTACAATTAGAAGTAGGTTTGGGATATCACAAAGCATACTATGTGCTTAGCCCTTATGGATGCTTTCGGGTGAACACTGAAGCATACTCTGGTGATGGAGGGCAAACATGGAGTGGTGGGCATACTACAGTTTTTCCTATTTCCCGTGTTCCATTACAACCTCCTTTTCCTCAACCTCAAGCTCCTCGAGCATGGGCATCTCCTCCTGCTTGTACTCAACCTCCCTTCATTCAGAAACCAAGAAACAATATCTCAAAGATTTGGAAGAACATTATCCAAAGTCTGGGATGATGCAGTATGTCAATCCTAAAGTGTATGAGTATGTTGTTTCATACAACAAGTCTTATAAAACTTACATGGCATGAGAGCAATATGTGGCCCATATCAACAACATATTGTATAGAGAACCAGCATGCCACTCAACACAGAATTGAAGTGAGTTAGTAATTTATTGTGTTGTTATATGTTTTTTGTATATTGAATATTATTGCATAAGTGTGTAAACATGAGTTTATGGATTGTTCTAGTAAGATTTTAAATCTTAATTCTTGCATTTTGTCATCGAAATCTCCAAAAAAAGGATAGATTTCTTACTTCCCACATGATTGACCCCCCACATAACCGAGATAGAACTTTATTGCATAAAATGTTGCATGTTGGTGTTTAGACCACGCTTGTCAAATTTCATGATTTAATTCATTCATTTTGACGCCAATATGGCCAGGACTACATCTGTCGATATATTTCGTTGGTATATCGGTAAATATCTATTTCCACATTGTAGAAATGGCATTGGTGTCGGTCATCAAATTCCTTGATGTCTAAAAGCTGACTTGGGATTCTCCCAAGCTCCAGCTTGAGGGGAAGTGTTTGTAAAAGAGTATCTCATTCATTTTTTGCATGGCCGAAGTCTGTTTGGCACGTTAGTTTTGGACTCCTAATACGTTTCGGTTATGTTCGCTTCCTTGCACTTACAGACTTACCTCCTCTCTTATATATAGGAGAGGGGTTTGCCCATCTATCAATGAAAAGCATCCATGAAATTTCCCATTACCACCTTTTCTGACATGTGGGATGTGTGGTTCATATGTAGAAAGAAGACAATGCATATCATTCATGTGTTGTGCGACATTGGAGTCAACTTTCCAAATGAGTGGTTGCCGCCATGAAAATCCCATGTTACCTTGGTTGGAGTGCAAATGCGTGGAAGTAGAGGCGGGTTGTAGAGTCGTTAAGTTACTAGAGGATGCTTGAGTATTCTAGCACGTGAAGACAAGTTTTTCTTTCTCAGTCAAAGAGATAGTGACTTGAGATGTTGTATCAAATATTTGAGCGATATGAGCGGTGTCAATTCCTTTTTCATGCCATAAGGATAACCATTCTTCTGGTTGCACCAGTCTGCATTATGTCCCATTCTATTATAGAAGGTGCATTGTGGTATGTTGTTCACGACCACATCCTCATCCCCGTACTATAGTAGCCATAGAAAAGTTAAGGCCTTTTTATAAGAGAAACAATCACTTAAAGGTTGAAGATTTCCCATGTGCAGCCTATGTAGGTAGTATTTTTGATAGGAGATCTATCGTAGGTTACTTTATCTTCTTGGGGATAACCTTGTGATGCAGTGGAAAAACACTAAACTGTGGTAACATGGTCCAACATTGAAGCAAAATGCAGAGCCATGTCCCAAGAAACATGTGAATTATTGTGGGTCAAGGCACTACTCTTATATAGTAATATGATTTCCTATCCTACTTTAATGTATTGTGAGTGTCAAGTTTGTACATTACTTACAAGCAATCATGTTTTCCATGAGAGAACCAAGCATATTGAGGTAGATTCATGGTTATCATAACCGAACCGGACCGGCCAGTTGAACCAGTTGAACCGTGAACCAATCACTCTATCAGATCGGTTCCCTCCGAAAGCTGGAAATGAAGTCTGACCGGCATCAAACCGGTCCGATTTTAGCCCAACCGGCCGGTTCTCTCACTTGACAAGTAAATGCATTGGTGCTACTATTTTTTGTTAATTAATATTGAATACTATATAAATGTTGGTATATAAATGTCCATGAATAGAATGATATTTGGTATTTGGTATGTTTATCAAGTTATTGTGAGCAGTTGTGCTATTATTTATGTTTCATAACTTTTGTGGGGATTTTTTATGAGTATCAAAGGCATTTGTATATTTTTAAAATATTAGTGATGTCATGCTGATGTCACCGGTTGAACCAGTCAGACCATTGGTTGAACTAGTGAACCGGGAACTAGAGACCTCGTCGGTTCGCTGACCGTTTCAAGTCTGACAACCTTGGGTAGATTGTTATTTCATATGTGATGATGTCATGGACAACTAGATTGCCCTTGTTGTGCATTCATATGAGCAACTCGTTGATATCTTTAGACTATTATGAAGAAATGTATTAAAAGACTTGTGTGACAAGGTGGGCATGATTAACATCATGTTCTAGATTGGGAGTATTGAGGGATGTTATTATTATATTTGGTGGTTTTTTCTCTCTTTGTTTATCTTATGTTTACATGCCATATTGTGTAACAAGAGTTTGGCGTTTAACATGTTCCTGTGAGTCACAGGAGTCCATACCATGTTTCCACTTGGACTAGGACTCCACTTGGTTTAGGATGTAGTTAATCCATAGTTATATGGAATCCAAGAGCATTTGAAGATGGTTTCTTTCTTCTGGCTAAACACTTTCCATTGTGGAGATGGAGGATGCCATTTAGAAAACCAACTTATCTCTCTTTTGGGGCTTTTTCTAGGAGAAAAGTCAGAGAACAAGGTTAATCATGGTGCTTCCTTAGCAAAGGAGAGACGTCTACTGAATTTGTGGTTAGTATGGGAAGCAGTAGAGATCATTGTGGCATTACAGGCATGCAAAGGAAGTTCATCCAGTAAGAAATGGACACCTCGACCGATCTCTTAGGCAAAGGGAGACTTATCTCAGGGAACTAGCTGTGTCATAAGACTATCACAGTACACAGGGTGTCCTAGATCAAACTTTTATCGTCGGTGAACGCCACTCTTGTGGGGTCTTGACACGCCATGTCCAAAGGGTGACACGGGGAGACACACGTCCTTTCTACAACACAACAACAGTAGAAATGTCTCAAATGACACCAAAATAGCGGCAAAGCAATGAAGAACCAATGTAGATTTCCAATATATAGAAAATAGTTGAGATACACCCAATCATAGCAAAAAAGGACATATAGGACCCTATAGCATGTGATCATTGGGGGGTCATAAGATATGTCGTACAACTTCCCCAATAACCGTCTTTAAGGCATAAAAATGTTAGAAAGACCATAGGCTACCCAACTAGATCCTTTTGGTAGAGAACATGAATAGGCTAGAGAAGAGGGAGTTTCCCTCTAATTGATCCTTCGATGACACATGTAGGCTCGTGCATGATGAGCAGCGCTTGGATAATGAAGGGGGAGTGGGAGAGGGAGCAGGGATGGGTAGAGACGGAGGCTAGGTATCCTGTTCTAGTACCATATTGATAACAATCGTCATTGCTATACCTTCTTATACAAATCCCTCTCCTATGAACAAAATCCTAATGACCATATACATAGGCCCATATTAGAAGAAGTATACACATACACACACGCATACATACATCCACTAAATACATATACATCTATATATGTTTATGTGTGTTTGGGAGAGGATAAACAGAGAACTAACAATTTGGTAAGATTACTTCCTATGGTATTGATCTCTATGTTATCACTCAAAAAGATGCAATCTTACATAATAAAAACTTATACAAGTTGTTGATTAATCGTGGATTTTTCTTAATCAAATATGCAAGTTTACAATTTTACAACAATGACTGTAAGCCAATGTCAGCTAAACTGGTAAACAGGGTGGTCTGTCACACAAGAGGTGTTGGGTTCAAATCCCCTCGGGGATGAACTTTAGAGGGGAAATTTCCTACAGACACACCAACCAGGGGATAGCCTTGTGATGTCACTTTGCACTACTGGGCGAGGCATTAGGATGACTTGCAATCACGTGTCTGGTCTCCGGGTTTACTTTGTTAGGGTGGGTCCAATCTGGCCTTGCCCAAAAGGGGTACCTTGGCAACAAAAAATTTCACAACTATGATCAATCACCACTCGAACCCTACATACGATAAAAAAGCAAAATTTCCATGAATTTAGAGTGAAACAAGGTGAAGTTGGTCTAAGGAAGTTGACTGGCTAGTTCTTGCAACCTATGACTTATTTTTGGTGCAAGTAGTTGGACCAATCAGTTCACTTGTTTTGATTAGTTTTCAGAGAAAAACAGTTTTAAGGGGTGACCTAGAACAGTTCCCTTCTTTCTTACGAGTTCAACTCGTCTAATGGGATAGTTCAACATGGTTCTCACAAAATTGACTAACATAAAGATTAATTTTCTTTTGAATGGACACAAAGACTAAAACTAATAACACGAGAACCATTTGATTTAACTACATAAGGTTTAAGTGTGTATAGCATGTATATAGTACAAAATCTATATGCGGTTGGCTATACACTAGCATGTATATCATACATGTTAAGGCAACAAGATGCCCAACCTACATTGATGCCTAGGTACGCTAGGTGCTCTTAGGAAGGAAAATTTTGAAAAAATTATGTATCATTCAGTCCCTATTGTTAATATAGGATTTCTTATATATAAAAAGAATTTATGGTTATACATATTAATATAAGAACTTATACAACATGATTAGAAGTAATGAGATACTTGGCATTTAATCATTCCTGTTTGTTTTAATTAGGTCCATTCCAAAGTTACCCTTCCCTAAAACATATTTGCATTCAAACAAGTAGGTATCCAACAACATTTTCTAAAAATATGCAACAACTAGGTCACAATAGATTTCTCAATTTATATTGGATTGTTTAAGGCTTGAATGAAGTGGATTGTGTATTTGACTTGGGATCCACCGTACACAATTTGTTTTCATTTTGATAATCACAAGGGTTGAATTTGGGCATGAAGCACCATGTTTGCGCAATAAGCCTGGGAGCTAGTTACATGGCTATAACATATCATTGCCTCCTGATCACATAGTCTATCAAGTGGAGCAAAGTTTAATACAAAGCTAAAGCATGCAAATATCAATCCAAAAAACCAATCCTCTCCTTACCTTCTTTTTCGTTCATGCAGGTGCCATGGCTGCAACATAGACAAGCTTAGCTATGTCACCTAGACTGTCTTTGACATGGTTGGTTAAATGGGAATCTTCTTGGGACCATCACCCACCCTTACGACACACTAAGCATGCCAGTATGGCCCTATTCAAACTCATCTAACCGAGAATGATGAGAGTGCAACCTCGAGAATGGCGAGTGCAATGTTTTAAATTATGTGGTCGTCACAAGTTTTTGAAGAGGGGCTTATAGATCCTTTCCCTTCACTTTGAAATAGCTAAGCCCATATTATCCTCAAACATCTTATTCTTCTACAACTACTTTCTTTATCTTCGTTAACATCCATTAGATGATCTCCCTTTGGTCTTATTATAAGCAATTTGCTTCAATGAAATGTTGTGGTGGGCCCTACTCTTGCTCTCTGAGCTTTCTTCGTCTTGTATAAACAAGAGATGTGGGACAACCCTCTTGTAATGCATGCAATCTTCGAGCGCCTCTAAAACATGTGTCTTGCAATTTAGCATGAAGAGGCCTTCTTGACCTCAACAAACTCTGCAACCTCTCCCTAATACAAAGAGACATGGTATGTAGCTCTTTAATCTAACCTCACATGGTCAGAGCCGAAGACAAGAGCATTTCTATGTACTTCCTGGGACTTTCTAGAGGGTTGTGTTTGGGTGAGGACATATTGTAGGCCAATTTATATCCAGAATATGAGTAACACGGTCAAGGTAAGTGTTTTCTACGTTACCAACGTCAAGCAATTCCCACTAGTTCCTCTAGATTTTCTTTGTTTCCACCTAGCTTACCTCTAATCACTATGAACAAGGGGTCATGAGTATTGTGCTCCTCTACCAACTTCCCCTCATAGTCTACCGTTGGTCTAGCAAGCAACCTTGACCCCCACAAGAGAATATAGTCATAGTAAACTAATTACAACATGAAATTACAGGAAGATAGAATATGCCAACGTCATATCATTTAGGAGGTCTTGGTAATGGGAGCAAGTAGGATGAACATGGAGTTTATTCCTTATTGTTTCAATGAACAACTATTGATCCCCCCTTTGTTGGCCAGCGTGTCTTGAGTGGTTGCATTCTTGTGTATATTGGGCATAGTTTGAGCAGCTAGGGTGAATTTGATGTGGACGTCCATGCGAAGTTACCTATCTACCTAATAGGATCTTGACTTTACATTGTTTTCGGGGAAGTATTTTGATTTATCACTGGTTCAAATCATCTAGATTTGTTGTCGAATTCATGTACTTGCTACCCTATGTTGATTAATATTATCATCTTTTTTATGCATACTTCTTACTCATTCCTGTATGTCATAACCATGAAGATACCTTATTGGCTAGTACAGCATAGTAACATAGTATTAAGCACCTCTAAGGCTCTAGACAACCAAGGGAGTGTAGATTCAAACTTCTAACTTATCCTAACGTAAAAGTAGGCAAGATAGGGTCCAAGATGGGATACCTAAATGGTTAGATCTTTGGTTTGTTGTCAAGAGGTCTCAAGTTCAAGCCACGGCAATGGTATGAAATACAATCGCAAATTTTAAAAGTAAAATTAACTAGGCAAGTAAGGATATAATGCCTAATATGGTGCATATTGGACTCAAGTGGATGTAGAAATGATGCCCCTACGGATGAGCATGGACACGATAGTCAAACCGTTTCTAGAGGGGGCGTGGACACAATATCTCGATTAGGAATTTCCAAAATTTTCTAAATATACAAGTGTGATTTTTGTTGATTATGCTTTGAATATCACGCGTGTTACCCTTTAATCGTCACTTTTTGTTATACCTCTAGATTATTTGAGATCTTGAGTTTACTATTTTGTGTCTGACATTATTTGAGACAATGCATTATTATCTTCATTAAATATCCATATCTCTTGATGATGTAATTGGCCGTGGTTCTAGTTGCATATTACATTGTATGTACCCATAACTTGAAAATATATGTACTAGCTTTGTCAACCCCTAATCCTTCTCTAGTATTAATATAAATATATATGGTGTGTGTATGCATGCCCGCGCGTGTGTGTGCGCATGCACTCGCACTTTTATGCAGGTATTAAGACTTTGAATGTTGGTCCATAGTTGAAACTTTTTGGAGTGAGCTGGCAAGAGACAACAATTATAGTTATGGAGAGGTTGCACTCTTTTCAAGCTCAGTGATTCCCTTCTTTACGAGATTGAGTATAGGGTTTAAAAATATGCTTAGTACCATATATGCTACTGTCTAGTTGGTGATCAAAAGGGTGGGTCATTTTAGTTGACTTGTTTTTGTGCTTCTGCTTGCTTTAAGTGACCACCATTTTAACTTATATCGCCTCCTTTGTTTTCCCATACACTTGCACATTCTAATCGGGCTATTAATAGTGCATGTTGATACGACAAGTTCTTGCTTCAATGAGATATGTTTTAAGAACTTAATTGATGAATGGCAAATGTTTTTATAAATCAAACAAAAAATGGATTCTGAATTACCATAGCACATAGAGTGGTTAACATAACTTTCCACGTGATTGTGCCGAGGTTTATATATCTAAGAACCACAATCACTACAAATCAGGTATGCACTTGAGCCTACTAATTTTCGTACACAAGGCGTTGTAATTAGCAAACCTAGATTAATCTTTGACAGACAAGTGCTTCATGGTATGAATACTTGATGACAAAGTTGTAGAATAGGATGCATCATACATGGAGGTTTTCCCATCTACCTTGGGAGTCACCAAAACGTCCAGACGATCTTTTCATGTTTGGATAGCCACATTGTGGAGTTTGGACATTGTTCGGGAAGGTTTTGAACCCCACCCAAACCCAACTCCATTAGGATCTTGGAGAGAGAGGAGTTATATAATTAGTGAGGAAGAAAACAAATTGCATATGAATTTTCGGAGGCAGCAAGGAGTATGATAGGCCCCATGCGTCCTAGTGATCTGTACTGTGGCGAAGGGACATCAACCCCACATTATGGACGCCTCCAAAAAAGGAGAAAAGGCCACTTGAAACCATGGATCTTAGCAGAAGTGGTAAGCACCTTTCCTTCGATAAAGTGGCTCCTAGCACATAGAAGTCGTCAGACAACTCCACCCCGTGGTGCTAAAGTGCAATACAGAGGAGGTGATAGAAGGCTGGATAGTCACCAATTGTTCAATCAGTAATCGTGATCGCCTAAAATAGTTATTTCTTCATGTTTGTAATCCACAGAAGGAGACTTGAATTGATTAACTATATAATATATAAATTTCTAAATAATCAATTTGGGATAGTGGAATTTATATATATCACTTTATTCAACAACATTACAGAAAGTTTAATCTAAACTGTTAAATATAGGGAATACAGAATTATTAATGGATTATAATTATAATATATTTATAATGTCAAATAAGTAATATGTAACTAAGCATTTGAAACTTAATTAGGCAATTTTGGTCATTTATTGATATTAATGGAGCCTATAATCGTAATGGATATATAATTCATAAAGAAAAGGAAGAAGAACAAGGGTAGTTTAGATAACTTTCAAAGTATGATGATGATTCACAGTTTTGCTGAAGGATTAGGATTCCAAATGGTATTCTTTATGTGTAGTCACTATGTGAATAGATTTTTATGTTGATGAAATCATGATATACGGATATGGATGAATAGAATACCTTGTGCATGTTGATGTTGTTGTATATGGAATAGTGTAATTAATTGTTAACTTTCAAGTTTCCTAGTTTGTGAGTATATTTATGTATAGTAGTACACATGGTAAGTAAGCCTAGAATACATTCAACAAAGTCATCTAAAAGGAGATACCTAGTTTACAGCAATGGACACGGATTACGCCAAGAAGAGATGCTTCGAGTGGGGTATACTTAGTAGAAGTATCCCTTATATCTAATAGTAGCACTCACAAAGGGAGAATCATTGAGAGCAAAAAATGGAATCACTATATTTACCTCATTGGAAAATAAGAAATGACTACTAATAGGGAATCAATGCGAGCTAGGTGAGCCAAGATCGAATGTTCATTGGAAGTAAATATGAAAATTGTGATGAAAATACATGGAATTGAAAAATGATTTGACTTAGATAAAAAAGTGATTTCCAGAGTATCTACATAGTGAAGCTAAAAAGGAATGAAATAAGAAATCAAGGTGTGAAAATAATATGCAATCAAAGATCACATACTGAAACACTGCTTTGGAAAGCGAGTATAGGGATTATTGTACCTTGAGGAGTATTACCAATGGCTTTTAATGCTACCAAATTTATGATATTGAGGTACTTCATGTTGTTCTCTTGTCATTCAAAGCCAAGTGCAGTTTTACGGAAACATCTATGTTTGTTTTGTTAGTAACTTTACTTCCAAGGAAGACAAGGACCTTTGCAACATTCCTGCTAGAAAATTGTTGAATAAGATCCTAGAGTATTTATCTCTATTCCTTTTAATCATCATGCTATGTGGAAGATAATCAACTATTTAAGAAAATGATGGTGATATAACTCATTGATAGTTCAATTTTACTAATAAAGAGTGCTCATATTTACATGTGAGAATGAGTGACTTTTGCAGTATTTCAATAAACAATTTGAATCGACCAATTTAACTATTGAAGCAAGAAATTGTGGTATGGGTGTCCCCCAAGGAATGAAGTTTCGCCGGTATCGGCAGTATTTCGACCGAAATACCGATACCGACGGGTACCGACACAGAAACATGCGTGCGTACCGAAAGGATGCAAATACCGATGATACCGACATGTATACCGCCAATACCACCATGTTTCGATGGTTTCGGTGCAAAATGCACTACTAACTTCACTGTACCGATTGAAATCGGCGGTATACCAACGGGTATACCCTTTTTTGCGAGAATGACTGTTGTTACTTACTGGGAGGAGAAAAGAAGGTACATTTGGATGATTTTTGTCGATTAGAGCTAATACCAACCCAAATCAAGGTAATTCTAACCAATCTCTTTCATTTCTACCATTAGCAACCTCTCTATCTCTTTTTCCTACTTTTTTCTTCCACTTTCGCCTAAAAAAGTGTTTTTTACCGCCAAAGCCTAGTACTACTCCAATTTTTATATGTTTACATGAACTATACATGCATCTATAAGTATATTATGTAGATATGCAATATTATCACTAGATCTACCTACTCACAACACTATTAATTACTATTATCATACAATTTATCTAAGCATATTACAATTAGTATCGATATAATTAGTTACTTATTTATGTTTAGTGGGAGATGTTTTAATAGAGAGCAATGTGAATATAATACAAAGGAGTAATATACACTTATAACGGTATTGCACATGAATGAGCAACACGGAACTTCATACAATTTGCCAATAATGATGAGTATGAGGAGCATGTGACTACAAAGAACCACCTTTATAGGATGCACATGTCATGGCCGCAATATCTCAGTAATATCAACTCATTCATGTATGGAGAACTAGCACGCCACTCAACATACATCTGATGTGAGTTGTAAGTGAATGTGTTATCCGTATGTTGTAAATTGTATACTATTGCATAATTGTGTGTATTTAAGTTTGTGGTTTGTGCTAGTAAAATTTCATATCTTAACTCCTACATTTTGTCATCAAAAGCCCAACGAAACAAGACAAATTTCTTACCTCTCACATGATGGACCCTCCCCCCCACCCAATATAGAATTTTATTGCATAGAACGTTGCATTTAGGTGTAGAGATTACACCTGTAAAATTTCATGAATTAATTCGTTCATTTTGGCGTTGAAACGACTAGGATTGCATCTATCGGTTCCGTCGGTATACCGGTAAATACCTATTTCCAAGCTGTCAAAACGGCGTCGGTATCGGTCACCTTCTTCCTTGGTCTCCCCTATACCCATGATTCCATGGAATCACACCATAAAGGTGAACCGAGCATTAGAATCGATTGAACTAAGAATGGGTCATTATTTCCTCTAGTTCGTCTCTCTTAGGGTCTGACTGGTTTGGTGTAAATTGCCCTGAAAGTACCGGAAGTGAAGTTCATTTTTAACTTTTATCTGATTGGTTTGGTGAAAGACCCGAATTTGAGTTCCGTAATTTTCCATGGACTTCCGCCAGTATATATACTTTTTCATAACTGAGTTCCGCAGAATAACAGCCGAAAAACAAGTTCCGCTGCAAGGCGTGTCTCGCCTGTTCCCGTCTTCCTCCTCTAGCCGCGACTCGACCAGGCCAGCGGCAACAGTCCTCGACGGTTTCGTTGCGATCTATGGATCTGGCGGCGTTCTGCTAGCGGCCAAGACTGCACCTGGCGGTGTTCTGCTAGCGGCCAAGACTTCCCCAAGCACGAGTTGCAGATGCTCCAATCGCTGCTTTAGCCCGAAAAGCCATTGCCAACTAGCGTGAAGGCGGCTGGCGGGGATTCGACTTCAGGATGTTAATTTCGTTTGGAGAATTTCAAAGAAGATTAATCCCTACTAGTTACTCTCCTCCGTTCTGAGCATGCAGCGAATTCATACAATATTAATCCTTTTCACACCTACGGAACAGCGCTAGCGCTGCTAACAACTCATTTAAGCTAAACAATTCTCCCCCTTTTTGCCCTAATTTCAAATCTTTGTTCAGTTTCCAAGAAGACACAAGTTTCAAACCAGTCATTAGAAATTTGTTTTCCGAGAACTTAATTTCAGTTTCTGGAAAATAAGTTCCATGAAAATCAGACTTGCACCAAACCAGTCAGACCCTTAGATGAAAACTTAATTTTGAAAATATATATACATGTGTATATATAGAGGGATTGATAACTAGCCATAATGATCATTTGTAATGCTAAATATAGAAAGTCTTGTTATACCAGCCACATTTATATTTTTTGTTTTTTAAGTAATAGATTAGTTTTAAGTCTATTAACTTTATGAGTGTAATTTGTTGTTTTATATAAAGAATGCCTTTGTTCCAATCTTAAATTTGGTATTCATCCATTCAACTCCTAAAAATACATAATATTATTGAAGACACCACCAATCTATATTAAAGGACCAACATGTTGTACGATACTTATGTCACGGTAACAAAGCATGCTATTGTGCATGGGAGTTGACCTCATGATAGTTGATATCCATCGCTAACAGGGTCACATGAGTCTGTCAGTACTCTCCCCATCACACTTGCATTGATTTCATCATTATTGTGTCTACTACTCATAGTTTCTTTTCATCCTATGATGAGGATGACACCAAGTTGCTGAGAGCGATGGCGTGGATTTATATACCACTCAATAACGCTTAGAGCAGACAGATTCCCCCAATATGACCGTAGGGCATGATGCTCAACGACTGGCGTACGCTAGATAGAAAGGGGTAAAAGATAAGTGACATTTTATTCACACTCAACAAGTTTGCTAGAAGAAGCAAATGACGTTACAGTCAACTAGTTACCTTAGTTTTACATCCTTGTTTAAATGTGTTGTCTGCCATCCTTCATCACTGCCATCAAGATCAGCATTCGCCTAGACAATGTCCAAGAGAAGTATCAAAAACGTAAGTGGTTCATGTGAATGATATTCTTGGTGATTAACCCAGGTTCACTGCATACTGGAATACCGATGCCAGAGAGATTTGAGGTACTAACTCTCCCCTCCTTGAAAGAACTAGCAACTAATTTTAGAATAAACAATTATTGCATGTCTTGAGCACTTATTTTGTTAATTAACTTATTTGTTCTTTTTTGTTGAGCATTTTATACATCAGTATTCCTTTATTTACATATTCATGGTGACATTATGTTTATCTATTGAACTTCATAGGGAAAAATTTTCATCTTTACTTGTTGTCTTGATCAAAATCAGTTTCTTTTTTATTTTTGTCATTACTGGTAGGACCACTAGTAGGACTAGGTTATGCAGAACTTGTAACTTGACCATTTTTCTCACCAGACTGGTCTTGACAAAAAAAATTTAGTTAGAAGAGACATTAGTCTCCCCCTCCCTCAAACATGTGTCGAAGCCCGGATGACCCAAGGAATTGTAAATAGAATGCACAACACGAGATTCAAACTCGAGTCCCCTAGGGAGGACAAGCCATGCCGAAACAGTTGCACTACACTTGTTGGGTCGGTCTTGACAACCTTTGATTATTGTTTATATGAGAGGATTGCTAGACTTTAAGAATTGAACATATTTGATTCAAGGTAGAGGGGTTTTTTCTTACCATGTCCCTTTATTTCTACAAGTTGAAGCTACAAGTTTTTGGTGCAGTTTAGTATTTGTTTAAACAATAAATTAATGCCCAATATCTATGAAGGTGGGAAATGACTAGATCTTCAAAACACCATGTGTATTAAGAAAGTTTGTAAGTGTGATCCATCATGATGTGTTGGATGGCTATATTAAATTAAATGAACTCCACATTATAAGAAAGAAGATTGACAAAATTTATATTTCATCGGATATGTAAGGACCCTGACCTGGGTTATGAGGTAACCCTGTTTGTTTTGGCTAAGTAAGTTGCTCAGAAATTTAATATAATCCTCTAAGGTGTTTTGTTATCATGTGACACACTTATGTGCCAAGTTTGGTCCTGATTGATTGTTGTTTGAGCAATTTTCCTTTATTTTGGACCAAAGTGCAGTTTACCCAAGATGAGGGGTTATATTGCAGTATGTCACATGTTGAACATGCCTGAAGTGTTTTAGCATCATAAGAGAGAGAATGATGCAAGGTGGTGGCTTGTGGAAAGCCTAAATTACGAGTTGCAGCTTGTTTGAATAATGTTAGTGCATTGTGCACCAATTTTAGTATGAATTGTAATTTACCCAAAATGTAGGGTTAAGATGCAAATTACCACCTCTAGAGTATCCCTACTCCCTCCTAGTATCATGTAGAGGAGAGAGAAAGAAGGAGACACCATGTTTGAATCAATTATGAGTGATGGTAATCTTGGTGATGGAATGACCAAGAAAAGGGTTGAATATGAAACCCTAACTTGAGTTGTATCAGGTTGAAAAGCTTATATATGAGTGCCTATCGGCCAAGGAGCCATAGGACAAGACTCATATCGTTTTGTGAACTCTTAGCAAAGGCCATATCGTGCAAAGCACCTCGAGGAGGTGAGTTGTGTCGGGTTACAACTTCCTTAGTAAAGTTGTGACGAGTTGTGAATAAAGTGATGAATTAATTAATATATCTTATTCAAAAGGATATGTAAAGGACGAATCCTTATCCCTAAATGATCCTCAACCGTTTTGCATGACAAGATAAATGTTTATGCATGCATGTACACGTGTCATCCATGCATGGAAACGTGGCACCTACTAGCTCAAATTGATGACACCTCATTTTTACCTTCTTTCATGAGCAACAAGTATATATACCCCTAATTTCACCCCTTAGTGAAATTTTTCGACCCTTACCACCCTCCTTTCCTAAGGTATCGTGCATAGAGATCTTGTATCGTGCAGGAGTGATGTGGTATCGTGCATAGGTCCTTGGATATCGCCCATAGCAAGAGCATATCGGCCAAGTAGGTTGATATCGGCCAAGAAGGGTGATATCAGCCATAGTGAAGTGTTTTTGGCCCCAAGTGAGAGGGATATCGGCCACAAGTGGTGGCATATCGCGCAAGGGTTGTGAGGTATCATGCAAAGGTGCTGGAGCAAGAAGGAGCTCAAGTCTTAACCCTAAGGTGAGGCCATGATCATCTTCAACCTTGGATTGAAGCATGATTTTAGGGTTTTGATCTTCCTTTCTTTTCTTCTTCACCAATTGCTTATCCATGGTGATTCCTTGTATATGAAGGAGTTGTGAACGAGCCTTGGACTTTTGATAAGTCATCTTCAACCTTAAGATCGTGGAGCTTTGGAGCTTGGAGCTTTGAAGTTGTTCTTAAGGCGGGTTATATAACTTGAACTCAATCATGTTATTATTCATCATCTAAATTGCTATACTTAATGAATGACTTTTAATTCCGAAATTTCCTGAAATAGTTGATGAAATTATGAACTCTAGTAGTTGCTTAGACCTGTTGCCATGAACTATAACTATTAGAACGAAGGTCTAGAGCTTGAAGAAGATGGTATCACTTTGTAAAAGTGATATCGGGTTCAAGCATATACACAAGTAGCTCTAACCCGATATGGGTATGTCTTGCCCGATATGCTTGCACGATAGGAAGTCAAGTATAGACTCCATACACGATACAAGGTTAAGTGTATACTTGTAAGTTAATATGAAACCCTAATTTGGGTAACCCGATATGAGTGAAGAATAGTAAGTGCTATTGCACGATATGGTAGCCCGATACACAGCTCTAGATGACATGTAGCCCGTCACGGCAAACCCTAGTTGATGTCTAGCCCGACATGGTAATGAGTTGATACCTCTTAAACACCATGGGTGACACATACATGTACCATGTGCCCGTCACAACCAACCCTAACCCGACATGGGTGTTACAATCCAACATTTGATGGTGTAGCCCGATATGGCTTGGCGCCCTTCACTCCTATCGACTTGTATAATGGGTTGAGCCCGATATGGCAAACCCTAACCCGTCACGGCCAACCCTAGATGGTGAGCCACCTGATATGGTGATTGAATACACCTTTAGCCCAACATGGTGATGGCTTAATACCTCATGCACGACATGGGTAGCACATACAAACACCTTTAGCCCGATATGGATGGTATACATATACCTTTAGCCCGATATGGTGGTGTCTATACACCTACAACCCGATATGGTGAACATATGCACACCTCTAACCCGAGACACCTTGTAAAGGTGAGGGCAAGACACTCTTAGGAGTGATAAGTATAATACCAAGGAATGGTGTGGCTAATACCTTGATAGGTGAAACACCTAAAGTGGTTGATAATGGACAACCTTATATCAACAATGCCTCAACCTGAGATGAGTCCATATCACTTGAAGATAGTTGGGTAATTCAAATGTGTGACTTATGGCCTATACACTACAAGATAAATGTGATGAGTTATTGCATAAAGTATTAGGATGGGAAAATACCCTAATACAAGATAAGTTGATGAACTTAAGTTAAAAGTGATGAGGGAAGTGATACACTAAGACATGATAAATATCACATCCAACACCTCAAGGTTGATATACCTTGATGCATTTTAAGTCCAATATACTTGGATGAGTAACACATGAAGTGTGTCATGTCAATTGTTACATTGAGATGTAATGAGATTAATGCACTTTGATAAGTGTAGGCTACATGCCTTGAGAAAGGGTCAAGCCAAGTTAATGAAGTATGATGTAATCAATATCCTAGTGAGGATGAGAGAGAAACTCATACCTTGTGTTGATAATCATTCAATGATAAATGATGAGAATAAATAAATATGATTGAATACTTATGACATCAATGTAAACTCCTAGATGTGTGGAGCAATGAATTAGGGTTTGGATTAATAATATGAACATGAAACCCTAATCGGCTATAAAGGGAAACCCTAACCCTAATGATGGGAAGGTTGTAATTCTCTTATTACATAAGCCTTGTAAGGCATGTTAAATGCTTGTATAACAAGTATAATGATTAATGGCCTTATAAGCCATGTGGTTAGTTGTTGCCTAATGAGAGGTGACAAGATGTTTAACGGCCTTGTGAGCCATGTGGTTAGTTGTTGCCTAGTGAGAGGTGACAAGATGTGTGATGGCCTTGTGAGCCATGAGAATACTTGTACAACAAGTGAAATGAATACCTTGGTATGAGGACCTAGAGGTAATGGTTACCTGTTAGAGAGGTAACAATGTTATGTGATGATCTAAGGGTTTGAATACCCAGATCCAGTAATCATGATAATGAAGAGGTGAGAGTTTTTAGTAATGTGATAAGGGACTGAGATTTCAAGTATCATGTGTTTTAAAGATTTGGAAAAGTACTTGATAGATGTATTACACCTTTCTTTGTAGCATTTGTTGTGATTAACAATGATAACTTGTTTGATGTTAAAAGAATGTTGTAATGCACATAATATATCACTAGAAACTATAAAACGTTGCCCTGACCATAGATCCATCAGCGTCAGGATTTGCTGAATGGTGAAACGGGTTCCCCGCGGCAAACCCGGAATGCATACTTTTGAGTATGTGGGGGCGTAAGTACAGACGGCCATGTGTGAGTCGATCCCCTTACGAGCCCGAAATGAATGGGGATTTGGTTATATGTCATATCCTGGCTCGAGTGCGACTTAGGTCGTAGACTCTTTGTTGAGCACGGTGAACTGGCCCGTGGCTCGGAGTATGGTGCTTGTGTCGCCATGACTCAGTAATTTCATAAACTGGGGATGGTTGTTAGTAGATGTTTCCCCTAAGAGAGTGCAGTTGACGTTGTAGCTCTAAGCATGGATGCCTACGTACCCTGGCACAGCTTGTTAAGCAGTTGACATAGTCCTACTAGTGGTCTCGTACTGACCGAGACAAGTGAGGTCATGGCAACCGGCTCTTCCATTGACCTTGTATGGTACCGACTTGTGAGAAGTTTGTGGTCGGTTGGAGATGACCGGGGTATGCTTCATCTCCTCAGGGCATAAGTGTGATTGTAAAATATGTTTAGCCGTGTAGCATATTTGCTTAAGGATCAAATAAGAGAGAAACATTGTTTGATGTGCAATACAGTTATACATCTTAGTGGATAGATGTTATTTATGTTTCTTTACATTCCTTGCAAAGCAGATAGATGATTTATAACTCTACCATGGGTAGATGCAATGTTCTCCTTAAGAAAGGAGATTATCTTATTCTATTTGTACAATGATTAATATTGTCTGTTAATGTAAAAGAACCTCTGCTCAGTTATAAATGCTAAATCTATGATAATAATATGGTCGGCGGAGAGTTATATCTCTCGCTGGGATAATTGTCTCACCCCGTAGGATCCACATTTTTTTTAGGTGGACGTGCACGAGGTGGCGAAGATCTTTCTGTAAAGGAGGAACAACAGCTGAGGCAGCAATGACAGCTCAGGTCGAGTGTACAGTCTGTCGTGTCTTGTAGATAGAAGTCCTATGTGTCGTCTCTGTACTCTCAGGTCCTTGGAGTTGGTTCGTTATGGTTCATGAACAATCTGAGATTTTGGCTTGTAAGCCTCGAGGTTTTATGTTGCTCCAGTATGTGCTTTGATAGAGCAATGGTTATATGTTATCCTCAAGAAGAGATGGTACAATGTATGTACAAAGTGAACAATGATGAATATAAGGTTTTGGTTCTTCCTTAAAAAGTTTTCCTAGAAATGGATCTCTTTGCAAAATGGTTCTAATTTTTAGTGATTTTTGTTAATCCGTTGTTTACGTTTATTTCGCTTAAATAAATGACGATTTATTTGTCGGTTTGATGACGGTCGTCACAGGATAGATGACCAATCATTACATATACAATCTGTTAATATATGTGTTGTTATTTATGTTCTGTTATTTTACATTATCTTCATCTACCAATATATTACATTCTCCAATTAATTAAACCACTCATGCGTATCCAACATTATCTAAAGTAGTTTTAGTAAAACAAGGAGTCTTTTCTTATTGGCAAGATCTGCACGCCTTTTACTCGTTCTGAAGACCAGGATGCGGATATCTTCACCAAGCTGCTGGCTAAGAAGCATTTCTGCACTCTTGTAGACAAGTTGGGCATGATTGACATCTATGCTCCAACTTGAGGGGGAGTGTTAATATATGTGTTGTTGTTTATGTTCTGTTATTTTACATTATATTTGGACCTCTCTGTAATTGTTACATTACTATAAATATAAGGTTGCACACATTGTGCAACCCTAAGCTCTCCAAACCCTGTTCTAATTTTCACAATCATTTGAAGAAACCAATAGAAACCTCTTTAAGAACTCGATATCCTTTAGTAGAGACTATTGTTTCCTATTTAAGCCCTAACCAACTAAAATGAGCAAGTTAGAGGCCCAATTATTCTAATCAACCACATTTGGTTTATGGAGGTTCTTTAACTCTTTTTTATGGTTTTTAAAAATTTTAGGGCTCCATTTCCATCATATTATCAATCATTTGTATCTACAATTTTCTATTAGGGCATGATTTGAGTTTAGGCTAAAGTATGACAATACCATATGACCTGTGTACTACTTGTCTCCCTCCTTCCTCATTCCACTCACTCTCTTTCTTGTTTGCTTTGGATTAGTTGGGTTGTTTGCATGTCTTGTTTGCTTTGGAAAAAAAACATTAGACCCACATTGCTTTTGTAATAGCTTCAAAGAATTTGACGGCTTCTCAATAATGCATGTTCTTGCTTTCGTCATGTGGCTTTTGATATTCCAAATGAGCAAGCTTAGTAAGATAGAACTTGAATATTATTGATTGAGATGAAGATTGAGGTAGGTTTAGTGAACTTACAGGCGAGTGTCATTTGTAAATGAATTCTTAACTATTCAAACAACATTAGTTCAATAATTTTGTAACTTATGACTTCAAAAATGTATGATAATCAACCCCACTGGTCATTCTAGATCTAATTATTAGTGCCCATCATGCCCACGCAAAGCCCATCTGAGGACCTTATCATGAGGTCATAAAATGCATCTTCTTAAGGTATGAATCTTGGATCAGTAGCCCCATGTACGTAGTTTATAGGTTCTAAATATCAAAGACACATTAGAAATAATGATTTAGGTTGTAGCAATTGATCCATGCTTCAATGTGAGAAGGGTTCTACGCTTGTTTTAGGTACACACTAAATGAGTCTAATATGGTGAAGCTTGAGATGGAGCTTCAATCATCAACATCACTAGTACTTTAGGCAACAAATTTGTTTTGATGTGGATGAATTCGGAAAGAGGAGTATAACGTCCCAGGATTTGAGGCCTTGGACAAAATGATCTTAAAAGGAATGACTGGACTACCCATATCACCAACGTACACCTCCTTTTCAGGGATCCTATCATTAAAGAATTATGGTTAATCGTGCTCATCCCAGAGTAGTACTAGGGTGGGTGACTAATGGGGAAGTTTATCCTGGCTTGTGCGTGAGTGAGGACAAAGTGCGCAGTTAAAGCTAGTGGTGGTTTGTGGGGTCAGTAGTCATTCCTAAAACTCTATTAGAGTCTTGAACAGTGGGCCCGAGCGTTACAAATGATATCAGAGCCATAACCCCTCCAGTAGGTGGGGCCTACATGGGCATGTGACATGCTAGTCTTGAGTCGTGCGATCCAGGCATGTTACAAAGTGTTTTCCATGGTGATGTAGCCATCCTTGCACTGGTATTCCGTAATCGGGAACTGGGTGTCCATTGGCCATTCTAAGTCTGCACTGAAATGAGAACATGTTATGAGGCCATATAGTTGAGTTTTGACGAGGATGTCAAGAATCTAAGTGGGGGAGATTGTAACGTCCCAAGATTTGAGGCTTCAAATAAAATGATCTTTAAAAGGATTATTTGACTACCTATATCACCAAGGTGCACCTCCTTTTCAGGGAGCCTATCATTACAGAACTATGTGGTTAAGCGTGCTCATACCAGGTAGTAGTAGTATGGGTGACCAGTTGGAAAGTTTATCATGGCTTGTCCTGAGTGAGAAAAGCGCACAGTTAAAGCTAATGTTAGTCTCTGGGGCCAGCCGTCATCCCTGAAACTCTACTAGAGCCTTAGGTAGCGGGCCCGAGCGTTACAAGTGTTGACTGAAGGTCTAAATTGACTAAACCTTTGTTTTGATAATGACTAAACCATTCCAATTAATTGTGTTTAATGTCTCTACTTGAGTGATTTCAGATTAGGTATAGACACACTCCAAATGCCCTAACTTGCGCATCTCAATTTGAAGAAAAGACAAGTCAAAGTCAATACAAGTGCACGTTTTTAGAATATGATGTAAATCCCTTAGAATCATGGTGTAAATCACTTGTAATGATTGCATGACTTGTAATTAAGCTTAGAAAAAATCAGGAGCACTTAGATCGAATATTTAAGCACTCAAAAGCCATTTTCCAAAATTCACATCAAGATGTTCATCGGTCGAGTTGCAAACTCGACTGATCCTGATTGGATCTTGAAAATGACTTTTGATCGGTCGAGTTTGCACTTCACATAACTCGACCGATCCTCTACTGACCAAAAATGATTTAAGTGAATCGGTCGAGTTACCCGGGGACAAACTCGACCGATGGCCTAAATTGGTCTTGTCTTTTAGTAGGATCGATCGAGTTACCTTTATAGAAACTCGACCGATTGCACTGTACGAAAAAGTGCAGAAAAGTGTTTCTAGCTGTTGTGGAGTTGCAACAATCGAAAATATATTTGTTGCAAGCCACAAAACAGCTAGTTTTCGTTTTTAAGTGTTCCCAAAGGCTAAGAGGCATCCCCGGCTATAAATAGGACCCATTGGGCTTCATTTCAAGGTTGAGCATTCAATGCAAAACTCTATGTGAGGTTCCTATTCTATAGTTGAGTGCTTCCTACAACCTCCTCTCTCTCTCTAAGCATAATCACTTGCTACATTCGTTAGATTGAGTAGGAAATTTGTAAGAGAGCTAGTCCTACATGTATGTCTTGTGAGGCTCTCACTTCCACCACCTCTGTATCTCTCATTCCAACCATGAAGATGTAGGTTCTCTCTCTTGACTAAGAGAGGTGAAGAAGAACAAGGGAAGGAGTCCCTTGGTGAAGATCAAGGCTGAAAACTTAGCAAGAGTGGGTAAGCCCTTGGTGAAGGCAAAAGACTCCTTGCTCAAGTGGGTAAGTCCTAGGTGGAAGCTTCTCCGAGTGAAGGTGAAGGCAAAGGCTGAAGATCCAAGAAGAGTAGAAAAGTCCTTGAAGGCGAAAGACTTGTGCTAAAGTGGATAAGACCTTGGAGAAGGCTGAAGACTCTTGACAAAGTGGGTAAGTCCTTGGTAAGGTGGAATAGTCTTGGTGCTTGGATGGGTAAGTCCTTTGGTGGTCATGTATTGTAAGTCTTATGAATGAATATAAGAGTACAATGGTTAAGAAATCCTAGACGTTGACCTCTCTAGGTAGTGGACTGACTCACATCTAGTTTGAAGTGTGGCCACTCTACATAGCTTGTCACTTGGTGTATGTTCAATCTCTCTCTCCATTGCTATGCATATTTTAGTTGCACACAAATTTCCTATTTAGCAACCTTATCTTGTGATATATTTTGAAGGTCTAATGAATTTTGTTTAAGTGCATTCAGCTCTATTCACCCCCCTCTAGAGCATCTAATCACCCCATCTAGGATCCAACAATTGGTGTCAGAGCAGGTTTCTCCAACCATACTTTAACAAGTAGGAGAAGATGGGTGACTACCAAGGAGGGAGATACTTCATCAACCTTCCAATCTTTGATGGGAGTAACTTTCACTATTGGAAAAGAAGGCTACATTCTACATCCAAGGATCAAGTCTTGAGCTATGACAAATGGTGGACTATCCATCCATACAAGCTACCAATGACAAAGATAGAATAATGGGATCAAGCTACCATGAAGAAAGCCACCCTTAATGCTAGAGCAATCAATATCCTCTATGCCACCATGACCTCCACCGAGTTCAACCGGATTTCTTCTTGTGAGACGGCCTATGAGGTATGGAGAAAGCTATGCATCACTTATGAGGGGACTCAACAAGTGAAGGAAAGCAAAGTCTACATGCTAAATGGGTTGTTTGAGAACTTCAAGATGGGAAAGGAGGAGAAGATAGCCAACATGTACTTTAGACTCAACATAATTGTAAATGGCCTTACCGTCCTAGGTCATCCTATGAGTAGAGGAGAGATCAACTCTAAGATCCTTAGAACTCTCCCCAAGAGATGGGAACCCAAGGTGACTTCCATTGAAGAAGTAAGGTCTCTTGATGATATCCCCATTGAAGAGCTCATTGAAAATCTACAATCCCATGAAGCCACACTTGACAAAAGAGAAGAAGTTGAAAGACAAGAGGAGAAAGAGCTAAAGAGAATGAAGAAGGTTGAAATGAAGGGTCAAATTGAAGCTATTATGGGACAAGCCTCTCCATCCTCTCATGTGGAAGAAGATGACATGTACTCTAAAGGGTAGATTCTACAAAGGCAAGAATTTCTCCTCCATCTGGTGCCTCAAGTGTGGAAAGAAGGGTCACTTCAAGATAGATTGTCTACAAGGCAAGAAGACCCATCATCACAAGGAAAGAGAAGAGAAGTTGTGACAAATTGGATTTTCTCCTATTTGTGCATAATTACTGTTGTGACTGGAAGTCCTCACTCTTTATGTCTCCTTAGACTTCATAACTCTATAATGTCCACCAAAGTTAAGATTTCACATTTTAAGTCAATATGATACACATATATGCATGAAATCCTAGTGTTGTTATAGCCTTGAATACTTTGATTAAAATCTTGATCATACATGCTCATTTTGATTTGAAATTTTTCACACTTGTTCTAGACCCTATTATGAAGCTATGGTCCAAATTTGAGATCATTTGGGCATTCCTACGATTTTATATGAATTTTCAAAGATATACCCTTATTCTAGAACAAAATACATTTTTGTTGCTTGTTGGGCCCGACCCATTTAGCCGCTTGGGCGCTTCCCCGATCTGACCCGACTCCAATGCCTTTGAACCGGGGATCAAATCCCCTTGAACCGGCCGCTAGTGAGATGTGAAATGGGCTCTGAGCCCTGACTCAACTCGTCCCATCGCACGACCCAGCAGTTGTTGGATCTTGTGATCCAACGGTGCTGGGGTCATCTTCTAGCTCCCGCCAAGGTCCGCCCATGGACCCGACGAGACCCCCACTACGCTCGACCACCTGATTGTCCCTCGTTTCGCCCGATTTCTCGATCTTTTGGTTTCCCTCACTTTCGCAAACCTTCTTCACTCGTCAATTACTCAAATCTCGCCTTTGGGGCCAAGGAAACCCGCCGCCACCCTTGGCTATTTGCACCACTTCGGGAACCCTAACCCTAGCACCAACCACCTAACAAAACCCTTCCATCTACTACGGCCTTCCCCCACGAACCCGATCGTCACACTCTCTTCCCCTCTCGTGGTCTCTCTCTCTCTGTTTCCCCTTTTTGCTCCGGCCACCCTCTGTCGCGGCACCGCCGGGTTGCTGGTGCTTGGACGACGACCCGTGACCATCGGATCGGGGTCAGGAGTTGACCAAGACCGGAGATCAACGGCCACAAATCGCCGCCCTCTTCTCCGTCTCTCGTTTCCCCAACGATCACGCGCCCAGGAGCACGTCACTCCTCTTCCGTCGATTTGGCGTGCGGGTCAAAGAGTTGACCGAAGATCAATGGCCCTCGTATTTCTCCTTTTCTGGTAAATAGCCCCTCTCTACTCAATATTTTGATTAATTGTTTGTTCTTGCAAAAATGATAACTCTCAACTCCTAGGGCCAAAGTATACAAAATTATATATCAAATGGATCCTTTCAAAAAGATCTACACAATGGACTAGGTTTCAGGGCCTAATTCCATCGTTTGTTCCCGGTGCTCCCAAAAGATGCATATGTTAATCATATGGAATATAGTTGATGTATGATTATGATGCAAAAACTTGAATCTTGGCTCTACCCCCCTGATCCTTAAATCAGTACATGTTATGTATACTTGAACTAAATGAAGGTCCTACTCTCCCTATTGCTGATAAATGACTCCTTTTTGTACATATGTGACCATTTTGGACTATAATGATGTACATTGCTCTTCTGGTGCTAACCTTGCTTCCTAATGACTCCAAATAATTAACCAATCATGAGATCAGTAATTTTATTCTATTGAAACCCCTGGGAAACCTTATAACTTTCCTTGTACTCTTGATGACAAAAGTATGCTATTATGATAATTGCATGTATGATTGAATGTTGGTACCCCATGTTGGTAGTTTGATGCCTAGACTCTAGTGGACATAACATTACTTTGAATGTGATTCTTGTATCTATATCTTGTTGATCTAAATCAACTTCTAAGACTAGATCCCTTGACTTGTTGATCCTCAAACTTACACGCCCTATTATGAGTCTTTAGACCTTAAAATGCATGTAAGTGACCTAAATCCTGATATGATCATATCAAATGAATGGAATATGGTTATGGCATGAAACTCGAACCACACCATCATGATGACCTCTAGATCAGTATAAGGTCATTAAATGTACTAATAAGTAACTTGTAACCTAACTTGATCAAAACCCTTAAAATGAAGATAATTAGGGTTAATGATGGGAATCTAATGCATGTATACAATATCTGGTTGTTAATCAGGTTTGGCATGTGGCTAGATGATGAAGGATAAATTAGGTCATGAATCTCTGAATCAGGTATGGGCATTATCTAGTTATATGAATATCGCTTTCTTGCTTGAAAAGACATGTATTGTATGCTTGTTTGTTTACTTGCTCAAATATTGCCATGTAGTATTGCTATGTCTTACTCGATGTTTGCCTCGTCAGTTTTATAACTTGAACACACACACATATATAGAACTCTATTATAATATTGTTGATAAAGGGTTAGCTCTTGGTTATGGCCTTGAGGTCCCTCTCGTATAAAAGGGTTAGCTAATCTTGAGCACCCTTACGGACCCTTCCAACGGGAAGATGGTCAAAGGCTTTAAACATGCTTGATATTGTTGGTATAATGGAGTGAAATGACAAAAAATATGGTTTTGCATTTTGTTAAACAGTTAACATGTTTATTCTTGTTTGTTTAGTCTTGAAATCTTTTCAAATTATGCAAAGCTTATACCTATATATGTATCTTTCTGCCCCATACTCAACACCTTGTGTGTTGACCCGTTTCTCGTATTTTGTTTTTAGGTTCAGAGATGGCTAGAAGGTTGATGAGCTTGGTGAGCTATGCTAGGTGTACTTGTTGTAAGATCCAGATTAGTGCACATGAATGACTTGTACCTCGACTCTGGAAATGTGTAATTGAACTCATGAATATGATGTATCTTGTGCAATTTATACTTGTTGAATGTTGAGACTGTGTTTGTGCCTTTATCTTGTTATCTGTTCATGTGTGCTAAGTTTTACGCTTCCGCATGTTGTCTTTGGTATTCGTTTGGTTCATGGGACTGGGATTCCGGTTCCGTGACAGAAGTACAAGATGAAGGAGAAATGACACTCAAGCTCAAGTGACTCCTCCAGCTCAAGCTCAAGTGAAGATTCAAGTGGAGGATCAAGCTCAAGTTCTAGTGAAGAAGGAGAATGTCATTTTGCTCTTATAGATTCTACAAGAAAAGACTCAAATGAGGTAAATATAAACTCTTTAGATAAAGAACCTTTAATTGCTATCAGTAATGCTACTCATGCCTCTCTTAAGTCTTCTAAAAAGAAAAGAAAAAAGCTTACTAGAATTGTTGATAATATGCATGTAGAATTAGATGATCTTGAACATGCTAATTCTTGCTTGCTTGATGACAAAAATGTTTGTCTTAGTCAAGTAGACTCTCTTAAACTTGAAAATGCTAGTTTACTTGATAAGATTAGATTTCTAGAAGCTCAACCTCTTATGACTAGTTCTAATGAAGAGCATACTTTAATTGTTGATTCTCTCATGTATGATATTGATGTTCTTAAATCTGAAAACAAGGACAAAGATTTTGTTTTGCGAGGATTAGAATCTGAAAATGGTGTTTATCTTTCTAAGATTTCTTTGTTTGAAACAGAAAATGTCTCCTTGCTTGCTAAAATCAATGTGCTCGGATCTTGTTCTAGTAGAGAGAATAATGTTGCTGCTCTTCATATTGATAGAGATTCTTATTTAACTAAAGCTCTTTGCTTAGAAAATGATCTTTTGCATGCTAGAGATAATATCGATCATTTGTCTTCTACTATTTCTTCTCTTATGCATATTAATGATAGTTTGAGATCTTCTTTGCAAAGATTCTTAGTTGGTAAAAATAGTCTTAATGACATCCTACATCATACTACTAAACAAATTGGTAGACATGATTTAGGATATGATAGTAGTCAAATGAACAACAAAGGTAAAGGACCTCCAATATTCTATGGAGAATCGTCTTGTTCTAAGACTATGGGCACATGCAACTATTGCAATGAAATTGACCATTATTCTAATTGTTGCCATTTTAGGAAAGTACCCAAGAGCAATAGGACTTGGATTGCTAAACTAACCCTTTCGGACGCAAAAATATGATTGGAAACAATTTCATCTTTCTTCATGTAGGTACTTGCAAATGGATTGACTTGAGCCATTGAATTGTAAATTGACTTCTCCATCCACATGAAAGAAGAAATGTGAGATGTGTAGAGGGTGACAACAAGTGGAAAAAGGAATGGTAAGAACAAAGATAAAGGTTTTCTTGCTAATAACCTTTTCAAACTTGTTTTTGTCAAGTTAGTATGCACTATGCATGTGGTTTTTGAGTCAAAAACCATATGTATTTTGTGATTCTCTTCACACTCTTGCTCAAAAATTGTTTCTAATGCTTTCATAGTGTATTACTAACTTGCTTACACATGTTTGGATATGGTTTGTATATTTAGCATGCCTCTAAATATGTTCTTATGAAATATATGTTCTTTGTAACAGCAGCTTTGTCGATCAAGTTTGTCCTGTTTGAAACTCGACCGATAGGCACCAATGGATGTTGCCAACAGTTATCATCGGTCGAGTTATCAATACACAGAACTCGACTGACAACACTGTGCACAGAATATACATTTGGCTTATTGAATGAGAATTTCCCTCTCAACTAGATTTTCTCAACCAATAGCCTTATTCTTTGGCACTCCCTTGGTACCTTTGTGTGCATATTTCCATGCTTTATTGTCTATCTTGCTTACAAGTCTATCTTTCTAATTGCTATAAATTTGTATATCTATATCTTGAAACTACTTGTTTTGAGTTGTTTTGCAGGTTTTGATGATGATCTCTTTAGATCTCTTGGTTGTGTCTAAAATGCTTCCGTTGTTCTCTAACTTGCTACATCTATATAGTTGTATATCTTGTTTGGATACAACCTTGAGGTTCTTAGTGGATAATCATCTTTCTGGGTAACTATGCATACCTGTTAGTGAGTTATATCATTTCATGCTTCTAAAATTGCATATCTCTTTGTTTGAATATATCTCTACAATCTACTCATATCTTGCTTTATCTTATGTATCAATTGGTATCTCTTGCTATGATCTAGATCCTACTAGTAGTCCCAACTTGTAATATCATCTACTAGTAGCTCATATACATGTAGTTCTAGCTTTGTTCATCACGCGGTATTTCACTATATGTTATGCTTGTATCTTGTTTCATACTTGCTCAAACTTGTTTCTTGAATTGCATATCTACTATCTTGAGTTGCTTGCATAACATTGTGATGCAGGGTACATAGAGCTACATTGTATGTAGAAATTGGAGCATTTTTGAATTTCATGCAGATTTTACTCCAATTTCAGTTTTTGGTGCAAGATTAGTATTTTTTATGCAGAAACGACCTTCTGAGCAAGACTCATTGCTTCGTCATGAGTCCTGACACTTTTTGGGCAAATTCTATCATCTTGAGGGTTAAAATTGTGATTTATTATTTTTCCGCAGCACTTTATCTTGCCTTTTGGGTTGTTCAAGTGCATGTTTTAACTTGTTTTTCTTTCTATGCTTGGACAAGCCCCTATCTGTGCTCTTCTACTCTCCTTATATAACTTTTTGTTATCTCCTTTCTCTTAACAAGTGGTGTTTCTTATTTCTTCATAACCCCACTTTTTAAAATGACAAAGGGGAGAAAGGTATGTCTTCTTTTGACAAAACAGGGAGAAGGCATGTCTTACATGAAGAAGAGAAGTATATTCATGTAAAGGGAAGAAGTTAAAGGGGAGAAGACATATATGTGTAGAACATATATGAGTAGAAGACATAGTATTCTATAAATGTTATGAAAGCTAACCATGCAAGAGAAATAGCATCAATTGAGGGGGAGTATGAGAACTCCACTAGCATCAATTGAGGGGGAGTATGAGAACTCTACCAGCATCAATTGAGGGGGAGCATATGAACTCAATTCTATTGAAACCCCTAGGTTTTCCCAAAGGTATGACTTAAATACTTCCAATACATTTATGGAATGGTTTGTCATCTTCAAAAAGGGGGAGAATGTTGACTCAAGTTCTAAATTGACTAAACCCTTATTTTGATGATGACTAAACCATTCCAATTAATTGCGTTTAAGGTCTCTACTTGAGTGATTTCAGATTAGGTATAGACACACTTCAAATGCCCTAACTTGCGCATCTCAACTTGGAGAAAAGACAAGTCAAAGTCAATACAAGTGCACGTTTTTGGAATATGATGTAAATCCCTTAGGATCATGGTGTAAATCACTTGTAATGATTGTATGACTTGTAATTAAGCTTAGAAAAAATCAAGAGCACTTAGATCGAATATTTAAGCACTCAAAAGCCATTTTTCAAAATTCACATCAGGTTGTTCATCGGTCGAGTTGCAAACTCGACCGATCCTGATTGGATCTTGAAAATGAATTTTGATCGGTCGAGTTTGCACTTCACAAAACTCGACCGATCTCTCTGATGACCAAAACTGATTTAAGTGAATCGGTCGAGTTATCCCAGGACAAACTCGATCGATGGCCTAAATTGGTCATGTCTTTTAGTGGGATCAGTCAAGTTACCTTTATAGAAACTCGACCGATTGCACTATACAGAAAAGTGTAGAAAAATGTTTCTAGCCGTTGTGGAGTTGCAACAATCAAAAATATATATGTTGCAAGCCACAAAATGGCTAGTTTTCATTCTTAAGTGTTCCCAAAGGCTAAGAGGCATCCCCAGCTATAAATACGACCCCTTGGGCTTCATTCCAAGGTTGAGCATTCAATGCAAAACTCTATGTGAGGTTCCTATTCTATAGTTGAGTGTTTCATACAGCCTACTCTCTCTCTAAGCTTAATCACTTGCTACATTCGTTAGAGTGAGTAGGAAATCTGTAAGAGAGCTAGTCCTACATGTATGTCTTGTGAGGCTCTCACTTCCACCACCTCCCTATCTCTCATTTCAACCATGAAGATGAAGGTTCTCTCTTGTGACTAAGAGAGGTGAAGAAGAACAAGGGAAGGAGTCCCTTGGTGAAGATCAAGGCTGAAGACTTGGAGCAAGAGTGGGTAAGTCCTTGGTGAAGGCAGAAGACTCCTTGCTCAAGTGGGTAAGTCATTGGTGGAAGCTTCTCCGAGTGAAGGTAAAGGCAATAGTTGAAGATCCAAGAAGAGTAGAAAAGTCCTTGAAGGCGGAAGACTTGTGCTAAAGTGGGTAAGACATTGGAGAAAGCTGAAGACTTTTGGCAAAGTGGGTAAATCCTTGGAAAGGTAGAATACTCTTGGTGCTTGGATAGGTAAGTCCTTTAATGGTCATGTACTGTAAGTCTTATGAATGAATATAAGAGTGCAATGGTTAAGAAATCCTAGAGGTTGACCTCTCTAGGTAGTGGACTGACTCAATTCTAGTTTGAATTGTGAAACCACTCTACATAGCTTGTGACTTGGTGTATGTTCAATCTCTCTCTCCCTTGCTATGCATGTTTTAGTTGCACACAAATTTCCTATTTAGCAACCTTATCTTGTGATATATTTTGAAGGTTTAATGAATTTTGTTTAATTGCATTCAACTCTATTCACCCCCCCCTAGAGCATATAATCACCCATCTAGGATCCAACAACAAGGAGCTTCTTGAAGCACTTGATCTTTCTAGTGATGGTAAATATGAAGATATTAGCTTAATTAATCAACCACGTCAATTAGGACCAATGTTTTTTTAAAACGTTAAGCGGTAAGCGTGCAAACAAAACTTTGTAACTGGTTAAGTGCTAAGCAGGTGATTAAACAGGCGACTTTTGAAAAACAGGTTTAAGTTTTCTATATAAATTTATACAAAATTACACATATATGTATATAAATACTATACTTTTTGGAACTTTATATATCTAAACACTCTATTTAATAATATAAAACACCCAAATTGTTTATAACACAACTACAAAACAATGATTATAGCTATATTATAGTAATCAATATACTATGGATAAAACACCCTACATACATGATACAACAAAAATTTGCATCACGTGTTAATATAGCTAAACAATAAAAAATATACTTATGATGGATTCCTTACTAGCTTATTCTTATATTTGCAAATCATCAATTAGTCATAGATTACAGTCGTACATTTAATCAAATACATTCTTAAATTATATAAGGGGATGTTTAGATGGAAAATTTAAAAATTCTTTTGCAATTGCGAAGATCGGCGATCTAGATTACAGTAATTAGTAATGGCACTAGTTAGAAGTATTGTGTTTGGACAACCGTTTAACTAGGAGGGATGTCGAGGTTACAAACAATATGAAGTTCTATGTGTTTTGCAGCCATGGACTGAACCATCATTCCTTTTGCTTACAAAAATGACTGCGGACATCGTGATAAACGAGGGTGTTGCCATGGCCCTGTCTTGGTCATGCCTACGGATATCCTGATGAACGATGGTGTTTCGTTCATGTCAACGACGAACACCGCTGTCGCCGGCGTTGCTGCTATATTGTTGGGGTAGAACCCTCCTCCATCGCCGTCAATGTTCTTCTATGCTTGTTGTTGTGATGTCATCCTTGAGCACACTCCTCTTGACCCTGATCTTTTGGCAGTACCTCTGCACCTCTGCCTCCCAGCGTCGCTGCAGCCGCCACGCCTTCCTCCAATTGCAGCATCAATCTGCTTATTCTGCCTAGGTGTGACCCTCATCTGGAACTGCTTCTTCCCATCCCCGGCGGCCCGACAGAACGGACATCATCAATGACGTCGGTGTCGCGTCGCCTAGCACAACAGGACCGCCGAAACCGTCAGCCTGATCGATCTCCTTATATGATATTGGAAGCGTTGTGGCGTGGAACGGAACGTTGTCATGGGTGGGAGGTGCTCGTGGTGGATGTGTGTTAGACCAGGTCACGCAGCAGAGACACCTGCGACCGTAGCTGTTGTTGTTGCCTCTGCCACCATGCTTCCAATATGGGTTTAGGGTGAGAGGGGAACAAGTCGGAGAGGTCGGAGGAGGAAGCTATGAAGGTAGTGTGAGAGGGAAGCGTCCGCAAGGAGAGAGCAATCAGTGGAGATGACTGGGATCTAGCGACCCGACTGCTTGGAATTTCTGAATCACGTCAATATTAGCGTGATTCTAAAGGCCGCAATTTTGACTTGAGTAAAAATGCAGCACTCGGAATGTCGTTTTCATCAATTAATATGATTAATGTCCAAATGGCACCATTATCAAAGTGGTATTTAGAAGACTGCCGTCAAACACAATACTGTGTTTAATTACACCATCCAAACGGCCCCTAAGAGTTGCATGTAATTTACATGTATATATTACATTGGTACCTTATTATCATGACTTACATACAAATTATGCATTCTAAATTAGAACGACAACTTATAATAGAACATAAAATATATATAAGTTTAACATATTATAGTTAATAATACTTGGACAATATAATTTACTTCATGTTAGAGGTTTACAACAATATTTAAAAAAGGGGTAAAAAGCGAGCAAACAATGTGAAAAAACGGGCAAAAAGCAGAAAAACAATAGGGGTTAAGCGGCCAAAAAGCATCCATTTTTGTAGATCTGCTAAGCAAGTGCCCAACAGCAAAGTTAAACGACTGGAGGTCTTGACCGATTAAGCGGCCACTTTAAGACAGTGATCAGGACAATATTACACAGATCCATGTTATGAGATTTGACAAAGTTATATGGTTGGTTGCCAATGTAACACCATCCCTTCTTCTTATTTTTGGCGTAGGACCGCATCTACTTGCACATAGTTACAGGTTACGGATCGTGTATAGAAAGCTAACTTATAGGATCCTAATTAATTTTAATTTTCAAGATACAAGACAGTAAAATAGGAACTTAATAAGGTAGTCCTTGAGGCTAGATCTTTATTTTTCTAAAGATATATATATATAAAATGAATTTGATATAGACAACAAAAAGAGATATTATGGATAATATCTAAAAATAAAAGAAAAAGACAGAGGTCTATGCTAGGTGTTTAGAACTAAATCTAGCTTGACTAGTAAGGCCATTTAGTTCCCATTCACCAATCCGATCGGTGGTTCAACCAATTCAACATGTTAATTTGCAAATGAAGAAAACAACTAGAAGAGGATGAAGCAGGGGAGGAGGTACAAGAGGTGGACAAGGATCATAAAGAGAAAAATGTGGAAAAGGAGCTGGAAGAGCATGAGGATGAGAATATAGAAGAAGGGGGGATGGAGGAAGATAAGGAGGAAAACATTACAAGGAAAAGGACATGAAAGAGATGGAAGAGCTGGAAGATGAGGAGCATAGTGAATAAGAAGGGAAGGAAGTACAACAAGAGGAGGATGTTGAAGAAGGTTGGAGTTTTGATTTATCCATGTGTCAATTGTGACCTTCATGCAGGCCTATGAGTGGTGTTGTTGCTGAACCAAGCAGCTGACAATAAACAAGACCAGTTCGGTGGACCAGTTCTTCACTAGTCTAATGGTTTATTTGGGTTTGAGGATGTACGTAGCACAGAAAATGGTTCCTTATGCAACAGATTAAAACAACCCGTTTGATTTGGTTGTGACAACCGTAAGTCTATTCCAAGTAAATTACATTGAGTCATTGACAATTGATAGTGGTACTAAATAATGACGATGTCAATGATCAATAAAATTAGTTCTTCAAAAAAAAAATCTTGGAGATATCTAGATTATAACTTGTCTAGCATGTCAAAAAAGATATTTCAGCTACCAAAGATGTATAACGGCTAGAATTTAAGAATGCTTTGAAAGTTATGGAAACGATAAAGGTGTGTGCAAAGAACCATGTTTATATTGGTATACGAAAAGTAAAGGTCTTGTTCATACGATAATTAGAAATTGAAAATTGTATTTGGGAAATTACATGATATTTCTCATTCACGTAAACGAGGGAGAGCGCACAAACAACAAAGTCATCATGGGCAAACGAGTTGGACTATGAGGCTAGTAGAGAGGATTGTTGATTGTAGACTAAGATGCACAATACACATGTCAAACAATCAATTTCTTCACATGTTGTGGGATTTGACTAGGGATTTTTATCAAATAAGGAGGCTCATAGAGATAAAGAGATGTTCATTTTTTTTTATTGATTTTCAATCAAAGGCCTTTGATCAAGCAGTGGGGAAGTTCTTTGGTATATATCACTAACCAAGAACATCTATGATAATTGAATTGTTTGCCATAGAGAAGACAACACCAAGTACATGTAACACTCGACGTTTATCAAAATCAACTTTATTTCGTTTATAAGTGGTAGTTGCAAAAAGTTGACAACATTTTTCTCATGGTATACCTCGGTGTATATTACTTGTTGGTGATAGTGTGATTGTTGATGAAACTAAACGAGTGAATCAATGGAAACATGTGTAATCTGAAAAGTTTGATACTATTAGATATGAGGTGAAGTATACACATTAAATTTTGAACAATCTAGAAGACTGAATTAAAATGGAATCAAATCGATGAGGTGAAAAGTAAGCTTCCTTGGTTGTGGGCAATTTTTCTTCTTGTAGTTTAAGTACAAGACAATTTCTCTCATAGGATCAAAACATGGTGAATGAATTGGAGGATCCATCCATAATTATACGCAACCATAAAACTCCACTTGAATGCCAATGTAAGTTTTTATACGCAATCATAAAACTCGACGTAGATGATGAACAATGAACAAACATGGCATTTATGATATAACTGTAGCAAAAATAAGAATCCTGAGATGGATGTGTGAGAAGACGATGAAAAACATCGCGCAGCGTATCATATAAAGTACATCGTCCATTATCAATAAAGTTCTCTACATTATTATTCCAAAACGCACGCAGAGGGTTTAGCGGAAGCTTCTTGTTTATCTATTAATTAGGGATTGCACCCAATACAAATCCCCGAACTCATTCACAAGCTTATAATTCATGCACGAAATGAAGCTGCAATATCTAATACAACGACAACTTGCCTAGGAAAATGCTCAAGGAAACTGATCGCAAAATTAGCCAGGGACCACAGGTACTGTGATCTTTTTGTGCTTCTAAGCAAAATTATGACATAATTCAAGAAAGTAAAGATAAATTTTTGGATCAAATTAAAAGGCCCATATTCCGATAAAAAAGAAATAGTTCCCATGGACGGATTGGCGTCAGGTATCATATTTAAATTGCAAGAAAAATCAACGGTGTTATCCTTCCAAGTCAGGTACAATTATTTCTGCACATATATACGCTAGGTGTATTTCATGTGAAGATCTCCTAGACAGTAACAATTCTAAGGCAGACTTTGTCAAGAAAGAAAAAGAAAGTTCATCCTACTTGGACTGAGCGCTACCTGGCCGTGAAGTGTAGCTACGTGAGTCGATGTGGACATAAAATATACATAAGAAACGCAAACACCTATTACAGCACATATGATAACGATGTACATCTGAAGGTCAAATGATGCAACCAAACTGAACACCTCAGTTGCCTGGTCTATCGTTATACGATTAATTAGGTTTGCCTTTGATCTCATCCTAACGTGCGTGGTCACGTTAACACGTTCTAGTTAAGGAGAAATCACACCAAGGTCACATGATGCATGACAAAACATTTGTTGGGAGAAAAGGTGGAATCGTATCATTGAAGCATGAAAGAAGATGACAATATTAGAACAAGGATGTGGAAGGTTGAAGACAAAACTAGGCTTGAAGAGTCAAAAGCATCGATTATACCTGTTGATAGCTGTACAATAGCTGGTCAATTAGCAAGGCAACATATCAGCTTACGTGATTAAAAATGTGCAGGAAAAAAGAAGGGCCTGATTCCACCAGAAATGAGAAGCTAGGTACTCGATCATCGTTTTTTGCTTAAAAGATAAAATGGCATCCAAGTTTAATTAGTTCTGTAGAAATTAAATATATGGAGTGACTGGGATGAAGCCAAGAACGAATCATCTATTTGTCTGATATCCTCTAGTTCACCAATTTACATCCAGAGATGCGTATTTTGTGGTAACAGTGATCCCTTTCTTTACCCAACAAGGAAAACGGTTCCAGCACCTGGCAAGTCTCCTCTATAGCTAGGTTCCTCCCACACCCCCATGTTATCTCAATAAAAGCAACGGCGACTCCCCCAAACCCCGCGCCAGGCTATCGCTTAAAAGGATGCGCCTAGCTACATGAGATGTAGAACCCATGATCGATCCTTCGTCTTCTTGGAATGTTTGACCATGCACAACCCCATCAGCTTGGGTGAATTATGATCTTGCATGACTGCCCACCTCGAGTAATGATAAGTACGAACCACCACCGCACTAGCCATGAGTTAAACACAAGAAAGGTGGACGGCTAGCTAAAAAAAGGTACATAAAATAACGGAGGTATTCACTGTTTCTGGATGAAGAAAGTGGAGAGATATATGCAGAATCCGTACTGTTTGTTTCCTTGTAGCATCATGAGCAAATGTAGGGTTTTTTTGGGAGCCTGCGAATTAGAGGTAGTAAACGATCTGGATTGAAGACGTACAGCTGCCAGTTGCGCAGCTGGTGGGTTTGTATTGTATAGAACAAGTGGAAGTACTTGGTGTTGCGGTCTAAATGAGCAACAGTAGTACTGGAGAGTAGCAGCTAGTAGTCTTGTTCGATCGATGGAGTGAAGTTGTTTGAGTTGGGAGCAAAGAAATGTTGTATATCTTTTGCGAGGAAAAAATCACAGTGTATGTTCTAGGTATATCTTTTGTATAGAGAAGAGATGAAAAGAAGAAAAAAAAAGATGCCTGTAAGGATGTGTCGGTGTACCTTGTTTTTCTGTTTACGCGTCGCACCGACCTTGGTTTTGGTTTTGGTATTCTTGAGCATCCGCTTTTTCCTCCTTCCACGGCGATTCTTGTTGGCGCTGCTTGTTTGGGCGGTTGTTGTAGCGGATGTACTGGAATACTTGGTCATCATCATCCTTGTTCGTCTCTTGTTGGCCTTCTTGCTCATAAGAATGTCGACGAACTCGAGCTTCCTTTTCCTTGGGGATTGTACTGTTTGCAAATGAGGTGTCGCAGGTGTCGGGACATCGGAATCGTCATCCACGCCGGCGCTGCCTTGAGGTCCAACAGCTGTCTTCTCCTCCTCATCTTCGTCCTCCTGAGGATGCTTTGTATACCCTTCATCATCAGAGTCATCATGATGAACTTGGGGCGCCGCAGCAAAGAGCTCCGCGATGGACCTCTTCTTTGGCGTCCTCACTTTAGTATGCTGCTGCTGCATGATCCATGTGGGCGCCCTCGGCGTCTGCTTCTCTTGTTCCTCTCCATCCTCATGAGTATCAATCCCATCATCGGTACTCGTACGAGCCTCGGTATAGATCTCAGCGGCATCAGATTCGCTAGTATTTGATGAGGTGGCCTTCAGATCAGCGGACCACCAGCGGAACTTTCGGCAGGTGATGGGAGGGAGGAGGCGCGATGGGCGGTGGCCCTCCGATGATCCGAACGGCCAGCTGGTCGTGGCATCGACTGCCCTCATCTTGGCCGTGTAGTCGCTGCAAAGGAGATCATGGATTAGCACACACATATAGATTAGAAGCGCGGGGCGCGGGAGGCACACGCCAAAAGGAAAAATAAATCTAGTGGGGGGGGGGGGGAACGAGCTAGGTTATTTAGAGATGAAACGAGTGAACCAAGAAAATAAGCTATAGGAAAGTCGTGAGCAATTGATTCCCGCGCGCGTGTGTAGTACCGGATCGAGAAGCTGTCGAACCCCGGCGCCATCGCGAGAGGGCAGGTATGCCAAGTATAGGAGCAGCTCCAATCAGCTTGTGTTCAGCACCGCTAGCTCTCTCGCTCGCTTTCTCGCTCTCTCTTTTTCTCTCTCTTTATCTCAGACAAGCAAGGTTTTTGTTCAGAAGAAAGGAGAAGCTTCAAGCTTAGCAAATGAGTTAACACAGTAATTGGGGGGAATGGGAGGGAAGCGAAATGAGGGGGAAAAGTGTAGATGCGAAACAAGGGGTGTGTAGATAGATACTGGATGAGGCAGACAGACTGATAGATGAGTAGCTGCTACCTCTGCCTGCTTTCTGGTCTGGAGTCTGGAGAGAGAGAGAGAGAGAGAGAGAGAGAGAGAGAGAGAGAGAGAGAGAGAGAGAGAGAGAGAGAGAGAGAGAGAGAGAGAGAGAGAGAGAGAGAGAGAGAGAGAGAGAGACTAATGAAATTATAATTAATAATTATTTAAACTAGAAAGAACACCTCATTCCAACCCCCAACTCCACTTCTCCCCCATCTGAGACGTCGCCCTTTCTATTGTTTTTAACTCTACTATCAGCGGTCTCTCATTCAATCTCTTTCTCAGCTGGTCTCTCTCTCTCATCTCTCTACTCCCTATATTCTGTCTTTTTCTTTCCGCCTTTCCCCTCCCCTCTCCCACTCTCCTTTCCATTTCCCGCTCTCTTCCTCGGTTTCCCTGCTGTCTCTGTGTCTCCACTTAAGGCCGACAGCGACGTGTGAGAGGGGACTGAGGTGGACTTGTAACAAGATATATTCAATTTCAATATCCATTGATATTCATTCACATGAAAACCTAACGACGAAGTCCTATTGCAGAAATTTTGGTGTTAATCCATGACCGACTTTCTTGGTGACTGACGGAATGACAGAGAAAGTGCTGCCTTCAATTTTCCCAATCCAAGAAAATTAGACAGAGAATCTGGCGCGACCAGTCCAATTCCCTCTCTCCCGCCAATTAATTTTCCCTCCCATCACGACGCCTGCCGTGTTTATTCGAGTGCGGGAACCGTCTCTGTCTCGCGACTCGCGACCACGGATGGGGCTGGGTTCTGCACGGAACTCGGTGCCTTCTTTCACCTGACGTTGAGCATCTGCTGCTCACCTCCACCCCTCCTCCCGGGCATGTCTGTTGTGAAACTTTTTCTTTAAAACCAAAACACAGGTAGGTGACGCTAACATTAGAAAACCAAGATAAAGTTCTCTGGATGATAACAAAGTAGCACACACTTTCCTCTAGTTACATGCACACCGTCGTTTTCCTCAGTTGAATCGTGAATTCGTGGTACCCTTGGAAATCTTCTTTGTGGATGATTGTATATTTTCCCTATCTATTTTTTCCATTCATAATCAGGTTTCCCATAAACTGCAAAAAAAGATCGCCATTTTTCGCTCTGCATGGTTTAATTTGCAAATTTCCCAATACACCCAAGATGAAACAGCCTTAATAGCAACAACTGCAATAATAACGAATTCCAATCACAAGACCGAAAACCATCATGATTATATACTAAAAAACATATTAATAATAGTAATTGCAATCACGACAACAACTACAGTACCAACAGAAGCAATGGCAATGAAAATTCTCTCCATGTTTGAGAGATATTTCATTGTACGCGATCATTTCTTAAATGATGGAAATTTTACTTTGCTTCGAAATTTTCATTTTGTAAACTGCAAAGTTAGTGTTGTAAGCATACTTTTATCTCCTCGTAAGACAATTGCAGGGAATGTAGTTTATCATTATATTGCCTTAGACGTATACTACCTTATTACCTTATCGCCAAATGAAACATGGAAGCGTTGTAGTCACATCATCTCATGTGTAGTATTAATAGTTACAACATTTGGAATACTATTTATTGTATATTTTAGTAATTGAACTCGATCAGAACGTTCTACTTTCTGAAGCTAATGCCTGATTGAATTGGAAAGTATATTTGATATGACTCCTCAATTGAAGTTTTTAATAGATATTTGGAAATCCTAACTCATGTGAGAAGAGGGAATATTAAGTATAAATTTTTAATAGCAATTGAAAAAATGTGAAATCAAGTATAGAACACATGGAAACATATTTATATTCTTTCAATTTGCTTTGAAATGAGATTAAGCACTTTAAATAGTAGTTACATTTGCTTTAACCCAAGATGATGACTTAGTCGGTCAACTAGCCTAGTGCCAACCTTACTAAGGAAGTAGTGAGGGGGATTATGCAAACATAGGCATAACATCATTCTTCTAACAAATCACATCAAAGAACTATTCTACCTCAAATCTAAATATGTTAGTTGCCATGAAGTTTGTTTGACTTAGTAACACACATCCAAACTCTAAAATATGATCATGATTATCATTGCAGTAATTTTGGGTGCAATAGCAGGACAAAGGAAAAAAACAGAGAATAACAAAAACACCTAGGTATCTTAGTATGTGCAAAAGTTTATAGTATCTTCACTTCTCTTATTCTATTTGATTAAAGAATAAAATCAATAGTAAAAAAAACTGCATTGGGTTCTCTCATTCCTTCCGTATCTTCATTTTTATCTTATAGGAGTTTAACATATGTACATGAAACTAGGAACAAAACCTTTGGAGGTAGAATTTGGGATTTCTTTCCAAAATTCATGTTTCCAAAGTAGGGATCATATATCAAACATAATTTCTTATCATGTGTAGTGAGTACCTTTCCTTACAGTAATTTATAAATAAAGCAACTAGATTCATCGCATTCTACTAAATTTGCTTGTTCTTGCTCTAGATGATTTATCTAGTGTAATTTCTCAACAATAGATAATCAAATCTTAGTTTATTCCTCTTGAATTCATTATGTAATGTATTACTCCTTATTCTTGTCTCTTCCTTTGAATTAATTTATGTTAGGAATCACAAAGGAAGCAAACACAGTAGAAACAAAAAAAATTATGTATGTATCCTACAAGCAGATCTCGTCGACAATGACATATTCAAAAAGAGGGTGCACGAGGTATACCTTTGTCACAGAGCAAGTCCACTGACATCCTACTCGTAAGGTGGTGTGTGGCATTCCTCACATACACAGACGATCCTCGTCGACGTCCTTCGAACGTAATCACTCAGTGTCTGCATCTCTACGTAGTCCACACGGATGGACTGAAACTCCTCAGTGGGTTGTCTAAACATGCAGGGAAGGAGCAACCTTTGCTTGATGATGTGATAGCATCATGATTTCTCTCCTTCTCTCTCTCTCTCTCTATCTCTCTATCTCTCTCAGGAACAATTATGCATAGGGTTCACACATAAGAGAATGTGTAAAATTCAACTGTCATGCCCCTATAAATAGGAGAGGAAAGGAAGAAGGACTTTCTAAAAACCCTGGGAAATGAAAGATTGTGGTTGCGTCTAAAACTAGACTGCCAAATAAGCAACTAGAATATTCTAAAATCATGTTGTTAATTAATTAAATAATTAATCGATTAACTAATTTTTGGTCATATGAATCTATCTGATTACTCGGGGTTAGTCGATTGACTTATTGAATAAGTCAATAATTTAAATATAATTAATTGTCTAAAACCTTTTAACCAGTTAAAATAGATTATATTTTAATATTATTCTAGTTAATTACCTAACTATTTTAGTAATCAATTTGACTCAAAACATTTCCAATCATATCTACAATTATATTCCTATTTTAGTGCATCCTATGGGTATGACCTTGTTGGCTCCAAGTTGCGTTGGCAGTGATATCCATAATCAAATTATGGTTCCACTTGCAATGTGTCATGGAATCATTTATTACCCTAAGTCCATACTACTAATGTCTACGTAATCAAAGGCTAGTGGACTTGGGTGTCTGTCTGTAGAATTGCACATAGTTTCACACAAGCAATATATATTAAAAGGCAATTACAAAACTAAAGAGATAAGAAGATATTCTCCATATGAGATAAGAGATATATACTCGTTTCTATATTAAAGTATTCCCATTGGTGATTCATTTCAGAGCTTAGAGTCTTGAGCGTTACGAATCTTTATTTGGCAACTACAAATTTGATAAACAAAATATATCAATGTGAGTGCATTGAGTATGTTATAAAAGACATGTAACCACGGTTTAAGAGTAATATAAAAATTTCTTGGATAGAAACATCATAATAAACTAGAAGTAGAAACAAGGGGAGAACACTTAACAAAATTCTTCTATACAGATCATGTTTTAGGTTTCTTTATCCATATATCAACATAGGCCTTTGACCACTTCTCAAGGAAGAATCCATCAGGGGCATCTGAGGCTCAAAACCTACATGCTCCCTATTTCTACATGAGGGGCCTCAATACCAAAGTCAATAAGCTAACCCTAGTTCAGTTGTGCCCTTGTTCCATTACCCCAAGAATTTAGACAAGTACATAAGGTTATACAATAGATTTCTCTATATTATGTTCAAGGTTTGTCAACATACTATAATTAAGATGAAAGTAGTATTCATAGGAAACAATAGCTCAAACAAGTAATTTTCTAGCCATACATTCATACAAGCATACATACAAACAATCCAATATCATAGTAGGATGAAGAGATTAAGTGTACCTTGTGAGTAGAGTACAAGTCATAAACCATGAATAGATTCAAGAAAAGGTCCAATCCAAAGGAGACCTAAGATATATAAAGACATAATATAGGGTCTTAGTTCAATAGGGTATTGATAATCTAACCATCATATAATTCATGTAGATGTTTCCCTAGATCTGGGTTTCACTTAGTTCAACCATAGTTTCTAACATTCCAATCATGTAGACAATTATCCAACATAGTCCAAGGGTCAACATTAAGATCTAGGTTTAGGTGAACCATCCACATAATGAGTAATGCTAGATAAAGATAAATTTTGATTTAGGATTAAGGAAAGCATGAGATTTTGATTATTATCATGGTGTATTCATGCAAGATCATAATTAGTTGTATTAGTGTAATACCCCTGACCTGTGTTTTGGGTTAACCCTATTTTCTTTGGTTTGATGATGTGCTTAGAATCTTTCTCTAATCCTCTAGTATGATCTTAGGGCTTGTGGAGAGCTTATGTCTCCAATTTGGACTTGTTTGGATGTTGTTTGTGCTTTGTGTTCTTATTTTTGGGCAATTTGCAACTTACCCATTTATGAGGTATTCTTGTAAATTGTCACCTCTAGAGTGTTCTTTCTCCCTCTTGTCTTCATGAGAGAGAGTATGGTGATTTAGGGTTCTTTGTTTGACCCTTGGTTGGGTGGTGTCACCCTTAGTGGTGATTAATTAGGGTTTTCTAGGGTTGGTGTGCCTTGACCTTGTGACCCTTGTTGGTTTGTCTCAACCTAGGTCATGACCTAGGGCTGGTTGGGAGGGTGTCTCAGTCGAGAAACCTCCCCTAGGTGTTTTGTTTGTGACCAAGATGGTCTTGGGTCGAGACAATAGCTTGGTGTGGAGTGTCTAGACCTAGGTTGTTTGTGGTGATCTTTGTGTCGCGACTTAGTGGTGCTTGGAGGTGTCTTGTGGCTAGGGGTGGTTCCCTTTGTGTGTTGTGGTTGCAACATGAGGGTTGGGATGCTTAGGTGGTCAAGATCCTACCTAGAGTATATCACCATCTTTTGGATGTGGGCCTTATGTGGTTGCATGTTAGTTTCTTGAGTGGACAAGTATTTCTTTGGAGCCTTATTTGTTGACACCTCATCCCTTGCTCTCTCTCTCTCTCCTCCTTTTCCATATAAACCCTCTTTTCTCCATGCAAGTGATGTTTTCGACCATCTTCTTCTTCCCTTCCCTTGTGCTCGTCCTTGGAGCTTGGTGGAGTAAGAAGAAGTTGTTCTTAGTGCCTTGGAGGTGGTTCAACCCTTCCATGTGGTGCTTGAGGTGATCCTTGGTCATCTTCAATCTTGGTGAGTGTTTATCTTTCCTCATTGATGTTTTCTTTGGATCTTCTACCCCATCTTCTTCCTTTTTCTCGGCCCTAGACTATGTTCTGACATGGTGTTCATTCTTGAGAGTAAGCTCCTCATCACAAGGGTAATAGGACATGTTTTAACAAGGTGACACCCAAGTAAGAGGGAGTTTCTTCTCTCTTTTCCCCCTTCTTTTGTTTGGCTCAGCCTTAAACTTCTTGACCTCTTTCTTGAGCTATCCTTTGACCTTGGTGTTTCCCCTTTCTTGAGGTGATCTTGTGGCCAAGAGTGGATCTTTCGATGGAGCTTGATCTTCCTTGGTTATCGTGTGCTTGGAGCTTGCCTTCTTTGGAGTTGATCTTCTTTAAGGTGGGTTATATAACTCTTAACCTCCTCTATTATTGCACTCTTTATGCTTGCATGTTACTCTTTTCTCTCTCTAAGTGTTCCCTTAACATGCTAGTAGATGATGGTAGACCTTAGCTCTTGGATGATGTTGAGATCATGCTTTGTTTCGATGCAATCTGAAATATTAATTTCTTTGTATCTGACTTTGGTGTAGTGGTGAATGGTGGTTTTCCTTCCTTCTTGACCATGGTTTTAGTTCCATGCATGATGATCGACTGTTTTAGTGTTTTTTTATGTTTTGGTTCAGTTTTGGTGGTGATGATCTTGGTCTCTATCTCATGTTGAGGTTCTTTTTCATGGTGGTTTCTTGAAGCTTGTTTTAGGGTTTGATGACTATTTTTGCATGGGGTTTTCCTCTATGGTGACTATGGGTTTCCCCCTGTAGTGGCATCTATTTTGGCCATGGTTTATATCTATTTTGACCTTGGTTTGATCTTGGTTCTTGGTCTTGGTGGTCACCATGTCTTGTTTTGTCTCGAGTCGCGACATCTTTTGGCTGGAGGTTTTGGTCACAGTTGTAACGTCGTGCTTGCCTTGGTTTTGGTTGTGGTTATAACGTTGTGTTTTCCTTGGTTTTGGTTGTGGTTGTAATGCCACATTTTGTCTTGGGATTCAAGATGGGGCATCTCTTTGGGTGTTGCGGTAGCGACACCTTGGTTTGTCATGCCCTATGATCTATTTTGGTTGGGTTTCCATAGTTGTGTGTCATTCTCTCATGCCTTGTCTTGGTAGGACCTTGATTCTATTTCGGATGAATGCTTGCTCATGTATTGAAGATGACCACTATTCTTTTTGCAGTCACGACATGAATGGGGATGGTGGTCACAACAACCCTTCTCCTTGGGGTGGCCACGACTTGGTCGATTGAGTGGTCGTGATCCAAGATGGTGGTGGTCACGACACATAGTTGAGGTATGGTAGTGACACATGCTTAAGTACCTAATCCATGTACATTTATGAGTAAGGTTTGAGCAAAGTGTAATGCTATGTGGATAATGGCTTGCTTAGCCTTAATCATGCTTCTTGACTTTAAGTTTTCCAAGAATGTGGGAGATGTTATATCTAGGGCTTAGTTCTTGTATATAAATAAAAAACCGTAATAGGCTAGAGCTTGGAAACCTAACCCTAATGTTGAACTATTTGTTTGCTTTCTCTCTCATGGGATGTTCATCATGTAGAACGTTTTCCTCTCTCTTGTTTATATGCCCTAACCTTGCAGGTAATATGTATGCAACAGATTGTGTATGCTATGGTGGTGATTATGTGATACAGGGTGGTGCTTATGTACATTGATGAGGCATAATATGCATGTCTTAATGTGATAGGTCCTATGTCCTAGTGATGGATTGATGCCTATTGAGAGGTGATATCCTCAAGTGATGTGATTAAGAAATTTATATCCCATGGTGATATGTGATATTAATGATTGCCTTGTGGATGGAAAAACTTTGAGTACCATGTGGTGGTTGTGTGAAAAATTCACACCTTATACTTTTCATATCTTCTGAATTGGAAACACACCCTTATTCTTGTAGAGTTTGTTTTATCTTTATACGTTATAACTTGATTGATGTTAAAAGTCACCCAATTGTCTAACTAATCAAGTGAAACCTAATCATGTAGTCTGCCCTATGCCGCAGATCCAATTCCAGTGTCAACTTATTTGATGGGTTGGTGAAACGAGTTTAACTCAAAGTACATATTCTTGAATATGTGGGGTGCAAGTCGAGTATTTCCTCGTATCCTTAACTACAAGTTGTGTGAGATGACCATGTGTGAGCCAATCTCCTAGTGAATTGGATGGCCATGCATGAGCCAATCCTTGTTTTAAGAACAGCCATGTGTGAGCCTATTCTTCTAGAGTCGTTACATGTACTAAGGTGGGCTAGGTGTTTATATGTGGACGTCCATGCGTGACTCGATCCTTGTGCTGACTATATGTCACTTTTTGCACTTGAGTGATATGTCTATGCGGTGTTCTCTTGTGCTGACCAAGAGGTGTTGGAGAGGTCGTGGATTTTGACTCTTCTATGGACCTTATATGGAACTAATTTTGACTTAGCAATGGTCAGTTGGATTTGAGTGGCATGACTCAAATCCTTGAGGCATAATAAAAGATGTAATACATCGGTGTAGTGTATATGCTTACGGTGGCATACGTCTCACATTGATTGAGCCTTTGCCTTATCTTTTTATTGATATCTTGAATGATAACATAGAAAGAGAAGTCAACTATTATACAGGTTCTTCGTATTCCTTATTAGAATATAACTTGATCTACTACTCTATGGAGGCTACCTAGTCTTGTTTAATTTGCTTTATGTGTTGCATGCATATCATTTAATTGAATCTTCGCAACCTGCTTAGTATGACGTTTTACCTACTTAGCTTATCTGTGCTTTAATGGAGTTGGCAGGGAGTTATATCTCTTGTTGGGATGTTTGGTCTCACCTCATTGGTTTCCACATCTTTTAGGTGACTGCGCTTGAAGAGGTAGAGGTCGTGCATATGAGGAAGAGCGGTAGCTGATAAGGTTGCATGTGCTACTAATCTTTAGGTGTTGGAGTCCTAAAGTTGTCCATGCACACTCAGGTCCTTGGAGTATTTTCTTTGGGGATGTTTTATAATATGAGGTTTGGCTTGTGTGCCATGTTTGTAAAGTTATGACAATTGTACTTGTATATATATATGGAACCAGTATCTTATATAACACGTTGACGACAGGAATGTTGATCTACAGTGATGTAAGCACTACGTGACATGACATGTGTTGCATGTAGTAGACTTGTGGACTCATATGTAATAGGTTTTAGCTTATGGCGCTTTAATGAAATAGGTTTTAGTTTCCTGTGTTTTCTGGTAATTTGCTTGCTTAGTGTTGTTTCCACTTTTGGTTTGAGTAATCTCGTTTGTGGCATGTCGAGGCATTACAGTGGTATTAGAGCTTTAGGTTCATTGAGTCTACATGGACCTAGGACTAGGGTTTGTGCATGTTCTAGTATCCTCCAGTCTGTCTTATAGTGACTTCTGCTTATGCATAAGAAGAAGAGTAGAAAAGATGGCTAAAGAACATGAAGAACACTCTACATAGAGTAGTGTTGTTGCACCTGGTGGTGGTGGAAGAGCTCAAGAAAGAGAAGGTCAGGTGCCTGATGAGCCCCAGTTTAACCCGGTTATGGTAGATAACCCTACCTTTCAATCTCTATTTGGGCATTTTATGTCAATGATGACACACATGGCAGATAGAATGCCTACCCCTTAGCCTAAGGTAGTTGTCCCCGGTGCCAAATCTCCAGGGGTTGTGAAGACCTTTGAGAGGTGTAGACATGTTGGTGCTGTGGAGTATGCTAGTACGACTGATCTAGCAACTATTGATTTGTGGTTGATAGAGTTGGAAAAGGATTTTAAGATCCTTAACTTCCCTGAGGCATATAAGGTGAAGCATGTAGTGTATATTCTAAAGGGGAGTGCTGGTCATTTATGGGCCATTGAAGAGGAGAAATAACCAGGTGTTGATATCAGTTGGGAGGAGTTCAGGCAAGAGTTTATTAGTTGGTACTTTTTGCATATCTATATGGACGAAATGATCAGTTTGTTTGAGCAGATTTGTCAAGGACCCATGTCAATCAATGAGTACGAGGCTAAGTTTATGGAGATGTTGAGGTTTAGTCCTCACATGGAGTCAATAGATGAGGAAAGGATCATACATTTTGAGAAGGATCTGGACATTGAGCTAACAACAGCGGTGGCATCGCTTGAGAATTATGAGAGGTTTGCAACATTTGTGGAGTCCATCAGGAGGATTGAATGATCTGTAGTTGAGAAGAGGGAGAAGAGCGTCAATAAGAGGTCAGCGCGGTACCAAGGGCATTCATCAAGAGGCTTTAATAAGCCTAGGTTTTCTGCACCGCCAACGCAGCAGACGTCTAGTGCACAGACCCACTGGTCATCCAGTAAGGGTAGAGGGTGCAGTTTTCCACCAGTAAGAGCTCAGAGTGTAGCATCATCTTCGGTGATAGGGTCGTCTAGGACATGCTATGAGAGCAAGACTTGCTATAAGTGCAGACAAGTGGGGCATACAAAGTTGTTTTTCCCTATGAAAGATGAGGAAGTGACCCAGCAACCAAGGTAGAGCTAGTAGGGCTCATAGAGACAGTAGTTCGGTGGAAGTGGAAGGGGACGTGGATAAGCTTCTCAAGGCAATTCTTTAGGATAGGCTAGTAGAGGAAGAGGGTGGCAACATGAGACAGCTAGATTCTATACTATGAGTCAACTTGAAGGAGTGGTCAATCCACGAGTAGTGACTGGTCAGATGGAGTTATTTCATTCTGATTTGTCTTCTTCTTGCTTTATATCTATTTTGGTTGATCCAGGTGCGACATACTCTTTTATCACTTGAGAAATGATTGGTGCTTGTTCTTTACCTGTTGGTGTAGATGGGATAGTAGTCGTTTAGAAACCTCATTAGTTGGTCCCGTAGAGTTGTAGGAGGTGTGTCCTTCCTATGTCCTTTCTTTATTAGGACATAACATTTAAGTGGATCTCTTGCCACTTGATATGCATGGATTTGATGTGATCCTTGGAATGGACACCTTGGAGAAGTATTTGATGGTCTTGTACTATAGTTCCATGGTGCTGACGTTTGTAGATGGTGGTGTGTCATGGAACTTCCAAGGTGATAGGAAGATTCTTCCTACCTGCCTGGTGTCAGAGATGGTGGCTGAGAAGTTGATGAGAGAAGGTTGTGATGCATTCTTAGCGCATGTGGTGGATACCAAGGCAAAGGGTTTGAGTATCCAGGAGGTTCTGGTTGTATGAGAATATGAGGATGTGTTCCCATATGAGTTTCCAGGTGTTCACCCTATCAAAGAGATTGATTTTGAGATCAATTTAGTCCCAGGCACACAACCAATAGTGCAAACACCATTTAGGATGGCGCCAGCTATGATGGTAGAGTTAAAGAAATAGTTGCAAGAGCTGCTTGAGAAGGGATTCATCAGACTGAGTACGTCACTGTGGGGGGGCTCCCGTGTTGTTCATGAAGAAGAAAGATGGATCCATGAGGCTGTGTATAGTCTACAAATAGTTGGACAAGGTGACGATAAAGAGTAAGTATCCCTTATCAAGGATTGATGATGTGCTTGATTAGTCATGAGGTGTTGCAGTCTTCTCCAAGATAGACCTGAGGTCGGGGTATCACCAGTTGTGGATCAAGGTGGTTGCATACCTAAGTCGGTTTTTAGGAATAGGTATGGCCATTATGAGTTTGTGGTTATGCCATTTGGGCTAACCAATGCACCAACATCATTCATGGACTTGATGAATAGAGTGTTCCAACAATTTCTTGATCAGTTCGTGGTGGTGTTCATAGATGACATCTTGATATACAGTCGTGACAGTCAACAACATGAACAACATCTTCATCAAGCATTGACCGTGTTCAGGCAACATCAGTTGTACCCCAAGTTCAGCAAGTGTGAGTTTTAGTTGAGGGAGGTGTCCTTCCCAGTACACATGATATTTTCTCAATGTGTTCAACCCCAAGAAGGTTGAGTCCATGCTGGAGTGGGAGCAGATGAAGATGTCGAAAGAACTGTGTAGTTTCATGGGGTTGGCAGGCTACTACAAGAGGTTCATTAAGAACTTCAACTCAGTGGTGTTATCCCTAACCAAGCTGAAGAGGAAGGATGTACCTTTTGTCTGGGGTGACAGATGTTAGCGTGCCTTTTAGTTGTTGAAGGATAAGTTGACAGGTGTGCCAATTCTACTGCTGCCTAAGAAAGGGAAAGGTTACATAGTTTTCTGTGATGCATCACAGAATTGTTTGAGTTGTGTGTTGATGCAGGACAAGAATGTGATACCTTTTGTGACATGACAACTAAAGAAGCATGAGGAGAACTATCATACCAATGACCTAGAGTTAGCCATAGTGGTTCATGTCTTGAAGACCTAGAGGCACTACCTTTATGGTGAGAGGTGTCAGACCTTCACAGACCACAAGAACCAGAAGTATACCTTCGCACAACAGGAGTTGAACATGCGACAGTCTTCTTTGACGATGTTAGTAGGCAGTGCACAGTTGAACTCCTTGGTGTGTCATAAGAGAGACATGTTGGTCTCCTTGATTCAGATGAATGTGAAGCTAGAAGTATCTATGCTAGTAGGGATGTTGGCATGGTTACATGTAAAGCTGATGTTGAGACAACAGATCAAAGAGGCACAACAGGTTGATACCATGATACAGAAGATACGATCAAAGTTCGTCAGTGATAAGCATGACGGTTTCCACGAGGTAGATGATGGGATAGTTTGTTACCATGGTAGAGTTATGGTTCCCAATGTTGATAGTTTGAGAAAGATGGTTCTGGAAGAGGCTCACTCTTCTATGTATGCAATGTACCTAGGTAGCACCAAGATGTATCATAATCTTAAAGATCTATATTGGTGGCTTGGCTTAAAGTGAGATGTGGCTGAGTTCTTGGCCATGTACGTGGTGTGTCAGCAATTCAAGGCAGAGCATCAGAAGCCTACAGGGATGCTATATTCGTTACCCATACTACAGTGGAAGTGGGATCATGTTACGATGGACTTCGTGGTTGTCTACCTAGGACATCCAAAGGACACGATTCCATTTGGGTGATAGTTGATCGGTTGACAAAGTCAGCATACTTCTTTTGAGAAAGACAACATCTCTAGTAGAGAAGCTCGCTCAGATCTATGTGGATGAGATAGTGCATTTGCATGGTGTCCCAGCTACTATCATGTCGGATAGAGTTCGTTAGTTTACGAATCTCTTTTAGGAGTGTTTCCAACATCTTTGGGTACGCAGTTGAGGTTTAACACCATTTTCCACCCACAGACGGATGATCAGTCTGAGAGGACCATACAAACCTTGTAGAACCTGTTGAGAGCTTGTGTCTTGCAGTTTTGGGGGGTTGGGACATTCACCTTAGTCTAATAGAGTTTACCTAAAATTATAGTTATCATAGGAGCATCGACATGGCACCATATGAGGCATTGTATAGGAGACTTTGCATGTCTCTATTATGTTGGTATGAGACAGATGAATATCAGCTTCTTGGTCCTGAGCTAGTATAATAGACAACAGAGAAGATTAAAGTGATACAACAATAGTTGAAGGCAACACATGATAGACAAAAGTCATATGCTAATAACCATTGGCCCTTGGTGTTCCAAGTGGCGTACAAAGTGTATCTCAAAGTCTTTTCTTGAAAGGGTGTTTTGAGGTTTGGGAAGAAGGGTAAGTTGGCTCCTAGGAATATGAGACCTTACCCTGTGGTGGCATGTGTTAGGAAAGTGGCCAACAGGTTAGAGCTACCACCTGAGTTTGACATGTTACAACCATTATTCCATGTGTTTATACTGAGGAAGTGCCACCCTGATACAAAGTTAGTGTTGCATCAAATGGAGGTTGAGCTTGATGAGGACATGTCCTATGTTGAAAGGCCTATGTTGATCCTTGGCAAGAAAGTGAAGAAGTTGAAGAAGAAGGACATATTGCTTGTGAAGGCTCTATGGCATCACCGTGGTGTTGAGGAAACCATGTGGGAGCTTGAGGAAGAGATGCAAAAGAAGTACCCATCTCTTTTCGCTTAGGATTTTGGGGGTGAAATCCTTGTTAGGGGTTTATGGCTTGTAAGACCCCTGACCTGTGTTTTGGGTTAACACTTGTTTGGATGTTGTTTGTGCTTTGTGTGCTTATTTTGGGGCAATTTGCAATTTACCCATTTATGGAGGTATTCGTGTAAATTTCCACCTCTAGAGTGTTCCTTCTCTATCCTAGCTTCATGAGAGAGAGTGTGGTGATTTAGGGAGCTTTGTTTGACCCTTGGTAGGGAGGTGTCACCCTTAGTGGTGATTAGGGTTTTCTAGGGTTGGTGTACCTTGACATTGTGACCCTTGTTGGTTTGTCTTGACCTAGGTCACAACCTAGGGTCATTTGGGAGGGTGTCACAGTCGAGACACCTCCCCTAGGTGTGGTGGTCATGACCAAGATGGTCTTGGGCTGAGAGAATAGCTTGGTATGGAGTGTCTCAACCTAGGTTGTTTGTGGTGATCTTTGTATCGCGAAATAATGGTGCTTGGAGGTGTGTCACGACCAGGGGTGGTTCCCTTGGTGTGTTACGGTCACAACATGAGGGTTGGGTTACTTTAGTTGGCCGAGATCCTACCTAGAGTGTATCGCCATCTTTTGCATGTGGGCCTTATGTGGTTGCATGTTAGTTTCTTGAGTGGACAAGTGTCTCTTTGGAGCCCTATTTTGTTGACACCTCATCCCTTGCTCTCTCTCTCTCTCCTCCTTTGCCACATAAACCCTCTTTTCTTCATGAAATTGATCTTTTTCAGCCATCTTATTCCTCCCTTCCCTTGTCCAAGCCCTTTTAGATTGGTGGAGCAAGAAGAAGTTGTTCTTGGTGCCTTAGAGGTGGTTCAACCCTTACATGTGGTGCTTGAGGTGATCCTTGGTCATATTCAATCTTGGTGAGTGTTTATCTTTCCTCTTTGATGTTTTCTTTGGATCTTATACCCCATCTTCTTCCTTTTACTCTGCCCTAGATTATATCTGACATGGTGGTCATTCTTGAGAGTAAGATCCTCATCTCAAGGGTAATAGGCCATGTTTTGACAAGGCGGCAGCCAAGTGAGAGGGAGTTTCTTCTCTCTTTTCCCCCTTCTTTCCTTTGGCTCAGCCTTGAACTTCTTGACCTCTTTCTTGAGCTGTCCTCTGACCTTGGTTTTTCCCCTTTCTTGAGGTGATCTTGCGACTGAGAGTGGAGTTTTTTGTAGAGCTTGATCTTCCTTGGTGGCTGTGTGCTTAGAGCTTTCCTTCCTTGGAGTTGGTCTTCTTTGAGGCGGGTTATATAACTCTTAACCTCCTCTATTATTGCACTCTTTATGCTTGCATGTTACTATTTTCTCTCTCTCTCTAAGTGTTCCCTTAACATGCTAGTAGATGATGATAGACCTTAGCTCTTGGATGATGTTGAAATCATGCCTTGTTTGGATGCAATCTGAAACCCTAATTTGTTTGTATTCAACTTTGGTGTTTGTGGTGTTTCCTTCTTAAGCATGGTTTTGCTTGCATGCATGATTATTGAGTGTTTTAGTGTTCTATGAAGTTTTGGTTTAGTTTTGGTGGTGATGAACTTGGTCTTTATCTCATGTTGAGGTTCTTTTTCATGGTGGTTTCTTGAAGCTTGTTTTAGGATTTGATGACCATTTTTGCATGGGGTTTTCCTCTATGGTGACGATGGGTTTCCCCTTGTTGTGTGATGAATGCATATTCATCTTAGTTTTAGTCACCATTTTGGCCCAATTTTGCACTGAAAGCTCTCATATACCCCCTGAATCTGCTCATATACAATTTTACTCAGTTTTAGATGATTACTTAGAGTTTTGATCAAATCCATTTGCCTCCATTATAGGATTAATCATGGCACTATGTGCACCAGTATAGGAGATGGTGGTCCCACTAACTGACTAGCGGGCCTAAGAAACTTTCGATAATTTAGACCCTATTTTTTATGTCCAGTCCCTTCATCAGAAAGCATCCTCTTATGTTAGAGGATTCATCAATGCAGGCCCATCGACCCATAGCAATACCCTCCCTCATGGGGTGGGTTTGTTCCATGATGTCACAACCACAGCTAAGAAGACAATGTCATGACCACGGCCAAGACGTCATGTCGACCAACACTCAATACTGTAGGGCCCAACTCGGTACGGTCAGGCCAAGGCCAAGTTGTTGCGACCGACACACGACCACAACTACGGAAAACACCTCGACCAGCACACAGCTGTGACCACGAAAAACACCTCGACTGTGAAGCTCACCACGACCGCTACAACATGCCGCGACTGTGACCTCCAACACAGTCGGGCACACACCCAACACGATCGTGTAGAGAAGTACCACGACCACTACTGAAGGTCGTGACCATGAAAACTAAGTCAGTCCTCTCCAAATCTGCACTTATAAATAGATGACCCCCTCCTTCATTTGAGGCATCGCTTCCTCACCAACCACGCCTCTAGGTTGCCACTCTATGCCCAGCCAAGGAAGACGTCTCATCCACCAAAGGATGCCTCTGTGGTGCTCTTGCTAACTGCCATCTCCGCTCCAACAAGATCTATCTTCTAGCCACGAAAGTGGTAGGATTTTAGATCTACAACACCCTCTACCATCAGCCATCCACTGCTCCATCTCCTATGAGTAAGAGCACAAGAAGAGAAGGAAGAAGGAGACAGAAGATCATCCATGTTCATCTTGGTGTTCTTCCCCTCCTCGTCCAGATCTACCTCACCATCATGTAGAAGAATGTTTCCCCACCGAACCGTGACCATCTTCTCTACCATGATCATGGCAGAATCTTCCCTCTCTCTTATTCTTTTTGTTTCTATCATGAGGAGCTAGTAGTCCATTTCACTAGGGTACAAGGACTAGCCCCGCTTCCGGTGCTTACATGTCCATCTTATAACATTCCATGGCTTGCATATAACTTTCCATTTCGTTGTTAATCGTTTAATGCATGCTTTGTGGATTGATTGTCTTGCATGATCTATTATATCCCTTTGTTGTGAGAACTTCAATACTTAGGATTTGAATATCGATTACCATGATTGATGCCCAGATGATAACTTCCAAAGGGATATCTCTGGAGTAGTAAGTGGGTGACCCGTGGGTAACGAGACATCGAGCCCATGGGGATGCTTACACAAACTCTATTTCCTAACGGATGGTTTGCTACACCAATTGTTGTATCTTGCATGGATGTGTTTTGGATGAGTTTGCATGTATAGTGGTGGTGAAACCCGATTCCACCCCAGTGATTCCCATCATTAATCTTAACTCGGTTTTAATCCTGCTCTTTTACTTTCCTTGCAATTTGTTTAACTATACCCAAATCAACTCTTTGTTCTAAATATTAGTCTTAGTCGATTCGGATTCAACTAGAAAGATTCTTAAAAATCTTTTCCCTTGGGATTCGATCCTTAACTATATTGCGATAAGACCTGTCAGCTTGCGGGTGGTATTAATATTGCACAAGGTTTTGGTAAAACTTAGGGATTTCATCCCTAGGTGGATTTGTTAGTACATTAAAAGTCATGTCATTGTGTCATCTGTTTTAGCCATGGTTTATCCATATTTTGACCTTGGTTTAATCTTGGTTATTGGTCTTGGTGGTGGCTTGACCTTGGTGGTCACCATGCCTTGTTTTGTCTTGAGTCACGACATCTTTAGGCTGGAGGTTTTGGTGGCGGTCGTAATGTCGCATTTGCCTTGGTTTTGGTCATGGTCATAATGCCACGTTTGTCTTGGTTTTGGTCGTGGTTGTAATGCCATGTTTTGGCTTAGGAGTCAACATGGGTCATCTATTTGGGTGTTGTGGTTACGAAAGCTTGGTTTTTTATGACCTATAAGCTGTTTCGGTTGGGTTGCCCTAGTTGTGTGTCGTTCTCTCCTACCTTGTCTTGGTAGGACCTTGCTTCTGTTTTGGATGAGTGCTTGCTCATGTGTTGAATACGACCCATGTTCTTATCGCGGTCGCGACATGCATGGGGATGGTGGTCACAACAATCCTTCTCCTTAGGGTGGCCATGACCTGGTCGCTTGAGTGGTCGCGACGCAATATGTTGGTGGTCACGAAACATAGTTGAGGTATGGTGATGACACATGCTTAACTACCTAACCCATGTACATCTATGAGTAATGTTTGAGCCACGTGTAGTGCTAACAGGATAACAGCTTGCTTAACCTTAATCATGCTTCTTGACCCTAAGTTTTCTAAGAATGTGAGAGATGTTATATCTAGGGCTTAGTTCTTATATGTAGCTACAAAGCCCTAATTGTGTAAAGCTTGGAAACCTAACCCTAATGCTTAATTATTTTTTTCCATCTAGTGAGATGTTCATCATGTAGAACATTTTCCCCTCTCTGATTTATAAGCCCTAACCTTGCAAGTAATATGTATGCAATGGCTTGTATATGCTATGGTGGTGATTATGTGATACAGGGTGGTGCTTATGCACATTGATGAGGCATAATATGTAGGGCTTAATGTGATAGGTCCTTTGACCTGGTGATGGCTTGATGCCTACTGAGAGGTCATATCCTCAAGTGATGTGATTAAGGGATTTATATCCCATGGTGATATGTGATATTGATTGTTGCCTTGTGGATGGCAAAACTTTGAGTACCATGTGGTGGTTGTGTGACAAATTCACACCTTATACATTTTATATCTTATGAAGTTGCAACACACCCTTATTATTATAGAGTTTGTTTTAGCTTTATATGTGTGGTAAAGTGCTCTTTTGAAACTTTTAATGTCGAATGATATATCTGAATTCACATGTTTGAGTTGTAATCTTTTAAAGATGCTTGGATGACCCTATATGAAGATATCTAGGTTTAAGTATTGATAAATTTTAGCTAAATCAAGATTATGGACCATAGTTGGTAATGATCCACTTGTGACATTTATGAGTCACGCAACTTTGATTGCAAGAGAATGCCTTGCTCGTTTTGACACTGGATGATAGCCACGACTTTCCCTTTTGCTGGACTAAATCCAAACAGTCGGTGGCAGATCTAAGGAATGAGAAACTTGTCATGAACCTCCATCCTCTTCAGGCTAAAATGTGGGAGGTGTGCTCCCAGCCTCCATGCCACGATCCTTGAGTACGTGGTTAAGAGACGGAAACTAACCAGGCATTAGTGTCAACTTGACGCTATATTTTTCTATTTGTGGAGAGAAGAGAAAGTTCCATCTCCCCATCCTCCTCACTTCCCCTTCACAAGTTACAGACCTATGGAGTTTCAACGGTAACCCAGGTATTGGAGGTGCATGTTTCCTCACTGAGGAAAGGTGGTGTAGTAGCAAGCGACAAACAATGAGATTGAGGGGCCAGCCATACAATAGATGGTCTCCGGATCCCTTGGACACTTTCGCTCATGGGCTAGGAGCAGCCAAAGGCGAGTTTGTTATTTAGAATGACGTGTCGGGTGCTGTTTTGAGTGGACCGTGAAAGAAGGAGGAGGGATGTCAATCCCTCATTGGTCCCCTACACCATGGCGGCGCTCGACAGAGAAGCATGTCAGGGAAGTGACTGATCTAAAAGATGAGTGCACACAGTCGGGGAGCAACGCACGAATGAGATTGGATGCAAGAATAGGAGACGACAAGGAGGAGAGGGTGATCAGTTTCTCTCCTGAAAACTGATCATAACTAGACTAGAGAACAACGAGAAAATAGAGTAGACGATGTCTGCAGTTGTCGAGCATCAAGCGTCAAGCAGATACATCGCTCTTTCCTTCCTCGTTCACCATGGCGACAAGAACCTTACCCTTCTTGGATGGGATCAAACTCCACAGACCTCGAGCGCCTAATCGAGCCTTGCTTGCTCGCCGGAGCAGCACCTTGCGGCGGCGAAGCTTGACAATAGGCTGGTGAGTGGGAGCAATGTTATGACGCTAGGAGCAGGTTTCAGCGGACTCCTCAAGCCACGATGAGGAGCCACCACAGAAGTGGACGCGAGGACACAGGTGCTAGGCTGGCGATGTACAACCCGGACCAGGAAATGACGACCTAGCGGAGAAGGAGATCTGCAGCCTAACCTTAAGTGATGAGTGGACGTAGAGGTGAGGAGGAGATAACTGAATCTAAGGAAGGCCTAAGGAGATTCCTACGAGAACACATGAACGATGGATTGGTCACCGGTATCTTGGACCACGGCGGCGGCTGAAGCTTTGAGAAACGCAGACGCATCGGGCTGAGAATGCGAGAGAGAAGAAAGAAAGGGAGAGGCCCTGAACCTGAGGAATCAAATCCAACCCGAACTGGCCGGACCTCAGTAAGGCAAAGAAGGTGTTGTGCTAGCACTATGGCCACGTGGCAACATGCCATTTGTCCAAAAAGGTAAATAATCCGAAAATGCTCAGTTCTTGGATAATTTGTAGAAATTAACTCGTTTATTCGAAAAATACAAATAAGGTACCAAAATTCTCAGAAAAATGTGTAGAACAACATGAAAGTATAATATTAGGATTTTGATGCACTAATGTCAGTGATATCATGTAAGTTGTGAAATTCTTAATTCATGTATAATAAATATCAAACAATGGATTAAAATTATGATAATATGTTAGTAAATCCATAATCATGTTTATAATGCATATGATGTTAGATATGGTCATGTTGATGCACAAAAGTATATAAATTGATTAATATGGCTAATTGGGCTAATTATAACACTAAAGATAATGCAGTTAATGCATACATGCTCAATAAATGTTGAAATATTCAGTATAAGCTCATATCAGTAAGTAAAAGATAATATGTAATTCTGAGATCACGATGATACCCATAAATGATTTATGATGATGTTTGGTCTTAATGAGATACGAAACCCTAATTGAGGTTAATGATGTAACCTAGGGTTAATATGTGCACAAAAAGGATATGGAACATAATGATCAGATAATGAATCATAATTTGGAAAATAACATCAGTAAGATAATTCCAAGACAAGAATACAAGTAATGATGCACATATCCTAATGACAAAGCTAAACCCTAAAATGGACATAACTAGGGTTGAGATGATGAGAACTTGATGGTGATATGTGCTCTTGTCTTTATTAGGGTTTGACTTGGGATACATAGTTGACATGAGGAATATGATGATTAGGTTTGTCTTGATCTAAGGTATGCCATTACCTCTTACTTGGCTTATTATACAATATGCTTGTATTATATGTGTACTAAAATACTTGGCATATGGTATTGGATGAAATGATTATTCTTGTATGATATGTTGCATGATTTTCCATACTTATGGCTATGAACACATGAAGCATAAGATATATGATCCATCATATGATAGCACTAAACTCTTTGGTAGTACAGTACATTGAAGTGATCTCAAACTCTTTGGTAGTAGATTACATGTGTTACATATCAAACACTTTAGTAGTAGATCACACATAAAATGATCTCAAACTCTTTGGTAGTAGATCACATGTGTTAGATCTCAAACTCTTTGGTAGTAGATCACACATAAAATGATCTCAAACTCTTTGGTAGTAGATCATAAGGACTAAAAACATCAAAGCCCTTGGGGGAAGATGTACGAGATATATGATGGAAATGTGCTTAAAATATATGTGTTCTTTTTTGTTAATAAACATTCTTATTCAAGTACGCTTTTCTTATATTCTTCTGTTACTGCCAAGTATTAGTTTCATCTTATTGCCAAGATATGATGAGAGGTATATAAAAGACACGTAGGCATAGTCAGTACAATATTCTTGAATATTGTGCTGACGTGTACCACATGTAATGTTTTGTTTAGGTTGTGGTTATGCTCTTGGAGATCCATGATAGTGAGAGTTGTGTGGCGAGGTGATGTACAGGTGGACCTGTTGTCTTAAGATCCTGTAGTTTAGTGGTAGTACATGTATATGTAGAAGTTTGTTGTTCAATATGTAATATCAAATGTTGTAATAATTCAAGTTGTAATTATATGTTGAATGGTGAACATGTGTGTATGGTTTTATTATTGTTCATGTACATGTGCTACTGATTGTTTCCTTCTAACTTCCTCATATTTTCTTATTCTTAGTCTAGTGTGTGGTGTTCAAATTGGGATTGAGGGTTTCAATTTGGACGTCACACATCAGATTAAGTTTTAGAAAATCTGAGGACGTCACAGGTGGTATCAGAGCATGAACAATAGCAAAGCCTGACATTTGCTCATTATGCAACTCAAAACTAAAGAACCTTAAACTTAATAATCCTTAGGGTTAGATTGGTCATCTTTTAGAGACTATATCTGACCTAGCCTCTAGGTTAGCACCTAGATGTCTGAGAGCTAGGTCTAGACTGGTGCTTGTTGTATAGCAAGTTCTTAGATGTCATTCTTTCCTTATAATGCAGCGGTATGGGACGTTGCATTATTTGGAAATGATGTGCATCAAGGGAAGAGAAACCCTTGACATATGATGCATCTATGTTTTGGGTAGCTACATCAGTCTACACTATGTTCTCACTCCTTTTCACTAGTTTTTATGACACTGTACTCTCTACTATGTGTGGGACACTCATTTTTAGGATTTGGTTTTGGATTCCAATCGGATTGAACCATGATAGTTTTCTCTGACGTTTGTTTTATCAGAGAAAAACTATATAATATTTTATTATGTATATGTAAATATAAAAATGTGTCCCCACACATGTTTGAGTAGGAGGTGGTCATACAACCTAAGTGAAAGTGAATGACATCAGTCTAGAAGAGAGAGTAGTTCTAGATTAGATGTCTAGAGCCTTGTCAGAATATATGATAGATGGAATAGATGAAATACATTTTGATGATATGATGTAGCTCTTATATAGAAGACATAAGATGCTTATGATGATATATGTTTGTATTTGAGGACCCAAGTTCAGTTTGAGGATGCAAGATGAGTTTTGATGATGCAAGTAACTAGGATTTTATGAGATAAGATAAGATAAGTTAAGACATGTTGTGAGTCAACATGAGCCTCAAGCTGTTTTACAAAGGAGGACCTCTAGTGTTAGGACCAGTTTTGGGGTTCACTCTAGAGAGAGTGAGACTCATTGGGAGAAGGTTAGAGAACCTAAACTCCAAGATATGAGAATTCTGAGATATGTGTTATGATATGTCCTAAACTAGACTACTCCTGAGTTATTGAGTTGGGTTGCTTTATGCATGATTCCTATAGTCTTCCTAAACCCTAGATGTCCTTGGGAGGACCAAACCCTAGAGACAGAGAGAGGCTTGTTATATATGTGCATGTGAACATGAATATGAGTGCCTGCCATCTGGGTGAGGGAGAGAGCCCAAGACCCTGGAAGAGGTAGCTATCTTAGTTTCTGTGAAGCCTCATGCTCGAGTTGGTGGTTTCCCACATAGGAATCTAGTGGTGTATATAAGAGAGTTTTGGGTATAACATGTCTCATGGGTAGAGAACCTATGAAGAGTATAACATACCATGTTTTGGTTTGTGCTTATGTGGCTAGAGCTAGTAAAGCAATCAACTAGTGTCAATGAGGTAATCTGAGAACCCTAGACTAAGAGAGGGAAGATAAGTTTTTGTTTATGAGACACTCACAGATATGAGTTAGCTCAGAGAGACTGAGCATGACACTACCCTCATGATATGGGCCAGGAGAACCTCAATTGGACTAGATAAAGTTTTGATATATGTTTCACAAGCCACTCACATAAGTTTGGTTAGCACAACCATGATATAATAATTGTAAGGATGCGATCTAATCTCGAGATGTGATATGTGGACATGATATAATATAAACCCTAAGATGGTTTAATAGATAGAAATGCATAAATGGTTAACCATATACATGAATAATGATGATAATGTGATATCATTGGTTGAGCTTGTGATGAAATCACTAGTAAATGTTGCAATTTATTATGAGTAATGAAATAAGGTCATGTGCATTAAACATGCCACATGAGGTGTTAATCTTAGTGCTTAATAAAGATGAAAAATATAGTTTGACAGTTAGTACAACATAATGATTATGACACCTTGATATGATCTAGATGGATAAAGCGGGTTAACTATAGTTAACTTCCTCCTAAAAAGCACATGTTAATGTTGAACATGTTCTAACAATTAGCTCAATAAAGTGACACATTGATATAATGGTCTAACTTTAGTCAACTCCTTTAGAACATGGTAATATGATGTGGGAACTCTAATGCATGGGTAAAGATAAGGATGCAACCCTAACATGTGAAATATTTCATAGCATAACATGAGTTTCTAAACCTTTTTAAAGGGTTGGTTCCCCCTATATGATCATAATACCTCCTAGAAAGATGTGGACCTTGTTATAGACACCATGTTTGTGGGAATGTTGCACATGAAGTGGTGGCCTACATGTGAATGAAGAACTGTGGTTTTTCCTTGGAGTATATGAATGGCTTAATTTTGAGGACAAAATTTCTTTTTAGATGTATATGATGTGATAAAGTGGTTTTTGCCTTAATTTCGAGGACGAAATTTTCTTTAAGACGTGTAGGATGTGGTAAAGTGATCTTTTGAAATTTTTAATGTCCAATGATATATCTGAATTCACATGTTTGAGTTACTACGAGCCTATGGTCCAATCTTTTAAAGATGCTCGGATGACCCTATATGAAGATATCTAGGTTTAAGTATTGATAAATTTTAGCTAAATCAAGATTATGGACCATAGTTGGTAATGATCCACTTGTGACATTTATGAGTCACGCAAATTTGATTGCAAGAAAATGCCTTGCTCGTTTTGACACTGGATGATAGCCACGGATTGCCCTTTTGCTGGACTAAATCCAAACAGTCGGTGGCGGATCTAAGGAATGAGAAACTTGTCGTGAACCTCCATCCTCTTCAGGCTAAAACGTGGGTGGCGTGCTCCCAGCCTCCACGCCACGATCCTTGAGTACGTGGTTAAGAGACGGAAACTAACCAGGCATTAGTGTCAACATGACGCTATCTTTTTCTATTCATGGAGAGAAGAGGAAGTTCCATCTCCCCATCCTCCTCGCTTCCCCTTCACAAGTTACAGACCTATGGAGTTTCAGCGGTAACTCAGGTATTGGAGGCGCCTGTTTCCTCACCGAGGAAAGGTGGTGTAGCGGCGAGCGACCAACGACGAGATTGAGGGTCCGGCCATACAGTAGATGGTCTCCAGATCCCTTGGACACTTTCGGTCATGGGCTAGGAGCAGCCAAAGGCGGGTTTGTCCTGTAGAACGACGTTCCGGGTGCTGTTTTGAGTGGACCGTGAAAGGAGGAGGGATGTCGATCCCTCATCGGTCCCCTGCACCATGGCGACGCTCGACGGAGAAGCAGGCCAGAGCAGCGACTGATCCAAAAGACGAGTGCACACAGTCGGGGAGCAACACACGAACAAGATTGGATGCAAGAATAGGAGACGACGAGGAGGAGAGGGTGATCGGTTTCTCTCCAGAAAACTGATCATAACCGGACTGGAGAGCAACGAGAAAACGGAGTAGACGACACCTGCAGTTGTCGGGCATCAAGCATCGAGCAGAGACGTCACTCTTCCCTTCCTCGTTCACCATGGAGACAAGGACCTTGCCCTACTTGGATGGGATCAAACTCCATAGACCTCGAGCGCCTAATCGAGCCTTGCTTGCTCGCCGGAGCAGCACCTTGCGGCAGCGGTGCTTGACAGCAGGCTGGTGAGTGGGAGCGACGCTACGACGCCAGGAGAAGGTGACAGCGGACACCTCAAGCCACGATGAGGAGCCACCACAGAAGTGGATGCGAGGACATAGGTGCTAGGCCGGCGGCGTACAACCCGGACCAGGAAACGACGGCCTAGCAGAGAAGGAGATCTGCAGCCTAACCTTGAGCGATGAGTGGCCGCAGAGGTGAGGAGGAGATAGCCGAAGCTGAGGAAGGCCTAAGGAGATGCCTACGAGCATGCATGAACGATGAATCGGTCACCGGTATCTTGGACCACGACGGCGGCTGAAGCTTTGAGAAACGCACACATCAGGCTGAGAACGCGAGAGAGAAGAAAGAAAGGGAGAGGCCCTGAACCGGAGGAATCAAATCCAACCCGAACCGGCCGGGCCCCACTAAGACAAAGAAGGTGTTGCGCCTAGGGCTGAGCATCGGTCCAGAACCAGATCGGACCGGACCGATAATCGATTTTGTAAGAATTTATGGACCGTAGACTAGACTGTTTCGAGGAGGACTGGACCATTTTACAACATTTTTTACATGTTTTACAACTAATTTTATTGTATAAAGTTGATAATCTTAGTCAAATTATACAACATTAGTAGAAAACATTTACACTACTAGTACTTATATATGTACTTTATTTGTACTTATTACCTAATATACTTATAAATATACATAAATTTTATATAAAAGTCAGTCTACGGTCCGGTCCACGGTCGGACCGGTTTTGGACCGGACCGGACCGAAGACCAAACTCACCAAAATTCGTAGACCGTAGATCAGACCGAACTCATAATGGATCAGGCCGAATTGAGCAGTCCGGTCTGGACCATTATTTGCTCACCCCTAGTTGCGCCAGCCCTATGGCCACATGGCGACATGCCATTCGTCCAAAAAGGTAAATAATCCAAAAATGCTCAGTTCTTGGATAATTTGTAGAAATTAACTCGCTTATCCGAAAAATACAAATAAGGTACCAAAATTCTCAAAAAAATGTGTAGAACAACATAAAAGTATAATATTAGGATTTTGATGCACTAATGTCAGTGATATCATGTAAGTTGTGAAATGCTTAATTCATGGATAATAAATATCAAACGATGGCTTAAAATTATGATAATATGTTAGTAAATCCATAATCATGTTTATAATGCATATGATGTGAGATTGGTCATGTTGATACACGAAAGTATATAACTTGATTAATATGGCTAATTAGGGCTAATAACACTAAAGATAATGCAATTAATGCATACATGCTCAATAAATGTTGAAATATTCAGTATAAGCTCATATCAGTAAGTAAAAGATAATATGTAATTCTGAGATCATGATGATACCCATAATCCCTGTTATATGATGATGTTTGATCTTAATGAGATACAAAACCCTAATTTAGGTTAATGATGTAACCTAGGGTTAATATGTGCACAAAAAGGATACGGAACATAATGATCAGATAATGAATCATAATTTGGAAAATAACATATGTAAGATAATTCCAAGACAAGAATACAAGTAATGATGCACATATCCTAATGACAAAGCTAAATCCTAAAATGTACATAACTAGGGTTGAGATGATGAGAACCTGATGATGATATGTGATCTTGTCTTTATTAGGGTTTGACCTGGGGTACATAGTTGACATGAGGAATATGATGATTAGGTTTGTCTTGAACTAAGGTACGCCATTACCTCTTACTTGACTTATTATACAATATGCTTGTATTATATGTGTACTAAAATACTTGGCATATGGTATTGGATGAAATGATTGTTCTTGTATGATATGTTGCATGATTTTCCATACTTATGTCTATGAACACATGAAACATAAGATATCTGATCCATCATATGATAGCACTAAACTATTTGGTAGTACAGTGCATTTAAGTGATCTCAAACTCTTTGGTAGTAGATCACATGTGTTAGATCTCAAACTCTTTGGTAGTAGATCACACGTAAAATGATGTCAAACTCTTTGGTAGTAGATCATAAGGCCTAAAAACATCAAAGCCCTTGGGGGCAGATGTACGAGATATATAATGGAAATGTGCTTAAAATATATGTGTTCTCTTTTGTTAATAAACATTCTTGTTCAAGTACGCTTTTCTTATATGCTTCTATTACTGTCAAGTATTAGTTTTATCTTATTACCAAGATATGATGAGAGGTATATAAAAGACACGTAGGCGTACTTAGTAAAATATTCTTGAATATTATGCTGACATGTACCACATGTAATCTTTTGTTTAGTTTGTGGTTATACTCTTGGAGATCCAGGATAGTGAGAGTTGTGTGGCGAGTTGATGTACAAGTGGACATGTTGTCTTAAGATCCTATAGTTTAGTGGTAGTACATGGATATGTAGAAGTTTGCTGTTCAATATGTAATATCAAATGTTGTAATAATTTATGTTGTAATTATATGTTGAATGGTGAACATGTGTTTATGGTTTTATTATTGTTCATGAACATGTGCTACTGATTGTTTTCTTCTAACTTCCTACGATTTTCTTCTTCTTAGCCTAGTGTATGGTGTTTAAATTGGGATTCTCGCTGAGGTGAGGGTTTCAATTTGGACGTCACACATCAGATTAAGTTTTAGAAAATTCAAGGACGTCACAATATGTTATAACTTGATTGATGCTAAAAGTCAGCCAATTGGCTAACTAATCAAGTGAAACCTAATCATGTAGTTTTCCCTGTGCCACAGATCCAATTCTAGCGTCAGCTTATTTGTTGGGTTGGTGAAATGTGTTTAACTTGACACATATTCTTAAATATGTGGGGTGCAAGTCGAGTATTTCCTTTTATCCTTAACTATAGGTTGTGGGAGACGACCATGCGTGAGATGATTTCCTGGTGAATTGGATGGCCATGCATGAGCAAATCCTTCTTTTAAGAACGGCCATGTGTGAGCATGTTCTTCTAGCGTTGTTACTTGTACCAAGGTGGGCTAGGTGTTTATATGTAGATGGCCATGCGTGATATGATCCTTGTACTGACTATATGTCACTCTTTTGCAGTTAACTAATATGTCTCTACGGTGTCTTCTTGTGTTGACCAATAGGTGTTGGAGAGGTCATGTATTTTGGCTCTTTCATGGATCTTATATGGCACTAATTTCGACTTAGCAATGGTCAGTTGGATTTGAGTGGTACAAATCAAATCCTCAGGGCATAATAAAAGATGTAACATAGCCATGTAGTGTATATGCTTAGGGTGACATACATCTCACATTGCCTTATCTTTTTACTGATATGTTGAATTATAATATGGAAAGAGAAGTCACTGTTATACATGCGCTTCATATTCCTTATTAGAATATAACTTGATCTACTACTATATGGAGGCTTCCTACTCTTGTTTAATCTACTTTACCTGTTGCATGCATATCATTTAATTGAATCTGATCAACCTACTTAGTATGTTGTTTTACCTGCTTAGCTTATTTGTGCTTTAATAGTATTGGTGGAAAGTTATATCTCTCACTGGGACGTTCGGGATCACCCTGTGGGTTTTCACATCTTTTAGATGACCTTGCATGATGAGGTAGAGGTCATTCTCTGAGGAAAAGTAGCAGTAGGAGCAATAGCTGGATGTGCTTCTAATCTTTTAGTGTTAGATTCCTAGAGTCATCTTTGTACACTCAGGTCCTTGGGGTGTTTTCTTTTGAGATGTTTTGTGATATGAGATTTGTCTTATGTGCCATGGTTGTAAGGTTATGACAGTTGTACTTGTATATATATGTGGAACCAGTATCTTGTGTAACAGGTTGATAATAGGAATATTGATCTACAGTGATGTAAGCACTATGTGGCATTACATGTGTTGCATGTGGTAGGATTTTTGGACTCATATGTAATAAGTTTTTGGCTTATGACACTTTAATGAAATAGGTTTTAATTTCCTATGTTTTTTGGTAATTCCCTTGCTTAGTGTTGTTTCCGCTTTTGGTTTGAGTAATCTCACTTGTGGCGCGTCGGGCCGTCACAATAAGATTCATTTCATGCAATAGACTCATATTTTCGAGTCATAGAAGCATTGAGTAGAACAAATTAGGATGTAGAGCTATAATAAGATTTTTCTACTGATTTGAATTCATTAAGATATCATGCGTATCATTAGACTATGATCTAGCAAGTTTAGAGTCCAACAATCAACATAAGCATCTAGAACATGTTAGGGGTCATACATATGTCACAAGTAGTCGAGAGAGTGCATGAGTGTATTACATGGAACTTAGTGCCATAAGTCATAATAGGGTCTGATCTGAAAGCAAACATACATGGTTAAACATTTAGGATCGCTTTTGCATAAAGGTTTAAAGATCCCATTAATTATATGTACACATACATCACCTATTAGGTCATAAAGTAATTACTTGATGTCATACATGGTAAAGTTATCATATAAGAATGATGTCTTAGTTTAAAAGAGTACAAATAACAAGTTAGGTTACTAATTTTGAAGTTAAACCATTACATGATGAGAAATTAGGTTTGAGACTCCATATATGATCAAGTTGCATCATTTAAACACATAAAGAGCCATTTATAAAGTAAAGCTAGTAATAAGGGTTCAAGATGATCACTAGGGTGCATTTAGATGGTCCATGACGTCAATCACGGTAAAATGTAACTAAAATTACTAATGCTTAAGGACATGGGATCGTAGATCATTAATGGTACTAAGAAAGCATGATTTATTGATAATCACCATATAAAGATCATAAAGATAACACTTTTATCAAAACAAGGATATATCGAGCAAAATTAGAAACTTATATTCACAACACTAGTAAGATGGTATTTTTCTGATCAAAAAGAAATATTACATCATATGGTTTCATTAGGGGATCCAAAAGTTATAGGGATTTCAAGATTACACACGCTAATTAGGTTTTGAGGGAGAATTACCCTCTATGGGCCAAGAAATAGCGACCTATAGGGCGACCCGCGAAGGAAGCACGCACGGTGGATCACACTAGTGGATCTACCTCGAGCTGTCCATGGTAGTTTTAGGCATCCTTGAGTGGTGTCCGATAGTGGGAGGCATTCATAGGTGACTTGTGGTGACATGAAGTGGGTTGGAGAGGCTTTGCATGACCATGAGCATTCTAGTGGCAACTATGCCACGCGCGTAGGGACGTGTGGGCTCGAGGGTCATGGCGTCTTCTGATTCATTGTGTAATGCTCATGTGGAGGAAATAGGTAGGATCTAAGAGGGAGAGAGAGGAAACCAGAGGTGATAGAGAGTTGGCACTCATGGTCACATGATCTGGGCCATTGGCTCTTCATCCGATGCCCCACGAGTAATCACCTTGCTTGTGCTAGGGTTTCCGGAAACCCTAGGGCAGTGGGTGGCAACGATGCAAGGGATTTGATCAAGACATGTTAAGACTTCAGCGAGGAGAGGAAGATATAGGGGGTGCATTGGCAAGGCTAAGGTCAAATTTATAGAAGGAGATGAAACGAGACACCAAAGTTTAGGGTTTTGGGGTGGCACCCAACTATTGGGGCTTGGGAAATCAGGGTGTCCAACACCTAATCTGCCCCAACTAAAGGTTTGTTGTGTGCTATTGGCCCCAATTGTGGGTCTGGAATTTGAAAAGGGAGGCGAGGATAGCTATGGTGGCTGGGTTTGGTGCTACAAAGACACCTTCTCTGCCACACCTACTACATCAAAGGCAAAAGGAAGGGGACAAGCCTGTGACCGTTGGATTGAGTCGCGATTTGTGGCATCGACCATGCAATGGTCCACATGGGCCATCTAGTAGGTGCACACATGAGTAGAAAGAAAGGGAAGGAAGGAGGGCACATGTGTTGGTGCATGATTTTGGGCCCTAGTGGGCCAGTCCCAAGGCCACACAGGTAGAAGAAAATAGATGTAAAAAGGATAGTAAAGGGGAAACATTCAAATGGACATAAAATTTTCATCCGAGCTCCGATTTGGGAAAAAGATATGCGTTGGAATCTTGAGAAAGATCTCTACAACATGAAACTTAGAAAAAGGCATATATGTATTCGATTATATCATCAAAATAAAAGGAAAGGATAGCGACAAGTGTTATGTTTTAAACTAAATTAGAGTCAAATTGAGGGTCATCAAGGTATCATTTGCACTCAAGAGTTATCAATTATGCATCAAATCTTATTCAAACTTGTAATTGAAGGTGAGGACAAGATAGAAGTCCAAAACAAAGGTCATATGCAAATTTTAAATATCCTAGTTATCACACAATGATTGGTATCTAGCAAGATTTCAAACTACTATTGTGACCAGTGTTATAGTGATTGTATAATACCTTTGTCTCTGATATCCCGATTGAATCTGAGGCATGGAAACATCATCCTCTTAGTGTTCAATCTTTATTCATTGATCTAGAGTAGATTATTGAGATACACATGAGCTCAATATCACATATAGACTCACATGAGCATATCCATTCATTTCATATCATCAAGTGGTCGGGATATCATTGCAATGGAGGGACATTTTCCACCTATGTCACTCGCAACAATCCACATGTGTCACATTTATCCCAAGCACTACTTGTATAGAAACCCTTATTTAAGGTCAAGTTGAGTAGCGTCAAATTACATTGAAGAACATCCAATCATTATAGTGACTTCAGGTATAAGGACCACAATCACCACTATCACGTTGAGATGTGATTTTAACACCATAATTGGCTTCCATATATCACACTCACAATGGGTCTGTCCAGTAAACATGTTCATAAAAAGTACATATGTGTTTGATTTGATATCCAATATCATGACTAATGAGACATAGTCATCAATCAACACACATACTAGTATTTATGTGTTATTGTTGTCCTAACATTCACAATAATATCCGATTAGGGACTTATACAAGAATGAATACTCTTAACATACACATGATCTCATATCCTGGTCCTCAACCTGAAATCACATGTCAATGAGTCATACCTTATTAGGACATTATTTTATTTATTCATATCCCATATTGAAACAAAAACAATAATTGGAATTGCCTTTAGCAATATTTAAATCAACTACAAGACGTTCCATTACAATCATATGATTGGCTCTCAGGGCATATCACCAACAATTTAGACTATAACGTTTACTTCCACATTCTTACTCATTCTATGTAAATTATGAGAAATTGATTTAAAGAAGCACTTAATCTTACCTATAGATTCTTTCTCATTCTATGTAAATTATGAGATATTTATTGAAGAAGTACATAAGTATAATTGAACCATCTTTTAAGGATTTAATCATGTTAGTAGAAACTGATAAATGGAAACAAGGGAAATAGGAGTCATCTACGAAGTTGAATGATAAGAAGTTTGAAGGAAACTCTATAGAGGCTAAAAACTATAGTTTGTTATATAATATTCATAATTTGTAAGGTCTAATAAGAAATTAATTAATTTCTAAATAAAAGATTTCTTTGTAGAGCTGACAATTCATTTTTTGGTTGACAGACATTCATGGATGAATATGATCTCATTTTAGAGCATGTAAGAATGGAAACTAATCTTGTTAAGATTATTCCCAAAAGAGCTAAGTACGTAATTAGAAATTGGTTAAAAAGAATGAGAATGTGTTTATGTTAAGAGAAATTTTATGTGTCAAGTAGACATCGATAAGAATGAGTCAATAAAAATAGAAGGGAGATAGTCCAATATAGTGCAAGAAAGATAGATGTAAGAAAATCAGAAATGTAATAAGGAATTGTGAGATATTATTATTCTTCCAGCATATTCATCTTTGTAATATTTTGATCATTGATTAATGATGTTTAAGCATACTAAATAGAAATTTACTTGAGAAAATAATCTATCACGAGTTAAATATTAGTACATCCTGACATTGTACAACAATGTAGAGGTCCTTACCACCAATGCATGAAACAACCCATCCACAAGTGAAATTTTGGATGAGGTATCAAGAGCACATTGATGGGTGAGAGGGGTTATTATTAAAGAGGATGGATTCTTGAATATTATGGTATTCACCATAAATCAGAGAGCATGGTAACATCTAGTGGTCCAAGCACTAGATAAAGAGTTGGTGGCACCTAGGTAAAAGGATAGTGAGGTACCCAACACTGCCCAATAAGATACTAGTACTTCAATTATGTTACTATACTTTTCAGATCACAATTTCCTTCTTACCATGGACCACATAATGTACTAACTCCTCTGGGGTCATTGTATTGGGTAATTTCAAACGGCTTGTGAGTCTTGGGTTCCCTACCTAGTACCAATAGCATGAGACCAAATATATATGTGAAAAACTTATATAGATCAGGAAAAAAATGGCGAGCACCATTGCGTATTGAGGAGATAAATTAGTATTCTTAGGATCTTGGTCTATTCGAAATTATATAATGAGTCATAAGATTAGTTGAAGAGATTTTACTTGGATGGTACAAATGAAGTGGGAAAGGCAATGTAAGAATCCATTGATTAGAATTTATGTGACAAGTATAATACAAGATAACTAAGTATCAATATATTATGTATGTGTGAGACAAAACAATATTCATTAGAGATAGTAACTATGTATGTTTTGTGAATATAAAGTGTTCACAATCTTGTATTTTATCTACTTCCTTTATTTGTTCACAAACTTTGTCTTATAGATTTAGTTTTTTAATCATTCTTATATTTCCATACAATTCATGTACTATTTTTTTTTTCTCTTTATTCCCTGAAAGATAACTATATTCATATAAAAGTTTTCTCCTTGTGAGAGTAGTTTTCCACACAGAGTAAAGATCCCCACTCGTAGATCTAATAGCTCACCCCCTACTAAACAAACTTTTGGTTGACTTTATACTTGTAGAGACATATGTGCTTTGAAGATATTACTAGTTCTTGGTCCATCCATACTCTAAATCCTTTATTCCTTTAAAGAGAGTTGCAATGATTAAAGCAATGCGATTTACACTCTAATTACATTTTTTTGTAAAAAATCGGTAAGTCTTCTTTGTAAATGTGTAAATTGTAAACGATCCCCAATGAGATAAAGTATGTTTTTTGATTAAATGAGATAAAGTGTGTTATTGTTTCAATGGAAGTGTGATTGTTAAAAATGTTAGAAAGTTTATCTTGTGACATGAATTTTATGTATAAAATGGAAGTTATAGCTTGTTTGGTTAAGTTAGCTTGATCTCACCCTCAAATTCCATTCATACGGTATAAGTAGAGATATTTGGATAGGCTTATGATATGATTGTATCTATTAATAAACATTTGGCAATAAATTCTATTATAGTAAATATGTTGATCTAATTTTATGAACATATTCTAATATGTAGAATCATATTTTGGTGATACTTTGATTAGTGGGTATTTATTAAAAATCATATTTCTCAATATTAGGGTTTTGAGGATATTTAAGGGTGATTTGATTTAGCTAAAGTGTAAAACAAAAATGAATCTTAAAGTAGTCTAAATTTTTGATAGAAATAATAATATTAACATATTAATTTTTTGTTCACAAACTTTGTCTTATAGAACAAGTGGAAACATGTAAAAGTTGCCCAACAAGGTCCACGCATATCTCATATATCCTTTGCTGACGACATTGTTATCTTTGCCAAAGCTTCCGTGAATCAAATCAAGGTCATCCATGAGTGCTTCAAACTCTTTGAAAAGGCATCCAGTCAGAGAATTTCAGTGGAAAAATCTAGAATTTTCTTTTCCAAGTCTGTCCCCCGTCACACTAGAGAGGCTATTTGCTCGACTAGCATGATTCCTGAGACCGATGATTTGGGAAGGTACTTAGGTGTACCCATTCTACATAAAAAGGTATCCAAAGACACTTATTCCTTCATTTCCAACAATATGGAATCAAGGATTAAAGGCTGGGCTGCCAAAACTTTATCCTTTGTCGGTCGCCTCTGTTTAGCTAAATCTGTCATCACAACTCTTCCCACTTATGTAATGTAGACGGCAAAAATTCCTAATGGTGTGTGTTCAAAGCTAGACAAAATTGTACGTAACTTCATTTGGGGAGGAGGACATAAAGACAGACCTGTCTCGTTAGTCTCATGGAAAAAAGTTTGCACTAGCATGAACGAAGGGGGGCTAGGAGTTCGATCTATGGCGGATTGGAACAAAGCACTCTTATAGAAGAATTCTTGGAAATTTCTTAACAGTGATTCTGAGCTATGGAAAGAATGTCTGAAACTGAAATATAAAAACTATGCTGACTCGCGGTCTACTAATGCTACACCTTTATGGCAACATCTCGTCTCAGGTCTATCCTTTATCAAAAGTAACTGTATAAAAACTATCAACGATGGGGAGTCAACGATGGTATGGCAAGACCCCTGGATACCAGGGTTCGAAAGTTTGGATAAACATATGATTCACACAGTCGAAGAGGAGTTGTCGGACCTCAAGGTTGCCAGCTTAGTTAATCTAGATGGCAAGTGGGACAAGAAATTTCTCAGTTCTTATGTACAACAAGAGGTGGTAAAAAAAATTTACTCCTTCCTGAGCCGCGCCCGTCCAAAGGTGAGGATCGCTGGTGCTGGATGCATGATGTGAAAGGTTACTACAATACTAATTCTGCATACAACATCATCCATGAAGATGTTGAAACACACCCAGACGAAGTGTGGCATATGATCTGGTCCCTCTCCTTACCAAGCAAGATCAAAAGTTTCTTATGGTTAGCTTCTCATGATGCAAATATGACTAATGTGCGGAGGAAACAACGTACTTTTACTGATAATGCTGTGTGTCCTCGGTGCGATACGGCAGAAGAGACAACCATGCATGCTCTCCTGAACTGTCCCTATGCTATGGAGATATGGCAACACACTTCTTACGGTGCGAAAGTCATTGAGAATTCCAACAACAACACAAGATGCTGGATCCTGAAGAATTTGAAATGCTCGCTGAAAGACCAAACTTCCTCCGCCATTACTTGCTGGACAATATGGAAGATGAGGAATGCTTGGGTATTCACTAATATCCCCCCGGCCCGAGCAGCATTTGAATTACATTACCCTGCTACAACAGCACATCGAATAGAGTAGGCTTCCGAAGAATATAGCTACCATCCAGTCTATAGAAGACCCGCTCAACGTAATCGACATGCCTTTTGATGGTAAAATCATAATGGTTGATGCAGCTACCAGAGGAAATATGGCCTCCATCGCCGCTATCCATGTTAATGGCAATGGTAGCTGGATGTTTGGGAAGGCTGACACAATCTGGGCGAGAACGTCAGTGGAGGCAGAAGTAAGAGCTATTGCCCTGGGCTTATTGTGCTCTAGCAAAGACCATAACAAACCAATCATCATTCTTACGGATTGCTCGACAGCAATGGAGGCCATTGAAGATACTATAGGGTAATTCCCCAGCCTTCATAGCTGGGCCAAACCTATTCAAGACCACCTCGAGAGAGTGGGGAATGTGAAGATCATGAAGACGCCTAGAGAGTATATTGGTCCTGTGGACGCTTTGGCCAAGCAACACCTAAAATCCTTCAAGGACACTCGTATTTATACGGACTGTCCCCTCGACCCCGTGGGTCATCCTCTACCCCTTCTCCATTGTAATGGTGGGACACCCACCAAGTTTATTTTCACAGTAGAACATAATTGTAATGTAGTTTCTTTACCTGCAAGAGAAGGGTGGGATGAATAAAATGGCCTTCTGACTTAAAAAAAAAACATATTAATTTTTTTATATGGAGATAACACTGTATTGGTTTGTGGTTCAAGTGATCTTAAGTTGTCTTGGTCTGTACCAAACAAAATGTAGTCAGTCAAAACATACCCCAAACAACACTTGAGGTCAGATGGAATTGCTCCTAGGGGGTCTAGACAACCAGAAAAAGGATTACAAAGTTATTAAGGTTGATGTGACTTTATATAGTAAAATAAACTGATATCAAAGTCTCTATGACCAACATACACATGGCCGGTTGTATTACTAGTTGAAAATTTTAGCCAATGAAATAAACCTTTTAAGATTATATATGAAAGAGTAAGCCAAAATTGATAACCAACTAGCCTCTTAACCATATATATGTGAGTTTAAACATGAGATCATACAACCATTCATGAAGAGTTTTGTTGTGGAGGAATGAGTGAAACCATAGTTCTTAGTTGATCTAGGATCCCTAAGTTTAGTTAAAGAAATGAATTTATCTTAATGAATGAATTAGGGTAAGTTTGTCATCTTTTATTTGGAATTATTGATTACCTCTTAAATTTTGGTCTTAGGGTCTCACACTTCTTCATTTGGATCAATGGAACAATAATGGTTGATTTCTTTGCATCATTATTCTAATTCAATCTTTCCAGGGCTTTTTGAAGTAGAGGAAATAAGAAAAGAATGTAGGGGCAAAATTTTGACAAGATTTCTAGAGGTTTTTTATGGCAGATAAAATATGAGCTGTTTCATATTGAGGCAATTTAAAAGGTTAGTTTTACTAAACCTGTAACATCCCTGACCTGGGTTATACTTTAACCCTAGGTGTTTTGATTAAGAAATGTGATTAAATGCTTAATCTCATCTTGTGAAAAGTAATTAGGGCTCTAGAGGAACTTATGTTGCAATTCTAGTCCTTTTTGAACATTGTTGAAATCAATGTTTTGTTTGTTTTGGACTAAAGTGCAAATTACCCTAGTTGAGGGGTTTAAGTGCAAATTGTGCATGATAATATGTTCCTCATGTGTTGATGCATCATGAGAGTGAAAATGATACAGAGGTATGGCTTATGGAAGCCTAGTACCAAGAAAGAGCTGATAAAGCTATGCTTGTGCATGAAAACCTAGTTTTGGTGTAATGTGCAATTTACCTAAAATCTAGGGTGCAATATGTAAATTACCACTTCAATAAGGTCCCTAATGTTTCTTGGCATCATGTAGAGAAAATAGGGGATCCTAATTTGAATTAAGTTGGAGGAGAGAGAATCTTGATATTAAAATAATCAATATTTAATCCTAATTGAAACCCTAATTCGATTTAGGGCCAAAATAAATGTATTAATTAAAGGGCCTTCAACCAAAATTAAAATGGTTGGATTCAGATGTGTGTGGAAATCCTTGAGCCTTGCAAGGACCATGAAAATATCCAAGGGAGTGGATAACTCACACACAATTTTATAAGAAAAAGAAATATCCACTCACATATGGATATTAATATAATATGAATTAAGGTGCTTGATTTGTTTTTCTTTAAATCATGGATAATTGAGAGGAATAATTGGCAAACAATATAGCCTCGTCCCTAAGGAAGATGAAGGGGAAGAGGCAGCCACATTTTTGGGATTAATTGGATTTTTACAAAGCATATTCTCTCTCATTGAATTTTTATAAAAGGACCTTTTACAAGCCAAATGAAAGGCTTTTTCGACCCCACTTCTTCTCCTTGCTTGGGAAACGACCAAGAGAGCTTGGGAGGGTCAGGAGGACGACCCCCAACCTGTTGGTAAGGTTCTTGATCCAGTTCACCTTGATTCCATGGTGGAAATTGAAAATAAATTATGGATTTCTTCATATTTCGATCTCCTCTTCGATTCTAACCATTCCTTTTCACTCAAACCTTGAGGACGAGCCTTGGAATGGTGAAAGGAGTTGCATCCACCACTGTTGCCGTGGACATGGAGCTTTGGAGCTCAATTGGAGGTGGGTTTTATATCTTGAACCCTTGATTTTGTTATTGCATTCAATTCCTTATCAAATAATGATCATTTCCATATTTACAATAATCGATTTGGTTGAATGATGCAATCACCATGGAAACCACAGTAGGTTTCATGATTTTAGAGGTTGAAGATGATAAGCACACACCTCTACAAATATCCAAGGCAAACGGTCTTGATTGAGTTGCTCAAACGGTTTCCCAAACCGTTTGGGAGCAAACAGTTTCAAACCGTTTAGAAGCACGGTTTCACCAAACCGCATGAAACCAAATGGTTTCATACCGTTTGGTGGTGTTGACCAGGGTTGACCGTTTGGAGATATGTTGAAAATGATCTAGGTTAATGACTCATAAATTATGATTGGTTAGTTCCAATTGGTTCATGAGTTGAAGGTCAATCAATCACCAAAACCCTAATCGGGTTAAGTGCTGATTTCCAAGTTGGTTGAGTTTGAAACTTGGGTTGATTGACCCAAACGGTTTCAAAACCATTTTGGGATCACCCAAACGGTCTCAAGACCGTTTGGGGGTCACCCAATACCATTTGTAGGTCTAGGGTTGAGTATGGTTAAGCAATTGAAGATCCAAATATACTAAGTTGGAGTGTAATCACTTGTTGATTTGGTGATCAATCCAATGATCCAAATCTTAATTGGTTGACTTGGATTTTGATGTTGACATGGGAAAACGGTTTGGTGGTCATCCAAACGACCTCAATACCGTTTAATGGTCATCCAAATGACCTCAAGATCGTTTGGGGTCAGGTCATGTTCAATTTGGATGATGGTTCAATGGTTTCAAAGTAACTAATCTAGTATTGATCAGTGTTGAAGGAATATCAATTTCAAACCCTAATCCAATTGATGCAATCCCTAATTGATGAATAATTGAGGGTAAAATCAGTTGAAGATTGACCTATTTAACTCAATTGAAGTATGAGGATAGGTCCAACTGATGATTGGTTCCATGAATTCATTGATTGAAGGAATCAACATTGGAAACCCTAATTCAATTTGATAGGTTGAGACTATTTTTGGTCCATGCAGTTTTGAGGAGGTTTGGACCAAATGGTCTCAAGACTGTTTGAGTCCAAATGGTCTCAAGAGCATTTGGGACCAAATGGTCTCAAGACCGTTTGGGGCCAAACGATCCCAAACCGGTTGAGCCCATGCGGTTTCAAAAAGTTGCTTTAGCAAATGGTTTCAAGTGACCACCTTTAGTAAACGGTCTTGAAGGTCACCTTTAGCAAACTGTCTCAAGCACCACCTTAACCAAACAGTTTCAAAACCGTTTGAACTTTGAAATACCAAGACTATTTGGGGCTCAAGTAGTCAAAGCTGATTGAAGATTCAATTGGTCAATTCAATTGGATACCTTATGTAATGGAGGTCCAATGTGATTGAATCTCTTGAGGATTAAGATGATGAATGATCCATTGATCCAATGATGATTAGTAAGGATAATCAATGAAGGTACAATGGTTGAAATCCTACTAGTACCTAGGTGATTAGTGCCAATTAAGGGATGAACCCTAATTGCTTACAGGATCAATGACTTGGTACACTATGTTAATCATAGTTGTATGTACTTGATTGAAGGGATGATATGCCCTTATCAAGTTGAGAAGATGTTAGCATGAATTCATACATGAATATGATTCATGTGGTGATTAAGGGTATGATCCTTAAGTAAAGAGATCATGAAACTCCAATCATGAACATAAACCCTAATTGACAGGGTTATTGATTTCTAACCCTAATTGAGGGCAATTCTAAATGAAACCCTAATCAAGGGTGAGGATGTAACCTTACTTCAGGGTAATGATATGTATAACTCTAATTTAGGGTAATGAGATACAAAACCCTAATTTGGATGAATAGTGAATCTCTAATTATGGATAATGGAATGAAAGCCTAATGGAGATGGATAGTAAACCCAAATTGGGGGTAACTATGGTGGAAACCCTAGTTGAGGGTGATTCCATGAGAAACCCTAGTTGAGGGTGATTCCATGTGAATTCCTAATTAAGGATGATTCCATGTGAAACCCTAGTTGAGGGTGACTCCATGTGAAACCCTAGTTGAGGGTAATTCCATGAGAAACCCTGATTAAGAACTAACACCACATGATGTTCTAATGCTATGTTGTGATGAGAGGCCCTAAGAAGGGTGAAAGAATAGGAGACTCTAATGTGAAGTCATCATACATAAATCCTTATCCTGGGCAACATGACAATGAATCATAATCCTAATTTTAAGCAAGGGTATAAAGAAACCCTAATGATGAAATAGGAGGAATGGCCTTATTAAGGTGAAATAGTCCATGTGGTTGATTATAAGCAACATTATTGTAAGCAATGTCTTTAGAATTAGACAAGTCCATATCATTAAAGATAGTTGGACAATTCTAATGTGTGGCCTATGCATTATATGCTAATGGTGAGAGTTTAGTGATGTAATGTATTAAGAGGGGAAATACCTTAATACAAGATAAGTTGGTTAACTCAAGAGAGTCTGAAATGATGAGAAAGTGATACATCAAGATATGATAGTTATCACATTCAACACTTCAGGGTTTATATACCTTGATACACTTCAAATCCAATATAATTGGGTAATAAACATATGAAGTGTGTTATGCAACTATTATAATGAAATGTAATGAGTTGTTGCACTTTGATGAGTGTTAACTAATGTACCTTAAGAATGGGGTTAAGCCCAAATGATGAGTATGATGTAGTCATACCATGATGAGGATGATTAATGAACTCATACCTTGAGTTGATGATCATTAATGCTATATGATGAAAGTAATGTTCTTGAATAATCAAATATGATACCTTTGAATGCTCCAGAGATATGGAATAATGAATTGAAGGTTGGACAAATTATATGATCATGAAACCCTAATTAATGAGAAATGGAGAACCCTAACCCTAATCTGGGTAAAGGGAATGATAAGCCCTATTTGATAGTAAACCCTAATTCCTGGGAAAGGAATAATGGTGTTACTATTGTAGCACATGATGTGATGAATATCTTGTATGACTGTTATCATGCCTAATAACCATACAAATATTATGAGATGATGAATATAGCCAGGTTTGAGCTGTGACATTTATATAATAAATTTTGATTGGACTTATGTGCCCTAATGTTATTGTTGCTTAGTAAAAGTAGCAATGTGCATGGATTCTATGAGTCATATGAGTAAATTGTTATCTAGAAAGAGGTGACAAGATATTTCATGGCCTTGTGGGCTAGGTGTGATGCTTGTGTAACAAGTATCCTGAATGCCTTGGTCAGATGACCTGAAGGTGATAGTTACCTAATATATGGTAATGATGCTCAATGATGAGTTAAGGGTTTGAATACCTAGAACCATATGATTATGGTGATGAGAATGTGAAGGGATGAGAATTCCCAATATTGAAATGAGGGACTGAGTTCCCAAGGTCTTTGAAAGACTGATAAGTATCTGATGAAAGTAGTACATGTCTCTTTATAGCATTGTTGTAATAAGTCTTGTTTGAGAACTTCGCTGATGCTAAAAGAATATGAAAATGTACTTAATTAATCAAGTGAAATATTTTCATGTAGAGCCCTGACCATAGATCCATCATCTTCAGGAATAGGTTATGGTGAAACGGGTGCCCGCGGAAAAATCCGGAACGCATATTATGAATATGTGGGGGTGAATGGGCGGAAAATATCCTTACGTCCGGTGAAGAGATTTGAGGGAAGGTAAACATCAAACCTCTCAATCCTTCATGTGTCGAGATGGATGTATCACTAATCTCCCGATGATTGGGATAGATGTCATATACATCTCCCCATAATACTTATGTTGGGTCGATGAAGTTAAACAACAAATCTCTCGATGGCCGATGAGAGTGCAGTTGACGATGTAACTCTATAGAGAAGTTCCAATATACCCTGGAAAGCTATTTTGAGCAGTTAACACAGTCCTGCTTGTTGTCCCGCACTGACCAGGATGTGAGAGGTCATGGGAATTTGACTCTTCCATAGACCTATGTATGGTACCAATTTTGACTTCGCAGTGGTCGGTTGGAGTATGAGCGGTATACCTCATCTCCTCAGGGCATAAGTGTGTTTGTAAAATGAAATCAGCCGTATAGCATGTTTGCTTAAGGATTGAATACGGAAATTCATTGGCTTAAGTTACATTTCTGTTATATAACTGTAGTTCATTGATGTTGTTCATATCTTTTGTATTCATTACAAGTAGATGGATGAACTATGAGTCTACCATGAGTAGATGAAATGTTATCCTTGAAAAAGGAGATTACTTCACTTTGTTCATACAAGTGACTTACCTACTGTTGATTATATATATAAATCCTTCTGCTCAGTTTACTTTAATAAACTACTATAACAATGTTTTGGCGGAGAGTTATATCTCCCGCTGGGGCAATTTACAATTGTCTCACCCCCCGTGGGATCCAACTTTTTAGGTGGATGCGGACAAAGAAGCAGAAATCCTATTGTATGGAATGGACAACAACAGTAACAACATGGACAGTAGTGAGATCTCAGGTGGAGATACTGTCTGTCAAGTTATGTAGTTAGAAAGTCCTATGTATCGTCTCTGTACTCTTAGGTCCTCGGAGTTTTTAGTCAGTGTTTTAATGAATCAATCTAAGGTTTTAGCTTGATGCCTCGAGATTCGTATGTTGTCTGTATATGATGTTTATAAGGCAACTGATGATGTAGTCTCTGAAAAGATATGGTACATGTTATGTACGTTTGGACCATAATGTAAATGTTATACAATGGTTCTTGATGGTAAAGATTTCCTATGTGTGGATCTCTTTGTAAAAAGTTTTAATTTTTAGTGATTTTCGATAATCCTCTACAAATGATTCGCTTCCGCTTAAGTTAATCTTGTTTTCGTTAGTTGGATGCCACAAAATTAGTAGTATCAGAGCTCTAGGTTCACTGAGTCTACAGAGACATAGGACTAAGGTAGTAGAGTTTGTTCTAGTGTCATCCAGTGTATCTGATAGTGTCTTCTGCTCGTATAAGAGAAGAAGAACTTAAAGATGACTGGGTTACATGAGGAGGTTGCTGCTGAGAGCAACAATATTGCACTAGGAAAAGGTGCATGGGAGCAGGAAAGAGAGAGATAATTGCCTGAGAATCCCCTAGCTGACCTAACTATAATAAGAAAATTCCTCTTTAAGTGTTACTGTTGGAGAATTTAGGTCAAAAGTAATGAATATAGTGGATCAAGCATTGGCAGTGTAACCTAGGTTACCATCCCCAATGATGATGTTTTAGATATCAACATGATTTGTAATAAGCATCTGCAGGTTGAAGAAAAAAGGAAATGATGAATTTCTGGACTTTAACTGAGTCTGTGCTCAACCTTAGCCTGTTGAATCAACCTTTGAGGCAGAGTTAGCCTGAGGCAGTGAATAATCCACGAATTATGACAAGTTAGACAAGATAATGTCATTCAAATATGTCATCTTATGAATTCTTAGATTAACTGAGAAAGGAATTGATTGAACCTTCCTTTATTAGTCCTATGAGGACTTATGTTTTGTATAGTAAAACATTACAAATGTTTTATGTTGTTCTTACCTCTCTAAGAAAAGATGAGGTACATAATAAATACCTGGATGAACTCCAGGAATGTTAAATCTTATGCTTGTAATAATATGGAAGGAATATGATAGTATACAAAGTGCATACCACTTAATCTCAGTATTTATATACCTTGGCCAGGTATACAACTATTGATGATAAAGTGAGTATAGAAACTCTTAGATTGTTGTCTTTTTTATTGCTCTAATCAAGCAGTCATTCTGAGACAATATAATGAGTATCATGAAATCAGAAATATGGAATGAATAAATGTGTCATATCCTAAGCATAAGAAAGAGAAGTCTGAGATAATCTCAGATGTGCATGTTGTGTGAGAAACTAAAAGTGAACTCCTCATAAGATAAGAATAAGAATAAGGGAGATGAATCCTGTTCAATAATGCTGCCAGCATAATAGAGATCTTTCCCATAATGAGGAAATGGGAAATGTGATGAGATCATGAGATGATCATAAACATGCTAGATAATAATAAGATAGGGATAATGACATGCAATCATCCTTACAAATTCCAATGCTAAAGGCAAGGAACCTAGGATGAGATAAAGAGTAAATGGTTCAAGAATAGTTGAAAATACATGAATTAATAAGAGGAATATGAATCATTGTTTTCTTTCCTTTTAGGGACATGGCAATCAAGTGGGTCTTAGGACACTTGATGTGCATAAGATAAATATGTTCATGTGATGGATACTTAGAAAAGTATCAGTTTATCTTGGACTTGGGTTCCAAGATGAGGACATATGTAACAATTAATGTTCCAAGAGGAAAGGAAGAGAAAAATGTGATGTGTTCTCAACACATGTGATAGATACCAAGGTGAAAGATTCTGGTATCTGAGATATATCAGATGGTTTATGTTGGCTACCTGGAGTGGTCAACTATGAAATTAGTCTGATTATATAAAATGATATGAACATCATATGTTAGGGGTTTATACTTTGCATAAATATGATATTAATAAAAAATGTGTGATGTTTCTCTGCACAAGAAAAATGTTTCTTGACACAAAATTGACTCCACAGTTAATGATAAGGAACAGTGGAGCATGTGCTTTGTGTGTTGATTCTATGAGAATCTTGTATAGAAAAACTTTGTGCTGATCAAAGTTTTATGGTGTCTCCATAATAAGGAGATGATATGGGAAGACTAGGTGGTATGAAAGTTGAATAACATCTGTCTTCCTTTATCTGGGATTTCGAGGACGAAATCCTTGTTAGGGGTTTATGATTTGTAACATCCCTGACCTGGGTTATACTTTAACCCTAGGTGTTTTGATTAAGAAAGGTGATTAAATTATTAATCTCATCTTGTGAAAAGTAATTAGGGCTCTAGAGGAACTTATGTTGCAATTCTAGTCCTTTTTGAACATTGTTGAAATCAATGTTTTGTTTGTTTTGGACTAAAGTGCAAATTACCCTAGTTGAGGGGTTTAAGTGCAAATTGTGCATGATAATATGTTCCTCATGTGTTGATGCATCATGAGAGTGAAAATGATGCAGAGGTATGGCTTATGGAAGCCTAGTACCAAGAAAAAGCTGATAAAGCTATGCTTGTGCATTAAAACCTAGTTTTGGTGTAATGTGCAATTTACCCAAAATCTAGGGTGCAATATGTAAATTACCACTTCAATAAGGTCCCTAATGTTTTTTGGCATCATGTAGAGCAAAGAAAATGAGAGGGTGCCTCATTTGAATTAATTTGGAGGAGAGAGAATCTTGATATTAAAATAATCAAGATTTAATCCTAATTGAAACCCTAATTCGATTTAGGGCAAAAATAAATGTATTAATTAAAGGGCCTTCAACCAAAATTAAAATGGTTGGATTCATATGTGTGTGGACATCCTTGAGCCTTGCAAGGACCACGAAAATATCCAAGGGAGTGGATAACTCACACACAATTTTATAAGAAAAAGAAATATCCACTCACATATGGATATTAATATAATATGAATTAAGGTGCTTGATTTGCTTTTCTTTAAATCATGGATAATTGAGAGGAATAAGAGGCAAACAAGATAGCCTCGTCCCTAAGGAAGAGGAAGGGGAAGAGGCGGCCACATTTTTGGGATTAATTGAATTTTTACAAAGCATATTCTCTCTCATTGAATTTTTATAAAAGGACCTTTTACAAGCCAAATGAAAGGCTTTTTCGACCCCACTTCTTCTCCTTGCTTGGGAAACGACCAAGGGAGCTTGGGAGGGTCAGGAGGACGACCCCCAACCTGTTGTTAAGGTTCTTGATCCATTTCACCTTGATTCCATGGTGGAAATCGAAAATAAATTATGGATTTCTTCCTATTTCGATCTCCTCTTCGATTCTAACCATTCCTTTTCACTCAAACCTTGAGGACGAGCCTTGGAATGGTGAAAGGAGTTTCATCCACCATTGTTGCCGTGGACATGGAGCTTTGGAGCTCAATTGGAGGCGGGTTTTATAACTTGAACCCTTGATTTTGTTATTGCATTCAATTCCTTATCAAATAATGATCATTTCCATATTTACAATAATCGATTTGGTTGAATGATGCAATCACCATGGAAATCACAACATGTTTCATGAGTTTAGAGGTTGAAGATGATAATAACACACCTCTACAAATATCCAAGGAAAACGGTCTTGATTGAGTTGCTCAAACGGCTTCCCAAACCGTTTGTGAGCAAACGGTTTCAAACCGTTTAGAAGCAAACGGTTTCACCAAACTGCATGAAACCAAATGGTTTTAGACCGTTTGGTGGTGTTGACCAGGGTTTACAATTTGTAGATATGTTGAAAATGATCTAGGTTAATGACTCATCAATTATGATTGGTTAGTTCCAATTGGTTCATGAGTTGAAGGTCAATCAATCACCAAAACCCTAATCAGGTTAAGTGCTGATTTCCAAGTTGGTTGAGTTTGAAACTTGGGTTGATTGATGAAAACGGTTTCAAAACCATTTGGGGATCACCCAAACGGTCTCAAGACCGTTTGGGGGTCACCCAAGACCGTTTGGAGGTCTAGGGTTGAGTATGGTTAAGCAACTGAAGATCCAAAGATAATAAGTTGGAGTGTAATCAATTGCTGATTTGGCGATCAATCCAATGATCCAAACCTTAATTGGTTGACTTGGATTTTGATGTTGACATGGGAAAATGGTCTCAAGACCGTTTGGTGGTCATCCAAATGACCTCAAGACCGTTTGGGGTCAGTTCATGTTCAATTTGGATGATGGTTCAATGGTTTCAAAGCAACTAATCTTATATTGATTAGTGTTGAAGGAATATCTATTTCAAACCCTAACCCAATTGATGCAAACCCTAATTGATGACTAATTGAGGGTCAATTGAGGGTCAAATCAGTTGAAGATTGACCTATTTAACTCAATTGAAGTATGAGGATAGGTCCAATTGATGATTGGTTCCATGAATTCATTGATTGAAGGAATCAACATTGGAAACCCTAATTCAATTTGATAGGTTGAGACTATTTTTGGTCCATGCGGTTTTGAGGAGGTTTGGACCAAACGGTCTCAAGATCATTTGGTACCAAACAATCCCAAACCGGTTGAGACCATGAGGTTTCAAAATGTTGCATTAGCAAACGATTTCAAGTACTTGCTTTAGCAAACAGTTTCAAGTGACCACCTTTAGTAAACGGTCTTGAAGGTCACCTTTAGCAAACGGTCTCAAGCACCACCTTTACCAAACGGTTTCAAAACTGTTTGAACTTTGAAAGACCAAGACCGTTTGGGGCTCAAGTAGTCAAAGTTGATTGAAGATTCACTTGGTCAATTCAATTGGATATGTTATGTAATGGAGGTCCAATGTGATTGAATCTCTTGAGAATTAAGATGATGAATGATCCATTGATCCAATGATGATTAGTAAGGATAATCAATGAAGATACGAAGGTTGTAATCCTACTAGTACCTAGGTGATTAGTGCCAATTAAGGGATGAACCCTAATTTCTTACAGGATCAATGACTTGGTACACTATGTTAATCATAGTTGTATGTACTTGATTGAAGGGATGATATGACCTTATCAAGTTGAGAAGATGTTAGCATGAATTCATACATGAATATGATTCATGTGGTGATTAAGGGTATGATCCTTAAGTAAAGAGATCATGAAACTCCAATCATGAACATAAACACTAATTGACAGGGTTATTGATTTCCAACCCTAATTGAGGGCAATTCTAAATGAAACCCTAATCAAGGGTGAGGATGTAACCTTACTTCAGGGTAATGATATGTATAACTCTAATTTAGGGTAATGAGATACAAAACCCTAATTTGGATGAATAGTGAATCTCTAATTATGGATAGTGGAATGAAATCCTAATGGAGATGAATAGTAAACCCAAATTGTGGGTAACTATGGTGGAAACCCTAGTTGAGGGTGATTCCATGAGAAACCCTAGTTGAGGGTGATTCCATGTGAATTCCTAATTAAGGATGATTCCATGTGAAACCCTAGTTGAGGGTGACTCCATGTGAAATCCTAGTTGAGGGAAATTCCATGAGAAACCATGATTAAGAACTAATATCACATGATGTTCTAATGCTATGTTGTGATGAGAGGCCCTAAGAAGGGTGAAAGAATAGGAGACTCTAATGTGAAATCATCATACATAAAGCCTTATCCTGGGCAACATGACAATGGATCATAATCCTAATTTTAAGCAAGGGTATAAAGAAACCCTAATGATGAAATAGGAGGAATGGCCTTATTAAGGTGAAATATTCCATGTGGTTGATTATAAGCAACATTATTGTAAGCAATGTCTTTAGCATTAGACAAGTCCATATCATTAAAGATAGTTGGACAATTCTAATGTGTGGCCTATGAATTATATGCTAATGGTGAGAGTTTAGTGATGTAATGCATTAAGAGGGGAAACACCTTAATACAAGATAAGTTGGTTAACTCAAGAGAGTCTGAAATGATGAGAAAGTGATACATCAAGATATGATAGTTATCACATTCAGCACTTCAGGGTTTCTATACCTTGATACACTTCAAATTCAATATAATTGGGTAAGAAACATATGAAGTGTGTTATGCAACTACTACAATGAAATGTAATGAGTTGTTGCACTTTGATGAGTGTTAATTAATGTACCTTGAGAATGGGGTTAAGCCCAAATGATGAGTATGATGTAGTCATACCATGTTGAGGATGAGTAATGAACTCATACCTTGAGTTGATGTTCATTAATGCTATATGATGAAAGTAATGTTTTTTAATAATCAAATATGATACCTTTGAATGCTCTAGAGATATGGAATAATGAATTGAAGGTTGGACATATTATATGATCATGAAACCCTAATTAATGAGAAATGGGGAACCCTAACCCTAATCTGGGTAAAGGGAATGATAAGCCCTATTTGATAGTAAACCCTAATTCTTGGGAAAGGAATAATGGTGTTACTATTATAGCACATGATGTGATGAATATCTTGTATGACTGTTATCATGCCTAATAACCATACAGATATTATGAGATGATGAATATAGCCAGGTTTGAGCTGTGACATTTATATAATAAATGTTGATTGGCCTTATGTGCCCTAATGTTATTGTTGCTTAGTAAAAGTAGCAATGTGCATGGATTCTATGAGTCATATGAGTAAATTGTTACCTAGAAAGAGGTGACAAGATATTTCATGGCCTTGTGGGCCAGGTGTAATGCTTGTATAACAAGTATCCTGAATGCCTTGGTCAGATGACTTGAAGGTGATAGTTACCTAGTAAATGGTAATGATGCTCAATGATGAGTTAAGGGTTTGAATACCCAGAACCATATGATTATGGTGATGAGAATGTGAAGGGATGAGAATTTCCAATATTGAAATGAGGGACTGAGTTCCCAAGGTCTTTGAAAGACTGATAAGTATCTGATGAAAGTAGTACATGTCTCTTTATAGCATTGTTGTAATAAGTCTTGTTTGAGAACTTGGATGATGCTAAAAGAATATGAAAGTGTACTTAATTAATAAAGTGAAATCTTTTCATGTAGAGCCCTGACCATAGATCCATCATCGTCAAGAATAGGTTATGGTGAAACGGGTTCCCGTAGTAAAACCCAGAAAGCATATTATGAATATGTGGGGGTGAATGGGCCAAAAATATCCTTACGTCCGGTGAAGAGATTTGAGGGAAGGTAAACATCAAACCTCTCAATCCTTCATGTGTCGGGATGGATGTATCACTAATCTCCCGATGATTGGGATAGATGTCGTACACATCTCCCCATAATACTTATGTTGGGTCGATGAAGATAAACAACAAATCTCTCGATGGCCGATGAGAGTGCAGTTGACGTTGTAACTCTATAACGAAGTTCCAGTATACCCTGGAAATCTATTTTGAGCAGTTAACACAGTCCTGCTTGTTGTCCCACACTGACCAGGATGTGAGAGGTCATGGGAATCCGGCTCTTCCATAGACCTATGTATGGTACCAATTTTGACTTCGCAGTGGTCGGTTGGAGTATGAGTGGTATACCTCATCTCCTCAGGGCATAAGTGTGTTTGTAAAATGAAATCAGCCGTATAACATGTTTGCTTAAGGATTGAATACGGAAATTCATTGGCTGATGTTACATTTCTGTTATATAACTGTAGTTCATTGATGTTGTTCATATCTGTTGTATTCATTACAAGTAGATGGATGAACTATGAGTCTACCATGAGTAGATGCAATGTTATCCTTGAAAAAGGAGATTACTTCACTTTGTTCATACAAGTGACTTACCTGCTGTTGATTATATATATAAATCCTTCTGCTTCATTTAATTTAATAAACTGCTATAACAATGTTTTGGCGGAGAGTTATATCTCCCGCTGGGGCAATTTACAATTGTGTCACCCCCGTGGGATCCAACTTTTTAGGTGGATGTGGACAAAGAAGCAGAAATCCTATTGCATGGAATGGACAACAACAGTAACATCAGGGACAACATTGAGATCTCAGGTCGAGATACTGTCTCTCAAGTTATGTAGTTAGAAAGTCCTATGTGTCATCTCTATACTCTCAGGTCCTCGGAGTTTTTAGTCAGTGTTTTAATGAATCAATATGAGGTTTTGGCTTGATGCCTCGAGATTCATATGCTATATGTATATGATGTTTATACGGCAGCTGATGATGTAGTCTCTGAAAAGAGATGATACATGTTATGTACATTTGGACCAGAATGCAAATGTTATACAATGGTTCTTGATGGTAAAGATTTCCTATGTGTGGATCTCTTTGTAAAAAGTTTTAATTTTTAGTGATTTTCGATGATCCGCTGCAAATGATTCGCTTCCGCTTAAGTTAATCTTGTTTTCGCGAGTTGGATGCCACAAAACCTGAACTGATTTTCTAGTCAAAGTGACTTGAATTTTCCTCTACTTGGTGAAAATCAAATAAAACTGACTAGTTTTTGCAAAGTTTTGTTGAACAAATCAAAATCCTTTGATTGTAATATTGGTTACAATTGTCATGATACTAAGTTGTATTTTAATTTTAAAGAACAAAATATATTTTCTTTTACATTCATTTTACCAATTTACAGATTAGATGATGCACTTGACGTGTAAAGTATCAACTTAAGCAAATTGTTAGCTGACAGAAAATCTTCAATTAAGAATGTGATGTGGTTGAATTAATTTAAAGTAGGAATGCTCTAGTGTTTATTATATTATTTCATTATATTTTCCAATTCATAAACATTTAGGTGTTTGGTATGAATTGATGAAACTAAGAATTGAGTTTCCATATTGTATTCTTTTGGATTGTACTTATATGTTCTATTGAGACCGAATGAGGATAATTGTAAAGATACATGTGAGAATGTTTAAGATTTATTTTTTACTTTGACATGCATAATTATTATTTGTGGTGTAAACTTTTTATATGTTCATAAATTAGGTTTAAATGTACTTTCTGAACACAATGTGACTTAAAATATTTGCATATATACTTACATTGCATATCTAAACTTGTTCTTTTTTAAACAAATGATGAAACAAATATCAAACTTAAGATTATTTGTATAACCTCTAACTGGTGGAACTTAATCAACTTGACTGGTATCATATAGTTTTGTTGAAGCTATAATCTTGGTCTAAACTCTCAATAGTCAAAACTACTTAGTTATACTCTGGATAACTAGAATGGTTTTTTTTTCTTGTCAACATAATTCAAATATTTACCCATTATATGTTTGGTTGACCTATAAATGAGAAATTATAGCAAATTGTTGCTTGATATGGGTTCTTTCCTTAAGAATGATATTGCGATTTCAATATTATAATCATGTTTGTTCTATTATTAAATTCATCATTTTTTCCATTTATATATATGTAAATTTAAGTATTTGTCATAAACCACTGAAAATATAATTTGAGTTTCTAATATGACATGTGTTGAAATGTAACTAGTGTTGTTTGAAGATCAAATAAGGATAATTGTGAGGATGTGTGTGAATATATTTAATATAAATGCATCAATTATTTATTCACAATATTTAATTATGATTCTTAATGGAGATTTTTGATCTTATAAGTAATATACATATATATATATACTCTACAAACCTTAATCCTATATATGTTGTTCTAAATGTGTGAGTATATATGAATTTTATAATAATGAATAAAATATCCTTAAGATGAGTAAGAGGATTAGTGAAATCATGTTTCATATAATTAGGAACCATGCATACTATGAATTTCCCTAACATTTCACCTTGCAAATGAAAAAATATTTTGTAGTACTTAAATACTATGAGAAGGAGTTCAGAGTGTGTTTTTGAACATTTTTAGGTTAGACCAAGGGGGTTTAGGGATGTGTTATTTAGAGCAATCATTTGACAACCTATCCCAACAACATGAAGATCATGCCATATGATTGAGGATGCACAATAAACTAATCGATTAAAAACCAAATTATGCATGAAACATGGGAAGATAGTCAATGAGGGTTTAACAAAAAAACATTATTTAAACTTCCCTTTCTATAAATATAATCATATTATAAGGTACTTTGCTTTGAAATTCCCAAATTTATATGATTTCTCATGAACATATAATGATGTGAGTCAATAGGCCAAATATCAATTTCATAGAATACATGATAGTGATACATGTGATGTATTTTCAACATTTGCATCAAAATACTATATAACTTTATTTGTGAATGCATACATATAGATAATATTATCCATAACCTAATCATACGTGGATCGACTCTACTACATTGCAAGACCCCTAACCTAGCTTAATCCTTTAAGGATGATTTTTTAAACATAATTATGTGCTTGGATGATTTAGTTACATGGTTTTTATAATTATGTTATTAATTAGCTAATGATATGCTCTTATGGGTCTATGTGTAAATTCTTCATGTGTGGTGGTCCTTTTTGTAATTTGCACATGGAATGCTTGCTCTCTCTCTCTATTGGACTTGGTCTAGTGAGATTATGTTGCTTAAGAAACCACCCTAATATCCCATTAGTTGTGGATCGATGGAGGGACTTGGTCTTATTCACCTTCTACGTCCTCATTGGTTGATGGAATTTCTGTTGGGAGATTGATGGAGTCTTCTCATCACCAATCAATGACTCTCTGATAGGCCACCCATCAAGGCATCTGACTGGCAGTGAGTCACTAACTTCTCATAGGTGGAGAACTGATGAGATCCGGCATGCTATCCTCCATGAAAAGAACTAATGAACTTCCTACCTTCATTGACCGATGAAGAGTTCGATCGAAGACAACTAACAAACTTGGTATGAATAGATGAGATCCCTACGTGTGAGAAATGATGACAGGATAGATGATACCTCAAAGTTTTTCACCACTGATGGATCACTACTACCATTGACCAATGGGAGATTAGACTCATCGTCTGATGATATTGGAGATTGATGATGCCATGGATGTGAATATTGATGCTCTATATCTTTGACCATCTTATTCTCTCTCCTTTTTTACATCCTATCTATAAATACACCCTTGATACCTCTTCTTCGACTCATTTGTGCGAGCTACCTTTGATTGATATGGAGCTGCAATGAGTCTGCATCAGTTGATGATCTATTTACTCTTCTTCTCTTCTCATGTGAGGAGTGACGTGTCTTCTTACGTCTTTTAGATCTATATCCAAGTAACAAGATCTATTTTCTTCCTATTATCTTTATGATCTTTCATATTCTTCATTGTTGAGCCATGTTCTCGGTGATTCCTCCTAGGAAATGACTTTGGTAGTCTTACACGCATGTTTCCCTTCTTTTCCTTGCATTGGTATCTTATGTATCATGGAGTTATAGTTGTAGTGACCTTTGAAGAGAGAAAGATCATGTCTTTCCTAAGGTTTGGATCTTATTGGAGATTGAATCAGAAAGATTGAGCTTTTCCTTGTCATCTTTGAGTGGACTTGCTTCCACTATTTGTAAGGCAGTGATATAAAATATGATGCATTTTGTTACAACCCCAACTTTTGGGTTTATTTGGTGAGAAATGTAATTTCTCATATTAAAGATATTGGAACAAATAATGATATAATTTGTTTTGAATAAATGAGTTTCGTTTACAATAGCCTTGTTGGTTGTTTTGTGGGTTTTATTGGCTATTAGGCCCAATAACAAGGAAAAGACAAAAGGAACTCCATTATTAATAAGAAATGGAGAAAAGAAAAATGTAGAAACCTCTAGAAGGCAAAAGAATTTAATCCAAAGGTGGATTTCATTCCTCTTGGGTTCCTTGGGTCCCAAGGATTCCAAAGTTGCAAAAATAGTGCAACACGAAAAGAAAAGATCAATTAAGTATTTCTTTATTACGAAAGAAATTGAAAACAATGATAAAATATGGAAAATAAGTGGAAAGAGGTATAATTGAGTTATCCTTGGTAGATTTTCATATCCAAATGATTCCTAATGTTGAAAGGAATGCCAATGAGGAAAATAAAAAGAAAGATAAAGAGAAATCCTTAAAAAGAGATATTTTGATAAGAAATAAACAAGATAATGAGAAATAATGGATATAGATGCATCTAAAAGGATAATAAGTATCCACTAAAAAGGATTTCGAAATATTAGAGTTTATTGGGGTCCAAGGAGCCCCCAATGAAGAAAAAGAAAGAGAAAATACCAATAATAGAAAATAAGAGGATAATGTGATTCATAATTAATGGATTCTGTGGTATTGTTAAAGAGGTGGTATTTTCTACTAAAAGAAAATATAATTTCGTGGCCAATGGATTAAAAGGCAAGCATAAGGAGAATAAGAGAGGTAATTTTCAAATTCCTAATAACTAAAGAATATAATTATCTAAGAAGATAATGAAGAGAGAGAAGATTGCTTCTTAACTATGGAAAATTGTTTTCCTATTAGGAAAGGGACTTGTTTCCTCTTGGATGAATGTCTTAGGGCATGGATACCCTCCCCTATATAAGGGTAGAGCCCTTGGCCTAAGTTTAAGATAATCCCAAGCACCCTTTCTCTCTCCTTCTTCTTGTTTTCGTTCGTAAACCCTAGCCAAGAGAGTAGGTCAATTCCAAGGCCCCTGAGGAGCTACGATGGGTCTCGATGGAGGCATGAAGCTCCTACAACTACCTAAGGAGGATCAACTATCCCTCCCACGCTCCCATCATCGTGTCTCTCCTGCCTAAGGTCTGCCAACCTGTAGCAGGTCGCGGGCTTGGCCCACATAGGAACGGCCATCTTGGCCACAACCTGGGGGCTCCCCGCGTGCACAAGGGCACGACGGAGCCATGGCGGCAGTTGGCGGAGAGCTTCGGGCCGTAGGGAGGTGGAGAAGACCCCCCGTAGTCGGAAAACACCAACCGCAGCGCTAGGGCGCGCGGGGAAGAAGATGATGGACCATTGGACGAAATTGCCCCTCTGTGGGCTGAAGAAATGCTTGACTTATTGAGGGTTTTTCGTCATTTTGTTATGTTTTCAAAGCGGCGAGCAACGTTGCATGAATAGAGGCGATGTGGCATCCTCTGATTGGTCCAAAAAGGTAATCCTTACAAAATTCATAACTAATCACTGGTAGCTCAAATTTAGATAAGTTATATATGAATTTTGATAAGGAGAACTCAAGGAATGCAATAAAAATATATTTAGAAGCTAATTCCTTTTTCAATTCGAAAAGTAATGGAAGTTATCAACTTTAATGCTTTAATGATTAATGTGTTTAGTAGGGTTTAATGGATGATTAAAGTTGATATTAACCTATTAATTGTAAAAAGGTACATTAAGAACAAAAAGGATGAAGTTTGCACGTAATTGGTTAATTTAGAGTTTCATGCGCATAAATATGCTTTAATGGGCCTTGAAACCCTAATATTAGTAAACGTGACTCTTAATGGCTTTAATTGTTCAATTTCATGATTAAAGTTGAGATATGATAATTCTAAGCTATTTCGATTATAAAGTTCCTAATTGTGGATAAATACCCTTAATGTAGTAATTAGGGTTTTCTAATGGATAAAGGTAGAATTAATGACAAATAGAGTTCATATATGAATTAGATCATAATGAACTAGGAATTGATGATAAATGAGCATAGTGATCTTGTCATGTATTAAAAGGATAAAAATGGTAGCTTTGATGTAAAAGAGGCTTAATGTACTTAATTGATGGCTAATTGCACCTTTAATCTGAAATTAAGGTTAAATGTTGTTAAAGGGATAACCTTAATATCTTTTGTGAAGAATAGATGAGATAATTAGGGTTTATTAAGTAATAGTATATATGAAGTGAAACCCATATTGCAATGGAAACCCAAAGAGTGGACTAGAAACCCTAGGAAGCGAGCTAGGTTTAATAGATCTTGATGGCATGATTAATAATAGGAAATTGTATGCATATTTCATGATCTCATAATGTGCTTGCTTGCCCTATTTGGATTTCTTGATTGATTAGAGTATTCTATCTCAAATCAGCTTGACAGGTATGTGGTTACACTTATGGTTAATCGCTTTAGTTTCACGGTGATTTCCGGATGTTTTATCAGTTGCTTGAAAATAACTGCTTGGATGACTTTTATTTCATGCAACTATAAAGTGACTATGATTATCACTATAAATATAGATACATGACTGGCTTAGATCCTAGTCCTCCTCTATGGCTTTGCAAGTGCTAAAAAGGGTAACCTAGAGCAAGGTCTAGGCTATCATGAGTTAGAAATTGGGCTACCCACGTGTAGTGCCATGAGACTCTTTAGCACACCATGAGTTAAGGAGTGGGCTACCTACAGGTAGTGCCATGTGACTCAACCCTAGAAATTGATTCACCGTTAAGTAGGATCATGAGGGGTTTAATGGGGATCGACCATAAGGAAGGTAGCATCCAGGTCCACTACAGGGACATCACAGAGGATAGGATATGTATGGACCGCGTAGTTATATTTAAAATGTAAATTGTTTGTTAAATCATGGTTGACTGCAATATGTTGTTACAGTTAATTGCACGATTATTGTTTCCCCCACATACCAGCTTTATACTGACCGACGTTTTGTTTGTCGACGTTTTAGGTACAAGTGAAAAGAATAAACAATAAAGTAGCATATGTGGAATTAAATATGAATTAAAGTTCAAAGGGGGATTAGTTAGAATAGACTCCAGACGTGGATACAAGTAGATATCCAAGTTTTTGAAAAAGGTATGCAAAGTTTTATTTTATTACAACCTTTCAATTTAGTAAGTAGAATTTGATAATTTTTATTGATTATTTCTCAAAACTTTGATCCTATTAATTGGGATAATGGCTTTGACCTCTTGGTCTCCCTTAATTGGGGGTTACCGGGAGGCAGGGTCATTACACATTTAGTTCTTGCACCATACACACATACCCTAATCTTTCTTCCATACTCTTTTATGTACTAAAATATGGAATCCTTTATGATTGTATGCAAATAATAGGGATTGTGAACTTGTATGATTCATATAGATCTTTAAACATACTTCCTTGGTGATCGAGTATACTTTGTTTACTTGCATGTATATAGATTCAATCCATATTGGTACATAATTTTAAAGGTGGTACCTTTATGATTCTCTTATAACTTTTGTTGTTGAATATGAAGTAAATGATAAAATTTGATGTCATAGAACCTTCCTATTATATTGTTAAAGATTTTTACTAAGCCATGATGTTGCTAAAATATTTTTGGGAACAAACACCTACATAAAAATTAGTTTTTCTTATGCTCAAAACCATGAAACTCACATTTATTTATTTATTTCTTGGAAGTGTTGTTTTATTACTACTCATGAGGAATATGAGTATATCTCAAAGTACTATGATTTTTATGAGTGAACTTAAAGCCTTGTAATGGTATGATATTATATCCATGATAAGGCTAGACCTTGTCTTGATCTGTTACGCAATGATAGAGCCTTGTGAAGACTAGATTTTTATTTATGTGTTTGTACAACTGAAGTGTGTTAGTGTACACCACTCTATTTTATAGGTGGATCAATTTTACAATGTGTATAACTAGTCACAAAATGAATAATTGATATGATTAATCAAGTGAAACCCTAATGTAGTAGTCTACTATGTCCACATATCTATTTTCATGAGTCGTTAAGGGAAATGGTGAAATGTGCAAAAGGCTTGATTATCTTTAAGTTACATTTTTGTTGATTTTATGAAACTTGTTTAACATAGTAATAAAACAAATAATTGATATGATTAATCAAGTAAAACCCTTATGTAGTAGTCTACTGAGTCCACATATCTATTTTCATTGCATGTTAAGATAAATGGTGAAATGAGCTAAACTTGTAAGAATTTATGTATTGTGAAAAGATGCTCGGACCCATATACTAGTTAATATATGGGGAAGAGTGGGGGTTGATATACCATGACATATTTTGGGACCCAGATGTGAACAATGGTTTAGAGAGATATGAGATGTGATAGACAATGTTTGCAGTCATGTCTCAATGTGTTGGGTTGATACTTTATGTTTGTTTTGTGGCTTGTGTACCCAGGAAAGACCTAAGATATGTGTATCTACTCTTGAGAAATTTACATGGTAAACTTATCCTTTGAGCACACTACCTTATATTTTTGCCCTTGCTATGACCTGAGCATGTATCAATGGATAATTGGAACATGAATATCCTTATATATTGTACTGATTGCTAGATAGTCTTTATAGCTTTTAGCTAGTGGTTTGCGTGGTACACCTCAAACTACTCAGGGCTTAGTAAAATGCATAACTCAACTGAGTGAAATATCTATTTAGGTTTCCTTAGTAAGTAACATGGATTAATTTACTTGTTGTAGCTTCTTTACGTATAAGTTGTATACTCCATCAATATCCTAATCATGTACCTATGATGACACAACTATAACTATGGTTAGATTTTTCTTTTGATGTAATTTTTTCTAGAAAATTATATATATATTTTCATGTTTAATTACTTATACTCTTGATGTAAGTGATAAATGTATTCATTGTTATATCATATTAATGGAACTTGGGCTCTCATCCTGTGGTTTTTCACATATTTCTAGGTGACTAATTGAGCCTCCCTGGTAGTTGTGTTGAGGTCCAGTCTATAATGGATTCCAGTCACCTAGACGTCAGTGATGTTTGAGTATCACTTTGTGCTCCTTGCTTCTTTCCATCACCTATATATAGGTGATGTTTGCATGTTTGTGTGTGTTACAATCATCCATGTACTTATCTCTTCATTGGGAAGTTTTGAAAAGTAATTGTAATAATCAACTTTAAAATTTTGAGGTGTGTATATTATACATGTCACACTGGTTATACGAGTTGTAATCTATCTACTCAAGCTAATCATATGTTCCCTTTTATAACAGGTATGAAAAAGGATACAAAGTCCAATTGGATGTAATTACACATGTGGAAAGTTAATATGTCTGCCCATCCTTGGTTATATTACCTTATTTTGAAATTTTTATTTCATGCTACAATACTATGGTTTTTATAGTTATGATAATTTGGTGTTCAATCATGTTTGTTCTGGATAATCTTGATCTCATGGTGATGGGGCAACATAAGTTTTTGGTATCAGATCCTAGGGTCATTGAGTTCATAGTGACATATGATTAGGTTGTAGTGTATGTTCTTATGTCCATCATATATAACCATTTGTTATGGTTATGCATATATAGCTATACATCATGAAGAATTTTCTAAGAGTAGTTTTGTTCTACCAGGAAGTGTTAAGAGACAATGAGTACCTAAGGAGAGAGTACTTGTTAGGAGTACAAAGCATCCCATCCCAAAATTGTTAGATCCAATAATACATGTCCACCTGACCTTTCAAGTTGTGTTTGGACAGATGATGTCGGCATTCATTTAGTTTGATGATAGGTACTTTCTCTAGATTCTAATGCACCATCCTCAAAATTTCAAATCTATGTCTTCAAGAAAGATGTTTGAGAGACTAAAACATGTTGTAGCCTTATATTAATCCAATTCTATAGTTTTGGTATATGCAAATTTGTTGTCGACAAAGCTAGAGAAGGCCTTTATGTTGATGGATATACCAGATGAGATTAATGTAAAGCACACAATTTACCTACTAAAGGATAATGATGGCCACTAGTGGGGCATTGAGCGGAGAAGTGGATTGGTGACGTGACCACTTGGATAGGGTATATGAGGGAGTTCAAGAATCTATACCCTCCCAGTACCATAATGTGAAGATTACATAGTTTGAATAGTTTATCTAGAGGATGGTGGTGGTAAATGAGTACAAGGTGTGGTTTTTGGTGCTATTCTGGTTCTACCCTTACTTGGTACCAATGGAGAAGGAGGTTAGATGATTTGAGAAGGGGTTGAGTATTGATAGGCCAAGTTGGCATCAACCTTGAAGTCACGGGGAAAGTTTTCAACTTTTGTGGAGTCAATGAGGAGGATAGAAAGGAAAATGTTCTAAATTCATGACCATGATGCCAAGAGGAAGCCAACACACACATATAGATTTTTTTTTTGGTGTGGGGGGGGAGGGGTTAAAAGAGGTAGAAGTTTTCAGGGCCACCAAGGAATCATAAGTATATTCACAACACAATGCTACTACATCTATGCCAATGGATAGTCACAATAGAAAAGTGATACATCTGAGCCAAGGGATTCCATGTTAATGGTCACTAAGTTGCACCATTTGGGGCATACATCAAGGTCTATGTTAGTGACACAACCAATCTGGGTTGCATCCATCTCCTCAGAAGAAGTGCTTCCATTGTATCCAGTCAGAACATTTAAGGATGTTCTTCCCATAGTTGAACCAAGAGGTTTCTCAGTAGAAAGGACAGAGCCAGTAGGGCACACAATGGTACAAAATTAGTGGGGGGAGAGGATGTGACATCATAGGTAGGGTCATCAAGATCTACATGAAGAAGCCAAGGATTAGGAAGCTCATAGGCAACAACCTGGCTTTATGGCAATTTTTATCCAAAAGGAGTTGTCAACCATCAGGTTGTGACATTTCATATGTAATTTTTCATTCTAACTTATCTACTTCTACATTTATATCTATTTTGGTTGACTTGGGTACAACACACACATTTATCACTAGAGTGGTGATTGTACATTGTAATTTTTCTATTAATAGTCAAGATGAACATATTGTTTTGGAACCACTTTAGTTGGTTCCCCAATTTTAATGGAGGTCTGTCCACATGCATTCTTATTTTCTCTAGATGCATCATTCAAGTGGAACTCATGCCACTTTACATGCATGAACTCGATGTGATCCTTAGGATAGGCACCCTAGAAATGTATAAGGTGATGTTGGATTGTGAATCCCAAGTTGCAGAGTTTATAAACAAGAATGTCACTTTCCAATGAGACTGGAAGATTATCCATACATGTCTTATGTCAGTGGATATAGGTGATAAGTTGATGTCACAAGTTGTAAGTCTTTTTTGGTACATGGTAGATACTAATACAATAAGTCCAAGTATCTAAGATGTACCTATTGTGTGTGAGTTTGAAGATGTCTTATAAATCCTTTGGTGTTTCACTCCCTTGAGATATTGACTTTGAGATCAATTTGATCCCTAGAATGCAATCCATAGTGCAACCACCTTAAAGGATGGTACCTACAATATTAAGGAATTGAATAAACACCTTCATGATTTGTTGGAGAAAGGTTTCTCACAACTGAGTGCGTCCCATTGGGGGTGATCCAGTGGTATTTATTAAGAATGAAGATAGTTCCATGATGTTATGCATATAATATCAACAACTAGATAAGGTACTGCAAATAACAAGTATCTCTTTTCAAGGATTATTGATCTATTTGATATTTTAAAAGGTTTTGTTTTAGAAAATAGATATGAGGTCAAGATGCCATCCATTAAGAATCAATATAGAGTACATACCTAAAAAAACTATTAGGATTATTTATGGTCATCATGATTTTGTAGTTATGTCATTTGGGCTAACCAATGCACTGACATGTTTCATGTATTTCTTGAATAGAGTGTTTAGGAGCTATCTAAATCAATTTCTTATGGTTTTCATAGATGATAGTTTGATTTAATATATGGATCAGGAACAACATGGGTGACATCTCTATTTGATGTTAGAATTGATGAGGCAACATCAGCTACATGAAAAGTTTAGCAAGTGTGGGTTTTGGATGACTGAAATGTCTTTCCTTGGTTATGTGATATATAAGAATGGGATTTGTGTAGATCCCAAGAAGGTTGAATCAATGCTAATGTGGGATAATCATAAGACACTAACCGTGGTGTGAACTTTTCTTGGTGTATATGGATAATACATGACTTATTAAGGACTTCAAAGTTACAACCTTATCATTGACCAAACTAATTGAAAAGGATGTACCCTTTATGTGTATGGAGGAATGCCAATGTAATTTCTAGTCATTGAAGGAGAAGCTCACATTGACTCCCATTTGATGTTGTCAGAGCCTAGGATAGGTTACATAGTCTTTTTTGACATTCCAAAGAACGTGCTTGGGTGTACGTTGATGCAAGACAAGCATGTAGTCAATTATGTTTTGCATCATCTTAAGAAGCATTGGGAGAATTACTAGACATGCAATCTAGAACCAGAAACAGTGGCCTTGGCATTGAAAATCTGGAGGCACAATCATTATGAGGAGAAGCGCCAAATTTCACATCATATGAATATTCAATATCTCTTCTTTGAACAAAATTCAAATATGACACAGAGGAGGTGACTTGATCTGATGAAAGGTTGTGATTGTACAATAGAGCATCACCATGAGAAGGCAAATGTGGTGGTAAATGTGTTGATTAGAAGTTCATCTTGCCATCAACAAATCTATTATAGATGTATTATTAGCTTGTGGTAGGAGACACATGTTAGTGTTCATATGTTAGATGAATGTACACATGAATGTTTTCATTCTTGATAGATTTTTAACATAGTTATAGGTCAAACTAAAATTGATACAACACATCAAAGATGCAGGCGGATTCATACTATGCTACAAAATATCAAGACATAGATTGACATCGGAAAGCATGAAGGATTCCATGAGTTAGATAACGGGGGCAATGTGTTACCAAAAGTGGATGGTAGTTCCTAATGTTGATGGGTTTAGGAAGATGATGCTTGAAGAGTTACACAATTTAAAGTTGTTATGCATCCTAATTGTACACTAATGTACCATAATCTCGAGGATCTACATTGGTTTCCATGACTGAAGTTGGATGTGGTAAAGTTTGTGGCACAGTTATGAATATGTCAGAATGTCAAAGAAGAATATCAAAGGCTTGTAGTGACATTACAAGCTTTACCAATACTAGAGTCAAAGTGGGATCATGTAACCACATACTTCATGGTTTTCTTGCTAGGGCAATTAAGGGCCATTGTTCTATCTGGGTGATTGTTGATTGGTTGTCAAAAGTGGACCACTCTTCACTATATAAGAATACTTACACTTTGAAAAATGGCACATATCTGCATAGATGAGATAGTTCGTTTGCATGGTGTTCTGTAAACAATAGTTTCCAACTAGGAATCGCAATTTACAAGATAATTTTGGGATTGTCTGCATGCAATTGAGTACACACAGGTAAAGTTATGTACAACATCAAATCAACAGACAAATGGTCAGCCTCAAAGGACCATACAAAGTCTGGAAGATCTATTGAGATCTTATGTACTCTAGTTTCTTGGGTGGGAATATTCACTTAGCTTAATTGAGTTTGCCTAGAACTACATTTACCACATAATTTTGGATATGGCACCACACAAGTATTTGTACAAAAGGCATTGTAGATCACATCTATGTTGGTATGAGGTAGGCATATAGTAGTTACTTGTTCATGAGTTGATTCAACAGACAATAGAAATGATCAAAGTTATCAAGATGCAATTGAAGATGACACGCGATAGATAGAATCCATGTGCATATAATCAATGTAGACCTTTGTATTTTTAGGTGGGATGCAAAGTGTACCACAAGGTCTCACTTTCAAAGGTTTTTTTAAGGTTTGGTAAGAGTAAGTTGACTCCTAGGTCTATGGGGCATTACCCTATCATTTTTTGTGTTGGGAAGGAGGCATACAAGTTGGAGTTGATACCTGAGTCACACATGCTACACAATGTATTCCATGTCTCCATATTGAGAAAGTGTCATACAAAAATAGATTAGAAAATGCATCTACTTGACGTTCAGCTTGATGAGAACGTGTCTCATGTGGAAGATCTAGTGTTGATCTTGTAAAAGTACATGCAGAAGTTGATGAAGAAAGACATAATTTTAGTTAAGGTAATGTACCATCACCACGTTGTATATGAAGCCACATGGGAGCTTGACAATACATGTGTAGGAAGTATCCAACCTTATTTTTCTAGAATTTTGATGGAGAAATTCATGTTGGGGGTTTGTTGTTAAAAACATTTGACCTAGCTTAATCCTTTAAAAATTCTTTATTAAACATAATCATGTGCTCAAATTCTTCAGTTAGATTCTTGTCATAGTTATGTAATTAATTGGTTGATGATATGCTCTTACAGGTCTATGTGCAAATTGTAACGACCCCATCTCCCGATAACCCCCAATCAAGGGATACCCGAAGGTTAGAGCCGTTATTCAATTAACAGGATCAAAGGTTCGACAAATAATCAATAATAATTATGAAATTCTACTAACTAACTGGAAATTGGTATAAAATTAAAACTTTTATTACCTTTGAAAACTTTGGAAATCTATCTATCCAGAGCTTGAATTATTCTATCTAATCCTCCTTGCACTTTATTTCTTATTTCCACAATGTGTCACTTTACTGTTTGTTCTTTCAATTGTTGTTCCTAAAACGCCGACAAATAAAACGTCGGTCAGTATATCGAAATATACTGGTATGTGGGAACAACCAAAAACTTGCAAATATGGCTAACAATTTAATAATCACAATCAAATTAATTAACAAGCCAATTTACACTTTTAAGTATGACATTCTCCACCGCTTTTGCCCTAACCCTGGCATACCCACCTTAGGGTTTCCTTTACCAATGACTTAAGGCCACCTTCTCAATCCTGAACTTGGTGCCAGGGGGTCACCACTCATGGTGCCCACTAGTCATGCAATATCATAGGACACCTTCTCATTCTCGAGCTTGGTGCCTGGGGTCACCACTCAAGGTGTCCATTGGTCTACCCATCTGGGCCTGACGTTTGGCATCATCCATCAGGGTGGCATGTAGGTGCGATAATACACACTTCTATTTTTAGTGTGATAATCATAGTGACTTTATGATTTGCAAGTAAGAACATCCAATAGATAATTTTCATTCAATGCGATTAACTGTCCGGAAAATCCTCGGGAAACTAAGGCGGTTATCCATAATTAACCACATCCCAGATCTGACGATTTGAATAGAAATATCCATGCAAATAAGAATCCAAGCAAGTAAGCATTTTCAACAAGATCCTGAAATAATCACGTAATTCCCTTTTTATTATTCATATCATCAAGATCCATTAAACCTAGCTCGCTTCCTAGGGTTTCACTTTTAGGGTTTCTATTGCAATTAGGGTTTCCCTTCATCTTTTACTATTTAAACCCTAATTTAACGCAATTGATCACCAACCCTAATTATTTCCACATCTAATCCTCAATTTCAGATTAAAGGCATAATTAACCATTTAAGCCTCTTTTACATTAAAGCTATTATTTTTATCCCTTTAATCCATGACAAGATCATTATACGCATTTATCATCAATTCATAGTTCATTATGGTCCAATTCACATATGAACTCAATTTGCCATTCATTCCACCTTTTATTCATGAGAAAACCCTAACTACTACATTTAGGGCATTTATCCACAAATTAGGAACTTTAATGCTTGAAATAGCTTAGATTCAACATATTCCAACTTTAATCATGAAATTAATCAATTAAAGCCATTAATAGTCGAATTAGTCAACATTAGGGTTTCAAGGCCCATTAAGTATATTCATGCACATGAAACTCTAAATTAACTAATTATATACAAAGTTCATCCTTTTTCTTCTTAATGTTCCTTTTTATCATTAACAGGATAATATCAACTTTAATCATCTATTAAACCCTACTAATCACTTTAATCATATCAAAAGAGGGTTCTTTTAACATTATTACATCTAAAGCTAATAACTTCCATTACTTTTTGAATTGCAAAAGGAATCAGACTTCAATTATATTTTTAATGAATTCCCCTCGTTTTTCTGAGCAAATTTCATATTTTATGCGTGCTAATCCGAGCTACGAATCATTAGTTATTGATTTATCAAAAACACTTACTTTGGGCCAATGGGGGGCTGCCACGTAGGCGCCTTCCATGCAACGAACTTGGCTGGGTTTGCAAACATTTCGAAAAGCCCCTTTTGCCCCCGCTTGAGTTATTAGTTGTACAGCCCGCGAAGGGGCATATCTGAACAACTAATATGGACCATCTTCAACCTCCGCGCTGCCCTAGCTGCGCGCTCCTGCAGTTGCTGCGACCCTTCTCCTCTCCTCCCTGTGTCCCGAAGCTTCAGGCCGTTCATCACCCTGCCTCCGCCGCCCCTGGGCGCACCTAGAGCAGCCTCAAAACGTGGCTAAGATGGCCAAGTTTTGTCTGGGACAACCCGCGACCTGCAACAGGTGTTGCGGATGTGCGACTTCCGTCGTGCGTTGTTTAGGGCATGGCCTCGATGGTAAAGTAGCTCCCCAGCATCTTGGGGCATCCAGATACCAGCAGAACTCTTCTTCTCATGACTAGGGTTTTTCCCAAGAAGATGAAGAAGAAGAAGGAAGAAAGGATATGTACAAATCCCCAAGACTCTCCCCTGAGCTCTACCCCTTTTATAGAGGGGGTGACGAAGCCTTATGATGGCTATCCTTGAGTTGCCAAGTCCCTTTCCTACTAGGAAGTTATATTCCTTCATGAAAAAGCAACCTTTTCTCTCTAAACAAACTTCCTTGATATCCGTTATTCTTTAGACATTATGATTTCGAAAATAACTTCTTTTATTCTTTTATTACTTGCCCTTTATTCTCATGGCACAAAATTCTATTTTCATTTAATAGGAAAATACTTTCTTTTTACCAAATTCACTAATAATGTATCACATTATCTTTTTATTTTGCAAAATTGTTATTTTGTCTTTCCTCTTTCTTCATTGGGACTCCTTGGATCCCAAGAAACTCTATTAGTTCGAAATCCTTTTTATTGGATACTCATTATCCTTCTAGATGCATCTAAATGCATTATTCTTCATTATCATGTGTATTAAAATATTTCTTTTTGAGGATTTCTCTTTATTTCTTTTTTATTTTCCTCATTTGTATTCCTTTTATCATGAGGAATCCTTGGAATACGAAATTCCACCAAGGATTATTCCATTATACCTCTTTTCACTTATTTCCCATATTTCATCAATGTTTTTAATTTCTTTATTAACAAGTAGATACTTTATTGGTCTTTTCTTTTTTTGTTGATTTATCTTTGCAACTTTGGACTCCTTGGAACTCAAGGAACCCAAGAGGCACGAAATTCATTCTTAGATTACATTCCTTTGCCTTCTAGAGGTTTCTACCTCATCTCTCTTTTCTCAACAACTCAATTATTCATTAATTAATTGAATTTCCTTGTTATTGGGCTGAATAGCCAATAAAGCCCACAAATCAAACAACAAGGCTATTTTAAACGAAATCTATTTATTCACCACAGATTATATCATTATTTGTCCAAATACCTTTAATACGAGAAATTACCTTTCTCACCAAAGAAACCCAAAATTTGGGGTTGTAACATCCTTCCCCTCTTATGAGAATTTTGCCCTCAAAATTCCATCAAGCAAGCAAACAAACATGATAAGTCTTCTTATGTCCATCAGGGCTCCCATGTGGCTTCACCCTTTCCATGGTGTTTCCCAAGAACCTTCATTATCTCATTTTCTTCCATCTGAGTTCTTTCTTACCTTGGTATATCGTACCCTCCTAGGTGACTCAGGACTTTTCAGCCTTTTAAAAGCTGAATTGGTTCAGGGCACAACACCTGGCTTGGGTACCTCACATAGTGCTCTAGATCGGACTCATGCAACACATCATTTTATCCTGAGGAGTAAGGCTAAACACAACCAGCTCCACCAATCCATCTCAAATGGACCCATATATCGGGGACTCAACTTTTTCAACTGTAGATTAGAGGGGTCGGATTTTCACATCACATATTCTCCCACAGCAAACTGCATGTCAGTCTGCTTTGCATCAGCTCACGACTCATGTCACCACTGGGCCCTCTCTCAGCCATTGCACGATCAAAGAGACTTCATCTGCACACATTTTGGTTCTTTTCTGACCTTCGCGAGGCCTCCTTCACCAACATCATCTTAATGAAGTGGTGACCGACACAACCTCTCTATAAGACTTCTTGCATCCTGATAAAGGCTATGGTGGTTAACATCACATCTTAAGAACTGTCTCTTTGTATCACCCTGAACAAGCACACATGCTCTCATCATACCCTCTAGTCTGGATCATACTAACCATTAGTTAGGGGTGATAAACCATACTATCATCAAGTTTTTCATGTATATACTTCCACCTCATGGAAATGAACCTTTAAGTCATATGTAAGAACTTTTGAACTTGTATCATGGTGTAGTTGAACCATCTCTCTCTCTCTCTTATGTAGTTCAACATAATCTATCTCTTGACAATACTCCTTTCTTTCTTATGTTATCTAGGTAAGGTGATCTACCATAAACCATATTGCATCTTGACCTTCTGGGTCAAAGGGAGACTTACCACAACATTCATAGTGATGAACTCCCATTCCTTCTCAGGAACTCTTTTATCCTCTATATCGATACACTGGGTTACTGGTGTTCGTCCTTCACCTCCTGTCTTGCATGGCCACATGCTACATGCAACTTTGTTTTAAGCATCCAGAGTGCTACCATTACTTACTATCTTTGTGGTACCAAGGTATATCATAACCTCCTGTATTGTTATGATTCCTCAAGCTTGATACCTCGGAAACCCTAAACCACTCTCAAAAGGGTTTCATTACCTTCCTATCCAAGGAAGTGTATCCGAGGTTCTACAACCATCCTTTAACTACATCAAGGACTAAATTGGCTAACCAAACAACCATTAACTTGCTCCACATATCTTATTATATCTATGTGTTAGCCAAAACACATACTCTTTCCAAACATAGGGTTAGTCGAACAACCTCAACTTCTTCTAGCTTCCAGCTAACTAGGCAACTATATCTCAACCAGAGCATTCATTACCACTTCATATCCTTAGGTGTTAGGTAATGTTGAAGACATACACCTCCATGTATTCTACTTATCATCTCAACTCAAACTCTAAGTCTATCTTCATCAAGAACACTCTGAGCTCATCCTCTTAGTTTTCAGGATCCACCTTGTGATTCCTTGTAACACTTGCAAAAAAAAGCCACCTAGTTCAAGATAAAAAATCCTCACAAGATGATTTCCTTAATACTCTTAGTGTTTGTAAACCATCCCTGTATCATTTGCTCCACAAGGGCACATTATCATCTCTGTCCTCATTCCTTGTTCCAACTCACGTCATCTTTACCCTAGGTGTATGGCATGCGTACTGTCCTATCTCTCACTCCCATAACAAGAAGAAATAAGCATTTGGCGGCCATCCAAATACAGAGTTCTTCCTATTCCAAGAGTAGAGATGGTACAACACACATTACCAGTACACCTTCAATTCTAAGTTGAAACATGCCATCATCTTGATATCTACATTACTTCCATGGAAAACTGGTCTCGAACCTACTTGGGTTACTACACAATCCTTGGTCATCCCCTCTAGGTCTATAGGGTGCCAACACTTTTGGGGTCATCCCTCTTCCCTCATGCATCAGAGAGTGCCCTACTCATCTGCCCTTTGGGTCCCATGAGTTTATGAAGGTGATCAATCTCCTAACCCATGGCCCTCAGACAATGATAGCTGTTACCTCCCGATCCTATGGTCATGTGCAAATAGGGAATTAGGCAACTCCTTCTTCCATCGGTCTTATCCCTATCTGACCCTAGGATAGACTTAGGATTCTAACATAGTACATTTCAACTTAGAACCTTACCCACTCCTTCATCATCTCTCTCTGCATTCATGACTGACTTTCATCCCTTCATAGGGGTCATGGCAACCTGCCTACCTTGGTCAGGCCCCATACCGGTTACCTCCATGGTAACACATCCTCATGCACTCAGAGATGGATATCTATGGGTCTACAGGTTCATTCTCATACCATGTACTATTCACTTAGTTTTCCAAGATCCTCTGAAACCTCAACAAAACTGGTATAAACCCTATAAAAGGGTCCCTCTCCCAGGATGGGAGGAAACTACAACTTTTGACAACAAGGTCACAGCCGTCCCTAGGGTTTACCTTCACATGAGCATGCCTAACCTAGAAGCTACTAAAGCACAAGCAGACCACCTATTAAACCATACTAGGTCATACTTGTTCTCTTTCCTCAACATTAGATCAACTTAGTTGTGAGGGGGTTCATCAAACATACCCTTAACTTAAGGGGTTTCTTTTACCTCTACACATGAGGAGTACCATGCTCAAAACTATAGAGACTAAAATCTCATCATGAGAATTGGGTACACTACTTCCCCTCTTCAGCCAAGAACCCTAGATTCACTTTTGGATATCCAACTACATGCTCAACCTCTTAACCACAAATCAAGCATGTCCAAGGTATGCCATGTACTCCCATGATCCTTTTATATGAGCAACACCTCAGTAGTTGAGTCCTCCTCAAAGACAACCAACTAGGTATAAAGCCCCACAACTGGTTACTTGAACCTCCTCAGGGTCTAAGGCACTCCTATACCATAGGCACATAGGTTCCCGAAGCATCATCCTCTCTCTAGGGTTTGGTCCCTCTAAAGGCTACCAAGATATCATCAGCCTCTAGGGATCATGCATGAGGCAACCACTACCATCCACTTAGGTCGCATCATTCTCGACTCCCCACTGTTCCTCACATATCGAGGTTTTAGGTTTCCAACCTTCTTGCTTGGTTCCTTCTTACTCTCTCTCTAAAGCTAACTTCACATCCAGCCATACTACTAGAGGTCCTCTATCCATGAAGGCTCATGCTCACAAGCATACCCCTATGTGGGTGAAGCCTATGCTCAACTCATGTTTGGCTCTAGATTATCCATATCCTTATCTCATAAGCCATCCATCGTGCCCTTTTGGCCAGGGTTTCAATGTACTACTGTACCACTGATGTACTCTGGGTGCATGCTATACCCTACTTGCATAAACCATAGGGTTTCTATAGGTTCTTCACTAACCCCATCAATGAAAGAGCTATCCTTCACTCTATCATGCACGCCCCTTTCCCAGGTTGCCAAAGGTGCTAGGTCATCCAACCTCTCATGGCTCGTATGGCAATCCAAAGGCATATCTATCCAAACACCCAGTCAACCATGTCATCTAACTCATCATGTCATCTCTCTCGCTAACCTCCACTTAGGGTTAGGGTTAACATCATCATTAAAGGATGTGCTAGGTCTCTACTTTAATAGAGATCTCTACCTCCAAGACTCACTTTCTCTACTCATCCTCTTGACAAGAAGGTCTAGCCTCAGGTCTCTCCTGAGGAAAATGACAACTTATGTCATATGACCTAAGCATGTATCTATTCTTTAGTTTGCGCTTAATCTATTAAGCTTATGTCCATGACATCTTATTTACATGCTTTTCATTAATTTGGTGGAGGATTCCTTAGACCTTATTAACTTTACCCATACCTCAAGAGGGTGAGGAGAAGAGAGAAAACCCTAATCCATAAGGTCCTTAATAGAATTTGAGTTGAGAAGGGATGAACAAGATGAGAGAGTCCTAAAGGTATCTTATTTCAAGTCATATCCTAAGACATCAGCCATGCAGTCACACAATCCGGGAGTCCTCGTATTCCGACTAGCGCTGCAGAGGAAAATATTGCCATCCCCCGGACGTGATCCTTTTCTAGACACCTCAGTCTTTCAAACAATCCTCTAATAAATCCCTTGGGTTCCACAGAATTTGTAAAATTTAATAATTATTAAAGATTAATTGAGGAACCTATGCTCTGATACCAATTGTAATGACCCTGTATCCCGGTAACCCCCAATTAAGGGAGACCCAAAGGTCAGAGCCGTTATTCAATTAATAGGATCAAAGGTTCGACAAATAATCAATAATAGTTATGAAATTCTACTAACTAACTGGAATTTGGTATAAAATTAAAACTTTGCTTAACTTTGAAAACTTTGGAAATCTATCAATCCAGAGCTTGAATTATTCTATCTAATCCTCCTTGCACTTTATTTCGTATTTTCACAATGTGCCACTTTACTATTTGTTCTTTCAATTGTTGTTCCTAAAACACCGACAAACAAAACGTCAGTCAGTATATCGAAATATACTGGTATGTGGGAACAACCAAAAACTTGCAAATATGGCTAACAATTTAATAATCACAATCAAATTAATTAACAAGCCGATTTACACTTTTCAGTATGACATTCTCCACCACTTTTTCCCTAACCCTGGAATACCCACCTTAGGGTTTCCTTTGCCGATGACTTAAGGCCACCTTCTCAATCCTGAGCTTGGTTCCTGGGAGTCACCACTCATGGTGCCCACTAGTCATGTAATATCACATGCCACCTTCTCATTCCCGAGCTTGGTGCCTGGGGTCACCACTCAAAGTGTCCATTGGTCTACCCATCTGGGCCTGACCTTTGGCATCATCCATCAGGGTGGCATGTAGGTGCGAGAATACACACTTATATTTTTAGTGTGATAATCATAGTGACCTTATGATTTGCAAGTATGAACATCCAACAGATAATTTTCATTCAATGCGATTAACCATCCAGAAAATCCTCGAGAAACTAAGGCGGTTATCCATAATTAACCACATACCTGATCTGACGATTTGAACAGAAATATCCATGCAAATAAGAATCCAAGCAAGCAAGCATTTTCAACAAGATCCTGAAATAATCACATAATTCCCTTTTTATTATTCATGTCATCAAGATCCATTAAACCTAGCTCGCTTCCTAGGGTTTCACTTTTAGGGTTTCTATTGTAATTAGGGTTTCCCTTCATCTTTTACTATTTAAACCCTAATTTAACGCAATTGATCACCAACCCTAATTATTTCCACATCTAATCCTTAATTAACTTCTCCATTAGTGCCTTACTTTGAGGTATGGTCTTCTGGGGCCATTTGAGATATCGAATTGGATCTACACACTATATCCCTATGGCCTATCTTCCCATAGAAGGTGTAGGTTTTGGGAGTCATGTTGTATTCCATGAGATATTCTTCTCTTTTTATTAGGATAGTGGGGTACATATTCTTGGATGTATCCACCTCAATCGCCAGCCTAGAGAACTTGCTCCTTCTCCAAATGTCATGCAGCTATCTTCATTGATTAGCCTTCCTAATGCTAGGCCAATGTATTCAAAAACCATATGAACATAGAGGTGTCGAGGTAGGTCTAAGATCCTAACCCATGTCACCACGTACATTAGGAAGTCATTTGTCGGTTTGAAGGTGGGGTACCAATCACACACTACCAAATAGCACCCAAATAGATTTCAAGGCCCTCCTTCCATTGCTGTATAATAATCTTCTTTGCAAGAAAGTTGCATGACGTAATGATCCTTGTCAACTTCATACATGTTGAACTTTCCCTTAGGGTTCCAAAGTAGTTTGATTCTATCTCTCATTATCATGAACCCCATGTCCGCTCCCAAAAGTCAGGTAACAACTGCATATTTCCATGGTGTTGCAAGGTCTTCCTTTGCCTCTGGATCTATAAGAATCACCTGACTTCCCTCCATCTGAGTTAACTTGATGGATGTATCGTCCAATCTATCCTCATAAAGCTTGTCCAGGAAGAACACTTCTTGATCTTTATCTCCGCATGCATGGCCTCCAACCACCATAAAGGATGGTTTGTTCCCCGCTTGACTCTTCACATTCCCCACATCTAGGAGGACCTAAAATCCCATAGTTTCATGCTTTGTGGTCTGCTCATTTCTCTCCTTGTCGTGGGAGTACATCTGTGACTGTATATGATCTTTGCCACCCCTCATCTTAGCAAATTGGAAGTCAATCCCCACCATAGGGACCAAAACACTAACTCCTCTTCTTCCACTTCCTCCTGTCACTTTGTCAGGGTCTTCCTACCTACCTCCATCTGGGTCCAAATCCCCCCTTCCTCCCCTTAAGAGTCACCTTTCATCTCCTCAGATGTGGCCCCGATCACCTATGTTGCCATCACCTCCCCCTTCTCATCCCCCTCTCGATGCCATCTCTAACTTGACCAACTCTTTTGTTTGGAAATCATCCTTTAACTCACACATCACTAGTACATCCTAGATACTATGACTCACAACCTTAGTATCTACCATGTGTTCTAAGAAATCTTCACAACCTTTCCTCATCAACCTCACATGTATGGAGAATCATACGATCACCTTGTAAAGCCCAAGAAACATCCTCATTACTAAACTCCTCAAAGTTAGATCCACAATCCAACAACAACTTATACTTCTCTAGGGTATCCATTCTAAGGATCACATAAAATATGTGAATGTGAAGAGGTGTGAGATCCACTTGAATGTTTCCTTATAGAAAACAAGAATACAAGATGGACACACCTTATGATAAATTGTAGAGACAAACATAGAAGTTTCAAGAAACATATGATCTTCAACACTACTAACACACCAATTATAGTGTACAATCACCTCTCACATGATACACAAGTGTGTCTCACCTAGGTCAAACAAACATATACATATGTAGAATAAAAAAAAGCTAGAATGAAAAAAAGTTTAGTATGACCTATCATGGCCCATTGGTTGATGACTCCCTCTAGATAACTAATAGCATAAAATCTAGCCATTTCTTACAACCTTTCAAATTCATGTCTTATTCTTATGGATCCTACAACCCTATTTGTGATGTTTGACCATGTACTCTACACCAATATGTTGTTGTGAGCCTTGTTGGCCTTGTGTCTTTTATTGAGAAACCTCTTGATTCAACTAGCAGAAAAAATCCTAATACCAGGTGGTCATTGTGGAAACACTTGTTTGGAGGAAAGGATTGTTTCCTATATGACCCCATCACTAACATTGATCCTGAGATACATGATCCAGATAGAGGAAGACCTCAACCTATTTCCTCACTTGGAGACCATTATGATTTTGATTGCATCTTCAACTCATAAGTAGTGGTGCTCTATTGTGGTTGTCGGTACTATTATTGTCTTTATAACCTAGAAAGCCTATGTCTCTTTAAATAACCAGAGTATTGTTTGACTCACTTTGGATACTTCCTCTTGGAATCATTATCATGAATGCCACCCATCATCCTTTATACCATCCTAACAACATACAAAAAGGTGGAAAACTTCTTACATGACTCCAAAGTTGTTAGTGACTTGGCCAACTCTTCACTCAGGCCCCTCTCAAACTATTTGATATTCTCATTCTCTATGGGTGCCATGTGAGGGCATAACCTAAAAACTCTATAAATCATGCCTCATACTCATTCACTATCATCATCCTCTACAGAAACAACTTGAACAGTGTAATGTTATACATCAAGGTAATATTGAGGGAAGTATTGTTTCTCAAACTCCCTCCTAAAATTCACCTAGGTGATCAACTCACTGTGTTGTTGTTACTCCTCAATGTCCTACTAGTGTCCAATATTACCCTTCAAAAGATTAATCACATGCTTAATATTGTCTTTGTATATCAAACAACTTGAAATACTTATATAGATTCATCAACCACAAATAAACATCCACCAATTTTATAATTCCTGAGTACTCCTAAAATTAATTAACCTCTCATATGTCTTTCTTTAACCAAATGTTCAACAATTTGAAATTGTACCTTGGTATCTGGAGTTGGTACCTTCTCAGAAAACTAAGCAAACATCAACATCATCTATCTGAAGATGGCTTGGAAGGTCGGATGGATAGGTGTTGTTAGATCTAATGATGTCAGAATTGGTTTCTCTAGATTTGTCTGAAGCACTCTAGCATCATCTTATTATTGTCTATCACCTCTTCTTGGTGCGATGTAACTACTCTCTATATGTTGCTCTTATTATCCAACCAAATCTTCATAACCATAACAAGTGATTAGATGGTGGACTTATAAGAAAAAACACAACAACGTAGTCATATGTCCTTATAGACTCAACCAAAATAGGCATTGATTCTAACAACTTGTGACACCCCACCACTGTAAGATCAACATTACTGGAAAAAATCCTCGATTCAAACTAAAAAACCATCATTACCAAAAAAGTCTTGTGATGTTGCAGTGTGTAATAAAAATTATGATATAATTTTAACAAGGCCCTTACAATATGTTAATGTTCCACATATATAGTTAAATGTAATGGATCTTGGTGAACTCTATCACACCTATTTTCAAAAGGGGTAATATGATTAAACATATGACTTACAACATATATGACTAATAGTGTATTAACCAAGAACATGTGTCAATATCTCAAGACGACTACTAAACCTTATAAAAATTTTCCACTCAGACCAAAGTACATGGACAACTGTAAAACTAAGTAACTCAAGCACACAAAAATTACCTATCTTTAGGTCATACCATAAGAATACCAAACTTCATGTGACGCACAAACATCACCCACATCCATGTGACTCACATCTTCCAAAAGACTGGCCCTTTCCACTACAACTTGGGTAGCTCAGATCATCACCTAAGAGGATGTGGAAAACCACGGGTTAAGACTTTCAAGCCACAAAAATATGATACAACATCTGAGAACATATATTACTTAGAACTAGTATTATAAGAAATAAAAAAGAGCAAAAGTTTTCATATTACTAAGTAAATACTATGTCAAGGGCACATCTTTACCATTTTTATACATGTATCACCATGGACTCATGTGCAGTAGAATTACACATTTTGTTATTCCCTTGGTAGTCTTACATACATGATCAATGGATATCTTGATTCCATTAGATCTCTCCTCACATCATCCTTAGGTTGAAGCAAGGGAATCAAAGTTAGAATGCTTACAAGTTGGTCTATTGAGGAATTCTCGAAAGGCATATTCACATATCCAAGTCCAACCAGGGTACTTAGGCCATGAGACAACATCATTGGGTATCTAACACATCAGCAGTGAGACATTATCACAACCATTCTCTATCATATATCACATGTTAGAGTACTATTAGTTGTAATTGAGTCCCAAAAATATTTAATATCACTAGGGTATACCAAACCCAATCATCCCCATATATTTACTAATATATGGCTCCAAGAATCTGCCCATAATTCTTAAATTGTTTTTTCATTGTTTCCCCCTATGACCTAGGAAGTTGATCGACAGACTTAGGGTGATACATAACTAGTGTTTCACTTGATTGATTAGATTAAATCACACATTTTAAGACTTATCAATCAAGTTACCTACAATCAACAACAAATAATTACACGATTAGTCAAGCATTTACATCTTCATAAGATATAAAATTTATTAATGTCCTATTCCATCCACTCAAAATAGGATGTACAGTAATGCCTCTTGGTCACATAAAGGCCATAATTAAGATTTGGACACCAAAAGGCCCTATTATTAATTGACCATACCAAGGTCCAATCCTTTCAAGGATATCATATTAATCCTTTAAAAGGCTAATCTCACTCGGGAACATCATACTCATCTAAATATTGGCACATAACTTCATAAGACACTAACAAGAAAGTACAATAACTTTCACATTAAGACTCCAAAGATTTCAAGAGTTATGCTTATTCTCAAAACTAGGGCATAAGAAGACAAATCTAAGCATAGATGAGCTATTTCAACATAGCAATTCTATGGTCACACATTTCAATAGCATAACATCTAATAAACATCCTTAGAAACATTTTATAAAGGCTCCCCAACTACAATTAGATATCCTCTAGTTCATCTTTCAATTTATGAAGTGTAAAGATACCATAAAGGTATCATTTTAAGTTCATTTTGCATCATAATTTATATATAAGCATATCTATATCATGATAAGCACATTTTTAGCACCAAGGAAGATATCCACATGATTAATATGAACTTGAATTCCACATTCCCCTTCTCATTTCTTAGATGGGAATAAATATTCCATCTTTCAGCATATTAAGGGATTATAAACAAGATTCGAGTTTACATGTATAATGTAGATACTAAATCCATCATATGTTAAATCATTTTCCTTACTAATAGTGGGAGAAAATATTGTCATTGATGAATATGGAAAGCCTTGAGCTTGAATCTTCGCTCCAACAAGCTTTGAACCTCAAGAAAAACACAATCTCTCCCAAGGTCCATCCTTTCCTTCCTCAATGCTTGCAATGGAACTATATTTACAATCTAAGAGCTACTAGGGAAAGAAAAGAAGGAAATAGGTTATAACACCACAAACGATGGATCTCAATAAGGAAAACACCAAGAAAAAAGTGCAAGGAAGAAGAAAATCAAGCATCATCCAAGTGACAAGAAGAAAGAACCTCACTTACATGGATCTAGGTCTAGACATGTAAGGATATATGTCAATCCTCAAAGAACAAGAAAGGAACAGAAACCAACATCTTTGATGATGATTAGTGGAAGAAAAAATCTCATCGGTTATTGTCAACCAATGAAGACTTATTATTGCTCCATCTCCTCACAAGAAACTTGTAGGACTAAGGCAAAGGAAGAGAAGAAAGGGGGTATTTACAACCCCTGAGGAAAGAGACAGGAAATAGAAGGTACAGTCAAAGATACATAGCCATATTTCTTTGCACCAGTGTCTTCATCAACTAGCAACACTACTTGATTACTCCAATCTATCATCAATAGATGATTCTAGAGATACCATTTATCAATGTTAAAGTAGAGATATCTTTGGTCCTTGTACCTGGTTCACACACAATGATCTCCTTGATAGGTGGTAGGTAGGTTCTTCATCGGTTGGTGCAGTACAAAGTTTACTTTGGTCAAGAGCTTCTAGGTCTTTCATCAGTAGGTGGTTGTCCACTTCCCATAGGTTAGTGTTGAACCAACCATTGTTGGAACTTTAACGGTCAATGAGGAGATCTATCTTCATCAATCTATCCCTAGGATTAGTTTCCATTAGTAGACAAGTAAGCTACAAATGAAAACTCAACAACTGGAAAGCGATGATATTGTCATAGGCCAACAACTACCCACAACCAATGGAATCTTAGAGAAGTTACTAAAGAAGCCAAGGATACTAGAAAAAAAAGGAGTAAAGCATTTTATGTGCAAATTACAAAAAGGGACCTTGAATCACTTAGATTTTGCAACATAGACCCATAAGAGTGAAACTCAACCGACCAATTACATCACAATATTATGTAACTAACGCACCCAAGAATATAACTAGATGGCAAAACATATTCTAGGTAAGAAGTCTTATAGATATGATAGAGTCCTTGATGATCATTTAGGATGCTAATAGTTATTTTGCAAGACTAATAAGAGTCATCGAAGATATTCTAGTATGAGCTACAATATTCTTCATTTCCGTTATCATGAAAACATTAATATTGTCGAAGATGAAAATTGCATTATGATATTTATAAGGTTCTTACTTACAAAAGGATGAGATTTAATTGATGTTCATAGAAAATTTCATATGTGCAAGAGTGGGACATTGACCATATCCATTTTAATATCCTTGATCACATGAAGGGGCCATGTCACATTGAATCAGTTTACTTTGTTGAGTGTTGCAACCAGCTGACTATAGGAATTCAAAAACAAAACAGTGTTGTCAATATGTTGATGAGATCACTCACAAACAAATGAATAGACATTTTAGACCTAGAAGTTATAGTTGTGGGTCTATTTAAACATTATATGTAGAGGATGAAGGAGTTACCTTGGGTGGTTTTGAAGTACTCAACATCAAGACGGTAATATAAATTTCTCCAAAAAGAACCCTAGTGTTATGAAATCATACCTAAGAACCTTCCTAATATAAAGAAACTTCCAAAAGGACAAGTACAAGTTTTTAAATGATGAGGGGAGAATCCATTGATCATAAATGCAACTCTTTTGAAAAGAAAACATGAGATTTTATCCACACTAAAGTTGAGGAGGAAAGCCCTAGGATATACCACAAACAACATATAGGTGATAATTCCTTAAGTATACATGCATATGATTAACCAAGGGGAAGGATCCAAGCCCAAAGCCCCCAGACAAAGATGCTTGAAGTTAGTTTTCTTTTGCTTTCTTAGTCTAATTGCTTGTTCATACTAGTTAGTTCTTGATATATTTATTAATTATTGATTTTAATTGCTTGTGTTAGGTTTTTGATAGTCATCTACTTAGTTTAGTCTTAGATTCCCTTACTTAGTGTTAACTAGGGTTTTTCTTGCTTATCTAGTATTACATTACTTCTTAGTTTAGTTAACTAAGCCTAATTGCTAGTTTAACTTAGACTATAAGATCATTATACACATTTATCATCAATTCATAGTTCATTATGGTCCAATTCACATATGAACTCAATTTGCCATTAATTCCACCTTTTATTCATGAGAAAACCCTAATTACTACATTTAGGGTATTTATCCACAAATTAGGAACTTTAATGCTCAAATAGCTTAGATTCAGCATATTCCAACTTTAATCATGAAATTAATCAATTAAAGCCATTAATAGTCGAATTAGTCAACATTAGGGTTTCAAGGCCCATTAAGTATATTCATGCATATGAAACTCTAAATTAACTAATTATATGCATAGTTCATCCTTTTTCTTCTTAATGTTCCTTTTTATCATTAACAGGATAATATCAACTTTAATCATCTATTAAACCCTACTAATCACTTTAATCATATCAAAATAAGGTTCTTTTAACATTATTACATCTAAAGCTAATAAATTATATTACTTTTCGAATTTCAAAAGGAATCAGACTTCAATTATATTTTTAATGAATTCCCCTCGTTTTTATGAGCAAATTTCATATTTTATGCGTGCTAATCCGAGCTATGAATCATTAGTTATGAATTTATCAAAAAAACTTACTTTGGGCCAATGGGGGGCTGCCACGTAGGCGCCTTCCATGCAGCGAACTCGGCTGGGTTTGCAACCATTTTGAAAAGCCCCTTTTGCCCCCGCTTGAGTTATTAGTTGTACAGCCTGCGGAGGGGCATATCTTTCCAACTAATATGGACCATCTTCAACCTCCGTGCTGCCCTAGCTGTGCACACCTACAGTTGCTGCAACCCTTCTCCTCTCCTCTCTGTGGCCCGAAGCTTCAGGCCGGTCATCGCCCTGCCTCCGCCGCCCCTAGGCACACCCAGAGCAGACTCAAAACGTGGCCAAGATGGCCGAGTTTTGGCTGGGACAACCCGTGACCTGCAGCAGATGTTGCAGATGTGCGGCTGCCGTCGTGCGTTGTTTAGGGCATGGCCCCGATGGTAAAGTAGCTCCCCAACATCGTGGGGCTGCGAAGGTACATGGTAGTACCAGAGAAGGAGGAGCTCCAGAATCATAAGAAACTGCCACAATGATAGACCCCCAGACTCAACAAAGACAACCAATAGATTCGAGAATCTGACCGAGGATGACCATAACGATGGAGAAAATCGAGGCAAAATTGTAGGTGATCAAGAAAAGGAAAAACCTATCAAAATCAAAGGTGATCAAGCAAAGGAAAATCATAAGATGAGGTTCGAGGAGACAAGTATTGAACCAAAGAAAACCTTTGGTATTGCAGACAAGAAATGGGAGGCCCGAAAGGACATAACCAACAATGCATAGGAAAATGCAAAGGACAAAATAGTTGCTACCACCTTGGCTATTGACAAAGCAAAGCAGCATATAGTAAATCCTGGGGTCGATGTAGTTATTCAATAAATGGAGGAAGACAATTAGACAAAGGTGATACTAATTGATGAGGATGATGTGCCCAAACCTAAAGATACCCACACCAATCAGAACATGGAAGCAACTGTGGAAATGTTTGCACATCGGACAACAAGCATGCCTCCAAACAAGCATCAACGGAAGAGGATGAAGACGCAAGAGATAAAGAAAATTGGGAGAAACTAGGAGTGAGCATTGAAAACCCAACCCTATTCCCAACCATCTACCCCCAGGGAGAAAATTCAAAGGAAGTCAAACTAAGATGAAGGCAACCAAAACCATCAACCGGTATGAACATCAGAGGAAAAGCCTGAGATTGATGGCAAAATTTGAGGCAGAAGAAAACTTGGAAAGTACTAAAGGCATAATTGTATAAATGGAGGTTGGCATGGAAGGGTCTTATGTTTAAGCCTAGGAGGTTGTTCAGTCCCACCTTTTCCTGATTGTTAATGAATATTATCTATTGGAATAGAAGAGGACTCAACAATGATGATAGATGTCGAGCTCTCAAGGATATTATTGCTATGCATAAGCCAAAAGTTTTTGCTATCATTGAACTTAGTGTAAGAAGAGAAGCAATTGCTCAAACTATCAAGCACCTCATATATGGAAATTCCTACCGTGTGGCAGCAAGAGGTTTCAGTTAGATATATGGATACTACAACCATGTTTCTAGAATGGGTTAAGCTCGATGTAGTATAGCTAGTACATGTGAGAAAGGTAGTTCGGTCTCTAGTGCAAATGGGAAAGAAGTTTTATCCATATTTCTCACTCCTAGAACTTTTGTGGTCCTTATATGTAGGATCAAATGGGATACTAGTGTACAAGGGTCCAAGGAGGAAGGTATGCTCACCTCCTTGGTGAGTATGGTGATCACAACCCACACACACACGTGCATGTGATGCCACGCCTGGCCGGGCCGGCCTTGGGCTCAGGCTTGTGGATTGTGGAGAATGTGGTCTTATTTTTTCACTAGGATACAACTATGTAATTAATTATTAACTTAATTACTAGTTTCTTTCCTAATTAGATTTATTAATCATAATTGGAAAGTGTCTCTTTTTTTGGAAATTTTCACAATCCGAGTGGTCATGTCTTAACATGAACAACATTACTGGGGCATGTAAGGCTATAAATAGGCCTCCAGTCATTAGGGTTAAACACATCTTTTGAACACACAACCGTCATCCGTTCCAGTATGTGTTTGTGAATCCTAAAGCCAGAGTCTGCCACTGTCATTATGTGGTTTTTCCTGGAGATATTTCTACTGGACTTAACACGTCAGTTCATCCTCTTCCTTCCAAGTCACAGCCCGTTAGGCAGTGGTTTCTGTGGTTGCTGAGCGGCACTGGTAGTGAAATGCTTCGTCTGCATCATTCGTCATCAACACGAGCGAAATGTCTCTTATTCAAGTTTGTGACCAGGCCGACTAGGAGAACGATGCCTATTTAGAAGGATTACAAGGCACTGGTTTCTTTAAGTATATCATGTTCGTTTCTCAACGAACAACCTGGCTTGATCCTAACCTTATTTACTTTTGTTCTCTTGCATTGGTTTATTTTAGTTTTCTTATCTGAATCGGCCTGAACTATTAACCTAAATTGAACCTATCTCTATTGCATGTAATGATGTAATTCAAAATTAACAATAGTCTTAAAAAAGGCAATATCTATTGTTAGTTAACTATGGCTGGTTCTGGCATGAAAATTGATACATCTAGTATGCGTGAAAAATTTACAGGAACTTATTTTGCTCATTGGTAAAGTAAGAAGCATATTTGGCTAAACATGATAGGGTATGATAAGTATTTAGGAGAAGACAAACCCAAAGTAGATGAAACTATTCTTAATAATGCTAGTATAATTGCAACCTAGAAGAAGGATGACAAGATGTGTCAAGAGTTGATTCTGTTTGCGTTAAACAACAAATTGTATGACTCATACTCTAAGGCTTTGTGGAAAGCATTAGAAAAGAAATAAAATACTGAGAATTAGGAGACTGAATAATATTGTGTCTCTAAATTTCTTAAGTTTCATATGTCTGAGGGAAAGTCTGTTTTTGATGAAATACACATTTTTCAACTCTTGGTGCAAGATCTAGCTGATGCAGGCTTGACACTTCCTGAAATGTTTGTTTCTATGTCAATCGTTGAGAAATTCCCAAAATCTTGGGAGTTTGGCATGACTCTTAAGCACCACAAAGGAGACATCTCAATGAACGATCTCATGATGGACATCAATATTTAGGAAGAGCATCTGAAAGAGAAGACTATCAAAGTACCATCTTATGTTAATGCAACTGTTAATTTTACAACTACTAAGAACAAGGATAAGAAATCTAAGAATTCACTTAAATCTAAGGCCAAGATCTATAAGAAACCAAAAACAAATTTAGTTGGACTTGTGGACAGGTTGGCAACTGGAACAAGGATTGTCTTTCAAAGAAGGTCAAGAAAGCTGCCACATCTGCAACTATGGAGGCTGTGGTCAACATGATGACTACATCCTTGAACCTTAATGATGGGTACATATGTATAAAACCTAAAGTTCTTTTTATTTTTGAACCACTGTATTGGATTATAGGCACTGGGATAATGTGCATGTGCATATTGACAAGTCCCTATTTGTGTCTTATTAGGCTTCTAAAGGTCGATCTCTGACTTTGGGTGATTCCAGCACTATAGAAGTCAAAGGTGAAGGATGGGTGGACTTAAAGTTTCCTTCAGGAAAGGTTCTGACACTTCATAGAGTCAGACATGTTCCATCAATATGATGCAACATTATTAGTGGTGCAGTTTTAGTTATAGATAGTTTTAGAATAGATTGTAAATGTAATAAAGCTATTATTACTCACCTTTGAGATTCTTTATTTTTTGGCAAGGGGTATCTTTGTGATATGGAAAACTTGTTTAAGATTCTTGAACCTATTTCAAATTTTGTTTTAAATTTAAATGATAATAGTTCGTTATGCATGAATCTTGTATCATCTAATGTTTGGAATGCACATTTGGGACATGTGAATGTTGGCTCAATGAAACATATGATGAATCCGAATTTAATCCCTAAATTTGAAATTAGAAATAATAAATGTGAAATCTATGTGCAAGCTAAATTACCTAGGAAACCTTTTCATTCTGTGAATAGGAGTTTAGGAATATTGGATTTAGTGCATACAAATATCAGTGAATTTAATGGTATTGCTACAAGGGATCAAAAGTGTTATTTTATAACATTTATTGACGATGCTAGTGGCAACCGTTATGTCTTTTTTGTTTAGAAGTAAAGATGAGGCATTGGATACATTTAAAATGTATAAGAAAGAAGCTTAAACTCAAGCCGTTAAAGTACTTAAACGATTAGGGTCTGATAGGGGAGGAGAATATACCTCAACTTTTTTTTAGAATATTTACAATTACATGGTATAGTTCATGAGGTTACTTCTCCGTATTCACCACAATCTATTGGGATATCTAAACGTAAAAACCAAACCCTTATAGATATGGTAAATTTCTTACTCCAAACATCAGGTCTACACAACTTCATGTGGGCGGAAGCTTTGAATACATCTTTCCATATTCTGAATAGATTTCTTCACAAACATGTAGAGAGTAGTCTGTTTGAGTTATGGAGAGGAATAAAATCAAGTCTCAAATACCTTCTAGTGTGGGGGTGCCTTACTAAGGTACTTGTCCCTGAACACAAAAGGAAGAAATTGGGACCGAAAACGGTTGATGCCATATTCTTGGGGTATGTAGAGATAAGTTATGCCTACAGATTCTTCATTATAAAATTTGATATCTCAGGCATTGAGTTCAATACAATTGTGGTATTATGTGATGATACATTCTTTTTTGATATGTTTCTGATGAATGCATATTCATCTTAGTTTTAGTCACCATATTTGGCCCTATTTTTCACAAAAGATCTCATATGCCCCTAAATATGCTCATATACATTTTTTCTCAGTTTCAGATGATTACTTAGAGTTTTAATCAAATCCATTCGTCTCCATTGTAGGATTAAGCATGGCACTATGTGAACCAATGTAGGAGGCGTAGAGAATTCATTGAAACATTCCCATCGACATTAGTTAGAGGATTTATCGACACAAGGCCATCGACCCATAGAAATAGCCACCCCACCTCGCGGGGGTGGGTTTATTCCAAAAGGGTCACGACTGTTTCATAAGGATGGCCACAACCATAATGTAAAAAGGGTCACAACCACGGTCAAAATGTAGCCTTGACCAACACTCGACATGGTCAGGCTGAGGTCAAGGTAGCGTGACCACAAAGCAGCACCTCAACTGCGGCGAAAAAGCATCGACCGCGGCACAACACCTCAACTGTGGCATAACACCTCGACCGCAGTACAAATGCAACACAATGCCTCGACCGCGTCAACCACGACCGCGATTGCAGCCACCTCAACACGGTCAGGCGCACACCCGGCACAATTGTGCTGAGGAGTGTCACGATCGATATTGAAGGCCGTGACCATGGCAGCTAAGTCTGTCCTCTCCAGATCTTCACCTATAAATAGACGACCCCCTCCTTCATTTGAAGCATCACTTCCACTCCATCCACACCAATAGGATGCCACTCTATGACCAACCAAGAAAGATGATCTCCACCACCAAAGACTACCACTGTGGTGTCCTTACTACACCATCTTTGCTCCATCAAGACCTATCTCATAGCCACATAAGTGGTGGGATTTTAGATGTGTAGCACCTTCATCCATCAGCCATCTACCGCTCCATCTCTTGCAAGCAAGAGCACGAGAAGAGAAGGAAGAAGGAGAGAGAAGATCATCCTCGTCCATCTTGGTGTTCTTCCCCTCCTCATCCAGATCAACCCTGCCATTATGTAGAAGACCATTTCTCCACTGAGCCTTGACCATCTTCTTCACCATGACCATGGTGGAATCTTTCCTCTCTCTTGTTCTTTTTGTTTCTATCATGAGGAGCGAGTAGTCCTTGACACTGGGGTGTGGGGACTAGCCCCGCTGCCCATGCTTACATGTTCATTCTATAACATTCTATGACTTGTATATATCTTTCCATTTTGTTGTTAATCGTTTAATGCATGCTTTGTGGGTTGATCACATGCCTTGCATGATCTATTATATTCCTTTGTTGTGAGAACTTTAATACTTAGGATTTGCATATCGATTAACATGGTTAATTCTCATATGAGAACTTCTAAAGGGATATCTCTGGAGTAGTAAGTGTGTGACCCGTGGCTAACGAGACATCGAGCCCATGGAGATGCTTACACAAACTCTATTTCCTAATGGATGGTTTGCTTCTCCATTTGTATAGTTGTATCTTTCCTGGATCTATTTGCATGTGTAGTAGTGGTGAAACCCAATTCCACCCCAGTGATTCCCATCATTAATCTAAACTTAGTTTTATTCCCACTCTTTTACTTTCCTTGCAATTAGTTTAACTAAAACCCAAATCAATTCTTATTCTAAATATTAGTCTTAGTTGATCTAGATTCGACTAGTAAGATTCTTAAAAAAAGTTTTCCCTTGGGATTCGATCCTTAACTATACTGTGATAAGACATGTCTTCTTATGGGTGGTATTATTGCACAAGGTTTTGGTTAAAAACTTAGGGATTTCAACCCTAAGTGAGTTTGTTAGTGCAGTAAAAGCCATGTCAAATTATGTCTGGTGCCGTTGCCGGGGGCAACATAATCATCTAGTTAAATATAGTTCTATTGAGACTAATTTAGGATTTTACTTTCACTTTTGATACCATTACTCATCTACTTGAATTTGGTTCTACTCCACCCATCTAACTCTGGAAACATCTTTTCATCCCAGGTACCCCCAAAGACTAGTGCATGCCATGATCCAAAAACACCGGCCTTGCAGCTAGCTTTGATAGTGAGATAGAGTGAACCTCTCATCGTCAGAGTTGAGAGAACTAAGATAGGATGGCACAAGAGGAGGAAATTGGTCGAAGGGTAACTCAATGCCTTAATGCACAAAGAGAAAGGCTTATGTAAGAAGCCCGAGCTCCAATTCAAGAGGAAATCCAAGCAACAGCTCAACAAGCCGAGTTACAAAAGGACATAGAAAGTTCTCAATCCCTAAGTCTACTGACGTTCAACACCCAGTGAAACCTCCTCCCATCGCTGCTCCAAACTTTGAGATCAAATCACATTGGATTACACTACTTCAAAACAACCCTTTCTATGGCAAGAAATGTGAGGATAGTCAAGAACATCTTCTGAGGTTTATAGATTTATGTGTTATGACAAAGCAAAATGGAGTTACTGATGATGCCATCAGACTCCCTCTCTTCAAATATTCCCTTACCGATAGAGCCATGAGTTGGTATAACTCTTTGCAATGCGACCCCATCACCACTTGGGAACAACTTCAAAATGCCTTTTTGGAAAAATTCTACCCTCCTTCCCTCACCTATGATATTAGGGGGCAAATAACTCAATTTGTTCAGGTCCCTGGAGAAACCCTGGAAAAAGCATGGGAAAGATACAATGAGTTACTATGGAAGTGTCCACACCATGGCATACCCAAGAGTCAACTCATTGAAATCTTCTATAGGGCTGTGGATGATGATATCAAGAAGTTTTTAGACTCCTCATCTGGAGGAAACTTCATGCGTCAAAGCTATGATAGTGCATGGAAGGTTTTCACCCTTGGATCTGAAAATCAAACCAACTGGGGAAGATTTGTAGGCAAAGGAGTGCTAAAGGTAGCTATGGAAAAAAATAGTCCTGAGTATAAGTCTATCGCCGAGTCTCTAAAGCTACTAGTTGCCAAGCAAGACAACTTTGTATTGTCTTTCAATGGCTATGAAAGGAGGCACTCGCCCCCTCGACAACAAGAACAAGGCAAGTCATCTTCTCTCTTTTGTGAAGCATGTAAAGGCACTAATTATTCTACTTTAGCTTGTAATATTCTCTATGATGTTGTTCTAGGCAATGCTTGTGCCCAAGGAGGTAATGCTTAGATGGAGAATCTGAATGCAGTCTATGCTATACCTAGTCAAGGGTATTATATTCCAAATAAGAACAGGAATCATCTTGGTTTTCAGTATGGAAATCCTTAAGGAGGGGAAAACTCACAACAAATCGGTTCAGATAATCAATAACAAGGCCCGCACAGATTCTAGTATAATCAACAACAAAATTTCAAGAATCAAGGGAACTTCAGGGGTAACTTTCAGAACAGAAATTACAACTAATATCAAAAAACCTCTTAGTTCTAGAATCTCAACCAAGTTCCACATCAACAACTACAACAAGGAAAAAAGGCCAGTTCCATTTTTTCTAATGACAATTTGTCAGCCATTGAGAAGTTGCTACAATCACAATAGATATGATAGCAAATCAGCAAGCCCATTAGAAGGCTATTGAATCCCAACTAGCTCAGCTTTGAGCTAGCCTCAAGCCACATGTTGGAGCTTTTACTGGCCAGCCAAAGAACAATCCCAAACATCCTGAGCAACGGAAAGTTGTTTCCACTCGGTCTGGAAAAGACCATTCTGATCCTCCTGTCAAGACACCTGTGGTAGTTACAGATGAGGATGACTTGGTGATTGCCCAAGATACTGAAGTACCTGAATATCAATCGAAAGAACCGTTGACCATTGATAAGGTAAACAAAGAAAGTTCTGAGGAACCTGTCATTGCAAAATCAGAAGACGCGCCTGAGCTAGTTATACCGATATACAAGCCTCATCCTCCTTTCCAAGCTTGACTAAAGAAGACAAAACTTGACACTTGTTTCATGAAGTTCAAGGAAGCAATGAAGAAGCTTCATGTTGATATACACTTTCTAGATGCGCCGGAAGAGATACCAACCTAGACAAAGTACTTAAAGTCTCTCCTAATAAGGAAGTATATAACCAAAGAATATGAGACAGTCAAATTAGCAACAACTACTTTTGATATTATTTGGAGTAAAATTCCTAAGAAGAAAAAAAAATCCAGGATCTTTTGGGATTTTGTGTCATATTTGAGACTCCACATGTAAGAAGGGATTAGCTTACCTCAGTGGTAGCATCTATATCATGCCACTTAGCCTTTGCAAGAGTCCAGGGTTTGAAGAACTTCTCCCAAATGGCATGACCACACAACTTGCAGACAATTCTATGAGTCTCCCTTTTGGAATCATTGAGGATGACCCAGTCAAGGTAGGTAAGGACTCTTATGTCCCATGTGACTTTGTAATCATGGATATAAAAGAGGACTCCAAATACCCTCTTATCTTTGGATGCCCGTTCCTTGCCACTGTGAGATCCTTGATTGATGTTGGAGCAGGAACCCTGCTCCTAAGATTGGGAAAGGAAATACTCGAGTTTAGAGTCTTTGAAAGTATGTGAAGATCGATCATGTAAGAAGAAGTCTATTTGATTGATTGCATAGAGAAAATGTCACTCCTCATGCAAGAGAATCATGAATTAGACGATCCTTTAGAAGTGGCGTTAACAAACCCATCTGCTGATGAATCCATTGAAAAACATGTAAAGAATTGTGTTCTTCACCTCAACACTACAGATGAAGATCCTAAAGCTAAATTTGAGGAACTCAAGGCTATGAAAGTAACTGAAGACCTATGTGAGAAACTAGTGGCCCCTAAAATGAAGCCCCTACCTATGGGACTAAAGTATGTGTTTCTAGATGATCTCAAGGTCTACCCAGTTATCATAAATTCTGACCTAACGTCCGAACAAGAAGATAAACTCTTGAAAGAATTAAGGGAAAGAAGAAAGGCCCTCGGCTACAAAATGAGTGACCTCACATGGGTCAATCAAGAGCTTTGCATGCACATAATCCCCATGGTACAAGACCACAAGCCAGCTATAGAATATCAATAAAATTTGAATCCAAAAATGAAATAAGTATTTCACCTTGAAGTCATCAAATTTCTCATGACAAGAATCATCTATCCTATATCTGACTCACCATGGGTAAGTCTGGTACATGTTGTCCCAAAGAAAGGTGGAACTATCGTGATACAAAATGAAAATAATAAACTCATCCCCACTCGAACAACCACTGGCTGGAAGGTGTTTATCAATTATAGGAAATTAAACAAAGCCACACGTAAGGATCATTTCCCGATGCCTTTCCTAGACCAAGTCTTAGAGAGATTGGCTAACCAGGAATATTTTTTCTATCTCGATGATTACTCTGGATTCTGTCGAATTCCCATACATCCAGATGACCAAGAGAAAACAACATTCACTTGACCCTTTGGAACATATGACTTTAGAAGGATGCCATTTGGGCTTTGTAATGATCCTGCCACTTTCCAATGTTGCATGACAGCCATATTCACTGGACTCAATGAAACCATTATGGAAGTTTTCATGGATGATTTCTCTTTATATGGGGATTCATATGACTCATGCCTGAAGAACCTATCCCTAGTCCTCAAACGATGTGAAGAAGCACATCTTGTCCTAAATTGGGAGAAATATCATTTCATGGTAAAAGAAGGCATTGTCCTCATCCATACGGTCAGCAATTAAGGAATCGAAGTAGACAAGGCAAAGATTGAAGTGATTTCTAAAATTGGTCTGCCAACCAATGTAAGAGACGTCCACACATTTCTTGGTCATGCATGCTTTTATAGAAGGTTTATAAAGGATTCCTCCAAGATAACCAAGCCTATGACAAACTTATTACTAAAGGATGTTGATTTCTACTTTGATGAAGAATGTATTAAGAGTTTTAAAAATATTAAGCATGCCCTTACATCAACCCCTATCATCAGAGCTCCAAATTGGGAGCATCCATTTGAAATAATGTGTGATGCTAGTGATTACACAGTGGGTGCTTTTTGGGCCAATATATAGAAAAGAAACATCATGTCATCTACTATGCATCTAAGACCCTTAACGAACCTCAAAGGAACTATGAAACTATTGAGAAGGAACTTTTAGCGGTTGTGTATGCCTTTGAAAATCTTAGATCCTACCTCATCTGTTCAAAGGTAATCGTCTACACTGATCATGCTGCAATTCGTTACCTCCTAGCAAAGTATGATGCAAAACCTAGGCTAATCAGATGGATTCTCCTCTTGTAAGAATTTGACCTTGAGATAAGAGATAAGAAAGACACAGAGAATGTTGTGGAAGACCACTTGATTCATATCCACACCTTGGGCATTGAAAAGATCCTAATTAATGACTCTCTTCTAGATGACCAACTCATGAAAGCTTCATAATCTATCCCTTAGTACGCAGACTACTTGAACTACCTAGCGGCCGGTGTCATCCACCTTGAGTGCATCAACATTGCATTGAAGAAATTCTTGCATAATGTGAGGCAATATCACTGGGATGAGACTTACCTCTTCAAGATATGTGCTGATGGTATCTACAGGCATTGTATCATTGAGGAAGAAGCTCAGCTTGTTCTAAAGCAATGCCACTCAGGACCTGCTGGGGGCCATATTATTTCTAAGAAGATTGCTTTGAAAGTTCTACAATGTGGCTTCTTTTGGCCAACCATATCCAAGGAAACCTACAAATTTGTCTTGTCTTGTGACAAATTCCAGAGGGCTGGTAACATAATAAAAAGAGATGAAATGCCCCTTAAGCTCTAGCAGGAAGTCAAGATTTTTGACATTTGGGGAGTGGACTACATGGGCCCATTCCCATCTTCATATAGATTTTTCTACATTCTAGTTGTGGTGGATTATGTCTCTAAATGGGTAGAGGCCATACCAACTATCACTAGCGATTCAAAACCTATCATCAAAATGTTTAAAGATATTATTTTCCCCATTTTGGAGATCCACGCACTGTGATATCCGACGAAGGTTCTCATTTTCTTGAAAGAAGTTTTGAATATCTATTGAGAAAATATGGTGTGACTCAAAAGTTAGCTTCCCCCTACCACCCAAAAATGAGTTTGCAGGTAGAGGTGTCAAACCGCTGACTCAAAGCTACCCTAGAAAAGATAGTAGGTCGCAACCTAAAGGATTGGTCAGTAAAAATCAATGACGCCTTGTGGGCCTACAAAACTACTTTCCAGACTCCTCTTGGAACAACACCCTTTAGATTAATCTATGGAAAATCATGCCACCTGCCTGTAGAACTTGAACACAAAGCTTGGTGGGCAATCAAACAACTAAATTTTGACATGAAGAAAGCTGGCCAAGCCAGGATTCTACAACTCCAGGAGCTAGAAGAACTCCGAATGACAACCTACGAGAATGCATGAATCTACAAAGAATGCTTGGCATGATGGTCATCTGAAGAGGAAAGACATACATGTGGGAGACCAAGTTCTTATGTTTACTCAAGATTGAGATTGTTCCCAGGGAAACTACATTCTCGCTGGTCTGGACCATACATTGTCAAGAGCATCTAACCATATGGTGCCTTTATTTTATGGAGTGAAAAGTTAGGCGAGTTTGTGGAAAATGACCAATGCTTGAAGAGATATTTCACCACTACTAACAAGCATTGACACATCATTGAATCTTTCCAAACCAGCATATCTACCAAAAAATTGAAAGAAGCATGTCGATCCAACGACATAAAACAAAGGTTCTTATCTGGAGGAAACCCGATCCTTACCTTAGCTTTTACTTTTAGTTTTGAATTAGAAAAATTTACACTCAATAGATAGTGCATCACAAGATTCAATATTAAGTTCTGATAATTTTCATTTTTGATATTTTAGATGGAGGACACATTGTTGAAAGGAACGCAACCACATCTGGTGGTCCAACCGGCACAATTTTTCCCCTCCATCTCGAATTTAGAGTTTGCTCAAGATGAGAAAATTTCAAAGTTTTGGGTGGATGGTGGGTGGTACGTACTTTACGTTCCACCCACACCTATCTATTTTAGACTTAAGATTCCATCATTGCAATTTTGAAGCAATTTTTATCAAAATTTTCAAAATTTTGAAATTTTCAAAGTAGTTTTGTATAGAAACTTGATCGAGTTTTGATGCTTTTATTTCAATCAAATCATTTACCTAGATGGCTAGTTCTTTTTCCATTCAATTTTGAATCATTCTACCCTCCTTATTCGAAGCAAAGCCTCAACAGAGACAATTTCTGAAACTTGCCAATGGTTAGAAATCACCATGTGAAGCTTATGAATCCTAACATCATTGTAACATCCCTGAACTGGGTTATGGCATAAACCTAGAAGTTTTTCTTAAGTAGTTTATTTATAAACTTGTTTTAATCTTTTGAAAAGTAATTAAGACTCAAGGAAAGTTCAATTTTCAAGTTTGAGCTTATTTGCAAATTGTTTGTGTATTATATGATAGTTTGGGTGTAATTTACAATTTACCCAAGTTGAGGGGTTATATTGCAATATTCCACATTTTGAAGATGATTCAAGTGGTTTATCATCATAAGAGATATAATGATGCTAATGGGTGGATTGTGGAAAGCCTAAGTTCCAAGTTAGAACTTTTGTATAATGCTTGTGCCTTGTGTATCAGTTTTAGTGCAATTTGCAATTTACCCAAAATGTAGGGTTTATATGCAAATTACCACCTATAAAGTGTCCCTACTATCTCTTGGAATCATCTAGAGGATATATAAATAAAGAGGCACCATGTTTGAATCATCTTTGCGTGATAGCATTCTTGGTGATGAAAAGACCAAGAAGAGTTGTATAATTGAAACCCTAATTTGAGTTGTATTGAGTTGTATCAAGTTGTAGAGCTTATATGGGGATGCCTATCAGACAAGGATCCTTAGATAAGGTCCCATATCATTTTTCCAACTCTTAGCCTTTGCCATGATAGGTTAAAAACCTCAAGGAGGTGATGGATATCGGTTTGCAACTTTCCTTAGAAAAAGTGTATGGGTTTGTGAATAAAGTGATGTGGAGTTGAAATACCTTGCTCAACAAGATAACTAAGGTCCAAAATCTTATCCCAATATTATCCTCAAGAGTTTTGCATGTCAAGATAAATATTCATGCATGTACATGTGTCAACCATGCATGGACACGTGGTACCTAGTAGTGTAAAATGATGACACCTCTTATACACCCTCTCTCATGAACCCCAATTATATATACCACTCCTTTCACCTACTAGTAAATCTTTTCGAACCCTATCACTCCATTTCTCTTTGATATTGTGCAAAGAGTTGAGAAGCAAGGAGGATCTTGAGCCATTAATCTTAAAGGTGAAGCCATGGTCACCTTCAACCTAGGATAAAGCATGATCTCAGGTTGTGATTCTTCCTTTCTTTTATTCTTCACTAAGTTCTTATCTTTGGATTCTTTGCATGTGAAGGAGTTGTGAATGAGTCTTGTATCTTTGATAAGTTCATCTTCAACCTTGGGAACATGAAGCTTTGGAGCTTGGATCTTATAAGTTGTTCTTGAGGCAGGTTATATAACTCGAACCAAATTATGTTATTAGTCACCATCAATCTTGCCATACTTGATGATCTACTTTTAGTTTCGAGTTTTCTTGTATAATTGATGAATCCATGAGTTCTATTAGTGACATAGGTCTATTTTCCATGAACTAGAACAGTAAGAGCAAAGGTGTTGAGCTTGAAGATGATGGCATCTTCATGGCTCAACCCGATATCGAGTTGAAGTATCTCTAACCCGACATGACAAACCCTAAATTATGAGCAACCCGACATGATATAGTGATGCATTTACACCTCATGGATGATATGAGTTACACATACACACACCTCATGCACAATATGGTGTCAAGCACACACCTTATGCATGATATGGTGTCAAGTATATACCTCTAACCCGATATGGTGTTGAAACCCTATATGGTGATATGAAACTCGATATACCTTGGAACCCCATACCCTTATTGGTTTGTAAACATGGTTTGGTCTAGACTAACATGTTGTCTAGCCTATCACTTAACATACAGTGAAGGGTAGGCCGAAACCATGAAGGTTTGAAGAGATATGAGCATAAGGGACTAACCCGATATGCAAACCCTAACTTTGAGCAAATCGACATGGAAGAACAATATGGTGATGAGGATATACCTCATGCATTATATAATGATCAAGGATACACCTCTATGACCGATATGGTGTGAAGCACACACACACCTCTATGCCCGATATGGTGTGAAGCACACACACCTCTATGCTTGATATGGTGTGAAACATACACACACCTCTATGCCCAATATGGTGTGAAACACACACACACCTCATGCTTGATATGGTGTGAAGCATACACACACCTATATGCCTGATATGGTGTAAAGCACACACACACCTCTATGCCCAATATGGTGGAATCACCTCAATCCAATATAATTGATTGAGTAACACATGAAGTGTGTTATGTCAAATGATACATTAAGATGTATAGAGTTCAATGCATTTTGATAATGTAGGAAATTGTACCTCGAGAAAAGGATTGAGCCAACTTAATAAAGTATGATGTAATCATTATCCTGGTGAGTATGAGAGAGAAACTCATACTTTGTCTATTAACCATTCAATGAGCATACATTGATACTCCTAATATATGTGGAGCTATGAATCAGGGTTTTGATTCTTGATAATATGAACTTGAAACCCCAATCGATTTGAAAACCTAATTAATTTGAAACCCTAATCGGCTTAAACCCTAATTGGTTTGAAAGGGAAACCCTAACCCTAATAGTGGAAATGTTGTATTTCTCTTATGTTGCATAGTAATGATATGTACTTGGTATTGCTTCTATAATGAAATACTAACCATGCAGGTATCATGATGATGATGATGTTAAGGGATTATAATTCCCAATAATGTGATAAGGGACTGAGATCCCGACTGTTATGCATTCAATGTGTTCTAAAGATTATTAAAGTACTTGATAAATGTATTACACCTTTCTTTGTAACATTTGTTATAATTCTTGCTTGTAACTTGATTGATGCTAAAAGATACTGTAATACACCTAATTAATCAAGTGGAATCTTTTCATGTAGTTGTCCAGGCCATAGATCCATTTGGTGCTAGGATTTTCTGAATGGTGAAACAAGTTTAACTTGGAGGGCATATTTTTAAATATGTGGGGGTGATGGACGAAGATCTCCTTACGTCCAGATAGGGATCTCTATGTGATTTCCCGATAAATGGCAGGGTTGTCGTGTGATCGCCTTGATAAAAATGTACTGCGGATTGATGTGATATCTCCCCGAAGAGAATGCATGCTGCAGATGTAGCTCTATAGTGAAGATGCCGCTATACCCTAACAAGCTAGTTGCAGTTTGACATGTGGTCACTGTCAGTGGTCTTGTACTGACTGAGACATGTAAGGTCATGGCAACCGGCTCTTCCATTGACCTTATGTGGTACCCATGCTTTACATAGCTGTGGTCGGTTGGAGCATGAGCGATATACCTCATCTCCTCTGGGCATAAGTGCGATTGTGAACATGTAATCAACCGTATAGCGTATTTTCTTAAGGTATGAATATGAAAATATAGGTTGATGCTTCATTACTTTTATACATCTTAGATTGATAGATGTTATACATGTTCTTCATATTGCTTATAAAGAAAATAGATGATCTATAGCTCTGTCATGGATAGTTGAACTACTTTAACATTGATATTGCTTTTCACTACAATTAAATAATGATTAAACATGCTTATTTACATAAAAGATCCTCTACTTAGTTTTATATTGTTTACCTATGATAATAATATTGTTAGCAGAGAGTTATATCTCTCGTTGGGACAATTGTCTCACCCTGTGGGTTCCACAATTTTCAGGTGGACGTACACGAGGAGGTAGAGACCAACTGAAGAGGAAGGACAACAACAATAGGGATAGTAGTAACAACTCAAGTTGAGTGAGATGTCTGTCGTGTCTTGTAGATATAAGTCCTATCTTGTCGTCTCTATACTCTCGGGTCCTTGGGAGTTAGTATGTAATGGTTTTATACATGATCTGAGATTTTGGTTTGCATGCCTCAAGGTTTTATGTTGCTTATGTATATATTTGGGCAAAGAAACTAATATATGTTATCCTCAAGATGAGATGGTACAATGTATGTACAATGTGAACCATGATGTATATAAAGTTTTGGTTCTTTTCTTAAGAGTTTTTGGGAAGTGGATCTCTTTGCAAAAAATGGTTTTAAATTTTTAGTGTTTTTTGTTAATCCACTGCTAATGGTTATTCCATGTAATTACTGGTGGTGATTTAGTTGTCAATCTAAAGGTGGGTCGTCACAATCATGATCCTTCTAATAAAGATGACAAATATCTGTCGAGCTGAGAGGGATCAAACACATTGTGCTTCCTAACTGACTAGTGGGACAATAGCATGGAATCTTCATTGGATCCCCATCAAGTCATTATTTGAGCATAGTATGATAAGGAGAATAACTCGGTGCACTAAATTGTAAATCAAGTTGCATTATGATATGAACTCTCTTCTATACTTCTTACACCATCTTTGTACCCCTCCATCCATAAAAAAGAAACAAACAACCATAAAAATAGCGTCAAACCCTAAGTTCAGGGTGGCAAACCACTCCTCTCTTTATCTACTTCTTCCATACCCCTCTCTATGTAATAGGGACATATCACCAAAATGAAAAAGAAAAGATGCCAATGTGCACACACACAAAAAGCAATCTAGAGTTGAATAGAGGAGAGATTCACAAAAAAAAGTTGCAATCAATGAAATTTCAACCATATAATAAAAATCTTAAGTTGAATGGAGGAGAGATTTACTACTCCCTTGTATACCCACCTCACTCCCTTTTCCACCTACAGGCACAATGAATGCGTCCTTTCTGCCACTCTCTTTAAAAACACCAGTGTCAGATCAAATGCACACTTGTGGTTCTGTGAATATCTCTAGACTCTTATGGAGGTCTTAGACATGCTTGATGTTGGAGAAAGTAGGGAGGAAGTTCTTTTAGGAAAAAATCTCAAGAATGAAGATATTATAAGATTTGTTCAGTGGTCTCAGGAAGTTGAGATGCGCAACCATACATAGTAGAAAAGAAACAAACGTGATGTGAAGATGAGGCAATCACAAGTGTTGAATGTATTCAATTAGCTACTATTTCAGATTTTGTGTTACTCGAGGATGAGCAATGCGTAAGTTCGGGGTGTTTTGATGAATGCACATTCACCTTAGTTTTTGTTGCCATTTTGGCCCTATTTTGCATTGAAAGATCTCATATTCCTCGTGAATATGATCATATACAATTTTCCTCAGTTTTAGATGATTACTTACAGTTTTGATCAAATCCATTTATCTCCATTATAGGATTAAGCATGGAACTATGTGCACCAGTGTAGGAGGTGGTGGTCCCACTGACCGACTAGTGGGCCCAAGAAACTTTCAATAATTTAGACTATTTTTGATGGGCAGTTTCTTCATCAGAAAGCATCCTCTTCAGTCAGAGGATTTATCGACGCAAGCCCATCGACCCATAGCAATACCCCCTCCCCCCACGGGGGTGGGTTTATTGCAAAAGGGTCGCGACCACATCATAATGATGGTCACGACCATAATGTAAAAAGATATATGACTACAGTCAAAATGTAGCCTCGACCGACACTTGGCACGACTGGGCCCACCTCAGAACGGTCAGGCCGAGGTCAAGGTAGCGCAACCACGGCGCAACACCTCAACCGCAGTGCAAACACATCGACCGTGGTGCAACACTCGACTGCAACACAAATGCATCGACCATGGTGCCACACCTTGACTGTGGTGTAAACACATCGACCGTGACACAACACCTCAACTGCGGCACAAACACATCGACCACGACACAATGCCTCGACCGCATCAACCACAACCGCGATTGCAGCCACCTCGGCACAGTCAGGCGCACACCCAGCATGGTCATGTCGAGGAGTGCCACAAATGATATCGAAGGCTGCAACCATGACACTTAAGTCTATCCTCTCCAGATCCGCACCTATAAATAGATGAACCCCTCCTTCATTTGAAGCATCACTTTTACTCCATCCACAAATGCATCGACCGCGACACAATGCCTCGACTGTGTCAACCGCAACCATGACCGTAACCACCTCAGCACAGTCAGGTGCACACCTGGCATGGTCATGCTGAGGAGTGTCATGACCGATACCGAAGGCTACGATCACGATAGTTAAATCTATCCTCTCCAGATCCACACCTATAAATAGAGGACCTTCATTGAAGCATCACTTTTGCTCCATCCATCCCAACAGGCTTCCGCTCTGTGCCCAGCCAAAGAATATGATCTCTGCCACCAAAGACTACCTCTGTGGTGTCCTTGCTACTCCTCCATCTCCTCTCCATCAAGATCTATCTCCTAGCCACAAAAGTGGTGAGATTTTAGATCTATAGCACCTTCATCCATCTTCCATCTACCGCTCCATCTCTTGCAAGCAAGAGCACACGAAGAGAAGGAAGGAGAGAGAATATCATCCTCATCTATCTTGGTGTTCTTCCCCTCCTCATCCAGATCTACCCCGCCATTGTGTAGAAGACCGTTTCTCCACCGAGCTGTGACTGTTTTCTTCACCATGACCATGGCAGAAACTTCCCTCTATCTTGTTCTTTTTGTTTCTATCATGAGGAGAGAGTAGTCCTTTTCACTGGGGTGCGGGGACTAGCCCCGCTGCCCATGTTTATAAGTTCATTCTATAACATTCCATGACTTTTATATAACTTTCCATTTTGTTGTTAATCATTTAATGCATGCTTTGTGGATTGATCACCTACCTTGCATGATTTATTATATTCCTTTGTTGTGAGAACTTGAATACTTAGGATTTGAATATCGATTCACATCGTTAATTCCTGGATGAGAACTTCCAAAGGGATATCTTTGGAGTAGTAAGTGTGTGACCCATGGGTAACGAGACATCGAGCCCATGGAGATTCTTACGCAAACTCTATTTCCTAACGGATGGGTTGCTACTCCATTTGGATAGTTGTATCTTTCCTAGATGTGTTTTGGATGTGTTTGCATGTGTAGTGGTGGTAAAACCCAATTTCACCCCAGTGATTCCCATCATTAATCTAAACTCAGTTTTAATCCCGCTCTTTTACTTTCCTTGCAATTAGTTTAACTAAAACCCAAATCAAATCTTGTTCTAAATATTAGTCTTAGTTGATCTAGATTCGATTAGTAAGATTCTTAAACAAATTTGTCCCTTGGGATTTGATCCTTAACTATAGTGCGATAAGACCCTTACGCTTGTGGGGTGGTATTATTGCACAAGGTTTTGGTTAAAAACTTAGGGATTTCAACCCTAAGTGAGTTTGTTAGTGCAATAAAAGCCAAGTCAGTTTTCCATGATATATGGTGTGCCCAATGAAGCATCTCAAGAGGATTCATTCACCACAGGTTCTATTGTCGAGCATGTGGAAAGGATGACAAATGTTGGGGGTGGCTCAAAACAAGATATTTCTTAATCTGATGATTCTGAAGAAATTGTTGAACCAAGGAGAAGTAAACGGTTTAGGACATCCAAGGACTTTGTAAGTGAGTTTCTCACTTACAATGTTGAAGATGATCCTATAACTTTCAAATAAGATATGGAATCCCCAGAAGCTAAGTTTTAGAAAGAAGCCATTAATGATGAAATCCAATCAATTCTCTCAGATGGAACTTGGGAAATGGTGGATTTGCCTCTTGATTGTTCTATAGTTGGATGCAAATGGATCTTTAAGAAGAAATTTGATGCATACAGGAAATAAACAAGTATAAGGCTAGGTTAGTTTCTAAGGGTTACACAGAGGGAAGAAATAGATTATTTTGATATTGATTCCCTTATTTCATGTATGACCACAATCTTAGTGCTTATAGAATTGGCTTCCATTTATAATCTCTGTATCCATCAGATGGATGTGAACACTGCGTTCTTACACAGTGATCTTTAGGAAGAGATATATATGGAACATCCTGAGGGATTTGTGGGTCATGGGAATGAATCCAAAGTGTGTAATCTTGTTAAGTCCTTATATGACTTGAAACAAGCCCCTAAACAATGTCGTGAGAAGTTTGATAATGTGATATCTTCGTTTGGATTTGTTTCTAATGAGTTTGGTAAGGGTCTCTATTGTAAAATCATCAATGATGGATTCATTTTATTATGCTTATATGTCGATGATATCCTGCAAGTTTGAGATGAAAGATATGGGTGTCGCTGATGTGATTTTAGGGCTTAAAATCATAAGGTATACTGATGGTATAACTCTCTCTTAGTCTCACTATGTTGAGAAGATACATGAGAGGTTTGAGTACACATCACGTAAACCTATTAAGACTCCATATGATTCGTCCAAGGCCTTGTTCAAGAATGAGATTGGGGTTCCAGTGTCTCAATTACAATTCTCTCATATTATCAAAAGTTTGATGTATCTTATGAACTACACACGTCCAGACATTACATTTTCTGTGAGCCAGTTAAGTAGATACATCAGTTGTCCTGACAAGACCCATTGGGAAGCTCTTAAAAAAGTTTTGAGGTATATCAAAGGAAGTTGTTCCCTTGGGTTGTACTATGGCAAATATCTTTCTATAGTCAAAGGATATAGTGATGCAAGATGGATTGCCATCAACTTTGGGAGTAATGTTGTCTCAGGATATGTATTCCTGTTGGGCAGAGGAGTTGTTTCCTGGAGGTCTTAGAAACATAGCATGTTGTCTCGGTCTACTTTTGAGACAGAGTTGTGTGCCTTAGATGAAATTGGATTGGAAGATGAATGGCTACATGGACTTATGTCCAGTTTACCTATGGTAAAGAAGCCGCTTCCTGCAATTACAGTTCACTGTGATAGCACTAAAACTATTGCCAAGATAAATAGTCATAAGAACAATAAAAAAATAGCATAGACACATCCAACTCAGACTCAAGTTTGTAAGGGAGTTAGTGTCTAATGGAGTCGTGGCTATGGACTATGTCGGTACCAATGAAAATACATCTGATCCTTTCACTAAAGGTCTTACCTTAGCCTTAGTAGAAAAATCTAGGATGGGGATGGGACTAAAACCCCTCATTATTCACAGGCAGTAGCAACCCATCCCAATAGAGTGCATATCCCACAAATTGGGTTCAATGTGGTAATAACAAGTTATCGGGTGAATTGGATGACACTATGTAATTACTTTGATGCTTCATGCATCTATATGTCTATCCCCTAGGAAACTTGTTAGTGTCATGACTGCAAGTTAGTAAGAGATTAGTCTCTGAATGGTGTCAAGTCTTAGGATAGGATGTTAGCAGTACATCCTTGGAGACTACAACTAAATGATTGATGTTGTGCATGCCACAATAGGAGAATTGGGTTGTTATCTGTTATCAATCATGATATAAAATTTTGTATGCATGGCCTTAATGCATTTTTTTTATTTTCTACCATATCTTTATTATGTTGTTACTAACCTATACTCTTGCACCCAAGGTTTAGGTTCAAGACTTTTGTTCACCTAGTTTCTGCTGGGGTCATAGTTAGATAACTTAGGTAGATTCAAACCAAAAGGTATCTATTGAAAGCACAGTATGGAGGATTGAATGGTAGAGCACACTACACATTGAACTTTGTGGGGGATTGTCAGAGATATGGATGCTACAACCATGTTTCTAGAATGGGTTAAGCCCAATGTAGTACATCTAGTACATGAGAGAGAGGTAGTTTTGTCTCTAGTGCAAATGGGAAAGAAGTTTTATCCCACATTACTCACTCCTAGAAATTTTGTGGTCCTTATATGTAGGATCACATGGGACACTAGTGTCCAAGGGTCCTAGGAGGAGGGTATGCTCACCTCCTTGGTGGGTATGGTGACCACAAAACACACGCATGCACACGCCATGCCACGCCACGCCCGTCCTTGCCTGTCCTGGCCAGGTCAGGCACAGGATCGGCCTGGGCCAGGAATAGGCTCGGGCTTGTTGCTTGTGGATTGTGGATTGTGGATTGTGGAGAATGTCTTTCATCTTCCATCTTCTTTTTGCACTAGGATACAACTACATAATTAATTATTAACTTAATTACTTGTTTCTTTCCTAATTAGATTTATTAATCCTAACTGGAAAGTGTCTCTTTTGCGGTATTTTCCGCAATGTGTGCAAGAGCAACCAAGTGGTCGCATGTTAATAAGAATATGATTACTGGGGTGTGTAAGGCTATAAATAGGCCTCCGATCATTAGGGTTAAACAAATCTTTCAAACATACAACCGTCAGTTGTTCGAGTGCGTGTTTGTGAACCCTAAAGGTGGAGTGTGCAATCATTCCATGGTGTTCTGTGGAGATCTCTCCTAGACATAACACATTCGTTCATCCTCTTCCTTCCAAGATGCAACTTGTTAGGCAGTTGTTCTTACAGTTGCTGAGCTGCACTGGAGTGAGCTACTTCTTTTGCATCATTCTTTGTCAACATGAATGAGACGTCTCTTCTTTAAGTTCGTAACCAGGTCTACTAGGATAATGGTTCTTGTCCAGAAGGATTGCAAGGTGCTAATTTCTTTAAGTATATCACATTCGTTTCTCAACGAACGACCTAGTTTGATCTTGACCTTGTTTAATTTTCTGCTCTTGCATTGGTTTATTCTACATTTTCTTATCTGTATTGGCCTGAATTGTTAACCTACACTGCACCTGTCACTATTTCATGTAACGACGTAATTCAAAATTAACAAAAGTTTCTCTAGGGACATTAGGGTTTGTTGGAACTCATATCATTACACGGTCGAAGTTGCCTGCACCATAGAGAATTTGTGATATGCTGGGTTAATAAGTAATGTTATTTTACTTTCATATATGCATCCCTCAAATGCAAACTAGACAATTACTATGGAAACACCTCTCCATATGGGAAATTGATATAAAGAACTATCTATGGGTGACTTCATTAAATTCAACGAATCCTAAGGAGAAAAGTGGTAGTGATAGATACAACTTTACAAAAGCGATGACCTTCCAACACACTTTGATGGAGGTGGACCTCAAAAACCTGGGGTACTTAGGTATTAGGTTTACTTATTGACATGTCTTATTGTTGGAAAGGATGGATAGATAAATAACCAACAACTCTTTCATAGTAAACCATCCTGACACGAATGTTGAACAACACTTTCCCCATCTTGGATCATATCATTTCCCCCTCTTGATCAAGTTCCATTTCCCTATTCCACCTTCCCAATGTTTCATTACCAGAGCAACTTGGCAGAGTGCCGATGATTTCTCAACAATGCTAAGTAAAAACTAGAATACTATCCTTAACTTCAGCGATGCATTAATGATGGTGCAAAGAACCATACAAAGATGGGACAGAAAGCAAAGAAATGATCAAAGGTATCACAAGGAGAGACTCATTAACAACATACATAGAATACAAACTAAATTTACTAAACATTATAATGACATAACGGATTGCTTTTGCTCCAACTTATAAGTTGAGTTCGACACAATCCTTAAAATTGAGGGAGAAGACTTAAAGCATCAAAGCCACATCATCTGGATCAAAGAGGTCGATAGTAACTCCTATTTCTATCATAACATTGTTAACAAAATAAGAAGAAGGAACACCATTATAACACTAAAGGATCATAATGGTTAATGGATAATAGAAGAAAATGGGTAATGGATATGGTTATTAGACATTTTGAAGGTGTGCTCATAGCTCCTGCAAGTAGCACTATCATAGGTAGCATCGAGTTCCCAAGATAATTCATCACTATGAGTAACAATCAACAAAGTTGTATCGGAAAAATCCCTTCAGATGTGGAAATCTAATCATTTGTAATGTCTATTGACCCCTTGAAAGTCACTAGACTAGATGGTGTCAATGGCATGTTTATTCTGCAAAACTAGAAGATAGTTAGTCCCAATATCATAAACCCTATTTGGAAGGTGATTAATGCTGGATTTGTGCCTGACAAACTATGTTAGTCAACCTTGTTCCTTATCCCCAAAAGTAGCATCACTCGGAAGATGTGAGAACTTTTATCCGATTTCACTCAACAATGTGGCACTAAAAATCATCTCCAAACTGGTGGTTGAGAGTCTCAAACCATTCATGACAAAGTGGGTGTCAAAATCCTAGAGTAGCTTATACCAAGATGACAGATCACTGATAACATAACACTAGTCCAAAAGCTAATTCACACTGTGAAACGAAATAATAGAATGAGGAATATGGCTATCAAAAAAACCTTACCAAGGCCTATGACCAAATGTTGTGGCACTTTATCAAGGATACTATTGAGAAGGTTTGTCTACCTCTGAACATTGTGTCCTACATTATGTTGTAGGCAATTGTTTGTCTAGGATTGAGTCAACTAATACTAAAAAAAGTTGAGGAAGGTATGTGGAAACCTATGAAGTTGGGGTGAACTGACCAAGAGATGGCCCATGTCTATTTTGTAGATGACCTAATCCTTTTTGGTAGAGCATCAATCACCCAAACGAGTGTCATAAAATATTGCTTTCATGTTAGGATAATCTATTTATATAACTAAGTCTAAGGTGTTCTTCTCAAGAAGTGTAAATCGACAGATGAGGAGATACATTAGCAGGAGAGGATAGGATTTCAAGTGATCAAATATTTGGGAAAATACCCAGGGGTTCCCATCATCCATGATCGTGTAACAAGACTACTTACAATGAGTTGTTGGAAAAAGTCCATGACAGGGTGAATGCATGGTCTGTGAGAAGTTTTTCACTCGTAGGCAGGATATGTCTTGCTAAAGAAACTCTACTAGCCATGCCTACATACATTATACAAACTGCAGTGTTGCCGCTTTGTGTTTGTGACAACATAGATGGTCAAATTAGAAGATTCATCCAAGGAGGATCACACAAAGCTCATCTGAACTCCATTGTGTCTAGGGACAAAGTCATCTACCATAAGAGAAAAGGTGATTTGGGCTTGATGTGCATGCACGACTGGAACCACACCTTACTTCTCAAACACAACTAGGATATGAGTACCAAACCAATTTCTTTATGGTGCTTAGGCATTAGAAGTTGATATGAGAAGGTGTGTCCTGAGAAGAGACTGGCGTACTCTAGACTAGAAATGTTTTCATCATGGGGAAAAAATCATTGAGGAGAACTCATATCTTATACCTATGAATGGATAAAGCACTAATATATGGGATAATATATGGTGGCCATATGGCTCCATTTTGAAAGATCATCTTAAGAAACCAATAGAATATGAGCTCAGATACCTAAAAGTTTGTACCCTAGTTAATCTACATGGGGAGTTGGATTCTAAATATCTAGAGGAATGGTTGCCAGATCATATTGTGAAATAGAGAGAAAAACTAGTAGTTCTGTCTAGAGATGATGGAGAAGATATAAGGGTTTGGCCTCTCTATATTAATAGAGTGTATTCTACTAAGTTTGTATACATGAGATTGCGAGAAGGTAGGGGCACCCGTGTGGAAGGAAGATGGATGGATATCTAGAAATCGAAGATCACACTACACATTAACTGGTTGATGCTTCATGAGGCACTCCTTACTAATAAAAGGAGACTCTGACGCCATATGGATACCAATAGTATTTTACCAAGATGTGGAAATGAGGAGGAGTCATCTATGCACACTATTAGGGACTACAAATTTGCAAAGGATGCATGTGAGGTAGTGCTAGGTAGCAGGTCCATAAGCACATTCTTTAGTAGGATAGATATCAAGGAGTGGTGCTATGAGCAATTTAGGAAGTATGATGAGTTCAAATATGCTTTCCTAATAACCTGTTGGAAAATTTGGGCAACAAGAAACAAATAGATTTTATAGAATAAAACTTTACACATCAGGCAACAAACTAATGCTATCAGAAAGGAGGTTAGATCCCAAGTGGAGTCTTTTGTGCAATATCACATCCAAGCACGTAGACCAATGAAAGATAAGTGGAAGAGGCTAAGGCCCTGGGAAATCAAATTCAATACTGATGCAGAGGTCAAACAAATGAAGGCAAGATGTGATACTGTCATCAAATATTATCATGGGAAGTAGATAGGAGAAGTTACTGCTAGAGTACCATTAATGGATGTACTAGAAGTAGAACTGATGGGCATCAATATGGAAATGGAGATGGTGATAGGAAACAACCTTGAAGAAGTACTCATTGAGTCAGTTTCCATTAAGATACTAAGAAGTATCCAGAAGTTAAAGAAACAAGATTGGCATGTTAATTATTCTAGCAGAGAGATTAATGAAGCCAATGATGTCCTTGAAAAAACTAAACTTAAAAATCTTGTAAGTATGAGTATCTATGAGCTTCCACCTGCTAAGATTCAAAAGATCTTATCTAAATACCAATGTAATGGTAGTACTACTACCATATTTCCTTTTTAAAGTTTAATTAGTGATTGTAAGTTAAGTCGGGAATTATCCAACATGGGAAGGGCGGGATGAATAAGATCGCCTCCCAAATTAAAATAAAAGGATGTTTTTCATGGTGTTCCACCCCCACTTGAGGTTAACTTTGATATCAACAAGATCCATGCAAAACATGTCATTCATTCACCTTATAATATGGAACCTACAAAGATGAAGGAGTGGAAGTAGTAAGGGAGTTGTTGGATAATGTATTCATACAAACGAGCACATCTCCTTGGTGTGCTCTGATGTTACAAGAAAAAGGATGATTATATAAGGTTATACATAGATTGTTGATAGTTGAATAAGATCACAATGAAGAACAAGTTTCCATTTCTGAGGATTGATGGTCTCTTTAATTAACTGAAAGGTGTTGCAATCCTTTCCATGAGAGATTTGAGGTTAGATTATCAAGGCAAAAGACATATCTAAGACAAGCTTCAAAACTAGGTATGGTCACTATGAGCTTGTAATTATGTTGTCTGGGCTAACAAGTTCATTGACATTTTCAATTTATGTGATGAATATAGTGTTGAGACATATCTAGGTCAGGTCATGGTGGTATTAATAGATGACATCTTGATCTACTCCAAGAATAGAGAACAAGATGAGAAACATATTCATATGGCATTTGGGTTGCTGAGGCAACAATAGTTGTATATGAAGTTCAATAAGTGTGAGCATTGCTAATGTAGGTACCTTATCTTGGTCATGTAATATCTAAGAATGGGAATTGTGTAGATCCGAATAAGGTTGATTCAATACTGATGTGGGAGCAATTTACAACAAAGATTGAGGTGATAATTTTTTCTTGGTCTAGTTGGTTGTTGCAGAATGTTTATTAAGGACTTTAGTGCTACAACTTTAATAATCATCAGACTAACCATTCTACACTTTTGGGATAGAGGAATGTCAATGCATCAAATCAGATAAACTTATAGTCCCCAGTGCCCAAGACATGTTACTAGTTTTTTGTGATGCTTCAAAGAATGGGATTGGTTCTATCTGAAGTGTGTGTTATTGCACATGAACATTAACCTAGGTAAAATTCCCTAGTTTCTTACCTAGACTACATATAATAATCACCACCCATAAGAAAGTGGATCTTATCGTGGTATAGTTTAGGATTAGACCCAAATGATAACATTTTTAAGAATTATTACGATCAAGGTAACAATTAAAGAACTAATATTTTTCACAAAAGGTGGGGTTGTTGTTTGACTCAAAGATTGCAATAGAAAAAAAAATAGATCAACGATTGGTAATTAAATGCATGAAAACACTAGGGTGGAATGGGTTTCACAATTTCTACCTATTATTCATTCTCACGATGCATCATATTAAGTATATGAATACTTATGTTGATGCTAGGAAACCCCCCCTCCTTTTGAGGTTAGGATTAAAACCCAAAAATGTATCACTCCAAGCACACTATCGCGTTAGGTAGATATCATACATCAATTTCCTTAAAAAACACCTACTAATGTCATCAGATGTTTAAAGGGGACCAATTGATGTTTAGTACTTGGTTCAGTTTTGTACACCCAAAATTTAATAAACATGTAAACTTGATGATATGTAAGATAAAAGCATAAACATGATTGATTCCAAACATATATCAGTCCATACAATAGTGGATGTAATAAAGAGAATAAAATTGGGCATTGGGGCTACTCCCCACTCTCTAGCAAGAAGACTATTTTACTCGCTCAGGCCAGTAGTAACAACAACAATAGGGGAATACAAAAATAAGGCCCTCATCATAGTATAATAATGAGGTGAAGCAACAACAAAATCACTCATTTGATGTTTTTCAGAGATGATCTTGAAAGCATCATTTTCTTTCACCAAGGATGGATATCATCTCTGCGACGAGAAAATAGTAGGTTGAAATGGGAAGAGGTCTTCACCTAATGGAAGTGAGCACCTCAGGAATAGCCTCTTTTAAGGTCTGAAACTTTGAATGGTTTTCAGTTTACGTGTGGCAACTGATGGAAACAATGAATGGTCTCTATAGTTTGATCCTCAAGAATGAGAATGGAAGCCTAGCGGTGTCACTGGGTATATGCCTTTTTCTATAGGAGGTGACCTTGTATTTATAGGTAGGGGATAGGGTTTGGAACCCTCCTATCCACCTTGCAATGAAGTCTTGATAGACACGGATGTGAAGAGGCACCAAATGCATAAGAAAATGATGGGTCTGTCGTGTCAAATATCACAATCAGTACACAAAGTGTCAAGATGACCAGAGATAGATGAAGCAGGAGTTTCATTGAAAGGTCATACAAAACATCCATCATTAGACGAACGTTGGATCTCCATCTATAGAGGTAGTAGAAGTTCCATCAGAGGGTAAAAATTTGAGGTCCATTATTTGTTGTGCGCAAGACTTCCATAAGAAGGGGATTATTGGTAGACATGTTCTATAATACTAGAGGAAGGTAAAGTTTATCCAATAATCAAAAGCCAACCATATGATTAAATTCAGAAGATGAGAATTGGGCTACCATATATAAAGACCTGATCCTTACGATCAAATATTTACAAAATAATATAAATAAATATAATCAAATACTTTTACAATCATGCTTTACATCATAGTCATGTAAGATTTACATAAGCTTACAAAATTAGGAATTGATTCCATCTACTTTTCAATAGGGGACAACTCTTACATGTCTCTTCTAGGTCTTCTTTGATCACCAGTCCATAAATTCCCTAAGGAACAAAACCACACATGGACCCCAAGAAGGGAAATATGGGCTAGTCAAATGAGCAGTACAAATTTGATAATTGGAAAGTAAAAATATGAACATGTCTACAAAGGATGACAAAATGGTAAACAACATATGCAAGTATCAAAACGTACCAATGGGTTTTCAAATTCAATATGATTCAATATCCAATTTTTAAAGCTAGTAATTGAAATTTTGAATTAGATAACACATGTAAATGTCTAGTTGTCGGGGAATCCATTTTTTCTCTCCTATAGGGAATGACAACCACAAACTAAGGTTCCTACTATAACGAGAGACCCTATGTTGTTTAACTTTGTGCAAATATGTGGATGTGTAATTACACTAACCTAGTGCACCAACCTACCATTTTTCAACATTTAAACATTATGTTACTATTTTCTAGGAATAAATGTTGGTTACATTTTGAAGAGGAAGGATATGGTTTAAAATTCAATTTTCAGGCCAACCAACCTATATAATCATGCATGCAATCAATGGGGGAAATAACTTTACAAACAAAAATAGAAATTACATACCTTTGGATCAGAACATGCAAAGTTGTGAGTTCCAAGTATTCAAATACATGAATTTAATTAAAACAGAGAGATCTACAAATGTAGAGGAATATTCGTCACTAAATGTCTTGGAATCAAGTGTTATTCAATTTTTATTTTATTGGTATCATAGGTGGCCATGGTTTCCATTTTAGGAGTTTGAATCAATTGTTTCCAATTGTTTCCTTTTTTAGGGTATTCACTAAGTTATATGCATAAAATGGAAGTCTTATAATTAAGTATAATATCATCATACCATGTTACTGGTGTCTTGGCATATCCTTGATCTAGGGTTTTAGATCTATTCTCATTATAAGTTTCAGCTTTAGCCTTGTAAGTCCAACTAAGTCTAGGTTAGCCATACTTTATATCATAACTGTATATCTTTTTTAGAAGCAAAATTGGCAATTCATTCATCCCATTAATAGAGGTTTCAAACTTGTGACCTCTCGATCATACAACATCTACTTCGCCAGTTGAGTTCCACTACATTGGCCGTAAATAATATTACTTCGTATCTCTTCTTTCCATCATGTATAGACCTGTCAAACGGGTGGGTGGGTTGGGTCATTGCGGGTGTGGGTCTGGCGGGTGCGGGTAAAAAAATACACTTCTAAACGGGTGGAAGAAAAGTACACCCAAATCCGACCCAGCGGGTTGTGGGTTGCCCGCGGATGCCCATATAAAATGTGTACAATCAACAATAAGTTATCAGTTTCTTTCTTTAACACTAAAAACAACATTTGAAACAACTTGTAACTATTATTTTTATGTCAAATATAGTGTAAAACAACCAACCAACTACTATGCTTGACGTCAAACTATTCAATTAGTTTTTGATATATGAAAAAGTAGTAGCTAGTTGTATGTTGATATAAATTAAGAAAATCGATGTAGTTTTCATAGATAAATAACACAAGAAAAATACATTATTTTGTCACGTAACATTAGGCATTCCTAATATTACAAGTACTTGTTATTGCCTATTGCAAACACAAAATAAAGAGAATACAATTATTGTTGGTAAAGGTAAAGAATTAACTTGTACAAAACAAACAACATCTTTTAATAGGTGTATGTGTATATTATGTATATGAATATATTTGCTTCAATTAACTGGGTCACCCGTGGGTGCCCGTGGATCACCCGTGAAACCCTCTTAATAAACGAGTGGGTATGGGTTTGGGTGATTTTTAGCGGGTGGAAAATTTTTCCACCCAAATCCAACTTAAACGGGTCGATCCATGGGCGCCCGCGGATTTTGATCCAGTTTGACAGGTCTAATCATGTACAACATTAGTCCAATTATATATATATATATATATATATATATATATATATATATATATATATATATATATATATATATATATATATATATATATATATATATATATATATATCATCCCATCTTTAATACCAGTGCGAGTAGAAACCCGCCCCCCCATTTCAGTTACTTTTTTTCAAGTTGGTTACTTTTGACATGTAGAAGGTTACTTTACCTTACAAACTGTTGAGTTTCATGCATAGATAGTTACGTTTGTAACAACAGATTTCAAAACACGGTTACATATATGTCTGCTGTGTATTTTGTACGGGATTACGTTTTTAGTTGTATAGTTACTTTTTTTATCAACATAGTTACTTTTTTTTATAGCAGAATTACTTTTCTGGATAGAATAGTTACTTTTTTGGCTACCCGCACGGGTATTAAATAAACGACCTATATATATATATATATATATATATATATATATATTTCCCAGATGCATATTTGTATTTCCAAATATAATGTTATGTATATGATCTAGAGTTTTATTTGAGAATAAGAGATATTTTGTTGTACATAATCCTACTCACTGATAATTATTAAAAGTACAATATCACCATGCGACCATTTATTAGCTGATGTATATTAGTACTTGTAATGTCCAATACCACTTCCCAAGACTCTAATAGAGTTTTAGGAATGACAACTGACCCCACAAATCACCACTAGCCTCAACTGCATGCTTTGTCCTCTCTCATGCACTATCTAAGAAAAACTTCCCAAATGGTCACCCATCCTAGTACTACTCTGGGCAGAGCAAGCTAGACCACAAAGTTCTTTAGTGATGATCTCCGTAAAAAGGAGGTGCATCTTGGTGATACAGGTAGTCAAATCATTCCTTTTATGATCATTTCATCCAAGGCCTCAAATCATGGGACCTTACAATCTCCCCACTTAGACGCTTGATTTCCTCGATAAGGCTTAAGTACATGGCCTCATAATCTTTCCCCGTTTCAGTGCAGTCCCAAATGGCCCATGTACACCCAGCTCCGGACCATGACTACCAGTACAAGGGTGGCTCTGTAAACTAGGATATCCCTTTCCAACATGACTGGACCACATGATTCAAAGACTGGCATGCCACAGACCCAAGTGGGACCCACCTATTGGAGGGGAATTGACTTTGATACCATCTGTAATGCCCCGACCCACTGATCAAGGCTCTAGTCAAGTTTCTAGAATGATGACTGGCCCCACAAACCATCACTAGCCTTAACTGTGTGCTTTGTCCACACTTACATGCAAGTCATGACAAATTTCCTGACTGGTCACTCAACCTAATACTACTCTAGTCTGAGCACACTTAACCATAGAGTTCTTTAGTGATGAGCTTCCTGAAAAGGAGGTGCACCTTGGTGATATGGGTAGTCCAATTATTCCTTTTATGATCATTTCATCCAAGGCCTCAAATCCTAGGACGTTACACAACTCACATGATTTACATTAGCATTATAGATCAATTATGAAATTTTGTTCTAATAATCATGTTTTGTATGTGTAAACATGTCTTGACCATCATTAATCTTTATATGATATATTTGTACTAGTTTACTTCCTAAAATTAGGTATTAAAACTTAGTAGTTATTAATACTCTACCCTACTATGTGCACGAATACAATTAGCATTAGGAAATTGATCAAGACATGGTTATTATTGTCATCCTAAACACCTTGATTATCATAATCTTATAGAACTTGTTGGCTTTATGTTCACTACATTATACATATATACTACTATACAATTAGGTGTCTAATCCATAATATAATCAAGTTATATCTCCACAACTAATTTAGTTCTAAATAACTAGAATAGAAAATAGTAATCCTTTTGAACTCGATGGGTTAGTTGAAGTCATGAGCTGGCATATAGGCAACCAAAGTTTGGTTGGAATTCCATTCCACATTGTCATCGACTTCTTCAACATGAATTAGAGGTAGACCCAATACAAATTTTCTTTGAGTGATGGTTAGGCTTCCTCAATTGTAGTCATCATCACGACAATATCCTCTCTTAGCAACATGGTCAAGGACTCTTGATGGTGATGGTCTATGAAGTCATAAGAGAAAGATGGAGGATGGTGTTCTATCACCCCAAGCTATGTGAAGAAGATGCACTAGTTGTAGACCAGGCATTGATATGATTAGAATATGATTGGAGGAGGAGTTTGAAGTTGTGTGAGAGGTTGATGAATGGTGTTGTCGCATGAAGAATGCATGGTTCAAGGTGCATGGAGTCAGGGAGCTGGGGTGGTTTCTAGCTATTGTGTAGGTGTTCTGTAGTTTGAATCATCACCGTGGATAGTATTATCACGGGGATCGAAATGGGTGGTGAAGATGAGGAGACGAGAAACTATTAGTGGGAGCATTGTTGTTGTAGGATGTTGTTGGCAAGGGAAATCCACTATTGGTGAGGGAAAAATTTGTGCAGGCTGTTGACAAGTAGGTGCATGTGAGGAAGGTAAGTAGGCTAGCATTGATATGGTAGCAGGTTTGATGGAGGTTCATGTAGCAACATGAAGTTGTTTGCAAGTCTATTTGCAATTCTGTAATGGTGTTGTAGGTCCTAATTCATCATGTGCAAATTGTCAGGTGTGTTTTCAGATTGAAGAAACTTGTTGGGAATGTTTGACCATGTTGGACAATGGCTTGCCATGTTTCCTTCCATTCAGTTCTAATTATAGTCAAGGAAATGAGGCTTTACAGGTTCAATGAGCGTTATGTGACTAATCAATTTCTAACATGGAGACTTCCACCATTTGTGAGGAGTTTCAACCTTAGGAAGATGATCGTCATAGAGTTTTAGAAGTTAAGGATTGTACAAACATTTGTAGAGATGGATGAAAACATCCAATTCTAGGTTTGATGGTATCCTTTAATTTGAATGTTGGAAACGAGTACTTCAAGAAGATGCTAGAGAGGGGTTTCCAAATTCTTGGGCGGGGAGAAGAATTGTTAGGAGGGTTTGGCATCCTCCTATAACTACAATATTTGTGGCGAAGATGACACTTACATTACCTAAATTGTGTGGGTTGTGTGGTTCTCTCCTCTACCCTTTTATCAAGATATTAATGGTTATTAATCCTCTATGTATATTTTTAAAATTGTATAACTCTTCAAATATAACACCAATGGATTTTCAATTTTACTCATGCGTTCAATCCCTACTAAACTAGATTATGAGAGTACCAATTCCTATAGTTATGGTCTGGGAGGGCTAATTAATTACCCTTATATATTTAAATTATGGATACTTAATAATATGTCTAATATCCTACATAGAATCCAAAGACATTATGTAGAAGAGAGAGAAAACTATCAATGTAATATTTTAGAAGGTGTTCATGCATCAATGATTCCAATTGCATTAATTGATTTCAAAATGATTTACAAGATAAATTTAGGGACTAGTTTGTAAATATTATCTTAGTAAGGAGAATGAACCAATTAGGAACTAGAAATTTAATTGCTGAGAAATTTGCATAGAAGAATATGACAATTAATAAAGACAAATGGTCAAGAATTAAAATAAAGGGTTACTTTGTAAATGAACTCGTGGTCAGGAAAACTTATGAATTAGAGCTCAAAATAGATTTAATACCCAAAATATGGTATATTACAACTCTCCATCCCTTAAAGAATATTTCATCCTCAAATTCAACACATCCATGGTCTTTTCAACTATTATTTTCCACCCCTTAAAAGAAGTAAACCAACAATCTAATTAGGTATGTCAGCCACAATGTAGTGTTCTTCATCAACTCTAGGTTTCTCCTCTAGTATTTTTTCATACCTCCTTGATTGTGACTTAGCTCAAGAAATCATCAACAAACTTCCATAAATAATTTTTCTTTGTACATATGTTATTATAAATAAAATAATTTCTCAAAGAAACAATTTTTTGTCGTAAAACTAAAAAAAGACTAAAATCAAGGCAAAAAGTCAAATCACAATCACCTCATGTCTAATTACTATCACTCCATCATCCCAACTAGATTTCTAAGAAACATAAGGAGTTACCTGAGCACTTAGTGAGACATGGGCCATATAATTCCTCTAGGTTCATGTATGCATTTCTAGGTTAAGAATGAATATCAAAATTTTTGTGTTATACCAAACACAATTTATCAGATAAGCTATAGTTATCATATTCAAGCTTAAAACTTTATCAAATTTTACTCAATACTATTGTCACTAATCATCACATGACTTTTGTTGGGTCAAACATTTAGATATAATTCATTTTTATTTCTCTATTTCATTGGGTGGGGTTTTACATCAATATAATAATAGTTCAACATAATTTTTTAAAAAATTTATATATCTTTTAAAATTGGGTGTTTCCAAATCTAGAGGTCCTAATATTTATCATATTTTACTATTTAATTATACTATTAGAATGCACTTTTAAATCTAACTATTTTTTTGTTTCACAAATATCCTCATTACATACATAGAAGGAGAACCTATTATTTAAATCTCAATTCATCTTATTTTGTAGGGGTATTATTGTTAAAGTTAAAATGAGGCAAAATAAATTGTAACTTTTTTCATAGTATAATTTTCTTTGGCATATTAATATTTCCAATGATTGTATATAGCCTCTCTTTTTCTAGTCAAATATTTTATTCAAATATTAGAGTTTTCCCGAAGAAGTCAAAATTGTCTTGGCTGGGTTGGTATGTAATGTGGGGAAACCCCATCACCATCGAAGTGGATTGGGAGGAATTATTTCAGGAACCTTTGCTAAACATCCTTCCCTAGACACCTCAAATCGTCTGACTTACATGGTGATGAAATCAATTCAATATAAGTTATTTATGTTACATCACTCTTATATATATTTTAAGGTTCCAAATGGAAGTTATCAATTATGTGAAACATACCATTATAGGGTTTATGATTTTTATTTATTCCTTTTTTAATTACTTTTGAGTGTACCTAACTATAAAGAAACTTTAGGGCACTCTAACCAGTTGTATATCTATAGTAGTGATTTTATTGTTTTGAGGGCCCTATTCTAAATCTATATACATGTGTCTTAAAAACTTCTTCCTAAGGTTCAACCCCAGGGAAATGGCCGTCAAGGAGTTTTAGAAGTTCAGGATCCTATGACTATTTATAGAGATGGATGACAACGGTCGGTTCTAGGGTTGATGGTCCTATTTAATTCGGCTATTGCAAATGACTACTACAAGATAAGACAGAGAGGGGTTTCTGGATTCTTGGGTGGGGAGGAGAGTTTTCAAGAGGGTTGGCATTCTCCTCTATCCATATAATCATGGTATGTTTTGGCCATTACCTGAATCGCGTGGGTTGTGTCATTCTCTCCTCTACCCTTTATTAAGATGTTAATGGTTATGAATATGGTAATTTATTCCTTATGTTTAATTCTATTTTCAGTGTATAACTCTTCAAATATAACACCAATGGATCTACAATTTGACTCATATGTTCATTCCTACTACATTAAATTAATAAATTACCAATTCCTACAATTACATTTCTGGGAGGGCTAATTAGTACTCTTATGTATAAAAATTATGGATACTTCATAATCTGGTTAATGTACAACATAGATTCCAAAGACATTATATAGTAGTGAGAGAACCTGTAAAAGTGAGGTTTAATAAGGTGTTCAGGCATCAATGATTCCAATTGCATTAATTGATGTCAAAATGATTCACAAGATAAATTTTGGGACTAGTTTGTAATATTATCCAAGTAAGGAGAATGACCCCACTTAGGCACAAGAAATTAAATTGGTGAGAAATTTGCATCGAAGAATATGAAAATTGATTAAGACAAGTGATCCAGAGTTAAAATAAATGACTACTTTGTAAATGAACTCAGGGTTAAGGAAATTTATGAATTATAGCTCAAAATAGGTTTAGTACCCAAAATATACTATATTACACCATCAGAAGATAGACTCTGGACAACCATTGAAAGGTAAACTCTGGGAAATTGAAGGAAGGGAAGAAGCATGCAAACCAATGAAATTGCTTTTGTCAGTCATCTACCCATGGAATGATAGAGTGATCCAAAACCATCTAGGGGGGTATTGGCATGTGTTTTGGGGTCTATGCCAATGAGGCATCAACTGATAGAATCACCTATTGATGGAGGGATGGATCAATGAAAATATGTTCTATCTTATAAAAAATATCCTAGGGTTTCTAGTCAGTTAGTGGGACCACTATCTCCTATACTAGTGCATGAAATATGGAGTTCAAACCTTCCACTAAAACCATGTATTTGGATTAAAATCCTATAAATTAACATAAAATTAAGATAAATTAGCTGTAAGATAGTTCTAAATTAAAATGTAGGGAAATGAATGCAAAAATAGCACAATAATGCAAATAAAAAAGGGTGAATATGCATTAATCATGTCTTGATGCAAGACCAACATATAATCTCTTTTACTTCTCATCAACTTAAGAAACTTGAAGAGAATTACTAAACACACGATAAGAAGTTAACAATAGTGGTTTTGGTAATAAATATTCGCAAGCATTATCTTTATAGGGAGAAATGCATGATGTTTACAAATCACATCACTCCACAATACCTCTTTTTAAAGCAAGAGTTGAACTTGAGAAAGAGGAGGTGGCTTGAACTGATAATTTTGATTTTGTGATAGAGTATCATCATGGGAAGGAGAAAATGGTGTCGTATGAAATGAGGAGAAGATCATCTTATATTCAACTAATACAATAAACTTGTATCACATTGGTTGCAATAGGTGGGACATGATAGTGTCTCTACATTAGATCAATGTACATATGGAAGTTCCCTTGCACAGAATACTTTTAGATCATTTAGAGGTCAAACAAATGTTCATGCAACCAATCAAATATGCACATTGAGTTGATACTATGATATAGAATATCAAGTCAAAAATCGATAAGAAGTGTGATGGACCATGGGTTAGAGGAAGGGATAGTGTATTATCATAATAGGATGGTAGTTCTTGATGTTTATAGTTTTGAAAACATTGTGCTTGAGGAGGCCAATTATTCAATGTAAGAAAAGCATCCAAGTAGTACAAAGGTGTATTACAATCTTACAGTTTCATATTGGCAGCTAGGATTAAAGCTTGATGTAGTAGAGTTTGTGCAAGGTGCCTAGTTTTCTAGTAGGTCAAGGTAGAACATCATGATCTAGATGATGTAGCCATTGTTGATTCTATATTGGAAGTGGGATCATGTCACAATGTCCTTCATGGTTAGTCTACCTAGGATAGATAAGGGTCATGATTTCATCTAGGTGGTTGTTGATCGATTGAAAAAAATAACTTACTTTTACCAATATATACTACCTACACTATAGAAAAGTTGGCACATATATATAGAGATGAGATAGTTCATCTGCATGGTGTTCCTACAATTATAGTGTCTTGTAGAGGACTATAGTTTATGAAAAGGTTTTGGGATCCTATATACAACCTGCAACACACATTTAATGTTTAAAACAATGCTTCATCTACAGATAAATGGTTAGTCATATAGCATCATACCGACTCTAGATGACCTATTGAGACCCCATGCAATCCAATTTCTTGGGAGTTGGGATTAGATCACAATTTGATCATGTTTCCCTACAAATATAACTATCATCTGAGTTAGGACATTGAGCTATATGGGGCTTTTTATTGAAGGCATTGCATATCATCTCTTTTTTAGTATGAGGCAGTGAATACTAGTTGTTAAGACCTAGTTTGGTTCAACAAGCTACTTATAAGATAAAAATGATCAAACATAATTGAAAGCATCACATGACATGCATAAGTTTTATGCAAATAATCAGGGTAGATCGTTGGAGTTTCAAGTTGGGGACAAAGTATATATCAAGGTATCACCTTGAAAAGGTGTTCTAAGGTTCAGCAAGAGGGGTAAGTTTGCTCCTAGGTTTATGGGACCTTAACCTATCATAGATCATGTTGAGAAGGTCGCATACAAGTTGGTGTTTCCACAAGAGTTACACATTTTGCATAACGTGTTCCATGTTTCTATGTTGATGAATGGTCATCTAGGTATAGAGAACACTATCTATCCAATTGAAGTTCATCTTGATGATGATATATCTTACATAGAGGGCCAATGTTGATCTTAAAAAAACACGTGCAAAAGTTGAGGAGGAATGATATATTGATGGTGAAGGTGTTTTTGCATAATAGCGGTAAAGAAGAAGTCACATGGGAGCTAAAAGATGAGTTGTATAGGAAGTACTGATCTTTAATCTTATAGGATTTTAGAGGTGAGATCCTTATTAGGGGTTTATGGTTGTAAGATCCCAGAAGTAGCATAACCGTTACACATGTTTTGATATTGAGTTATGTGTTACTTTGATTACCTCTTAGTATAAGGATGTAATTCGTTGGGTGATATTTTCTTTCGTGGGTATATTAGAAAAATCTCCATTCTTTGAGGTTCATTTTGTAACTTGCAAATAATATTATTTGCTATTATTGTTTCCCTATTTTTTGAGATTGGGTTGGTGGGCTTCAATTACTTTAGCAACTCATCAGCCCTTCCATTAGTCATGGATGGCTATTCGATGACACAATGTCATCATTTCTCCTCTATTGAATTTTCATCAGTAGGTGTTTTAATCCTTCCAATAGTTATTTATTTCTATTGGACGATAAAATTCTATCACTATTAAGATGTTCAATATTCATCAGTAGGTGACCCACCAAAAATATGGAGGGGCTAGACCAATGAAGCTGGAGATCCTCCTTCACTTATGCAATTCCATTAATGGTTGGCTCTAACACCAACTGATGTGGATCTTTGCCTACCGGTGAAAGACATAATGACTACTAACCAATGCAAACCTTGTCCCACTTCCAACCAATGAATAATACCTACCACCTACCCATGAGATCCCTATTTGTGAACCAATGACAAGAATTTTGGATTTCTACTAACCTTTAACTGGTAATATCTCTACAATCATCTACTGATGAGAGTTTGGCTCACCAACTGATAGTGTTGCTGGCTGATGAAGCCACCTTTATGAAGATCAATGGCTATAAAACTTTGACCACTTCTTATGTATCCTCTTATCCTTCCTCTGAGGCCATAAATATCCCCTTGCCTCTCCTCTTTGCCTAAGTTGCATGATTGTCTAATGAAGATCCGAAGCAGTAGTTAGTCCTCATCAGTTGACAACAACTAAAGAGATTTCTACTTTCATCGACCGTCAACAAAGCCACTGGTTTATTTTCCTCTCTTATTCTTTGAGGATAAAGATCTCTCCTAACATGTTCTAGACTAGGATCCATGTATGTGACTTTGGTTCATCCCATTCTGGTGACGATACTTCATCATATTCTTTCTTGAGCTTTCTTCTTGGAATTTTCCTTGAAGGGTTTTGTCCTTGGTGGTCTTGTACCCCATTTCCTCCTTTTCTTTTCCCTAGTTTCTATTAGATCATGGATATAGGGTTGTTGTGAGCTTTAAGGAAGGAAAGCTTAGATCGAGGGAGACATCATGTCTTGATTATCTTGAAGAGTAAATCTCAAGGGTTTCCATCTTCTTTAATGAGTGGACTCATTTCCACTGTCAGTAAGGTGAGAGATATAACACAATATGCATTATCTACTTAAATGGCCGTGAAAACCCTCATCTTGTTTCTAATTCCTTAATATACTAGAATATAGAATCTTTATGCCAATCTAAGAAATAAAAATTAAAAAACAAACTTGCATGTTCTTATTATTCTCTTCAATATCTTTTTGATGCTAACTGTATGATTAGCTTGATATGAATATGCTTAGAACCAAATTATAATGCAAAATGAACTTGAAAGTGGTTCCTTTATGGTATATTTATACTTCATAAAGTGAAATACAAACTACATGATATTCCCAACTATTGTGGAACCTTTCTAAAACATTATTAAGAATTTTTTATTATTTTTTATTCTTTTGGTAATTTGTGAAACTAGAATCACTATGTTGAAACAACTGATCTATGCTTAGTTTGGCCTTCATATGCCGAAATCTTGACGATAAGAACAACAGTTGCTTTTTTCTTTGAGTTTTCTTGAAATTTTTGGGTAATATCATTTGATGACGTGTGAAATTATGTGCTAGTTTTCATATGATTATGATGTTCCTAAGTGAACTTAGCCTTGTGATGGATTGATATGATATCGTTGAAAGGATTGGACCTTGATATGGTCTGTGATATATGATTAGGTCTTGTTGTGCCATTACATTCATACATGTTCTTAGTGTGGAGAAGAGTTGATGCATGCCCCAGGAGCACACACTTGGGCTGAAAAATACTTATAGACCCTAATCAACACGCTCAAATATACAAAAGTATTTGCAAGCACAAAATCTCATAATATAGTATAGAGCAGGAAAGTTACATGCTGATCCATAGGGAGAGATGGGGGAACTTGAGCTAGGTTTGCTTTACTAGGTCCATATTGTGGAGTGTAGGGTTTTTATGGATTGACTTTGAAGTTTGAATTACTCTAAGTGAAAAATCAACGAAGATGAGCAAGAATCAAGCCTAAGTTGACCCTTTATGATTGATTCTAACTAACTAAGAAGACAAAGAAATCACAATTGACAAGATTAGTAATCAACACTACACTAATTGAAAGAAATCCTAATTATTAATCAAGGAAACAATTAACCAATCAAAGCAAGAGAGAGAACAATTAACTACGCTAGATTAACAATTACACTAGGAAGGCAAGAAAATATTACACTAAGCAATTAGATATCAAAACCTAGCTCAAGAAATTAAGAGAAACTACTTAAAAAGGTCAATAAACATGAGTAAGTCAATATAAGTCACATAATTGTAGTTTAATGCTTATCACAATCAATAACCTAAGTGAACATACAAGGAATCTAATAATGTTACCACTAGTTAATGAAGTTCAGTTAGGGTTTTAAGCAATTAATTAGGGAAGTGGGCCATTTGGAGGTAATTGTGAGTATTAACCTAGTTAGGGTCATTTCATACAAAACATTCAATCAAAATATGTTATTGAACCACAAGTATGGTGGGGTGATGAAGAAGTATCCTACCCTACTCGTTGACAGTGGGTGGTATAGGGTGCACATAGACAATCTACTCTCTATTACCCCCTATCCAACCTTACAAGGTTCGATTGACTAGGGTACATGTATAATTCAACTATAACCACACTAGTCTAGGTTTCTAGTAGTGAACCAGGTAATGTACTTAGTGGTAAAGGTTGGAATTGAGTGTAGGACAAGAGTATTTTACCTCATTTTTCACCCCATCTAACCTCTAGACATGCTCCTTGTAAGTGCATTATGCGAGGCACTACCAGCCACTTACTTTTCACACCTAAGGATATAAGAGTAGATGGATATGTAGGAAGAGAAGTAGTTAGATAAGGATCCACTAGTTGGACTTAGAAGTGTTACCCCAAATAGCCACGTATACACCATTTCTTATACTTAGGTGGTTTTAAGCATCAATCACCATAATAAGAGATGGGAAATGGGATAAGAACATAAATATAGATTTCCTTATGAAACAATAGTGTTTAAAATAGTATTTTCCCAACATGGTATAAAAGTCACATTTATTACCCAAATAATGCACTAGTGGAGCATAGCTACTCATGACAATTGAAAATATAAAATTGGCTCAAAGTAGTGGTTTACTTCTTCTCCAACAACATTAAGGACCTCCACCTTTCTCCTTCAAGGTAGAATGACATGGAAATTGAAGGTGGATTGGACAAAACCTTAAAAATTAAGATTTGGGGTGAAAAATTAAGGGAAGATGAAAGGGAAATAGTAGGTGGAAGTTGGTGGACACATTGAATTCTATTGGGTGCTAACCTTGTTCTCTGATCCACCACTAATTATTATACAATATCTTGGGAAGCATAGGGTTAAGTTGGGGGTAGATTGGTAAATTGATAGTATGGTAGTAATAGGGTTAGGTGGATAGCACGACCATGGTGGTCATCACATTTGTGGAGGGTGAGTGTGGGAGTGGTCGTGGTAATGGAGGATGGTAGCATTGTGGAGATGAAATTATCAGTTTGACTTTGGAGTTTGGATGTAGAGTGGCACAGACGTCGTGGCCACCATGGCTGCGGTAGGATGAGGTAAAACAACCATGGTAGGTGCAAGTAGTGTAGTGTTCATAAAGCTTTTAGTAAACTATTTCATGCAGGGATGTAGCAAAATAGTTAAAAATGATGTTTCACTTAGAAACATTTGATCTTATACTTGAATCCACCTCACATGACCCACTTGGATATTTGATGGGGAAATGGAGGGCTAGTATTGATTTGCCTTAACCCATGTGAATGTAGTTGGATGAAAGGATTGTGGATGGGGAGTTGTGATTCTATTAGATAGAGCACCCATATTTCTCTCTTTTTATTTAGAAGTTATTACATAAAACATACTTTGTTTCTTTTTTCTTTCTTTTTCTTTTCTCTTGGCCGATATGTAGTTAGGCATGTGTTAGTAAGGAGAAGCAGGGAGGTGAAAGATTGGCCAGTCCAAGCTTTTAGAGGATGGCCCATGTTGAATATGTTACATCCTTTCATGAGGCGAGGGGTGAGGAATGGTGGAAGAAACATGGATAAAGGGGGGGACACATAATGTATATTTCCATATAAAACCTCCCACAAGCATCTTAATCCAACATATTTCATATGAAATGGAAAATCATGATGAAACAAGAATTTATGTTACACTACATTCTTTTCACAAGGAACAAATCTCACCAAGCCTTTTAGTCTTGCTAGAAGTACACTTCATCCAAACATTTAACAAGTCAAGGAGGAATGGACCACATGTATAATTTGAGAACTTGGTATCATTTAGCCAAAAATCATGCATTAATGAGATGAATTTTTAGTCCATTTTATTATTCTAAAAAAGCTAGAGATGAAGTCAAAAAATAATTTTAGGCAATCAATTTTAAGTTTGAATGTTATTGGCCAGAATGGTGCCAAATAGTCCCTATTTAGATGAAGATATGCTCTACTAAGTAGTATATCATGTAAGAAATTTTCAACTAAGCTCACACAAACGACTACTAAAATCTACATGCATTACAATGCAAAAGATTCCATGGCCAGAAAAACAAAAATTCAGAAAAATTATTCAAAAATGCAAGAATTGAACCACTTGATATGCATGCATGCAGAGAAATACAAACCTAATCAAGATGAAGGTGGTGCAAATGAATAATCACCGTCGAGTCACTACATGTTGGGATGAATAGAATTATAATCAAGATGATTATAGTATGCGTACCACAATACCATCCCAAGCATTTGAATCATGCTATCCTCAACAAAAAAACTCAAGAGTGATAGGGTTCTTTCATTATTGTGGTGGTGGTGGATTTGGTGATCCTCCATGGGATGAAGGGTACTAGCTATAATGGCCCCAATAGTCCTCCTATGGAGGTGGGTATGTACTGGGTATCCATACAATGCTCCCTACAAGTCCCTCCCATTGGGGGTTCCTGTGACAACCCCAGATTTTCTAAAACTTAATCTGGTGTGTGATGTCCAAATTGAAACCCTCACCTCAGTGAGAATCCCAATTTAAACGCCCCACACTAGGCTAAGAATAAGAAAATCAAGGGAGTCAGAAGGAAACACAATAGCACATGTACATGAACAATAATAAAACCATACACACATGTTCACCATTCAACATAAAATTACAACATGAATTGTTACAACATTTGATATTACATATTGAACAACAAACTATATATACATGTACTACCACTAAACTATAGGATCTTAAGACAACACGTCCACCTGTACATCAGCTCGCTATACAACTCTCAACTATCCTGGATCTTCAAGAACACAACCACAACCTAAACAAAAGATTACATGTGGTACACGTCAACACAATATTCAAGAATATTGTGCTGAGTACGCCTATGTGTATTTTATATACCTCTCATCATATCTTGGCAATAAGATAAAACTAATACTTGGCAGTTATAAAGGAATATAAGAAAACCATATACTTGCACAAAGATGTTCATTAACAAAAGAGAACACATATTTTAAGCATATTTTCCATTATATCATCCATGCATTTGCCACCTGAGGGAATAATGCATCATCTCAGCTACCAAAGAGTATGAGATGTAAGGCCTTATAATCTACTATCAAAGAGTAAGTTCATTGTACAATGTGATATGCTACCAAAGAGAATGATCACTTTCCAGCACTAATGCACTAAAGAGAATTAGTGCTTTCATATAATGGAACAAATGTATTATGTTTGATGTGTTCAGAGCAGTAAGTATAGAAAATCATGCAACATATCATACAAGAACAATCATTTCATCCAATATCATATGCCAAGTATTTTACTACACATATAACACAAGCATATTGTATAATAGGCCAAGTAAGAGGTAATGGCGTACCTTGATCAAGATAAACCTAATCATCAGATATCCTAATCATCATATTCTTGATGTCAACTACAACTCTTAGTCAAACCCTGATAAAGACAAGACCATGTCACCATCAAGTTCTCAACATCTTACATCTCATCTTAACCCTAATCGTGTTCACTAGGGTTTTACTTACTCATTTGGATATGTGCACCATTACTTGCATTCTTATCTTAGATTTATCTTACTGATATCATTTTCCATATTGTGGTTCATTATCTGAACATTAGGTTCCATATCCTTTATGTGCACATATTTACCCTAGTTTATATACATTATTCAAATTAGAGTTACAACCCATGTATTAAGGATAATCTTCATATAACATGAATTTTGTGTAAAAAACTAATCTCATATTTAAAACTAAGGTTCCATATACTAATATGAGCTTACTATGTAAATTTCATCATTATTGAGCATGTAAGTATTTACTACGTTTTATTAGGGTTATTAGCCCTAATTAGCCATATAAAGAAAATTACATAATTTTGTGCATCAACATCATAAAATCTGACCTTATATGTATTATGAACATGATTTATGATTTACTGATATTTTCTCATAATTTTAGGTCTCTGTTTATTGTTTATTATCCATTAAACAACATTACACATCTTACATGATATCACTATTATTAATGCATCACAAGTATGATATTATCATTCCATTATGTTCTACTCATTTTTTTGAGAAGTTTGGTACCCTATTTGTATTTTTCTGATTAATGATCTATTTACTATGAATTATAGAAAAAATGCTTATTTCTAGGAATTTTACCTTTTCCTGGGCAATGGAGCGCTACCACGTTTCTCCTCAGGCTGCGGCTGCTCCTTTGCTTGAAGCAGGCATCCGTTTCAGATCTGAGGGTGGATCCGCGGATCTTAGGATCCGTGAACCCGAGTTACTTTGCTCGTTCTTTCGTTCTCACGATCTAGCGTCCGCCGCGCCTGCGTCGTTCGCTCGGGTGTGCGGCAGCCTGCCTCCTTGGCTACTTCCGTCTGATGCTATTGCGACCCATCACGCCGCCCGTCATTGCTTAGAGTTCCCTGCTTGCAATCGACCACCAAAACTCCCATAGCTCCCCCTCTACTCTGCCTTCATCTCTCCAAGGCTCCTGCCTCGCTTCTCCTTTCCTGCCATCCACACGAAACGAATGCCCGAGGCATCCCTCTCAGTGATGAAAGCACCGCCGCCACTGGCCTCCTCACCAGTGTGTGATCAGCGGCGTTTCCAGGTCTCCCGGCTGATGATAGGCTACGAGGTCTCCTCCTTGCTGTAGAGCAAGACATCACGCTGCCATGGGTTCCTTCTCCAACAATCACTAGGTAGTGCCATTGCAGACCTCTGCTCCGACCCTCTAGGTTGTCCTTCTATCTATTTACGATCTCCAAACACCAGTGTTGCACCCGCGTGCACCATGGATCTTAGCACGTCATCGCTAGGGACTGCTCCGGCGATCAGTTCACTCTCCTTCTGTTCTCCATTATGGGTGTGAATGAAGGGCTGCCACCGCTCTGTTTCCGTGAGCAATAGGTGCCCACCTCTTGCTCGTCTCCTCAAGTCCGCAGGGCACATCCATCGTAGGTATGCCTCCGTGGGTTTTGTCCCCAGCTAGTACTAGACATGACTAGCTTTCTCCTCATCGTTGGTGTCCTTCTTCCTTGAATCCTTCTATCCTTCTTCCTCGTTCTTCTTCCTCCAACCTATTTTGTCTGCACTCAAACGGGGAGGCGAGAGAGAGAAACTGGGATCGTGGTCTCCTAGTAAGTCTGCCTCAAATGAGGATTTGAATTGTCGTTCTCGGCAAGGCAAGGAAAATCGCCTGGTTTCCCGCTCCATTTACCCACGAATGCTGATAGTGGGTTGCATTTACCTGTGCTCACCTCTTTTCTCCATGATCTCCAAGCGGTTGGAAGTAGGTGGTAGACTTTCTACCATTAGATCATAAAGAAGGTCTAGGATTAAAGTTACTATCAATTATCTGTGGCTTCCCATAACAACAAATGTGTGATATAATGCATAACATAAACTTGGCTACAGGTTAAATAACTTAGTCATCAGTACATCAAAATACTAACAATATCTTCACAATCAAACATATACATCTTCTTCTAGGATCCTCCAGTCTTCATAAAATTTTAGTCATTGCTTTATCACAACTCAAGATACATTCCATTAAATATTTGGTGCCAAGTTAATGCTATTCGACCAATCAACTTCTTAAGTCACATCCTACACACCTTAAAAGAAATTTTGCCCTCAAAATTAAGCCAAAATCTAGTCCATCACAGTTCCTTTCTACCTACACATGCTAGAAATGATACATGTGCTTAATCTAGTGGTGCATCTACTACTGATCATGCCATGTGCACTGTTGGATCTTCTAAATTCCCTCCTACTATGTTTGAATGGTGTACATATGTTAAGCATTTGGTGGAAGTCAATGTACATCATCATCTTCTTCTCTTCTTCTTATGCGACATCACTGTAAGTGCTCGTACTGTTGGCAAAATGTCTCTCCTTCCCCTTCTGGAGGATCTACTGGTGGTTTGGTGTAGTCATCTTTAAGGTTCTCATACTCCCATTATGCAATCAGATCCATATATCCAGGTACTACCCCTACGTCTATAAGATGAACATTGGCATGGTAGGGCATGTCAAGGGTGACAATAGGATATACATGGTTGATATTACATGTGATCTTGTTATTCATTGAGGAGATCATGTGGGAGTGGGAAAGGTAGTTTAAATCTACAAACTTTGTTTCTTGATATTGTGAGGACCTACAAATACATCCTAGGGCCAACACATTGGTAGTCACCATCCCTCCCATAAAAAATGATTTTTTACTCTTCAAAGGGATTGACATCAAATGATCAAGCATCATCACCCATTGATAAACCAATTCTTCCTTTATCATCCAACCTATAAAAATAAGTCCTTATGGGAACAACACCCATATTGTCATACTGGCTAAAGATAGTGTCTGCAAATAGCTTTCTGCAAATATCTCATGAGCAGATTATGTAATCTGCTCATCTATGATTGTCCCATTGTGAAGTTTTCCTGACTAGTAAACCTCTAGCATGCGACTAAATAGCTAAATCTTAAAACTCAAGGGACGGTGCCAAATCTTGTTGCGGTGGGAGGCTATTGGGACATGTGTAGAATCAAACAATCTAAATCTAACTGCATCCACACCTTGGTACTTGAATTTCTCCAGGGATTAAAAGAACTCATGGGTGGTTTCATCATAGGTACTAGATATATTTATAAAGCACACAAACTCATTTACTCCTTGAATTTGAAGTTGATCCCTAGGGCTTGTATTGTTGACATACATGCATGGCTAGTAGGAATCACCCTCCTACTCAAACACTCCAGTTGAAGAAGTCTCACTATGATCTTTCTTCTTGGTCCTATTTTAGAGTATCTCCTTCAAATTGGTCTCCCAACTATTTCACCCTATCTTCCTCCAGTTGAGAAGCAACATTCACCAAATCTTTCTCCATTTACTCTCTTTTAGAACCTTCTTATTCTTTCTCTTAGTATGTGTGGGGTTCCAAACTTATATCCAAGTTGAGGGGGACCATGCCAATAGGTTGAACTTCTTCTTCCTCTTTTATGAGTAGCATCCTTCTTAAAAATTGTTGTGTATCTTGGGGCTACATTGATTATGTTGAGTGTCATGCCAGTGTAGGGTGTGGTGGATCATGTTTAGATGAAAGATATGTATCCCTTTTCCCCTACTAGCATAGTCATGGCCTCCCCCTCAAGTGAGTCGACAAGATTGTACAATTATGTTTTTGAAGTTGATCCTTCATGTGCATGGTAGCTAGGATCTGATATGTGATACCTAGAGGACAAGTGGAGGTGAGAGGGTTGTTAGATGTGGGGCTGTCACAGGAATAAAAAATGGAATATGAGGGGAATGGGGTTGGGTTGTGGGATGGTGGAGTGACTTTGGAGGCTCTCTTTGTGGGATCTTTGGTTCTAGTATTGGATAGGAAACCTTCCTTCACTTTATTTGTTAATCCTTTCATATTTGAAAGGTTTTAGGCAGATTTTAGTGGATATGCAAACATTTTAGGGTTTCTGATGGGAGGGGAGGACTTGGATTGTAGGTGGAGATGTGGAGGTGGTAATGGAGTAGACTTATGAGTTGGAGGTTGAGGAAGGATCTTTAGGGGTTGATTAACGTTGCTTGAATATTAGAGATGAAGAATCAAAGGTCGAGAGGTGTTTGGGAGTCAACATTGGTTGCATTCTATGCCAAATGGCCATTTCATGTGGGTTGAATGGGGGGGGGTACCGCCGCCCTCTCCAATTTTCTTAACTTAAGTTAGGTGGGACCATCCAAGCACCACTGTTTTAACTAGTGCGGATGTGGTGGAAGTTTGCCAACACAACCATTTTGGCCAGAATGGTTGTAATGCTTAGCCAAATAGATTTGATTCTTCCCTATGATTTGTATGTTGGTATTGCAGTTGCGGTGAAGTACCATCAATGTTTTAGCTAATTCGCATGCAATTGATTTTGAAACATGCACATTTGATTTCAACTTTAACACCACTATCAATCGTTGATCCATATTAAATCTCAACCCAATCTCACCACTTGTTAGGAAATCTCTCTTAATATTTGACTATGTTCTTCCCACACACCTAAAAATCAAAACAAACCTATTAAAATCAAGGTGTATGTATGTATTTCTTTGAATGTAAAAAGATGAAAAGTATGAAAAATGTGATTTTAGTGGAAAGTTCTCAAACTGATGTGGGTTGCCTCCCACTAGCTTTAAGTTTATTTGCTGTAGTTGAGTTTGGTGTTACATGCATAAATCATCCTCTTAGAATCTTGAGGTATCACCTCCATAGTAGATTTCTTTTTCATGTACATGAAAGCACAAATCTTTGTCACATGGTATTTCTTCAATAAAAATTACAATACAAAATCTTATCCTTGTCAGGCCCAATCTCAAGGATTGACCATTGAGAAAAAACTCCTTGGAAACTTCCTTCTTTAGGATTACTATGGTCCCAAATGGGTACACATGATTCACTTGAAAGGGTACTTCCCATTTTGATCTCAAAATTCTCGTGATATATTTTCATTCAAGAATTGTATATCAAAACCCATTGACCAGGACCAAATGCCTTCTTCCTTATCAATGTGTCAGGAAAAAATTTCATTCTTTCCTTTTTTTTCTTGAACATCTCATATGAGTCATGCCTTGACTATTCAATTTGACTTGATTGAAACTTCTTTCTAATTGTAGCCATGTCTACATCCATGTACATAGATTTGAACACCCAAAGAGCTTTATCCTACAATTCTACTAGCAAGTGAAAGCTTTTCCCATAGATGAGTTTTAAAGGAGTTCTATCAATTGGGGATTTGAACATGGTCTGTTAAACCCACACTGAACTGTTGAGGTAGGGTGACCAATCCCTAGAGTTTGATATTATCATATCTCTCAATTAGCAAACCAACTTACTCACTTGTTTGAGGATGGTAAGGGGTAGCCACTCGATGGTTCACCCCATGTATTTTCAACAAAATTTCAAAACTTTTATGTATGAAGTGGATTCCAAAATCACTTATCATTTCTTTAGGATCTCCAAAACCTCCTAAGATGTTGGATTTTTGCAAAGTCACAAACCAATTTGTGGTCATTTTCCCTTGTATCTATGGCTTCAACCATTTTGATACATAGAAAATGATGACCAAAATAAACATAATCCACAGGAGGGAAGGAATGGGCCCATGAAGTCAATGACCCACACATCTAATATCTCCACCACTAGAATAGGGGACAGTGGAATCATGTCTCTCCTTCTAATTGTGTCCACTTTTGGGCACTTCAGTCAAGCCTTACAATATTTGTGAGAATCTTTGAATAGGGTTGGCCAAACAAAACCACATTGGAGAACTTTGTAGTCATTCTTTTACCTCCAAAATGACCCCCACATATATCATAATGATAAATGAATAGTATGACTTGTTGCTCAACACTAGAAATGCACCATTTGATAAGTTGGTAGGAGTAGTACTTAAAGAGGAGTGGGTCATCCCCCAAATAATTCTTCACCATAGTAAATAACATCTTCCTTTTATCCCTTAACTAAGTGAAGGAACTCTTCCATTATTCAAAAAGTTGGTTGGGTTTTTGATCCATGGTTTTTGAGTGGATCCAACTAGTATGAGCTATTCATGAGGCATTTTTTCTCTAATTTTGTTCAATTTTTCATAATGTGCCTCAATGGATAAAAGGTGGTCATCTATAGATTTTCAATTTCCTTCTTGTCAACAATTTCCGAGTCAAATTCTTGGATATAAACAATCGATAGTATTATCCTTATCTTTGAATCCTTTTTCGACATGAGATACTAAAGTGAAACAGATTAGTGTAGACAACAAGTTTGTATTAGAGAACATAAGTGCATAATTTATCATGGGCAAGTACGGCTGCAAGCAACTATTCTCAATGGTCGTTGTGTTTCTTTGAGCTTCATCTAATGATTTTCTTGCATATAAAATTGCATATGTAATCTAGGCAATCATTTGGCCTAGAACAACCCCCATTGTCATATTGAATGCATCAGTCAAGTTCTCTAATGCCACAGAGAAGTCAGGGGGCGCATAATAGGAGTAGAATTTGGATTTTACTTTAAGTGATCAAAGATTTCAATGTATTTGTTATCAAAATTGAAATCAACATCTTTCTCAATAAAGTGACACAAAGGCATTGAAATCTTGGTAAAATCTTTAATAAAGCGGAAGTAAAATCATGCATGCCCCATGAAAGAATGAACATGTCTAACGGTGGAATGAAAATAGTTAGAGTAGATATGAGATCAACTTTTTCTCTATCACCCTTTAGTAACCTCAAAGTGACTTTTCTATAAAGCACAAGGAGAAATTCTACACATCTTTTTGAAACAACAATCCGGTGTGATAGACAATCATCAAACAATTTCCCAAAAAATCATCCATGAACACTTTAGGAGAGGAGTCTAAATCATATCTACAAAGATAGAACCAAACATCTGTGGAAAGTGGATGGAGCATTACAAAGATCAAAATGCATTGTTCTACAAACAAATATCCTAGTAGTACACATGAAATTTGACTTATCTTGGTTAGATGATAGAACTACTATTTAAAAGTAACATGAGTAACCATCAATGAATAGTAGAAACTCTGTCTTGCTAATCTCTCAAGAATCTAATCAATTAAGGGAAAAGGAATGTGGTCTTTTTTGGTCTTGCAATTAAATTTCTTATAATCAACACACATCCTCCACATGTACTTTTCTCTCACATGCATCAGTTCACCCTTTTCATTAGGTGCAATGATGATCCCACCCTTCTTTGGCACCACTTGGATGGGACTCACCCATGAACTATCAGAAATGGGGTAGATTATCCCCGCATCAAGTAACATTACAAACTCTTGGATCACAAATTCTTTTAATATTAGATTCAACATACTTTGCATTTCCCTACTATCATGAGCATCATGTTACAAATATATCCTATGTACGTAGATGGAAGGGTCAACTACCCTTGGATTAGAAATGGACCATCTAATGGCCTCAGTATTCTTCGTAAGCACATAAATGAGGACATGATGTTAATTTGAAGAAAGAAGACAAGACATTATGACCATGAGGGTGTCATTTGAACTAATAAAAGCATTTTTCATCCTTCATGAAAAGTTTTTAGAAGGATGGGAGACATTTAAGAGATGAATTCAAGGGTGTAGATTCCATAGAAGGTATATCTTCAGTAGCTGATACTAGATCAATCTCCTTGACTTCCCCAACTTGTACTTTAGGAAATTCAATGATTGGTTCAATTCCTTTTCCCAGAGTGGTAGTCTCAATCCATGAGGGTAAGCATTCTTCAACAATATCATCAAGAGAGTCAAGCAAGTAGCAATCCTGACCAGTGGCACAAATGGCTTCAGACCAAGTAGATAACTTGAAGATATTCAATCTAAGATTCATGTACATGCATGTAACAAAAAAATTACTAGTCCTCACGTGAAGAACAACATCGATGTGGTCATGAAAGGCCTCCCCAAGATTATGGAGATTTTCTATAATGACCGCCGCCAAACTGACAACCAAATCATTACTAAATATGTGGAATAATCATAAAAAGAAGATTAACAAAATCACTATAAATTAAAACCTTTTTGCAAAGAGATCCATTTCCTGGAAGACTCTTTAAAGAAATAACCAAACTTTATCTACATCATGGTTCACATTGTACATACTTTATACCATCTCATCTTAAGGATAACATATAATAGTTGTTTTGCCAAAACCTATCCATAAGCAACATGAAACCCTCAAGGCATTCAAGCCAAAACCCTAGATCGTTCATAAAACCGTCACATACTAAATCCGAGGTCCTGAGAGTACAGAGACGACACATTAGACTTCTATCTACAAGACATGATAGACAGTACACTCAACGTGAGTTGTTACTATTGTCCCTGCTACTGCTGTTCTCCCTCTGTAGTACAGTCTCTACACCCTCGTGCACGTCCACCTAAAAAAATGTGGATCCCACAGGGTGAGACAATTGTTCCAGCGAGAGATATAACTTCTTCCAACAATGTTATTATCATAGGTAAACAATATAAAACTAAGCATGGGTTCTTTTTTATATTAATAAACAAGATTAATCACTGTGGGTAAGCAGATTAAAACATTCTCATCTTTTTAAAGAATTGCAATTGTCTATCATAGAGCAATAAATCATCTATTCACTCAATAAGGAATATGAAGAACATGTGTTACCCATCATATTATACCAACATCTCAAGCTTAACCTATGACAATATTATCATGGTATGATATCATCTTAAGCATAAGCTGCTTAAGATGAGTCACTTGAGCCGGCAACAAAGGATGAGGAGAAATATTTCATCCCCGAAATCCCAGATGAAGGGAGACAATTGTTACTCATGCATCTTACCATCAAGCCTTCACATAACATCTTGATGTCACAGTGATGCCATAAAACTTTGACCAGCATAAAGTTCCTCCATACAGGGTTATCATAGAATCTATCATATATGACATATATTTCACTGTCCTCATTAATGATTACAGTGTCAATCCTATGTCAGGTAACACTTTCTAAATTAGAGAAGTAGTATACATGCTTTGTATAACTTGGGTCTCAAACCTCATTGCTTTGTCACCTTTCTCAACTCATATCTATTATGTAATAATATTCTTGATCTTGAAAGTTTTCTATACTCCTAACTCAGTTTAGCATTTCTCCTCCAAGAAAAATCTAGAGTTACATTACATCATCCATTTGGGACTACAAGTCTTATCATACTTTTATTGTGTCAATCTAATCTGTTGACACACACTAAAATTTCTTATGACTTATACCAAGTATCCCATTAGTTGTTTATTTTCTTATCATAAGGAGATGCTATTTGACAAAGAAGAACTTATCTTGGAGGTATCTCTGGATGTTATGCATAAACTGCCTCAACAGATCTAGATAAGGATATTCTAAGGTATTCTTTTTAGCTTAATAAGATTTTCCCCAAAATGATTCGACAATTGTTCCTTTAACTCATACATCCTTGCCGATATTCTAAGGTATACATTATACTAAACATCTTATTTTTTTATAAGTTGATCTATGATTAACTCATATTCCATCTTATAGTAATTAGGATGTGGTAGAAATATCTGTGCCACATCTCCTATTTTTTATGCTCTTTGGATTGTCTCAAAATTACTACTTGATCAGAGTAATCAGAAAGATAACAATCTAAGAGTCCCATACTTACCTTGCCTTCAATAGATAAATATCTGGCCAGGGTATGCAATAATTGAAGTTTAGGTAGTATGCATTTGTTTTATATTATGTTTCTTACTTTTAACATCTCTTTAAATTTTAATACTTAATATCTCTGATTTTCTTTGGTATTTCTTTTACATCTCTTCCCCTTCTACATGAAGAGGGAAATTTCAAAACATATATGAGAATATTGGACTGAATATAGGTTCTCATTCTTTTTATCTCTTCCTCATGAACTCATAGGACTAATCAAAGAAAGCTCCACCATAACTACCTTTCTTATAATCAGTAGGCAGAGAGAAAAAAGGAAAGATAAATTAGAATGAAAAGTTTTGTCTGGCATATTACTTTTACAAGTTATCTAGTGTCTTGGCTGTCGGGTCACCTTATTATTTATTTTTGGACACTGCCACCTCAGGTGTCCTATCTATCCACATTTATGGAAAGCTCGAACCCCACTTGGTGACCGTTGCATTGGTGTACTATATTGTGGTTGAACTGGTAATACTGAAGATTTTTGCTATATAGTATCACTAATCAACTGTTCTTATGACTATGTAAACTTTCTTATGAGGTTTGTCTCATGTTTCTTTGTCATAGACCTTTCTATCCTCCAGAGAGATTCCACAAATGTGGTGAATCTCTCTCTACTTTCTAATGCCGAGATAGACACCTCAGCATTCAATCCTTTCTCAAAATGTCAGATCTTCTCCTATTCAGTAGGAGCCATTTGAGGACAAAACCACAAAAGTTTCATGAACCTAGATTCATATTCATTAATTGACATGGTTCCCTACCAAACCTTCTCAAACTGTGAGATCTTTTCATCTAAGTATGTTCGTGGAAAATACTTATTGACGAATTCTTGACAAAATTCCTCCCAACCAACCTCTTCATCATTCCTTTCTACCTCTTCTATGGCCCACCAATGGCTAACACTACCCTTCAAAAGGTATACAACATGTTTGAATTTGTCAACATCTGGGATACTAAGGATCTTAAAAGCCTTTTCTAACTCATTGAGCCACAAATCAACATCTGCTGGGTCAGTTGTTCCATTATATTCTATAGATCCTACATGGCGTAGTCATTCAAAAGTCTTACCAGACCGTGTCCCTCATTGGGAATTGGTGCCCTAGGTGCTGGTGCTGGCATTGGTATGCTATATGCATCATTGTGGTCATGACTTGCCCAAAATGAGCATGAAAGGTTGGGTTTTCTATCATAGCTTCATCAAAATGGGGATTCTCAGGTACTGATTCCTCTCTTACATGATCCCTTGCACCTCCTATTGGTGCCGTAACATTGCTCTCAACAATGTGATCCTCATGTTCTCCAGACATCTTTAAGCTATATCCCTCCTTCTACATAAGAAGAAGTCACTATAAGATATATTGGAGAACACTAGAACAAACTCAACAACTTAGTCCTATGTCTCTGTAGACTCAACGAACCTTAAGCTCTGATACCAAACTTGTAATGACCACCACCAAACCGACATCCAAATTGTTACTAATTATGCAGAATAATCATAAATAACGGATTAACAAAATTACTAAAAATTAAAACCATTTTGCAAAGAGATCCATTTCCTGGAAAACTCTTTAATGAAATAACCAAACTTTATATACATCATGTTCACATTGTACATACTTTGTACCATCTCATCTCGAGGATAACATATAATAGTTGTTTTGCGAAAACCTATACAAAAGCAACATGAAACCCTCGAGGCATTCAAGCCAAAAACCTAGATCGATCATAAAACCATCATGTACTAAATCCAAGGACCTGATAGTACAGAGATGACACATAGGACTTCTATCTAAAAGACACGACATACAATACACTCAACTTGAGCTGTTATTGCTATACCTACTGCTGTTGTTCTCCCTCTATAGTACTCTACCCCCTCCTGCACGTCCACCTAAAAAAATGTGGATCCCACAGGGTGAGACAATTGTCCCAGCGAGAGATATAACTTCTGCCAACAATGTTACTATCACAAGTAAACAATATAAAACTGAGTATGTGTTCATTTTTATATTAATAAACAAGATTAATCACTATGGGTAAGAATATTAGAACATTCTAATCTTTTTAAAGAATTGCAACTATCTATGATAGAGAAGTAAATCATCTATTCTCTTTATAAGGAATATGAAGAACATGTGTTACCCATCATATTATACCAACATCTCAAGCTTAACCCGTGACAATATTATCATGGTATGATATCATCTGAAGAATAAGCTACTTAAGGTGAGTCATTTGAGCCAGCGACAAAGGATGAGGAGAAAGATTTCATCCCCAAAATCCCAGATGAAGCAAGACAATTGTTACTCATGCATCTTACCATCAAGCCTCCACATAACATCTTGATGTCATGGAGATGCCATAAAAATTTGACCAACATAAAGTTCCTCCATACAGGATTATCATAGAATTTGTCATACATGACACATATTCCACTGTCCTTCTCATTAATGATTGCAGTGTCAACCCTATGTCAGGTAACAATTTCTATATTAGAGAAGTACTATACATACTTTGTATAACTTGGGTGTTAAACCTCATTGCTTTGTCACCTTTCTCAACTCATATCTTTTATGTAATAATATTCTTGATCTTGAAATTTTTCCATACCCCTCACTAAGTTTAGCATTTCTCCTCCAAGGAAAAGCTAGAGTTACATTCCATCATCCAATTGGAACTACGAGTCTTGTCATACTTTTATTGTTTCAATCTAATCTGTTGACACACACTAAACTTTCTTATGACTTATACCCACTATCCCGTTAGCAGTTTATTTTCTTATCATAAGGAGAGGCTACTTGTCAAAGAAGAACTTATCTAAGAGGTATCTCTGGATGTTATGTATAAACTGCCTAAACAGATCTAGATAAGGATATTCTAAGGAATTATTTTTAGTTTGATAAGCTTTTTCCCAAAATGTTTCTACAATTGTTCCTTTAACTCATACATCCTTGCTGATGACATGTTTATACGGAGCATAAAACCCTAACATATGGTATCCATGCTACAATATATAACTAGACTAATCTCAAAGGCAGCCCTTTTAGGTAACCAAACATTATTCATCTTATAATGAGTCATGTTCTCATTTTCTCATATCATTGAAAGTTCTTGGATATTAGGATTTGTTACCTTAGTATCCATTTTATGTGCCAAAAACACATCACATACTCATCATTTCCCTGCTCTGTTGTTATTACCAAAACTAAACATCAATAGCACCTTTCTTATCACATATAGCTTTGTCTTGGAACAAAAATCCTAAACTAACTGATACTTTTCAAAGTATCCTGTTATAGATTACTTTTAATCTATGCATATCAAGTGTCATAAGACTTACTTGATTATCATGTCCTTGAAAAGAAATAACACAAGGAAACATATTCCTTCATATCACACCATCATTATCTAAGTTGTTTATCAAAGAAAAGAGATTATCACTACATGAGATTTCAACTATTCATGTGTCATTCAATTCTTGTTTCATCTTAGGTTCCTTTTCATCAACATAGGAATTATAAATATGATTACATGTCATCATTATTTTCTTTGTTATTGTCTAGCATGTTCATGAAAATTTTCTAATTTTATATATATATTCACATTATGGAAAATATCTTTACTCTTTGCATGTTGTTTAAAACACATGTAATGCATTGATCTAAGTTCCTTATCACATTACTAGGGATTCTCATCCCTTAACATCATCATCATCATGATTACTAGATCTGGGTATTCAAACCCTGAGTTCATCATTGAACACTGTTACCACTTATTAGGTGACCATTACCTCTAGGTCCTCAAACCAAGGTATACATTATATAAAACATCTTATTTTTGTTTATAAGTTGATCTGTGATTAACTCAGATTCCTTCTTATAGAAATTAGGATGTGGTAGAAATATCTGTGCCACATCTCCTATTTCGTTATGCTATTTGGATTGTCTCAAAATGACTACTTGATCAGAGTAATCAGAAAGATAGCAATCTAAGAGTCCCATACTTACCTTGCCTTCAATAGATGAATACCTGGCTAGGCTATGCAAGAACTAAAGTTTAGGTAGTATACATTTGTTTTATATTATGTTTCTTACTTTTAACATCTCTTTAAATTTTACTACTTAATATCTCTAGTATTTCTTTTACATCTCTTCCCCTTCTACATGAAGAGGGAAATTTCAAAACATATAAGAGAATATTGGACTGAATATAGGTTTTCATCCTTTTTATCACTTCCTCATGTCCTCATAGGACTAATCAAGGGAAGCTCAACCGTAACTACCTTTCTTATAATTAGTAGGTAGAGAATAGAAAAAGGAAAGATAATTTAGAATGAAAAGTTCTGTCTGACATGTTACCTTTTACGGGTTATCTAGTGTCTTGGATGTCGGATCACCTTATTATTTCTTTTTGGACACTACCACCTCAGATGTCCTATCTATCCACATTTATGGAAATCTCGGACCCCACTTGGTGACTGCTGCATTGGTGTACTATATTGTGGTTGAACTGGTAATACTGAAGATTTTGTCTGTTTAGTATCTCTAATCAACTGTTCTTGTGACTGTGTAAACTTTCTTTTGAGATTTTTCTGATGTTTCTTTGTCACATACCTTTCTATTCTCCAGACGGATTCCACAAATGTGGTGAATCTCTCTCTACTTTCTAATGAAAATGTTGAGATAGACACCTAAACATTCAATCCTTTCTCAAAATGTCAAATCTTATCCTGTTCAATAAGAGCCATTTGAGGACAACACTACAAAAGTTCCATGAACCTAGCTTCATATTTGTTAATTGACATGGTTCCCTACTGAACCTTCTCAAACTGTGACATCTTTTCATCTAAGTATGTTCATGGAAAATACTTATTGATGAATTCTCGATGAAATTCCTCCCAGAAAACGTCTTCATCATTCCTTTTTACCCCTTCTATGGCCCACCAATGGCCAGCACTACCCTTCAAAAGGTATACAACATGTTTGACTTTGTCAACATCTAGGATACTAAGGATCTTAAAAGCCTTTTCTAACTCAGTGAGCCGCAAATTAACATTTGCTTGTTCAGTTGTTCTAGCATATTCTATAGCTCCTACATGGCGTAGTCATTCAAAAGTCTTACCAGACCCATGTCCCTCATTGGGAATTGGTGCCCTAGGTGCTGGTGCTGGCATCCGGTCTGCTATATGCATCATTGTGGCCATGACTTGCCCAAAAAGAGCATGAAAGGCTGGGTTTTCTATCATAGCTTCATCAAAATGGGGATTCTCAAGCACTGATTCCTCTCTTACCTGATCCCTCACACCTCCTACTAGTGCATCAACATTTCTCTCAACAATGTGAATCTCGTGTTCTCCAAACATCTTTAAGCTATATCCATTCTTCTGCATAAACAGAAGTCACTATAAGATATACTAGAGAACACTAGAACAAACTCAACACCTTAGTCCTATGTCTCTATAGACTCAGCGAACCTTAATCTCTGATACCAAACTTGTAACGACCTCCACCAAACCGACAACCAAATTGTTATTAATTATGCGGAATAATCATAAACAACAGATTAATAAAATCACTAAAAATTAAAACCATTTTGCAAAGAGATCTATTTCCTGGAAAACAATTTAAAGAAAGAACCAAACTTTATATACATCATGGTTCACATTGTATATACTTCGTACCATCTCATCTTGAGGATAACATATAACAGTTGTTTTGCCAAAACCAATACATAAGCAACATGAAACCCTCAAGGCATTCAAGCCAAAATCCTAGATCGTTCATAAAACCATCACATACTAAATCCGAGGAGCTGAGAGTATAGAGACGACACATAGGACTTATATCTACAAGACATGATAAACAGTACACTCAACCTGAGCTATTACCACTGTCCCTACTGCTGTTGTTCTCCCTCTACAGTATAGTCTCTACCCCCTCGTGCACGCCCACCTAAAAAAATGTGGATCCCACGGGGTGAGACAATTGTCCTAGTGAGAGATATAACTTCTGCCAACAATGTTATTATCACAGGTAAACAATATAAAACCGAGAAGGTGTTCTTTTTATATTAATAAACAAGATTAATCATTGTGGGTAAGCAGATTAGAACATTCTCATCTTTTTAAAGAATTGCAACTATCTATGATAGAGCAGTAAATCATCTATTCACTTTATAAGGAATATGAAGAACATGTGTATCATTTACCCATCATATTATATCAACATCTCAAGCTTAACCTGTGACAATATTAACATGGTATGATATCATCTTAAGCTTAAGCTGCTTAAGGTGAGTCGCATGAGCCAGCGACAAAGGATGAGGAGAAAGATTTTGTCCCCAAAATCCTAGATGAAGGGCGGCAATTATTACTCATGCATCTTACCATCAAGCCTCCACATAACATCTTGATGTCATGGAGATTCCATAAAACTTTGACCAGCATAGAGTTCCTCCATATAGGGTGTGGCATCCAACTCACAAAAACAAGATTACCTTAAGCGAAAGTGAATCATTTGCAGCGGATTACTGAAAATCACTAAAAATTAAAACTTTTTGCAAATAGATCCACACATAGGAAATCTTTTTCTTCATGAACCAAAGTGTAACATTTACATTCTGTTTCAAAGTACATGTCTTGCACTATCCCTTCTCGAGATTTACAACAACAACTGTTTCAAGACATAATATATAGATAGCATATAACTTCGAGGCATCAAGCCAAAATATCAGATCAATTCATTAAAACACAAACTATAAATTTCGAGGACCTGAGAGTACAGAGACGACACATAGGACTTTCTAACTACATAGTACTTGGCAGCCAGTGCCTCCACCTAAGTTATCACTGCTGTTCCCGATATTGCTGCTGCTGTTCTTTCTCTGCTAAAGGTTTTCTGCTTCTTCTTCTGTGTTTACCTAAAAACATTGGATCCCACGGGGGTGAGACAATTGTAAATTGTCCCAGCGGAAGATATAACCCTCCGCCAAAACATTGTTATATCAGTTTATTATAAATAAAACTGAACATGAGTTCTCATATAATATCAGTAGTATTAATCATTGAAGGAACAAAGTAAAGTAATTTCCTTTCCTAAGGAAAGCATTGTATCTACTCATGGTAGATTCATATTTCACATTTCTACTTGTATTGAATGTAAAGAGATATGAGTAACATTTATCAACTAGTGTTGCATAAAAGAAATATAATATCAGCCAATGAATTTATGTATTCAATCTTTAAGAAAACATGCTAGACGGCTGATTACATTTTACTATCACACTTATGCCCTGAGGAGATGAGGTATACCGCTCATGCTCCAACCGACCACTGCGAAGTCGAAATCGGTACCATACAAGGTCAAAGGTAGAGCCGGCTACCAAGACCTCCCATATCTTAGTCAACATGAGATTCCATGCAGGACATCTTATGTCTCTGCTATATATAGCTTTCCAGGGTATACTGGCAACTTCGCTATCTGAGTTACAGTGGCGTGCTGCACTCTCTTCGCGATCGCGAGATTTCATGTTTATCTCCATCGATCCGACATTAACATTATTGGGAGATGTGTACAACATCTATCCCAATCATCGGGGGATTCGTGATACATCCATCCCGGTTTAAGTAATGAATGATTGAGAGATTTAATATTTATCTCACATCAATTCCTCCATTACGGGGTAAGGATATTCACGCCCATAACCCCCACATACTCAAAAGTATGCCCTCCGGGTTTTTGCCGCAGAGCAACCCGTTTCACCATCACCAATTTGCTGACGATGATGGATCTATGGTCAGGGCTCTACATGATATGATTTCACTTGGTTATTTAAGTCCATTACAACATATTCTTTGAGCATCAGTCAAGTTCTCAAACATAACTTATTAAGACAATTATTACAAAGGAACATGTACTATCTTCCTCATTCACTTCTCATTCTTTATGAAGCATTGGGATCTCAGTCCCTCATTTCAATACTGAGATTTCTCCTCCCTCAACCACATCATTATCATGCTTATCAAATCTGGGTATTTAAAACCCTCAGTTCAACACTGAACATTGTTACCACTTAATAGGTAACTATTACCTCTAGGTCCTCAGACCAAGGTATTCATGATACTTGTTATACAAGCATACCACATGGCTCACAAGGCCTATAACATATCTTGTCACCTTTCACTAGGCAACAACTTATTCATGGAACTTATTAGGTTCATACACATTTTGTTACTTTTACTAAGCAACAACAACATTAGGCACATAGGGCCATTCAACATATTTATTATATGAATGTTATAGCTCAAATTTGGCTATGTTCATCACCTCATGATGTCTGCATGATTAATAGACATGATAACAGTCATTTAAATCATTTATCACATCATATGAAACAATAATAACACCACCATCCTTTATCAGGATTAGGGTTATCTATCAAATAGGACTTTTCATTCCCTTTACCCAAAATTAGGGTTAGGCTTTCTCCACCTTACATTAATTAGGGTTTCATGCTCACATTATTAGTTCAACCCTAATATATTTCTCCACACCTCTAGGAGCATTCAAAGATATCATAAGTATTTTCTTATGATCACCATTCATTCATATATCATTAATGATCATCAATTCAAGGTATGAATTCATTTCTCATCCTTGTCATGGTATGATTACATCATACTCATTGATTTGGCTTACCCTATTCTCAAGGTATAATATATTGGTCAACATTTAATAAAGTACATCAAGTTCAATACATCTTTATTGTAACAAGTACATATCACACACTCCATGTGTTTCTTATCCAAGAACATTGGATTAGAGGTTTATCAAGGTATGTCTACCCTGAAACGCTGAATATGATAACTATCATATCTTGATGTATCACATTCTCATCATTCCAGACTCTCTTGAGTTAACCAACTTATCTTGTATTAAGGTATTTCCCTCTTAATACATTCCATCACTAAACTCTCACCTTTAGCATATAATACACATGCCACACATTAGAATTGTCCAACTATCTTTAATGATATGGACTTGTCAAATGGTAAAGACATTGCTTACAATTAGGTTGCATATAATCAACCACATGAATCGTTTTACCTTTATAAGGTCATTCCTTCTATCTCATCATTAGGGTTTCCTTATACCCTTACTTAAAATTAGAATATGATGCATTGTCATATTGCTCAGGATTAGGGCTTTATGCATTATGACTTCACATTAAAGTCTCATATACCTTCACCCTACATGGGGCCTCTCATCACAACATAGCATTAGAACATCATGTGGTGTTAGTACTTAGTCAAGGTTTCTCATGGAATCACCCTCAACTAGGGTTTCTCATGGATTCAACCTCAACTAGGATTCTACATGTCATTACATGACATCACCCTAAGTTTGATTCTCGTATCACATAACCACATCAATATTCCATATACCTCATTATAACTTTAGGGTTTCTCATAACATAACCCTAGAATAGGATTTCACATGGAATCATCCATAATTAAGATTTCCACTATAGTCACCCACAATTTGTGTCTACAATTCATCTCCATTAGGATTTCATCCAATTATCCATAATTAGAGATTCACTATTCATCCCAATTAGGGGTTTACATCTCATTTCCCTAAATTGGAGTTTCACACATCACTACCCTAGATTAGGGTTATATCCTCACCCTGGATTAGGGTTACATTTAGAATTGCCCTCAATTAGGGTTAGAATTCAATAACCCTGTCAATTAGGGTATATATTCATGATTAGGGTTTCATGATCTCTCTACTTAAGGATCATACCCTTAATCACCACATGAATTATATTCATGTTATGAATTCATGCTAACATCATCTCAACTTGATAAGGTCGTATCATCCCTTCAATCAAGTACATACAACTATGAATGACATAGTGTACCAAGTCATTGATCCTATAGGCAATTAGGGTTCATCCCTTAATTTTCACTAATCACTTAGGTACTATTAGGGTTTCAACCTTTGTACCTTCAATGATCATCATTACTAGTCATCACTGGATCAATGAATCATTCATCATCTCTATTCTCAAGAGATTCAATCACCTTGGACCTCCATTACATAAGGTATCCAATTGAATTGATCAATTGAGTCCTCAATTACAACAAGTGTCTAAGTGGATTAACCAATTGAGTCCTCAATCAACTTTGACTACTTGAGCCCCAAACGGTCTTGGTCCTTCAAGGTTCAAACGGTTTGAAACCGTTTGGTAAAGGTGGTGCTTGAGACCGTTTTCCCAAGCAAGTAGGTGAAGACCGTTTGCCCAAGTTTGACTTTTGAAACCGCATGGGCACAAACAGTTTGGGATCGTTTGGTCCCAAATGGTCTTGAGACCATTTGGTCCAAACCTCCTAAAAACCACATGGACCAAAGATGGTCTCAACTACACCAATCGGTTTAGGGTTCTCAATATTGATTCCTTCAATCATTGAATTCATGGAACCAATCATCAATTGGACCTATCCTCATACTTCAATTGAGTTAAATAGGTCAACCTTCAACTGATTTGACCCTCAATTGACCCTCAATTAGTCCTCAATTAGGGTTTGAATCAATTGAATTAGGGTTTGGAATCGATGATCCTTCAACACTAATCAATGCAAGATTAGTTACTTTGAAACTATTGAACCATCATCCAAATTGAACATGAACTGACCACAAACGGTCTTGAGGTCGTTTGTATGACCACCAAACGGTCTTGGGACAGTTTTCCCATCACATCATCAAAATCCAAGTCAACAAATTAGGGTTTGGATCATTGGATTGATCACCAAATCAACAATTGATTACACTTTAACTTAGTATCATTGGATCATAAATTGCTAAACCATACTCACCCCTAGACCTCCAAACGGTCTTGGGTGACCTTCAATCGGTATTGAGACCATTTGGATGAGCTCCAAACGGTCTTGAGACCGTTTGGCTCATCCAACCCTTGGATTCTAGTGAAAAATCATTAGGGTTTGAGCTATAATTGCAAAGTGATTTGGAACCTTTAGACCTTCAATTGGTCAACCATGCTTAACCCTAGACCTCCAAATGGTCTTGGGTGATCCCCAAACAGTTTTGGAACCGTTTGGATCAATCAACCCAAAGCATCAACTCATTCAATTGCAAAATCAGCACTTAGCCGATTAAGGTTTATACCATATGTTTGGATCTTCAAATACTTAACCATACTCAACCCTGGACCTCCAAACGGTCTTAGTTGACCCCCAAACGGTCTTAAGACCGTTTGGGGGATTCCCAAATGGTTTTGAAACCGTTTTTGATAACTAACCGAAAAAGTCAAATCAATCAAGTTGAAAATCAGCACTTAATCCAATTAAGGTTTGCCTAATTGATTAGCCTTCAACTCATGATTCCTTTGGAATTAATCCATAAAATTTGGTGGGTTATCAAACAACATAATTAGGAACAGGATTCTCAAACGGTCAATCCTTGGTCAACTCCCCCAAATGGTTTTGAAACCGTTTGGTCTCATGCGGTTTGGTGAAACCCTTTGCTTCTAAACGGTTTGAAACCGTTTGCTCCCAAACGGTTTGGGAAACCATTTGAGCAACCCAAACAAGATCACTTGCTTTGGATATTTAGAGAGGTGTCTGCTTATCATATTCAACCTCTGAACTCACGAAACCTGCTGTGGTTTCCATGGTGATTGCATTCATCAACCAAATCGATTATTGTAAATGTAGAAAAGATCATTATTTGATATGGAATTGAATGCAATAACAAAATCAAGGGTTCAAGTTATAAAACCCGCCTCCAATTGATCTCCAAAGCTCCATGTCCACGGAAACAATGGTGGATGCAACTCCTTTCACCATTTCAAGGCTTGTCCACAAGGTTTGAGTGAAAAGGAATGGTTAGAATTGAAGAGGAGATCGAAATAGGAAGAAAGCCATAATTTATTTTCGTTTTCCACCATGGAATCAAGGTGAAATGGATCAAGAACCTTAACAACAGGTTGGGGGTCGTCCTCCTGATCCTCCCAAGCTCCCTTGGTCGTTTCCCAAGCAAGGAGAAGAAGTGGGGTCGAAAAAGCCTTCCGTTTGGCTTGTAAAAGGTTCTTTTATAAAAATTCAATGAGAGATAATGTACTTTGCAAAAATCCAATTAATCCCAAAAATGTGGCCGCCTCTTCCCCCTCATCTTCCTTAGGAACGAGGCTATCTTGTTTGACTCCAATTCCTCTCAATTATCCATGATTTAAAGAAAAGCAAATCAAGCACCTTAAATCATATTATATTAATATCCATATGTGAGTGGATATTTTTTTTTCTTATAACATTGTGTGTGAGTTATCCACTCCCTTGGATATTTTCATGGTCCTTGCAAAGCTCAAGTATGTCACACATACATCTGAATCCAACCATTTTAATTTTGGTTGAAAGCCCTTTAATTAATACATTTATTTTTGCCCTAAATCGAATTAGGGTTTCAATTAGGATTAAATCTTAATTATTTTAATATCAAGATTCTCTCTTCTCCAACATAATTCAAATGAGGCGCCCTCTCATTTTATTTTCTCTACATGATGCCAAGAAACATTAGGGACCTTGTTGAAGTGGTAACTTACATATTGCACCCTAGGTTTTGGGTAAATTGCACGTTACACCAAAACTAAGTTTTCATGCACATACATTGCTTTATCATCTCTTTCTTGGTATTCAGGCTTCCATAAGCCATACGTCAGCATCATTTTCACTCTCATGATGCTTCAAAACATGATGAACATATTATCATCCACAATTTCACTTAAACCCCTCAACTTGGGTAATTTGCACTTTAGTCCAAAACAAGCAAAACATTGATTTCAACAATGTTCAAAAAGGACTAGAATTGCAATATAAGTTCCTCTTGATGCCTAATTACTTTTCACAAGATAATATTAAGCATTTAATCACCTTTCTTAATCAAAACACCTAGGGTTAAAGTATAACCCAGGTCAGGGGTGTTACAAATTTATAAACCCCTAACAAGGATTTCGTCCTCAAAATCCAGATAAAGGAATATAGATGTATTTTATTCATTATACTATCTAGTCTTCACAGATCATCCCTTTATTATGGAGACATCATCAAACTTTGATCAGAACAAGGTGTTTCTATACAAGATTCTCATAGAATCAACACACAAGGCACATGCTCCACTGTTCCTCATCATTGACTATAAAGTCAACTTTGTGTCAAATAACACTTTTCTTGTTCAGAGGAACATCAGACATTCTTTATTAATATCATGTTTATGCAGAGCATAAACCCCTAACATATGATGTTCATATTGTTTTATATATTAAGAATAATTTCACAGTTGACCACTCCAGGTAGCCAACCTAACCCATCTGATAACTCTCAGATACCAGAATCTTTCACCTTGGTATCTATCACATGTGTTGGAAACACATCATATATATCTCTTCCTTTCATCTTGGAACATTAATTGTTTCATATGTCCTCATCTTGGGACCAAAGTCCAAGATAATTAATACTTTTCTAAGTATCCATCACATGAACACCTTTATCTTATGCACATCAAGTGTTGATTGGCGTGGGAGGGTGGTGACCGGACCACACCCTCTCATGCCTCGAGAGTTTACCATGTCAGGCTCGCTCGGGGTGGGTTCTCTAGATTACAAAAAAAAAGACCCACTTGATTGCCATGTCCCTGAAAGGAAAGAAAACTAGAATTCATATTCCTCTTTTTAATTCATGTATTTTCAACTATTCTTGAACCATTTACTCTTTATCTCATCCTAGGTTCCTTGCCTTTAGCATTGGAATTTGTAAGGATGATTGCATGTCATTATCCCTTTCTTTATTATTATCTAGCATGTTTATGATCATCTCATGATCTCATCACATTTCCCATTTCCTCATTATGGGAAAGATCTTTATTATGCGGGCAGCATTATTGAATAGGATTCATCTCCCTCATTCTTATTCTTATCTTACGAGGAGTACAATTTTAGTTCCTCATACAACATGCTCATCTGAGATTATCTCAGACTTCTCTTTCTTATGCATGGGATATGACACATTTATTCATTCTAGATTTCTGATTTCATGATACTCATTAGATTGTCTCAGAATGACTACTTGATCAGAGCAATAAAAAAGAAAACAATCCAAGAGTTTCCATACCCACTATATCACCAATAGTTGTATACCTGGCCAGGGTATATAAATACTGAGATTAAGTGGTATGCACTTTGTATACTATCAAATTGCTCCTTTTCATATTATCACAAGCATAAGACTTATCATCCCTGAATTTCATTCAGGCATCTCTTCTGTACCTCATCATTTCTCAAGGAGGTAAGAACAACATAAAACATTTGTAATGTTTTACTATGCAAAACATAAGTCCTCATAGGACTAATCAAGGAAAGTTCAATCATTTCCTTTCTCAGTTAATCTAGGAATTCATAAATTAACATATTTTCATGACATTATCTTGTCTATCTTGTCATAATTCATGAATTATTCACTACCTCAGGCTAACTCTGCCTCAAAGATTGATTCAACAGGCTATGGTTGAGCACAGACTCAGTTTAAGTCCAGAAATTCATCATTTCCTTTTGCTTCAACCTGCTGATGCTAATTACAAATCCTGTTGATATCTATAACATCATAATTGGGACTGGTAATCTAGGTTACACTGCCAAAACTTGATCCACTATATACATTACTGTTGCCCTAAGTTCTCCAACAGTAATACTTAAAGAAGGATTTTCTTATTATAGTTGGATCAGCTAGGGGATTGTCAGGCAATTGTCTCTCTCTTGCCTGTTCCCGTGTACCTCTTCTTGGTGCAACGTTGCTTCTCTCAGTAGCAATCTCCTCATGTGACCCAGTCATCTTTAAGTTCTTCTTCTCTTATACGAGCAGAAGACACTATCAGATACAATGGATGACACCAGAACAGACTCTACTACCTTAGTCCTATGTCTCTATAGACTCAACGAACCTAGAGCTCGGATACCACTAATTTGTGGCATCCAACTCAAAAAAACAAGATTAACTTAAGCGGAAGCGAATCATTTGCAGCGGATTACTGAAAATCACTAAAAATTAAAACTTTTTGCCAAGAGATCCACACATAGGAAATCTTTTTCTTAATGAACCAAAGTGTAACATTTACATTCTATTTCAAAGTACATTTCTTGCACTATCTCTTCTCGAGATTTACAACAACAACTATTTCAAGACATAATATATAGATAACATATAACTTTGAGGCATCAAGCCAAAATATCAGATCGATTCATTAAAACACTAACTATAAATTCCGAGGACCTGAGAGTACAGAGACGACACATAGGACTTTCTAACTATACAGTACCTGGAAGCCAGTGCCTCCACCTGAGTTATCACTGATGTTCCCGATACTGCTACTGCTGTTCTTTCTCTGCTAATGGTTTTTTGCTTCTTCTTCTGCATTTACCTAAAAACATTGGATCCCACGGGGGTGAGACAATTGTAAATTGTCCCAGCGGGAGATATAACCCTCCACAAAAACATTGTTATAGAAGTTTATTATAAATAAAATTGAACATGAGTTCTCATATAATATCAGCAATATTAATCATTGAAGGAACACAGTAAAGTAATTTCCTTTCCTAAGGAAAGCATTGTATCTACTCATGGTAGATTCATATTTCACATATCTACTTGTATTGAATGTAAAGAGATATGAGTAACAATTATCAACTAGTATTGCATAAAAGAAATATAATATCAGCCAATGAATTTCCGTATTCAATCTTTAAGCAAACATGCTAGACAGCTGATTACATTTTACAATCACACTTATGCCCTGAGGAGATGAGGTATACCGCTCATGCTCCAACCGACCACTGCGAAGTCAAAATCGGTACCATACAAGGTCAAAGGTAGAGCCAGCTACTAAGACCTCCCATATCTCAGTCAGCATGAGATTCCATGTAGGACATCTTATGTCTCTGCTATATATATCTTTCCAGGGTATACTAGCAACTTCGCTATCAGAGATACAATGGCGTGTTGCACTCTCTTCGCGATCGTGAGATTTCATGTTTATCTCCATCGATCTGACATTAACATTATTGGGAGATGTGTACATCATCTGTCCCAATCATCGGGGGATTCGTGATACATCCATCCCGGTTTAAGTAATGAAGGATTGAGAGATTTAATATTTATCTCACATCAATTCCTCGATTAGGGAGTAAGGATATTTGCGCCCATAACCACCACATACTCAAAAGTATGCCCTCTGGGTTTTTGCCGCGGAGCAACCCGTTTCACCATCACCAATTTGCTGACGATGATGGATCTATGGTCAGGGCTCTACATGATATGATTTCACTTGGTAATTTAAGTCCATTACAACATATTCTTTGAGCATCAGTCAAGTCCTCAAACATAACTTATTAAGACAATTATTACAAAGGAACATGTACTATCTTCCTCATTCACTTCTCATTCTTTGTGAAGCATTGGGATCTTAGTCCCTCATTTCAATACTGAGATTTCTCGTCCCTCAACCACATCATTATCATGCTTATCAAATCTGGGTATTTAAAACCCTCAGTTCAACACTGAACATTGTTACCACTTAATAGGTAGCTATTACCTCTGGGTCCTCAGACCAAGGTATTCATGATACTTGTTATACAAGCATACCACATGGCTCATAAGGCTTATAACATATCTTGTCACCTTTCACTAGGCAACAACTTATTCATGGAACTTATGAGGTTCATACACATTTAGTTACTTTTACTAAGAAACAACAACATTAGGCACATAGGGCCATTCAACATATTTATTATATGAATGGTATAGCTCAAATTTGGCTATGTTCATCACCTCATGATGTCTGCATGATTAATAGACATGATAACAGTCATGTAAATCATTAATCACATCATATGAAACAATAATAACACCAACATCCTTTATCAGGATTAGGGTTATCTATCAAATAGGACTTTTCATTCCCTTTACCCAAAATTAGGGTTAGGGTTTCTCCACCTTACATTAATTAGGGTTTCATGCTCACATTATTAGTTCAACCCTAATATATTGCTCCACACCTCTAGGAGCATTCAAAGATAGCATAAGTATGTGCTTATGATCACCATTCATTCATATATCATTAATGATCATCAATTCAAGGTATGAATTCATTTGTCATCCTTATCATGGTATGATTACATCATACTAATTGATTTGGCTTACCCTATTCTCAAGTTATAATATATTGGTCAACATTTAATAAAGTACATCAAGTTCAATACATCTTTATTGTAACAAGTACATATCACACACTCCATGTGTTTCTTATCCAAGAACATTGGATTAGAGGTTTATCAAGGTATGTCTACCCTGAAATGCTGAATATGATAACTATCATATATTGATGTATCACTTTCTCATCATTTCAGACACTCTTGAGTTAACCAACTTATCTTGTATTAAGGTATTTCCCTCTTAATACATTCCATCACTAAACTCTCACATTTAGCAGATAATACATAGGACACACATTAGAATTGTCCAACTATCTTTAATGATATGGACTTGTCAAATGGTAAAGACATTCCTTAAAATTAGGTTGCATATAATCAACCACATGAATCGTTTTACCTTTATAAGGTCATTCCTTCTATCTCATCATTAGGGTTTCCTTATACCCTTACTTAAAATTAGAATATGATTCATTGTCATATTGCTCAGGTTTAGGGCTTTATGCATTATGAATTCACATTAAAGTCTCATATACCTTCACCCTACATGGGGCCTCTCATCACAACATAGCATTAGAACATTATGTGGTGTTAGTACTTAGTCAAGGTTTCTCATGGAATCACCCTCAACTAGGGTTTCTCATGGATTCACCCTCAACTAGGATTCTACATGTCATTACATGACATCACCCTAAGTTTGATTCTCATATCACATCACCACATCAATATTCCATATACCTCATTCTAATGTTAGGGTTTCTCATAACATAACCCTAGAATAGGATTTCACATGGAATCATACTTAATTAAGATTTCCACTATAGTCACCCACAATTTGTGTCTACAATTCATCTCCATTAGGATTTCATTCAATTATTCATAATTAGAGATTCACTATTCATCCCAATTAGGGTTTTACATCTCATTTCCCTAAATTGGAGTTTCACACATCACTACCCTAGATTAGGGTTATATCCTCACCCTGGATTAGGGTTACATTTAGAATTGCCCTCAATTAGGGTTAGAATTCAATAACCCTGTCAATTAGGGTATATATTCATGATTAGGGTTTCATGATCTCTCTACTTAAGGATCATACCCTTAATCACCACATGAATTATATTCATGTTATGAATTCATGCTAACATCATCTCAACTTGATAAGGTCATATCATCCCTTCAATCAAGTACATACAACTATGAATGACATAGTGTACCAAGTCATTGATTCTATAGGCAATTAGGGTTCATCCCTTAATTGGCACTAATCACTTAGGTACTATTAGGGTTTCAACCTTTGTACCTTCAATGATCATCATTACTAGTCATCATTGGATCAATGAATCATTCATCATCTCTATTCTCAAGAGATTCAATCACCTTGGACCTCCATTACATAAGTATCCAATTGAATTGATCAATTGAGTCCTCAATTACAACAAGTGTCTAAGTGGATTAACCAATTGAGTCCTAAATCAACTTTGACTACTTGAGCCCCAAACGGTCTTGGTCCTTCAAGGTTCAAACGGTTTGAAACCGTTTGGTAAAGGTGGTGCTTGAGACCGTTTGCCCAAGCAAGTAGGTGAAGACCGTTTGCCCAAGTTTGACTTTTGAAACCGCATGGGCACAAACAGTTTGGGATTGCTTGGTCCCAAATGGTCTTGAGACCGTTTGGTCCAAACCTCCTCAAAACCACATGGACCAAAGATGGTCTCAACTACACCAATCGGTTTAGGGTTCTCAATATTGATTCCTTCAATCATTGAATTCATGGAACCAATCATCAATTGGACCTATCCTCATACTTCAATTGAGTTAAATAGGTCAACCTTCAACTGATTTGACCCTCAATTGACCCTTAATTAGTCCTAAATTAGGGTTTGAATCAATTGAATTAGGGTTTGGAATCGATGATCCTTCAACACTAATCAATGCAAGATTAGTTACTTTGAAACCATTGAACCATCATCCAAATTGAACATGACCTGACCCCAAACGGTCTTGAGGTCATTTGGATGACCACAAATGGTCTTGGGACTATTTTCCCATCACATCATCAAAATCCAAGTCAACCAATTAGGGTTTGGATCATTGGATTGATCACCAAATCAGCAATTGATTACACTTTAACTTACTATCATTGGATCATCAATTGCTTAACCATACTCTCCCCTAGACCTCCAAACGGTCTTGGGTGACCTCCAAACGGTCTTGAGACAGTTTGGCTCATCCAACCCTTGGATTATAGTGAAAAATTATTAGGGTTTGAGCTATTGAGTTGATCATCAAATCAACACTTAATTGCAAAGTGATTTGGTACCTTTAGACATTCAATTGGTCAACCATGCTTAACACTAGACCTCCAAACGGTCTTGGGTGATCCCCAAACGGTCTTGATACCGTTTGGGTGATCCCCAAATGGTTTTGAAACCGTTTGGGTCAATCAACCCAAAGCATCAACTCATTCAATTGCAACATCAACACTTAGCCGATTAGGGTTTATACCATATGTTTGGATCTTCAAATACTTAACCATACTCAACTATGGACCTCCAAACGATCTTGGTTGACCTCCAAACGGTCTTGAGACCGTTTGGGTGATTCCCAAATGGTTTTGAAACCGTTTGGGCTAATTAACCCAAAAAAGTCAAATCAATCAAGTTGAAAATCAACACTTAATCCAATTAGGGTTTGCCTAATTGATTAGCCTTGAACTCATGATTCCTTTGGAATTAATCCATAAAATTTTGTGGGTTATCAAACAACATAATTAGGAACAGTATTATCAAATGGTCAACCCTTGGTCAACTCCCCCAAACGGTTTTGAAACCATTTGGTCTCATGCGGTTTGGTGAAACCGTTTGCTTCAAAACGGTTTGAAACCGTTTGCTCCCAAACGGTTTGGGAAACCGTTTGAGCAACCCAAACAAGGTCGTTTGCTTTGGATATTTAGAGAGGTGTGTTCTTATCATATTCAACCTCTGAACTCATGAAACCTGCTGTGGTTTCCATGGTGATTGCATTCATCAACCAAATTGATTATTGTAAATGTAGAAAAGATCATTATTTGATATGGAATTGAAGGCAATAACAAAATCAAGGGTTCAAGTTATAAAACCCGCCTCCAATTGAGCTCCAAAGCTCCATGTACACGGAAACAATGGTGGATGAAACCCCTTTCACCATTCCAAGGCTCATCCTCAAGGTTTGAGTGAAAAGGAATGGTTAGAATTGAAGAGGAGATCGAAATAGGAAGAAATCCATAATTTATTTTCAATTTCCACCATGGAATCAAGGTGAAATGGAGCAATAACCTTACCAACAGGTTGGAGGTCGTCCTCCTGATCCTCCCAAGCTCCCCTGGTCGTTTCCCAAGAAAGGAGAAGAAGTGGGGTCGAAAACGCCTTCCATTTGGCTTGTAAAAGGTTCTTTTATAAAAATTCAATGAGAGAGAATGTACTTTGCAAAAATCCAATTAATCCCAAAAATGTGGCCGCCTCTTCCCCATCATCTTCCTTAGGAACGAAGCTATCTTGTTTGCCTCAAATTCCTATAAATTATCCATGATTTAAAGAAAAGCAAATCAAGCACCTTAAATCATGTGGTGATGTTCCTTAATGCTCATCTTGACACTTTGCAGCGTGTACATCAGATTATGAAGGCTTATGAAGCGGCTTCTGCACAGAAGATCAATCGTGCCAAATCCATCTGTACTGTGGGCAGCAAGAGTGATGCTACCATCTCCAACATTGCGCACACTCTTGAGATAGATACTACTGCGGATTCGTTTTTATATCTGGGAGTTAACATAAGAATGGGTAGATATGCTCTTAATGATTTTGAGGGGTTGTTTCAGAAGATCAGACAGAAGGTGGCATCCTGGAAGTCGAGGCTCCTCTCTTTTGCTGGTCGGAAGTTGCTCATTGCACACGTCCTCTCGTCGACGACTGTTCATACTGCTGCTGCCATTGGTATTCCTTGTGGAGTCTCAGATCGTATAGACGCTATCCTTGCTCGGTTTCTTTGGGCAGATAGAGAGAATAACCATCGTAAGGCGTGGATTGGCTGGAACAAGATTGCAAAGCCTGTGGAGTATGGTGGTTTGGGCCTTCATAATACGAGAATTGTTGACAAAGCTTTCATGGCTAAAGCGTGCTGGGAGATTTTAGCAAAGAACACGATTTGGGCAAGATTCTGTAGAGAGAAATATGCGAGTAGGGCGCATAGTAGATCTGAGTTTTATCCGCACAATGTTAGATACAGCAGTTCTGCTTCTTCTTACTGGAAACATCTTTGGAATCTGTTCCCTACGATTCTTCCTTTCTGTAGATGGCGAGTTGGGAAAGGTCTCATCTCTTTCTGGGATTCCTTATGGTGTGATGAGAGACTCTTTGATCATGCCTTGCATACCAGTGATCGCAACCATCATTTCCTTGTTTGTGACTTCTGGATCCAAAACGAAGGTTGGGACTAGACTTCTTTGAGGCAGCTTCTCAATGAGGATGGTATTTATCTGATCAAGAAAGCCGACCAGCAGATAAATGATGATGATGATATGCTTGTTTGGTGTCCGGAGGTGACGGGTATGTTCTCTATCAAATCTGTGAAGAAGATCTTGACTATGAATCAAAATGATGCTCCATCTTCCGTTCAGAAGATTTGGCACCTAGATGCACCCAAGGCTTGCACGCTCATTTGGAAGCTTTCCCATAGAGCTCTTCCTACTGATGACAACATTATTAGGTGCCATATTGCTATTTCTTCTAGATGTGATTGCTGCAATGACCCCAATACTGAAGATATGGATCACCTTTTCTTCCATGGTTGCCTTGCTACTGCTTTCTGGAACAAGTTCTCTCTTCTTACTGCTAGAACCCGGCCTCATAATACAGCTGAGCTTTTATCTATCTGTTTGCAGGGGAGATCTTCCATTGTTATGGAGTGGATTGCAGCTTGCCTTGCTACGCTTATTCCTTTTTACATTTGGAGATGGAGATGTCGTGCTAGATATGATGGTTGTAAGGCCCCCATTGCCCATGATATGAACTGCATGATTGCACAGCTCAACACCATGTTGAAAAAGAGATGGTTCCGCGCCCTCGCCCAACCGGAGGAACATAGGCACCTTAATCATCACGGTATTGATGACCCTAACTATGCTCTTAGGGAGGTTCACCTTTTGAGATGGATGACCCCTGACCTCAATTCCTTGAAGATGAACGTCACGATTGGTAGGAGTAGAGACTCTTCCGGTCACCACAGGTGGTGGATGGCTAGTATCATCAGGAATCACCGGGCTGCTATTTGTCAGATTGCTAGAGCATGGTTAACTGCAAATGATCATCTTTCTGCTTCCCTTCAAGCTTGTGCAGTTGGGTTGAAGCTGGCTGAGAACCAATCCTTGCGGATTGCTGTTTTGGAGATTGATGATGAGCATTCTTATCGCATGCTTTGGGGCACTGCTTGTGTTCCTTGGAGGATTTCTCGTATTGTCAGGGAGATAAAGAGCTACATGGAGGACGAAGGTATTGTTGGTTCGCTTGTTCACAGGGCCATCAATTCTATTCCCAGAGAGATTGGTAAATGGGGAGTCCTCAGTCAATATTTGATTGTGATTTCTGATCCTAGTTGTTTTCCGCCTAGAGTTCGTGGCATGGCTCTTCTTGAGAGGAACCACACTCCCTACGTGGTTTTGAGGTTTAAGCATCCTTAATGCTCAGGTTGGGTTGCTGCTCGTATATGTCCTGTTGTCGTCTTGGCTGTTCGGGGTTTTTGCTGTGGTCTTTGTGATGTGAGTCAGTCATGTTGGGGTTTGACCTGCATTTTATAAGTAGGAGCTGTACTTGAAGATTTTTTAGCTCACACGAGGAGGGTGAGATGAATAGACGACCTCCTGGCTTAACTAAAAAAAAAAACACCTTAAATCATATTATATTAATATCCATATGTGAGTGGATATTTCTTTTTCTTATAAAATTGTGTGTGAGTCATCCACTCCCTTGGATATTTTCATGGTCCTTGCAAAGATCAAGGACGCCACACATACATATGAATCCAACCATTTTAATTTTGGTTGAAGACCCTTTAATTAATACATTTATTTTTGCCCTAAATCGAATTAGGGTTTCAATTAGGATTAAATCTTGATTATTTTAATATCAAGATTCTCTCTCCTCCAACTTAATTCAAATGAGGCGCCCCTCTCATTTTATTTGCTCTACATGATGCCAAGAAACATCAGGGACCTTATTGAAGTGGTAACCTTCATATTTCACCCTAGGTTTTGGGTAAATTGCACATTACACCAAAACTAGGTTTTCATGCACATACATTGCTTTATCAGCTCTTTCTTGGTATTCAGGCTTCCATAAGCCATACGTCAGCATCATTTTCACTCTCATGATGCTTCAACACATGAGGAACATATTATCATGCACAATTGCACTTAAACCCCTCAACTTGGGTAATTTGCACTTTAGTCCAAAACAAGCAAAACATTGATTTCAACAATGTTCAAAAAGGACTAGAATTACAATATAAGTTCCTCTTAATGCCTAATTACTTTTCACAAGATAAGATTAAGCATTTAATCACCTTTCTTAATCAAAACACCTAGGGTTAAAGTATAACCCAGGTCAGGGTGTTACATAGGGTTATCATAGAATCTATTATACATGACACATATTCCGTTGCCCTTCTCATTAATGATTGTAGTGTCAATCCTATGTCAGGTAACACTTTCTAAATTAGAGAAGTACTATACATACTTTATATAACTCAGGTGTCAAACCTCACTGCTTTTTCACCTTTCTCAACTCATATCTTTTATGTAATATTATTCTTGATCTTGAAATTTTTCCATACCCCTCACTCAGTTTAGCATTTCTCCTTCAAGGAAAAGCTAGAGTTACATTCCATCATCCATTTGGGACTACAAGTCTTATCATACTTTTATTGTGTCAATCTAATCTGTTGACACACACTACACTTATTATGACTTATACCAACTATCCCATTAGTTGTTTATTTTCTTATCATAAGGAGAGGCTATTTGTCAAAGAAGAACTTATCTAGAAGGTATCTCTAGATGTTATGTATAAACTGCCTCAACAGAACTAGATAAGGATATTCTAAGGAATTATTTTTAGCTTGATAAGCTTTTTCCCAAAATGATTCTACAATTGTTCCTTTAACTCATACACCCTTGCTGATGTCATGTTTATGTGGAGCATAAAACCCTAACATATGGTATCCATGCTACAATATATAACTAGACTAATCTCAAAGTCAACCCTTCTAGGTAACCAAACATTATTCATATTATCATGAGTCATGTTCTCATTTTCTCATATCATTGAAACTTCTTGGATATTAGGATTTGTTACCTTAGTATCCATTTTATGTGCCAAAAACACATCACATACTCATCATTTCCCTGCTCTGTTGTTATTACCAAAACTAAACATCAATAGCACCTTTCTTATCACATATAGCTTTGTCTTGGAACCAAAATTCCAATCTAACTGTTACTTTTCAAAGTATCATGTAATAGATTACTTCTAATCTATGCATATCAAGTGTCATACGACTTACTTGATTATCATGCCCTTGAAAAGAAAGAACACAAGGAAACATATTCCTTCATATCACACCATCATTATCTAAGTTTTTTTTATCAAAGAAAAGAGATTATCACTACATGAGCTTTCAACTGTTCACATTTTATTCAATTATTGTTTCATCCTAGGTTCCTTGTCATCAACATAGGAATTATAAATAATATTACATGTCGTCATTCTTTTCTTTGTTATTGTCTAGCATGTTCATGAAAATTTTCTGATTATATATATATATATATATATTTACATTATGAAAAGATCTTTACTCTTCACATGTTCTTTAGAACACCTGTCATGCATAGATTTAAGTTCCTTATCACATTTCTAGAGATTCTCATCCCTTAACATCATCATCATCATCATGATTACTAGATCTGGGTATTCAAACCCTTAGTTCATCACTGAACACTGTTACCACTTATCATGTTACCATTACCTCTAGGTCCTCAGACCAAGGTATACATTATACTAAACATCTTATTTTTTTATAAGTTGATCTATGATTAACTCATATTCCATCTTATAGTAATTAGGATGTGGTAGAAATATCTGTGCCACATCTCCTATTTTTTATGCTCTTTGGATTGTCTCAAAATGACTACTTGATCAGAGTAACCAGAAAGATAGAAATCTAAGAGTCCCATACTTACCTTGCCTTCAATAGATGAATACCTAGCCAGGGTATGCAAGAACTGAAGTTTAGGTAGTATGCATTTGATTTATATTATGTTTCTTACTTTTAACATCTCTTTAATTTTACTACTTAATATCTCTGATTTTCTCTGGTATTTCTTTTACATCTCTTCTCCTTCTACATGAAGAGGGAAATTTCAAAACATATAAGAGAATATTGGACTCAATATAGGTTCTCACCCTTTTTATCTCTTCTTCATGTCCTCAATAGGACAAATCAAAGGAAGCTCAACCATAACTACCTTTCTTATAATTAGTAGGCAGAGAGAAGAAAAAGGAAAGAAAATTTAGAATGAAAAGTTCTTTTTGGTCACTTATACATGAGTCAAACATGGTGTATCCTTCCTTATATCTCTTCTAAAAGATACTATAAGGGTGTACAGACACTCTATAGGTGGTAATCTACATATCAACCCTTCATTTTGGGTAAATTACAATTTGTACCAAAATTGATACACAAGGTACTAACATTATTGAAACAAGTTCAAATTTGGAATTTAGGCTTTCTACAAGAGACCACCTTGCATCATTCTCTCTCTTATGATTCTAAAGAACATGAGGTATGTTCAACATATGTCATATTGCAATATAACCCCTTATTTTGGGTAAATTGCTTTTTGGTACAAAACAAGAGAACATTGCTCAAACATTATTCAAACATGACCAAACTCGAAACCTAAGTTTGTCACATGATAAAAAAACACTTTAGAGGATTATATTTAAGTTTTAAGTTGCTCAAAGAGGGTTTTCCTGAAACCCAGGTCAGGGATGTTACATTTTCTAGTTGTCTTGCTTCATATCAAGGTATGAAATTTGCTGGAAAGATGGTTTATGTTTTCTCATCAATTCTCATTATCACATTATCTATCCCATCCCTTGGAATCTTCAGAAATCCATCATCTAACTAAAGGTTACAATATTCCAATTCTAGCTCACCCAAGCCAATTTCAATGTTCATATGATATGCCATTAATTTCACACTTGACCGTAATTTGAATGGAGTTTTCTCAAAGTGATATCCACCAATGTTTCTAGGAATTGTAGGGGCTCTAGGATCATCTCTTTTCTTGTGAACTGTATGTTGCATAATTGAACTCACTTTGTTGGTGAGTTCTACTTTTGGGCATCCTTCCTGCATACTTCATCTTATAGGTGCACATTTTTTGTGGGAATTTTGCACATGAGGGTATTTTATGCACTACATCCAAGAGGGGTGTGTATATGCATACTTACTTAAAAGTGTCAAGGATGTCATTGATGCACATTTTTTTTCTTTTGTATGGATAAGGCTCGTCTAATGAATCTAGAAATGGTTGCTCCTACCAAAAAGGTTGAACCAATGGAACTATATCATTTATTTGCATGAAAATAGTAGTGAATGGTGGTATTATGTCATTCAGTATCACGATATCTCTGTTGGGTATTTCACTATAGTCAACCATTGGAGTCACAATATAAACTCTGCCATCTATCACAATATCACTTTCAACAACTTTCCTTGGTCTTTGAATGGACTTTCCACTTCCTAGGATAGTAACATACTCTACATGCTCCTGAGAAGAAAATAGAGGTGTATGAGCATAATATTTTTTGTTGTGGAGGTGTTGATGATTAAACATGTGGGTAAAAGTATCCTTGGTGAGATTTAAATGGAGGTGGTGGTGGAGAAATGAAGTGCTTTTGATGGTAGGATTGCTACAGATGGGCATGCCCATGTTGGGGAGGAATGAATTGGTGTGATTGATGAGATGGTTGAGGGGGATGTTGATAGTTGAAAGATGGTTGTGGTTGAGGAATACGTTCATATGGGTTTGGTGAAGTTTTTTGTTGGAGAATGGGTTGCACTTACACTTGTAGGGGAATGTAATTCTTTTGAGGAGTATCCAACAATCCACTAATGTTATCTAGATTTTCTATGTGGAGGATGAAGTTTCCCATCCACATAGAGGGAAAGTGTTGATTACAACTACTCCTTTCTTTTCTCAAGTATACTAAAATTCTAATCTTGAATAGACATCTTGTTCTTAAAGCCATCACTTTTTTGCATCTTAGAAAGAAACTCTTCTTCAAATCTCAAATTTTACCTTGAACCTTGTTGTTGTTGGTTGTTATGAGAGTGAAGGGCCTTCACCAAAGGACTCAATATAATTGATATAATTACTAGGGAAACTTCCCACTTGATTCTTTATAAGATTCATCATTTCAACAAGTATCTTCAACATTTGTGGGCTTTAATCATTGTTAAATGAAGATGACTCACTAATGGCATGGTTACACACATTGACCACACTAAATGCTCTGTTCCTTGAATTATCTACCAAGTGCTAAAACAACAACCATGACTCTTTAGGGGGTTTAGCCATGAAAATACCTTCAGAAGAAGAGTCCACTGAAACTTGACTCAATTGAGAGAGACCACAATAAAGATTGAAAAAGTTTCCACAAGGGAATCTCATGGTTAGGATAGTCTCTCAACATATTTTGGAACCTTTCTCAAGAATCATGGAACCTTCCATTATGCATTTGGTAGAATTTTACTAAGGCACACGACATATGTGCTAACATTGTAGTAGAATAAAACTTTTTCAAAAAGAAATTTCATGTCCTTCCAATTCATTATCTCTATTGTTTAAGAGTTCCAATCCTTGGATTTGTCCTCTAGATAGAAGGTGAACATAGTCAAACAAATAGCATCATCAATTGTAGTCGAAGTTTAGAAAGTTGAGCATGTATCCTAAAAAACATCCACATGCTTGTAAAATTTTTCATGATATAAGACTGAAAGAATATGTATAAGAGTTGGATGAATGGAGAAGCCATGACCTACCATTTCTTAAATTCCTATTGTAGTATAAGGTGTTTAAGTTCCTAGAAAAAAGTTGTCATGGATGGGTTTTGAGGGCTCCTCATTGCAAGGTGGTGGTCTTCCATTTGGACCATCCATCTCTTCATTATCTAACATATTTTATCACCTGAGTGTTTCAAAATAAAGCACAATTATTGATCTAAAATGCAAGAACAACACAAAGAATAAATAATAGAAATGTTGAGGGCAATAGGAAAAGTCTAAGTAAATAAACTAGCTAGGCCAAGCACCACTCTCCCTGACAAAGGTGCCAAAATTCTTGATATGTTTTCAAGACAGAGAGAATGGGCTAACAAAGATTTTTAGAACCTAATCTAGATGCTCAAATACAAAAAAATATATACAAGCACACATGATAGAAATATAGTATAGAAAAGGCAAGTTAGGGGTCAATACACTTGGAGAGATTGAGGAACTAGATCAAGTCTATTTTAATATGTTCCTATTGCAGAGGGTATGGTTTTTAGGGTTTGCCTTTAGAGTTCAATCCTACACAATGAATTATATCCAACTAAGAAGAGAAATAAATTATACCAGACTCAACTAGCAATTAGCTCTGCACTAATAAAAAGAAATCATAATTAGCAAGCAAAGGAACAATTAGCTAAACAAGGCCAGAGAGAGAACAATAAACTATACTAGATTAACACTTGCACTAGAATGGTAAGTGAAGATTACACTAAGAAATTAGCTATAAAAATCTAGCTCAAGAAAATAAAAGCAAGAACTAGCTAAGGTTCTCCGACATGAGTAAGGCAATTGTCTTAGTAAATAAGCAAGGAAGCTCACTTAGTTAACACTAGATAAGGAAGATAGAAGTCAAGGTTTTAATAAATTAATTAGGGAAGTGGATTGTTTGGAGGTAAATGTGACTACTGAACTAGTTAGGGACATAACACATTCAATCAAACCAAACAACAATTTGGGATGATGAAGAACTATCCTATAAGATTTGTTGATCATTGGTGGCATAGAGCGTACATAAATGAACTAGTCTCCATTACACTATGTACAAACTTACAATGTTCAACAAACTAGGGTATAGGTATAATCCAATAAAGACCACACTAATATAGGTTTCAACAATTATGATAATGTACTTAGTGTTCAAGGGTGGCATGGAGTGTAGGAGAAGGATTTTTCACCTCCTTTTACACTCCATCCAACCTCTAGTCAAGCTCTTTGCTAAGTACATTAAGTGAGGCACCACTAGCCACTTAGAACTCATGCTTAAGGATATAAGAGTAGATGTATATGTAAGAAGATGGGTTTCTAGATGAGGATCCACTAATTGGTCTTAGAAACTTTTCCCCAAGTAGCCACATATGCACCATTCTCCTACACTTAGGTGGCTTGAATAATAAATCACTACAACAAGAGATGGGAAATGAGACTGAAGTATAAAATAACATTTCTAAACAAAATTATCATGTCTACAATAACTATTCTGAACATGATATCAAAGTCACAGCTCCCACAAAACAACTAACTGATGGAGCTCAACTACTCATGACAATGAAAAAATAAAAAAAATGGGGGAGAAAGAGATATAAGAATCAATGTAGCTCCAATGAGTGATTAACTCCTTATCTAAAAGAAGCAAGGACGTCCTCCTCCCTGCTCTAAGGTAGAATGACATGGAAAGTTAAGGTGGAATTTCAAAACCCTAGAATTTAACATTTTGGAGTGGAAATTGGAGGGAAGATAGAAGGGAAAATGGTAGGGGTAAGTGGGTCAGTCACCTTCAATGATGTTAGGAGCTAGCCTTGTTCTCCCAACCATCACTAATAGTTAAGTAGTAGCTTGGGAAGAATAGGGTTAAGTGAGTGTAAATCGGTAAAATGATATCATAGGAGAATTAGGGTTATGTGGGTAGCACAAACATGGTGGGTGAGTGTTGGAAGGGTCGTGAAAATGGAAAATGGCCTTGTTGTGGTGATGAAATGATCATATTTATTTTGGGTTTTGGAAGTGGAGTGGCATGGTCATGGTGGGAACTACATCCATTGTGGGTTTGAGTTAGAATGAGCATGGTGGGTGCCATGGCCATAGTAGGTCTGAGATAGAATGATCATGGTGGGTGACATTGCCATAGTGGAGAAGTTAATGAGGGTCGTTCTTTGGAAATGACCACCCTAGAGGCTAGATGTCGTGCCTGTGCCAAGAAACATGATCGTGTTGGATAATGAGCACCTCAATCTTGTTGCTACAGTCGTGGTGGTTGTACTTCTTCGCTTGCTTCAACACTAATTTTTCATATGTGATTTGGATTCTTTAGTATGGTTTTGGATAGGTACCATATATGTTTTAGGCATTTATGGTAGCACTTGGATTCTTGAACTAGGTTTTCCATGGAGCTTTTTACTTCAATGTATTGCTTGACCACTTTGGGTAGGTAAGAAGTGATCTTGGCCTCATGTTGTACTCCAAAATCCTGGAGAAATTCTAGACCCAACTTTCTTCTCTCCCTTCCATCAACTAGTGATCAATGTACATGAAATTCATGCAAATAACATCCATAATTGATTTTCAATTACCAATTATTGGGGAATACTTGATTATGAAGAATCGAGATGTGAATAATAGGAATATGATACTAGATGAACACCAAATTAAGGGATTTATCAAGATTATACAATACATCATATTTCAAGTGGATGAAATCAGATGGTATGACATTATATATATATATTGAAGTTGCAAAGACTTGATAAGTATTTTAATTATTTTGTTGCTGATTGTTTGTACTTGATGTAGTCTCAAAATGAGTAATTTATCTAATTGACCAAGTGAAACCTAATAATGCAGAACCCTGAGTCTGTAGATATATTTAATTGGGCCATTGAGGAAAATAGTCGAATGAGTTAATCTTATGAAACATTGAGAATCATGAGAAAATGCTCGAGCCATGTATTAGTAAATATACAAGGATTATTTAGTTTTATATACACTAATGTATTTAAATTTTATTGGGACTAGGTTGTGATTGATTTTTTGCTAATATGTGATATATAATGGAGAATGGTTGTGGTTATGTCTCATGTTGATGGGCTTGATACCCTATGATGTGGTGTTGTGTCCTATGTACCCAAGATGGACCAGGATATGTGGACACCTTGTGAAAATTCATAGTAGACCAGACTATGAGCACCACCTTTGATGCCATAACTTCTACTTGAGGATGTTTGGAGAGATCTAATGGAATTTGAATATCCTTAGATATCATACATATTACTAGAAAGGCTTCACAATAGCTTAGTTGCAGTTTGAGTGGTATGCCTTGATGTGTTGTCTCTAGCACACAAAATTCACCAAAGAAAATTGTCTCTTGGGTTCAACCTTAAATGGCTATTCAATCCACTTTTAGAAAAGTGAATTGATGTAGTACAGTAGGTCTCAATCCCAAGAGACGGCGTGTCAAGAATTAAATCGAATTGAATGCAATGAACAATATCTAAACTATCTAGTGGACAATGATTAATCTAAAAGAAGAAAATAAATTGTTGAACTAAAAGGTGTTGAATTGAAAGGAACAAAATTAAATTGTAAGAATTGAAACACATTTATCAACAAGATTAAAAGTGATAAGAACAAAGAAGGAATCAACTGATTGGTATTACTTTATATTTTCTAGAATTGTTAAAAGACATGGTTTCACCACCACAAACACCATAGTTATCTTAGCCACTTTTAAAATTCCCTTTTATAGATATTTTATATTAGGACCATGGATATCTATCCTATTCATAATTCGATCCCATGGATTAAGCTATTCATAGACCCATGGTCATCGGTGTTCTGTAGGTCCTTTTTCAATCATCCAACATATTCTTGCCATTGGTATCTTCAAGGAACACATGAGTTTTATCTTATGCACTAATCCACAAGTTCAAGGTTATATCATCATGGATCATAACTATCATGGAGAATGACTGATTAGATCACATTATATTATTAAATGGATAAAAACACATCTTTCATATCTTTAAAGGGGCTTACAGATTGCTAAGATAAGATATGGAGATCATGAGGCTACACCCCATGTCCCAACAAAGGGGGAACTACTCATACATAGTGAAACTAGAACAAGGCAAGAGTTTAAAAAGCTAGATCTAAAATCCGAGATGAAGAGATAATTTTCTTTATAGTCCCCCCTATAGGGAAAAAAGGAGGGGGAGAACCCTAGAAATAAGGCTTGGTGGCCACGACGGATGCCTGTCTCAGGATTTGATTCGATCGAATCAGAAAATTGAGTCAGTCGACCACCGTTCATTTTTTTCTACACCCTAAAGTATTCCAGTTGAGATAGATTGCATTGATTAGTTTCTTGATTCAAAAATGGAATTCCTTTTAATCATGGGTCAATTGACTATTGAGTATGTGTTCTTCGACTGGAGAAAATGCCATGCCTTGAATTGGTCACTTTGTCTGTTGTAATTGGCTTTCCCAATCCAAAATTTTGACTGGTCCATACTGATGGGTCAATCGACTGACACATATGAGTTGATCGAATGGTGTTTTGGGAAGCAGAATTTGTAGTAGTTGGATTGGACGATTGAGAAATTAGGAGTTAAAGGTCTTTGAGTCTTGGGCCTTAGATGGGCTGACATCAACCTTTTGTTCTTTAGGTTTCTCAAATGAATGAAGTGATCTTGGACTCTAGTTGAAGGAGTCACAAAGTGCATGAAAACCTACATAATATGACAACAATAATGAGATTTCTAATAAAAGGAAAAAAACCAAGGAAATTGCAATAAATTCCAAAAAATGAAGGAAAAGAGATAGAAAAGCCTAAATAAAGGACCTACATCATGTGATAAAAGGTGATGAATATGCACTCATGATGCCTCAAACTACCTAGAGCATAATAAAATATGTAACTCAATTGTGTAGTCTTTTTGTTTAGGTTTGTTTAGAAAATAACATGGATTTACTTATGATGCACTATTTATTTATGATATATGTTACTTTATGCTTCACATGCATCCATGTTGATATATGTATAATTATCATAACGTCATGATTCTTGACATATTAGTTTCATAGTAATTTGAATAGTACTACCTAACTTTTATTGCTTATAATAATGGTTGGAAGTAATAAATATTCTCATCTATCATAGCATATAAAGACTACTCGAGGTCTATGCCTATAGTTTTAGACATCCTAGTAGGTGACCAATTGAGATGCCTAGGTTGTAGTTGGGAGGACCAATCTTTTAGCAGATGTCAATCATCTAGTGGTAGGTGATGTTTGTGTGTCCCCTGAATTTTGGTGCTACTATGGTGCACCTAGAGATAGGTTATGTTTGTGTATTTCATTTATTTTGTTCTATAGTTGTCCCTTTATTAGGTATGGATGAGGAATGTTCTTAAGGCTATAATAATTTATTACATATTTGAATATGTGTGCCTAGTAAATGTAGTATTTGTTGTGCATGTTCTCATTTATATGTTTAGTAATAATACCCCTTTCTAAATAGGTGTTACAGAGGTCAACACGATATATTGTGTGAAAGTATAACTATAGAATATAAATATATTTCTAGGACCTTGTTGATATTATTCCATGATGTTATTTTATGATTTTTATTCCATGTTGTGATGCCACAATATTTTTTTGGTAATGATAGTTTTTGTTTTAGTTAAAATTTGTTTTGAGTAATCTCAATCTTGTGGTAGTGGGGCGTCACAAAATTTGTGTGACCAAGTTTCATGGATTATGTTAAGGGCCTTAGGCTAATCCCAACTCCATGACCTAAATATGCCATTTTGTTCAATGATATCCCTAATGTGGAGAGACATTTATAACACTCTAAAACATTTTGGCTTGATGTTCATGTTATATACACAAAGGCACTTGACATTCTATGAAACATGACAATCTCAACCTATCCTCCCATTTATCTTTTGGCATGGAGATCTTTAAAGAACTTAAAAAATGTTTATACTTCATCTATAGCATCCACGAGATTTATGTACAAGTGTATCTTCTTGATAGCCTTTATGAACTTGTTATATCTCATCTCATTTCAAACCTTAACAGATTCATTACAGAATGAAACTTGTGGTGTGTAAATATCCACATTAACTGACTCTATGCAATTGCGCTATCCCACTTGAAACTCCTATTTGTCATATTTTTTTTTCTTTTGACACTTATTCTTTGTAGGCATACATTCTATCTCTAGTTCAAGTAATGTTTCCTCTTGGAGTGCAATTTTCATTTGAGGTTCTTTTCTAGAAGCAGGAGGGCTAGGAATTGTGCCATACATTGAGGGGCCATCTTCATAGTTTAATGTCCCATGGGATTCTATTTAATGTTAGATGGGAACTTACCTGTCAAATTATTAATCAGATTGAATAGTGAAGCCAATTGTTGGTCTAATATTTTTTATGCTTCCACATATTAATGATTTGTGTTATGATTGTCCCCAATGGTGATTGCATCATGTTTCTATTACCTATGACTAGTCCCCTAGCTACACTATTATACCTATTGAAGTCCATCATGACTCATCATGTCAAGTTCTTGACTCCAAAAATTTCCCTTTGGTTTCCCTTGAGGATTCCCTTGAACTTGGGGTTTCCCATATTGACTGAAGTTCCTAATTTATTAGAAATCATTCAATTGATACAAACCACGTGGTGCTTGTCCTCTCCCAACACCAAATGCATTTTCCCTCTACAAAAAGAAGATGTTTTTGGTTGGATAGGGAGGTGAAAGTTCTTTGTAGCAGAGGCATTCCCAAAAGAGGACCCACGTAGATATAGTCTCTTATTATTAACAAAGGAGACATTTCCAACCTCTTCTTCTTGGGAATCTTGTTGGTGTTGAGAGTATACTTAGTTTTGAGCTAAATTTCCTTGTTGTCCATATGTGCTACTATTCATGAATGTCTATACTTGATTTTTGGACTTTAAACTTTGATCTTCAAAATTCTAACATCATGGATATCATATTAATGTTTTTGATAATAAGATCCATTTTTGTGTCTTCTTGGACATTGGTTAGTGAATAACCAATGGATCCTCTTCTGTAGTCCCATAAAAACTATTAAAATTCCATGTTATTGGTTATCCTTATTAAGCGTTAAACACCAAAACCCATGGAATTTATTCCTATGGCTATATTTCTTATATCACCTTTTAGATTAGGTTAGACAGTTGTAAACATTGTGGTAACATTATTTTCATCAAATCCGTGATGGGTACATTTGATAACCTAGAAATATTTCCCATGATCTGAACAAGTCTCGTTAGGATTTTGTGCGTAGAAAATTATCTTGTTCCTATAGTAGATGGTTCTTTGATGAGGAAAGAATTTCCTCACAAAGACATCAACAAGATCATTCTAGTCAGTGAGGATTACATTCTTTAAGTCATTGTATCAAGAGAGTGCCCTGTCCCTTATTAAAAATACAAAGAATTTTCATAGATTATATCTTGAGGAACCCTCCAACTTTAGGGGTATCACATATAGTTTTAGAAGTGTATGTGGTCATAGGGGTTATCTTTTAGTGAGTTTACCTCCAAAAGTTTCTATTGTACTATGGGGATTTTTCATTTCTGAGTTCAAATGAGGACACTTTAACACCCATGTTCACCATTGGACGATGCTTATAATTGATGCACTGAATTTTATCCGCATTTCACAAGCTATTTGCCATGCATTTGATACATACTTGCTCATTTTGATATCACTTATGCATTGTTTTTCATCATTGACATGTGACATATTATTGCATAAAATATTTTCTATTATAACTAAACTATATTTATTTATCATTTTTTTATTTGGACTTATGTTCCATATTTCTAAATTTCAGGAAATTGGAGCAGTTCAGAGTCAGATCGGTGCTACTGATAGTAGTGTCGGTGGAATCAACTTTTGGAGAAAAAGAACAGAGCTGAATCTGGGAGTTTTCATGCTACTGACCACTTGGTCGATACTATTGACTTTTGGGACATGCCCACATCAAAGCAGCTTGGTGCCACTGACTTCTTGTTAGTGGTACCAACCTTTATATGAATAATTTTTTAGAGAGGTCAGAGATCAACTCAGTGCTACCGACATCCTCGTCGGTAGTACCAACACATAGAACGAGTCATGGATCCAAGAGACAACTCGTTGCCACCGACTTGGTGTTGGTGATACAGACTTTGTGCACCCAGGCAAGATTAAAAGATATTAATCAATTTGGCGATCATGACTTAGTGACGACTGAACACTATCTTATGACCTAAGATGACTTAGGCCTGTCATATTATTGCCATTCTATTCCATTACATTGGAGAACTGAGATGGGAGAGGAGAAGGATAAGGAGAAGGAGATAGCTATTTGCTAGATGACTTATTCACCTTTAGAGAGCTGATTTGTATCGGAAACACAATAGATCACAACATTTGTCAGAGGGAGTCATCTGAGTCATCTTCTCTAGGGGCTTTCACTAGTTATCTAATGTTTCCCTTATTTCTCTTCTTCCACCTAAGTATGCGATGATAGACATCATGCGAGGCTAATCCCTATTTCCTTAGGGCCTAGGTGTAGCTCTATTTTTTATTGTATTTAATATTATGATTTAATATTTTTTTTCCTTTTTTATGGATATAATTACATGATTGCCTCATGAATTTTCTATGCTTGATGAATATAGCTAATTTCTTAGACAATTAATTATTTTGAGAGAGGGGTTAAGGGTTAGATAAGTCCTAGAACTACACAGTCTATACCGTGCGTCAAGAGAGGGCTTACGGATGTGAAAGCTATATCCTAGAGGATTCATTAAAGTGCCTACCTAATAGCTAAATCCCTACGATAGTGGGATTTATATTAGATTACATAGTGAATTACGCTGCAAGAGCGGTAGGGTTAGGCGAAATAAATATTAATGAATGATGTTAATTGCAATGTGAACTATGGTAAAACCATAATCATAAGAAATCCATTTGAAATGTGATTACAAATCAATTAATCTAGTTCAAAATTCTAATAATTAGTTAATTAATCAACCAATCACTTTTTCACTACGTCTAGTTGATTGAGACATAGTTAGCAATAGTCTTTGGATAATGTTTCCATGAGTTCGACACGCGGGCCTCATAGGCCTATATTATGCGATACATGCACTTGATTTCTATACATATGGTCTACACACATCAAGTTTTTGGCACCGTTGCTAGGAAACAACAACTCTAGCACTACGAATGTTGTGACCGACTGCTCTAGGTCATTTTTTACTCACATTTCAATTTTTTTCTTGATTTAAAATTGAGAATAATTCATTTTTTTTCTTTCGTAAGTTTATTAAGACTCTCTATTCTCACATTGTTGTTAATTTTTAGGTGCTAGTGCATGGTTCACACTCAAACCATTAATTACGGAGAGTCTACACCAACTATTACATATCAGGAGGAGATTTTTTGTAGGGTGTGAGAGCTTCATGCTTCAGTTGATAAGCTCATCCAAACCCCACCGACTCAGGCAGAGTCGTCACGTGCATTATACATGGACCCAAATGTTGAAGAACCAAAAGGCCAATGAATTTGTTGGAAAGATCCAAAACTTAAAGCAATATGCCAAAGAGTCACATTTTGAAGCTTGGGAGCGATTTTAGAACATGCTCAGGAAGGTCCCTCATCATGGGATTGATTAATATAGAAATGTGAAGACATTCTACTATGGGATACATAAAGGGGAGAGGACTATCATGGAAAATGCAGGAGCATACTTCTTCCTAAACAATAAAGCTACCAACTGTCATGACATCTTGAAGAACATGCCTAAAAATAACTTAAGGGGGGAGGAGTGAGTAGCACCAACAAAAGTTACAAGTGCTATGGAATCTAGGGAGTTCACAAAACTCAAAGGAAAGATGGAAAGACTGGAACAGAAGCTTAAGAAAAAATCCAACACCTCAACTATAGGTGAAGAGGAGGATTGCATGTATCTATGTCATCATTTTCAACATGGGAGGTCCTCCAATAACATTGACAAAATTAAAGACACATTGGAAATTGAGTGAGTCAGAATGATACCTTACCAGACCATACAAAATTGGTGCATCAAAATCATGAGGAGTAGATCCACAATATTTAAAATTAGATTTCTCAGCTAGTAGCAAAGGTGGCAACCAAAAAGAAGCCCATTCAATAGGGATTTCCTGGGAATACAGTTCATCAACATCATCAACTAATTTTTTTCTCTATTTTCAAAGAACCAGAACTACTTATTGAGGAGTCACCAGAGCAACACACTACAGAGCTGGATTGGGTGTATGTACCACAAGTTCGATTTCCCCACAGTCTATAGACTGGGAGGGTGTAGAATATTATTGTAGTATGATCTCTCTTCCACCTCAATAGATATAGAGTCAACAAGAAGTGATAAGGATATCACATCTTCATCGACTGTGTGAGATAAAGAACTTCAAATTTCCACCACTATTATGTCACTGCCTCCAGTTCCATAAAAGGTGCCCATGTAATAAGAATAGGTTAATGTTTTGCTTCATAGTGGACCAGTTATAGTTAGAAAGGAGGCACCCACAATTGAGAAGGACCAACCACATGTCATTTCATCCACATGAGATGTGCCAAATTTTATCCTAGAAGGTGGCATTGAAACCAACTTAGGGGAGGAGATCCCTAATGTGCCATACATTCCTCCTCACAAGTGTATAGAGAAGCTACTTGTGCCATTTTTGGATAGTCTATAGTTGAGAAAGGAAGAAAAGTAGTTTAAAAAATTCTTAGAAATCTTCTAAAAGCTCCACAACAACATCCCACTTGCAGAGGCGATAGAACAAATTCCTACATAGAGAAGATTGTTAAAGAACATCATAAAAAAGAAGATACGGATAAAATATACATATATCTTATTTGTTGATGAAGTGGTGAGTGCTATGATACAAGGAAGGCTGTCAATCAAAAGAAAGGACCCATTCTGATTCTACATTCCTTGTTTCACAGGAAGCAAACATTTCTAACAAGCACAGTGTGACTCTAGGGAAAGTATAAATCTCATGCCTCTTGTTACCTTTTGGAAGTTGGGTTTGGAGAACCAACGAAGATGTCCATAACAATCCAATTGGAGAACAAATTTATTATGAGAACGTATGGGATACACAAGGATGTGTTAGTTAAAGTCGATTAATTTATTTATCCTATCAATTTTTTGGTCATGGATATGCATAAGATGTGGGGATCCGAGATGATGTTAGGAAGTTCGTTCCCAGCTATGGTGAATATTATCATTTCTTTGGGTAGAAGTTACTTGAAAATTGGGATAGATTATGATAGAGTGGAGTTCAAACTGCCAGATGATTCTTTACAACCATCCCGTGACAACCCCGACTGAAGAAAATCACCTTGTTGAGCCTAGGACATTAAACAACAACGCTCATGGGAGGCAACTCAATTTTATTTCTATCATTTACATTTCATTTAGGATTTTTTAGTGATTCAATTTTGTATTTGTCTTGTTATATCTTAAATTGATGTAAAAAGGTACCTTGATGCTTATGTTTGGTGTGCATGGAGAGTCAAAGTTGGTATAATCGACATCATTGTTGATACCACTGACCTTCTTAAAAATGTTCAATAGGGATTTTCCAAAAAGTTGATACCACTGACTCCAACGTCAGTGGTATCGAGTCCTTATCACATCAACGTATGCAAAAATTAAAACCAAAGTTAGTACCATCGACCTTTCTCAGAAAAACCATAAGACTACATGAAAAGAAAGTCAATACCACCAAATTCTCTCATAAAATCTCACAAATCTATAGGAAAATGTTGTCGATACCACTTACAAATCGGCGGTACTGACTCATGTATCTCAAAGGAGGATAGAGGACGTCATATCTCACTGCCACTGACACACTAGTCAACAACACTGACATGGAGTGGCAAGAGCTAACTTAATTTGATCAACAAAGGCCACTAGGAACATTTTAGCCACCACCACCACCACACCTCACATGGTACCCCTGTGCCACCTCTTTGTTTGAATTTTATCTATGAATACATAGCCAAGTTCAAGCTTAGGGGGTGTTGGAACAAATTTATCTTTATTTTGTTCTTTAATTTATTTTACTTTTCTTATTTTGAAATTATAGGAGACACATCTATGTAGTGTAATAGTGGAGCTTAATAGATAATTTATTCCATGTTCATATGTGTACCTCTATAATGGAAATTAAAAAAAATGTTCACATCTTTTTAATCTTGATTTGCAATGTGTACGACACCACCACCTAGAGGAAGTGTATGGGTTAGTCAGCTTGAGGACACATAACATGAATGAAAACCTTAATTTATCCAATAATTGTGGATGACCACGGGGTTTGATCCCAAATAAACCAAATGAGTAACAAGACCATAAGTGAGACTTTTACAAAGAAACTCTAAGTTTACCCTGTAAACAAGTTGATAGGAGAGGGACATATCATAGTTTAAGAAAGGTATTGTCTTTTAATAATGTGATTCCACCCACTTTTCATTACATTTCATCCACCACATTAAGATGATCAAGTAACCCAAATTATTTCCTCTTGACTGCATTGCATAGCATAATAGGTAGTAGGATAGCTAGCCTTTTTATTGTATTAGTATGGAAAAAATAGAAAGATGTGCATAACAAATTTCATATAGTTTACACTCTCTTTTTGGAATCATTCTTTCATTATGTATCTAAATAGCTTTCTCCACAAATATACAGTGAAAGGATACATATCACTAACCATCTCAATGAAAAGAAAAAAAATAATGATATATGGTGTAACATCCTAAATTCTAGGTACAAACCTTTCTTTTCTCTTTCCTTGTCCTTAATTCATTAGTCAGCTCTCAAAGACTACTTTTACCTTTTTAGAATGAATATGTCTACTTTTGGATCCTTTAACCCTAATATACTCAATAGGGTTCCATAGAATTGAAATCATATGATATTGTTACCTTAGTACCTTAATTGGGAAACTTATTTGTAATAATGATAACCTAGATTTCTTGACCCTAGATTTGTGAGCAAGGATAGTATTGGATCTCAAAAGAACATGGATCGAGTTAAGGTGGAAGTTTTCACCATAATTGATCATTAGACTAAGTTCATCATATTAAGTGGGTGATTAATGCACAATGGTAAATTTACAACTTAGTTAACCTCAAAACCTAAATCTAAGCCTATAATCGGGTTCCTCATGTCCTTCTTAGCTAACCCCTAAAATTTGGGCCTAATGGGATGTCATTTGTACCCTTAATTTTGATCCTAGAAGAATTTATATAAGTTGGACCTATGTTTTTAATCAAATTGGTTAACATTGCTTGTCATACATGGACCACGATTTATTGGGCATGGTTTTCTTCAATGTGCCAGTTCAGGCGAGTGGGGTGGGACAGACCTAGTCCTCCCCTACCCCCAACTTCTTCACTTGGAATAGGCTATACCCGATGATGATTCCCAGTGCCGTTTTCTCATGCTACCTTCAACCAAGCTGTGTGATTTTTTTGCCAATCGATCCCATTCATCTCGCCATTCCCGTCGAGCCCTAATATAGGTCTCGGGGTGTAAGGCATAAGAAACATCCAATCTCCTTGGAGACAGCTGCCGCTGCCCCTTGCTTCTCTCGACACTGTCTTTCCACTAAGCAACACACCTCTTTCCTTCCTGTCTAGAGGGATTTCTCATGGACCCATGATCATTTTCCACTACCTAATTTATCTCTCCGATCAAGGGAGTCTACTGCTAGTCTCAACCTTCATCTCTGGTAGGAACGTGAAAGCAGCTGTTGTGTTCTTCACCTTGGTTCAATCGAACTTTAGGTAACCATGTCCAACGTCTCATCCTTCATCTAGTATAGTTATCTTGTCATCATTTGTCGTGATTTGTCAAAACGACTACCGCCGCTTGTCCCTTATTTCTGGCATGGTGATCCCTTTGTGATTCCTGGTCACTGGCAACCTGACCACCTGTGCTGAGGCTCATTGCCTTCGGCTTGGCAAGTCAGAGCCATTGGATAGGGTCCCTGCCCATGAAGAGGCCAGCCTCGAGCACCTATTACTAGTCTGAGCTCCAGTAGGAGCTAATAGCGTGAGACATAGGGAAATGAATCCCTGGGGTGCAAGCCCGGTCTCGCCCATGGTACATGTGACATTCATGTCAAACCCACAAGGGAAATATGGGGATTTCATCTTCGTTTGACGTTGTTGACCCGAAACCCATGTTTCCATTTTTCTCTAAAGTTTGCATGACATTGCATCACATGTATTGCCATTAGATTCAGGGCATTATGGTCATTGTGCGTCGTAATTTTCCTTTTTAATTAGTAAATGGTTTTAACTTGTAAAATTTGTACCTTATTATTGGTTTAGTGGAAAAATAAAAAAATACATTTTTGACTAATTTAATGGCATAGGTTTCACGATAAGATTTCCAACCTATAGTAGGGTTGATTTCTAAGAAAGGAATTTAATAGACCTTATATTAATTGAATGCACATATATTGTGACTAGGTTGAGACAACCCTGACCCTGACCTTAGGAGGTGGTACTAAATATTTAGGTCTGATCATAAGGTATGTACATTTTCTATTTTATTTTGGGCATTAATATCTAAAACTTACACTCTTTTAATGAGGCATCTCTTGAGTAGTTATTCCACTTGAGAATTCAATTATTGGACATTCATAATTACTAATTTGAATTCATTTAAATTCCTGTTATTGTTGAGTTACTCTATTATAATGGGTTTTTGAAATTCTCTTGTTATAACTGCATTTTTATATAAAATTGAATGAAATGCTAATCTTACCTCTCTATTTTATGCATGCTACATTTTTGACTAGAATATCCAGAATAGTGGTGCTAATGTACAACCATACTTATATAGGGAATGAGTTTCCACCAGGGGTGTGCGTTTCCAACTTTATTTCTTTTAGGCCAATATCATATGGTGTTATGGCCCTTTTCAAGTATATTTAGTCTACATTGTTATGCATGAAAATGTTTATTGTTTATAAATGGAATTGTGGATAATTGTTATGGTAAGACACTTTTATTATCATGCTTGAAATCTGAATTTAATATGCCTCATTTCTTTTGTTACATTTCTCTTGAACTTACCTAGTTGCAAATAGCCCCCCTTACTTGTGGGAACATCTCTTTTATACTAATAATCCATTACAATGCCCAAAGTTTTTATGTATGTACATACTCAACCTTTTCTAACCTTTATACTTTGTTTCCTATTATCTGGGTGATGTTCCCTTCCACCCAGGTGTAGAGGAGCTTGTAATGGCCTTAGAGGAGGAGCCTGTACTTGAGGATCTAGGGTTAGAGGAACCTAATCAGCAGTAGTTCGTGGAAGTTTTTGAGATTCCTAGGTTTCCCTCTGCAACCGATCCATTAGGTTTTAGTTTCCTTTATGTTCTTTTTATGTCCATGTCGACAAGTTCTTAGAAAGAATTGGATCATGTAATAGTTAAACCTTATTTTTTGCTGCTATCATGCTGTGCTCTATTTCACCATATTAATTTGAGAGTAATTTAGCTCCCCTTCTATCTATATGTTAAGAACAAATGTTTTGGGGAATTGCTATAGTGTTCTCAAAATTTTAGAGTAGGAGTGGTCCCCTTAGTGGGTCCCACTCCTTAGAAAATGGTATCAGAGTGTTAGCAGTTGGAAGTCTAGTATCTCAAAACTTATATTAGGATTTTATCTCTATCTATGTTTTAAGGAGAACCGATCTGTTTAGAGACAAGAGTGGTGAGTCCTCCCAGTCCTGTGAGAGGCTAGTAGATGGATATTCTACACCACTGAGCTCACAGTTTGGGATGCAACACATGGAGCTGCCGCTGACGACACCAGATGTACATGGCACCTCTGGGGGTCACCATGTCATCACCACACCTCCTCCTTTTTTGGAGCACCCTCCTCCACCTCCACTTACTCCTAAGCAAGGGTTGTCTATTCTTTGCCAACTTATGGCCACTTCTATGATGGGGCGTGTCAATGCCATTCCTCCTCCTAAGAAGCCCAAAGAGTACTCCCTCACAAAGTTCATCAAGATGCATCCGCCCTACTTCAAGGGTGAAGGAGAGATCAAAATGGTAGACAAGGCCGACAACTGGGTGTTAGCCATTGAGTCTACCTTTGAGGGCATGTAATTCCCTCCTCACCAGAAGGTCCACTTTGCCTCCTACGTGTTGGACAGACCAACACACATTTGGTGGAATGGTGTCGCCCGCACTCACGACACATCCTACATTTCTTGGGAGAAATTCCTTGCTCTTTTCCTTCAGAAGTATGTCTGTGCCGCCACCTTGAGGAAGAAGGAGGCAGAGTTATATAGCTTGAAGTAGGGATCCCCGATCATTTATTCTTATGTTCATAGGTTCCTGCTATTGGAGCACTATGCTAAAGGCCTTGGAATGGACTGCCGAGCTACACTCTTCGTACAGAGACTAAGATACTAAGTTGGGAAATCTCTTATTCCACAACTCCCTCTCACCTTCCTGTAGATGGAAGATAAGGCCCTCATTGTGGAGGCCTATCCAGGTTTTCATCCCTCGACTCAGAGTACCAACAAGTGGAAGAACTTCAACGATGATCGTCGTGACAAGTGCAACTGTTACAAGCATCACCATCCTCCTGGTAGGTGCCATACCGTACAACCTGTAGCTTGACTAGATGTGAGGCACTTGACGTGCCATGAGTGTGGCTAGGCTAGACACATCATGCCACATTGTCCCAGCCTCCAAATGGTTGCCGCACCATCTCATCCATGAGCACCCCATCAGCCGCAACCACAACCTTGTCCACAACAACCCCTGAAGAACAACAATCAACAAGGACGTCACCCACCTGTTGAGAAATGTGTAGGATGTGTCTTTGCCATGGACATTGTGGAAGTCATTGATGATAACATGGTTATTGAAGGTACTGTGCACTTATTTCAACAACCTCTAAAAGCATTATTTGACTCTGGAGCCTCAAACACCTTCATATCATATAAACTTGTAACCATGCTAGGATTAGAATCTATGTATATGGACTATATACTAGAGGTTGAAACTCCTACTAGTAAGGTTTCTTCTACTTTCCAAAAAATCCTATCATAGACCTGTGTATTTCTGGAAAGATATTCAAGTCAAACTTCATCATCCTCAATATGATGGCCTCTAACATTATCTTGGGAATGGACTGGCTGAAGAAGTTCAAGGTTGCCCTCCTCTATGAAGATAAAAAAGGTTAGTTTGTTGCACCCTGATGGCAAGCGTTTCTATATCAAGGGAAGAAATCCAGGACATCGACACTTTATCAATTCTGCACTCAAGGTGGAGAATATCATCACACATGGTTGTAGAGCCTATTTGGCATCGATTATTCTTAACCCTACACCACCAGTGTTAGATGACATAGATGTGGTTTGGGATTTTCCTAATGTCATCCCCGATGAGCTGCTTGGACTTCCTTCCACATGAGAAGTCAAGTTTTCTATCGACCTCATACCAGGCACATATCCTATCTCCAAGCCACCCTATTGCATGGCACCTACTGAGATGGCTGAGCTCAAGAAGCAGTTGTAAGAGCTCTTACACTTGGGGTTTGTATTCCCTAGTGTCTCTCCCTAGGGAGAACCTGTCTTGTTCATGAAGAAGAAAGATGGATCCTTGTAGATGTGCATGGATTACCATATGTTGAATCAAGTGATGATCGAGAATTGTTACCCCATGTTGCGCATCGATGACTTATTTGACCAACTAAAGTTTTCTACTGTGTTCTCAAAGATGGAATTTGTAGTATCTACTACCAGATGCCCGTGAAGGATGATGATGTACCTAAGGAGGCTTACACACTTATTACATGCATTATGAATTCCTAGTCATGCCATTTAGCCTGATGAATGCCCCTTTTTCCTTCATGGACCTGATGAATCGGGTCTTCCGTCCTTACCTATATAGATTTGTGGTGGTATTCATTGATGACATGCTTATCTACTCCAAGACTATGGACCAACACCATGAGCACATGTGGATTGTTCTTCGAGCCTTGCAAGAACATCAACTCTCTGCAAAGTTCTCAAAGTGTGAGTTTTGGCTCAACGAGGTGATGTTTCTTGTCCATGTTATCTCGGTAGGACATATTGCTATCGATCCTGTTAAGATTGAGGATGTGAAAAAGTGGCAATCACCAAAGAACCCCTCAGAGATATGTAGTTTTCTAGGCCTTGCAGGATACTATTGGAGGTTTGTGTAAAATTTCTCCAACCTGGCTCTTATGATGACGAAGCTGACACGTAAAGATGCAAACTTTGTCTGGACTCATGAGTGTGAAAAGAGCTTCCTAGAGCTAAAGAAGTGTTTGACTTTTGCTCCTGTGATTTCTCTTCCTATTGAGGGTAAGCCCTATGTTATCTTCACTGATGCTTCTAAACTAGGGTTGGGTTGTGTCCTTATGCAAGAAGGACGAGTGGTTTCTTATGCCTCCCGTCAATTGAAGCCTAATGAAGGAAATTGGCCTACACATGACTTGGAGCTAGCTGCTGTGGTTCATGCTCTGAAGATATGGCGACACTACTTATATGGGGTACAATTTGAGGTCTTCTGTGACCATAAGAGTCTACGCTACCTGATGACTCAAAAGGACTTATATTAATGCCAAAGACGATGGATGGAGTACCTCAAAGACTAGGACTTTACCATCACTTATCACCCAGGTAAAGCCAATGTTGTTACTGATGCCCTGAGTAGGAAGAAGGATGTAACTTGCGCTTCTATCAGTTGTTTCATATGGAAGAGTTTAGAACAAGTTTTGAGATGGAGACCTGAGCTACCATATGTTGGTGATGACCCTTCTATGGAGAGGATGAGAGTGCAGATGGCTAGTTTGACTGTCATTCCCACCTAGATTTCTGAAGTTATTTCTACATAGTTGGATAGTCCTTTCCTTTATGAGATGAAGATGTTGACAAAGAAACCATAGTCTGAGTTTTATATTGAAGTGGATGGTGCTATCCACTTTCACCATACTGTGGATACCTAATGTTGTTGATATGAGAGAGAGAGTTCAGGGTGAAGCCCATGGGTCCAAGTACACAATTCATCCTGGTACCACAAAGATGTACAAGGACTTACAATAGGGTTTCTGGTGGAATAACATGAAGAAGGATATTGCTACATATGTTGCAAAGTCTTGATGTGCCAGCAAGTGAAGATTGAACATCAACGTCCTGACGGTCTTCTCCATCCGATGGAGATACCAAAGTGGAAATGGGAGAAAATCACTATGAATTTCATTACAGGGTTTCTAAAGTCAAAGCGTGGGTACAATGCGGTTTGGGTGGTTATTGATCACCTAGCCAAGTCGGCTCACTTCCTTCCATTCAAGAGTTCATACAAGGTACCCGATGTGGCACAATTGTGCATGGATTGGGTTGTTCTCCTACATGCAGTTCCCAAAGTGATAGTTTTTTATCGTGACCCAAAGTTCACCTCTCGCTTATGGAAGCAGATATTAGAGGAGATGGTTTTTGACCTACATTTCAGCATAGCTTACCACCCTCAGATGGATGGCCAGTCAAAGTGGATAGTGCAGATTCTAGAGGATTTGCTGCGTGCTTGTGTGATGGATTGGGAGGTGATTTGAGAGAAACACCTCCCATTGGCTGAGTTTACTTATAACAACAACTACCAAGCTATCATTGGTATGTTGTCCTTTGAAGCACTCTATGGTCGACCTTGTCATTCACCATTACACTGGGAAGATGTGGGTGAACGAGCACTAATGAAGAGTGATGACATGCAGATGATGACTGACAAGTTCTATTTGATCAAGAAGAGGATGAAGGCTTCCCAAGATCGATAGAAGGTGTATGCTGACAAGAAGAGATCTAATGTGAGTTTCTTAGTTGGTGATTATGTATTTCTAAAGATAAAGCCAATCTGATCAATATAAAGCTGTAAAGTGAAAGGCAAGTTGATCTCTCATTATTTGGGACCTTCTGAGATCTTTGATAGAGTTGGACCATATAGCCCTTCCTCCCAATTATGACAAGATTCACAATGTGTTCTACATGTTTTTTCTAAAGAAGTATGTGAAGGATCCTTCTCATGTGCTGACTATTGTTCCTATTGAGTTACGAGAAGATATATCCTATTATGAGTTTCTAGTAAAGGTCTTAGACTCTAGAATGAAGCAATTAAAGAACAAGGAGATTGAGCTTGTGAAGATTCTCTGGAACTACCATGGCCTTAAGGAAACTACCTGGGTGTTGAATGAAGAGATGTTGTGGACCTACCCCTCCTTATTTGCATGAGATTTTGAAGACAAAATCATTTTAAAGGGTGGTGTGTTATAACATCCCCAATTCTAGGTAGAAACCTTTCTTTTCTCTTTTGTTGTTTTTAATTCATTAGTCAGCTCTCAAAGACTACGCCTCCCTATTTTTGAATGAATAAGTCTACTTTTGGATCATTTAACCCTAATCTACTCAATAGGGTTCCATAGAAATGAAATAATACGATATTGATACCTTAGTACCTAAATTGGGAAACTTATTAGCAATAATGATAATCTAAATTTCTTGACCCTAGATTTGTGAACTAGGATAGTATTGGATCTTAAAAGAACATGGATCGAGTTAAGGTGAAAGTTTTCACCATAATTGACCATTTGATAAGTTCATTATATTAAGTGGGTGATTAATGCACAATCATAAATTTACAGGTTAGTTAACCTCAAAACCTAAATCTAAGTCTATAATTAGGTTCCTCATGCCCTTATCTAACCCTTAAAATTTGGGCCCAATGGAATGTCATTTGCACCCTTAATGTTGATCCTAGAAGAATATATATATGTTGGACCGATGTTTTTAATCAAATTGGTTTACATTGCTTGTCACATCTGGACCACAGTTTTTTGGTCCATGTTTTCTTTAGGGTGCCGATTTCGGTGAGTAGGGAAGGATGAACCAAGTCATCCCCTATCCCCTGACTTCTTCATTTGGAATAGGTGATGATGATTCCCATCACCATTTTCTCACACTACCTTCAACCAAACCAAATGACTTTTTCACTAATTGATCCCATTCATCCCACCATTCTTATCGATCCCTAATATAGGTCTCATGGTGTAGGGAAATAAAAACATCCAATCTCCCCAGAGATAGCCGCCGCTGCCTCTTGCTTCTCTCAGTGTTGTCTTGCCATGAGCAACCCACCTCATACCTTCCAGTCCAGAGGGATTTCTCTTAGACTCCTAATCATTTTCCAAGGCCTAATTTCTCTCACGGCTTAGGGGAGGCGGTTGCTGGTGTCAACCTTCATCTACGGCGAGAACGTGGAAGAAGTTGTTGTGTTCTCCACCATGGTTCAATCAGCCATTAGGTAACCATCTCTGATTTCTCATCCTTCATCCAGTATAGTTATCTCATCATCATTTGTCCTAGTTTGTCAGAATGAGTAGCACCGCTGGTCCCTTAGTTCTGGCACTGTGATCCCTTTATGATTCCTGGTCACTGGTAACCTGAGCACCTATGCTAAGGCTCATTGCCTTTGGGTTGGTGAGTCAGAGCCAGTGGATAGGGTCCTTGCCTGTGAAGAATACAGCCTGAAGAGCCTGCTACTGGTTCAAGCTCCAGTAGGAGCTAATGGCACAAGATGCAGGGAGATGAATTCCTGGGGTGCAAGCCGGTCTCACCCAAGGCACATGTGACATTCATGTCATGCCCACAAGGGTAATATGGAGATTTTGTCTTCATTTGACTCTATTGACCTGAAACCCATGTTTCCATTTTTCTCTAAAGTCTCGTGACATGACATCACATGTATTAACACTAGATTTAGGGGAATTATGGTCATTGTGCGTCGTAATTTTCCTTTTTAATCAGTAAATGATTTTATCTTGTAAAAATCATAACTAATTATTGGTTCAATGAAAAAAACACAATTTTGAAATCAGAAAAATGTGACTAATTTAATGGCATAGGTTTCACGATCAGATTTCCAACCTATAGTAGGGTCGATTTCAAAGCAAGGAATTTAATACACCTTATATTAATTGAATGCACATATATTGTGACTAGGTTGAGACAACCTTGACCCTGAGATTAGGAGGTGGTACTAAATATTTAGGTCTGATCATAAGGTATGTGCAGTCTCTATTTTATTTTGGGAATTATTAACTGAAACCTACACTCTTTTAATGAGGCATCTCTTGAACTATTATAACACTTGAGAATTCAATTATTGGACATTCATAATTACTAATTTGAATTCATTTAATCCCTATTATTGCTGAGTTACTCTATCATAATGCATCTTTGGACCCCTCTAGTTATAACTGCCTTTTTATATGAAATTGATTGAAATGCTAGCCTTTCCTCTCTATTTTATGCATGCTACATGTTTTACTAGAATATCTAGAATAGTGGAACTTATGTACAACCATACTTATATAGGGCATGTGTTTCCACCCGGGGTGTGCATTTCCACCCTTATTTCTTTTAGGTCATGATCCTATGGTGTTTTCGACCTATTTTACATTGTTATGCATGCAAATGTTTATTGTTTAAAAATGGAATTGTGGATAATTGTTATGGCAAGGCACTTTTATTATGATGCTTGAAATCTGAATTTAATATGCCTCATTTCTTTTATTATATTTCTCTTGAACTTACCTAATTGCAAATACCCCTCGTTACTCGTGGGATCATCTCCTTTATACATATAACCCATTATAATGCCCAAAGTGTTTTGTATATGTACATACTCAGCCTTTGCTAACCTCTATACTTTGTTTCCTATGTTTTGGGTGATGTTCCCTTCCACCTAGGTGCAAAGGAGCCTGTGTTGACCTTAGAGGAGGATCTTGTAGTTGAGGATCTAGTGTTCGAGGAAACTGATCAGTAGTAGTTCGCGGAAGTTTCTGAGATGCCCAGGTTTCCCTCTTCAACCAATCCATTTAGTTTTAGTTTCCTTTATGTTCTTTTTATGTCCATGTGGACAAGTTCTTAGAAATAATTAGATAATGTAATAATTAAACCTTATTTTCTGCTGCTATGACATTGTGCTCTATTTTACCATATTATTTTGAGAGTGATTTAGCTCCCCTTATATCTATATGTTAAGAATGAATGTTTTGGGGAATTGCTATAGTGTTCTCAAAATCCTAGAGTTAGATTGGTCCCCTTAGTGGGTCCCACTCCTTACATATGGAAGAAAACCTTGAGCATAAATCATCAATCTATGCTAAATTAGGAGGGAAGAAAGAAAGAAAATTAAGTAAAGATAGAGAAAAGGATTCCTTAAACAAAATAATTGAATTTTTCTTCAAGGAGAAGTGAAAACAACTACATAATGTATTCTTCTAATCCACCCTCATCATTCGGATGAGAGTTTCAGTGCATGCATCATTTCACCAACATAGTAGGGATTAGGACACATACATTTCTTAGTTCCTTCATATTATAGGTTCATCATATTTTGTTTTTGCATAAATGATTTGGATGTTACTTGTGATTCTTTTTAGCCACTTACTTCTTTCCACCCATTTCTCTTTATGGTAGACCATATATATGATTGATCCTCTCATTCAATTTTATACAAGGAACTGCTTTCAACTAGTTTGGTAGGTAGAAAAGAGCAATGTACATAGGGAATCAGATGATGCACCAAGTGACTTTCCTATTGACTATGATATTAACTGCTCTATTAATAGTGTTTCATTGATCTAAGGGTGGACATTATTTTTAATGAACATTTTTTGTCACTTTAGAGTAGTTTTTTGTTCAGTGGTTGGTAAGGGCCGATTTGGGACTGCCAGGTGGGGGTAGTTGAGAAATGTAGTTCATTTTATTTGACCTCTTTTTGAATTGTCTCAAATAGATCCAAAGGTAGTTTCACTTGAGGGTAGTAATATTTAAGTCTTGGGGATTTTGGTGCACTAGATTTTATCCACAGTTCGTAGGCTAGTATTCCATGTATATCATCCATAATTGCTCATTTTGATATTTTTTATGCTTTGTTTATCATCATTATCCTGATACATATTATTGCATCAAATATTATCTATTCTCACTGAATTATATTGTTTTATCATATTTATTATTTCTGTAGACTTATGTTCTATATTTCCGAATTTCAAGAAATTTGAGCAGTTTTGAGTCAGCTCGGTGCTACCAACAACAATGTTGGTGGTGCCAAAATTTGGAGAAAAACAACAGAGCTGAATTGAGTATTTTCTGTTCTATGACCCCTTGGTTGGTACTATTGACTTTTGGGATAGACCCACACCAAAGAAGCTTGGTTCCAAGGACTTGTTGTTGGTGGTACCAACCTTTATATAACAAATTCATCAGAGAGGTCATAGATCAACTCGATGCTACCATAATGCTCATGGGTAGTATCGACACATATAAGGAGTTGCAAATCCAAGAGATGACTTGGTGCCATGACTTGGTGTCGGTGGTATCGACTTTGCATGTTCAAGAGAGAATAAAAGAACTTAATAGATCTGAGAGTCACGACTTAATGACACCCAGAGAGTCTCTTATGACCTGCGAGGAGTTTGACTAGATCTATTATCACTATTCTATTCCATTGTCTGAGAGCACAGAGATGGGAGAGGAAAAAGAGAAGGAGATAGCTACTTCCCAAACAACTCAGACACCTTTAGAGAGAAGATGTAGCTAAAACCCAACAGATCGCAACATTCGTCATAGACAGTCATCTGGATCATCTTCTCCGTGGGTTTTCACTAGTCCTCTAATGTTTCCCTTGTTTTCTCTTCTTCAACCTATTTATGTGATGATAGAAATCATGCGGGGATAATCCCCTAGTTCCTTAGGACCCGTGAGTAGCTTGGTTTTGCATTATAATTGATATTATGATTTAATATATATATGTTTTCCTAATTTCTGGACATAATTCTATGATTGCCTTATGAATTAACTATGTCTGATTAGCATAGCCAATTTCTTAGACTATTAATTTCTTCGAGATAGGGATTAAGGGTTAGATAAGACATAGAATGGCATAGTCTATACCATACCTCAAGAGAGGGCTTATGGCTGTGAGGGTATAGCCAGTAGGATTTGTTAAACTGTCTAGATAATAGTTAAATGATTCAAGAGTGGGATTTATATTAGAATAGGTGGTGAATTGCACTGCAAGAGAGGGTAATTCTTGCTAGAGTCCATTGGTCTAGGGTTAGGAGAAATAAATATTCCTCATAGGCCTATATTACATGATACATGTCCTTGTGTAATATACGTGTGGTTTACACGCATGAATCATTCACACTGGCTTGAGTAAAGGATTTGAGTGAAGGATCAATGTTTGCCATGATTCCCTTCCTTTGATACTAACAAAGCCCAATACAAATTACCTAAAATCTAGAAACAAGGTGAAAATCAGACGTATAACATATTATTCAAGACAAAGTGCAACAAGATAAATGAAATATTGCAATATTACCTAAATAACAAGTGATACTGATCACTAAGTCTAAGTAGACCTCAAGGACATAACACTTTTCCATTTTCCTTATCACCAATAGTAGTAATAAAATATGATCAACTCAAAACTTGTGTCCAAAGTGCAAGTACATCACACCCCTTCCAATATATTTGGCTTTGAATTTATACTCAACTCCAAAAGACACTCACAATGATATATTGGGTCTGTTGTATCATATAGGGTTGAACATAGTAATAAGTGTGACAAATAATGCCTAGACCATAGTGCTTATCTTAGCTAAGTCTATATCAAAGGTAAATTTTGGTGTTCATGAGGGAACCAATCATCACACTGATCAATAAAAATAATTGAAATCTAAAATTTCAAAACAACACAAAGTTATGTATCCCTTTTTTGATTAAGATACAATTTATGGAAACCTAGTTTGAGTTTTGATAAACATCAATTTGATGAATATTTAATGCCTTTTGTTCTGATAGGAAATTATCTTCATATGCCAAAAATGATCATAAAATCCTCAATTTTGGACTTATTTGCTAAAAATCTATTTTTACTAAGCTACATTTGAAAAATGCAAAAACTTGGACTCAAAACCATGAATCTTGATATACTAGATATCAACCTCTAAGGTCAATAATTACTAATGAAAACATCTTGACCAAAGTAAAGAAACCCAATCCAATCGACTTCTATAGGTCTATCATGAAGGCACACGTAGAGAGTTTGATCGCAACCTATTGAGCGAAGTGCACAAAAAGCAATACCAACTGACCTCTAGGTCGACTAACCCACTATGTCTAGAAAGATATCAACCACATGGTCAGTTAAACTCAACCGAGTACAAGCATCGATCAAAACTATTGAGCTACATGCTTAATAAGAAAACTCATCAATCAAACTTCAAGTCAATAGTAAAAAAATCTATCAAACTACAAATAATGTTTAGAGATTGATCTCTCTCTCACCCATATATCTTTGAAAGATTTGACAATAGGTCATTGGTCATCCTATCTATCTATAAGCCCATCAATCTCTCAAGGTTGATAGACAGAAATCCAAGAATCGATGCCATCTAGACCAATCACAAGTAGACTTAAATATGTTTAAACCCTATATAGGACCCCAAAACACTAGTTCAATGCATCTTATCTTCTAAGAACACGACAAAATGGTGTTGCACAACACTAAGGCTAATATCATATTAACCGACCTCATGAGTTCCATCAACCTAGCGAGAGAAATTAAAATCTGATCTTGCCACCACCCACTCCCACTTCCAGATTGATAGTTCCACCTTGATTAAGAAAAACCAGCAACCAAAGGAGTATCAACCCCAAGGTTGATAGGTGAGACCAATCAAACTCATAAGGCCATGTACCTCTTGCAAGAAGATTCAACTGAAAGGTTAATGAGAGGAATATGTGGCATACACAAAAAGTGATTGATTACACCAATTGTCAAGACCCTCGTAACAAATATTAATGAGCACAAAACATGGCTTATGCTTCTACCTTTGCATTATAGGGTTACTGGCTCCTCTGAATTAATGATATTGTGCAATAATAGTTTATTTGGTTTAACACTTGTAGACCAGAATTGCAAAATGCCAATATGCAATTTTGTTGTCTAGAGGCAAAAAAGATTCCACATATCCCTATCAACCTGCAATGATTAATTTGACAATGTGCTTATTATAGACCCATTTTGATCAACTATATTATTGATCTAGTAGTCCATCAACAAAATCAAACAAAGGGAAATAGTGGATTTATAGTTCTCTAGGACATGGAAGCCCTCAACTGCAACATTTTAAATTGCGAATCTGGACCCACAATGTTTTATAACATTATGTGGGAGATATGATATGGAGATGATCCATGATTTCCTCTTCTTCTAAGATCCCAAGTTTCTTAAAAATCTTAGGTATCTATTCCCTCTCGAACCTTGGCCTCCAAAGGTTCAATGTAGGTAGGTCCTTGAAGACAAAGACACACAAGCTCAATAACACCACACATAATTACCTTTCTAGCTAGAATCACAAGCACCTGCCACTATATCTACTGTGACACATGTTCAGGTGGTTGCGGAAATCTTTGATATGATGAACGTCCTAGAAATATTTTCTATCAATAGGCAAATAACAATTACCCCAACTTCATGATTTTTGGCAGGAATACTTGTTGTCACCTCTCCCTGGTTGATCTCAACCTTCATATACACAGACTCAAAGATGTTGACAAAGAATGTATTACTGTAACGTCCAAGGATTTGAGGCCTTGTATAAAATTATCTTAAAAGAAATGATTCGACTCCCATATAACCAAGGAGCACCTCCTTTTCAAGGAGCCCATCACTAAAGAACTCTATGGTAAAGTGTGCTCAGTGCAAAGTAGTAATAGGATAAGTGACCAGTCAATAGTTTATCCTGGATTATGTGCAAGTGAGGATAAAACCTACATTTAAGGATCGTAGTGGTCTATGGGGCCATTTTTCATTCTCAAAACTCTACTAGAATATTTTAAAGTGGGCCTAGGCGTTACAAATGGTGTTAGAGATGAAACCCCTCCAGTAGGTGGGGCCCACATAGGTATGTGGCACGCCAGTCTTGAGTCATGCAATCCATGCATGTTGGAAAGGATTGTTCATGGTGATGTTGCCATCCTTGCACTTATATTCTATAATTAGGAGTTGGGTGTCCAAGGGTCATTATGGGTCTGCACTGAAGTGGGGAAATATTATGAGGCCATGTAGTTGAACCTTGACTAGGACGTCAAGGGTCTAAGTGAGGGAGATTATAATGTATCGGGATTTGAGGCCTTGGATAAAATGAACTTTAAATTAATTATTAGACTATCCATATTCTCCAAGGTTCACCTCCTTTTTAAGGATCCCATCAGTAAAGAACTCTATGGTTAAGTGTGCTCAGCCAAGAGTAATACTAGGTTGGGTGACCAGTTGGGAAGTTTATCTTGGGTTATGTGTGAGTGAGGGCAAAACACATAATCTAGGCTAGTGGTGGTCTGTGGGGCCAGCCATCAGTCCTAAAACAAAACAAGAGCCTTAAGTCGTGGGATCGTGCATTAAAAATGACATCACAACCTACTCCCCTCTAGTAGGTGGATCTCGCTAGGGCCTATGGAATGCCAGTCTTTGAGTTGTACAGTCCAAACATGTTGGAAAGGGCTATCCTAGTTGATGGAGCCACCCTTGCACTGGTGTCATGGTCGGGAGCTGGGTGTACATGGGCCATTTGGGTCTACATTGAATTGGGGATAAATTATGAGGCCATATAGGTGAGCCTTGACATGGACGTCAAGAGTCTAAGTTGGAGAGATTGTAACGTCTTAGGATTTAAGGCTTGGGATAAAATGATCTTAAAATGAATGATTGGACTACCTTTATCACTAAGGTGCTCCTCCTTTTTAGGGTGCCAATAACTAAAGAACTCTGTGGTAAAGTGTGATTAGCCTAGAGTAGTACTAGGATGGGTGACTAGTCAAGAAGTTTATAATGGCTTGCACATGAGTGAGGACAAAGTGTGTAGTTAAGGCTAGTGGTGATCTGTGGGGCTAGTTGTCATTCCCAAAATTCTACTAGAGCACTGGGAAGTGGGCCCAAGAATTATAGTTGTATTCTGCAATGATGACCTAGTTTTTATTACAGATGATCTCAGAGCCACTCTAAAACTAGGTAGTTATATATCATATAGCCTTATGGTTGCCTATCAATTCATTCTAGGCCAAGACCTCGACAACATCTATATGAATGGGACTGATTGAAAGGAGTATGTTTGTCTATATGACAACTCGAGAGACAAGTAGTTACTTATTCAAGGTATGTGTACATCTATTCCAAGATACATCTTCCCATCTTTATTACATGACAATCACTAGATGTTGTTGGTAATCTGCACTCAAGAATGTCGTGTTATTTTCTATAATAGATCAAACTCCACCTTCTATTTTGTGGGACTGTGATATATATCCCTAATCGATAGTGCACCAAGATGTATTATCTAAACTTTCTCCAAAGGGATCTTTCCTTTCATTCTCTAATATTGCCACAGCTATGCATCACACGGAAAGAAGAAATGGATCAAGCCCTAATTTTTCCACCACAACCCACACCAAAGATGTCTTTCAAATGATTATTTCTTGTACATCCTTCATTGGATGCATCCCATCTCTATTGTTCATGATGAAGTAGAAGAATGTAAAGGAGTGAAATACCATAGCCTACGAGCACATAAGTAATGATGCTTCTAAAATATGAATTGGGAAATGAAGAACATTTTCACCAGGCTTAACTTGACAACCTCACCTGATTTCATTTTCTTTCTTTCTCACATTTTCTACTCTGAGGACAAAGTACATTGTATGTTTGGGTGGATGTAAATCCAATGAGATAGGTATTGAGAGTATCAAAATTTTCTCATTTTGTTCTTTCTTCATCTTTTTTCTTATTTTTCCAAAAATTTGAACTTTCTCTTATGTACACAATGAAGAAGATCAATTCCCTCCAAAGAACATTGTATTTTTGTGCAATAAAACTACTTTTATATAAATCTAATGTGAAAAAACAACGATTCAGGACAATTTCTAAATTTTAAAATCTAATGGTGATATTGCTTTTATATCTTACTCTCATCAAAATGTTATTAATTCCACTAATGTTATGTCAAATCCTAGAGAATCATCAATGGATTCTTGCTTAAGACACACAAGATAACAAATAGACTCATATCCAATCAATGACACACTCTCAAAGAAAAAGAAAGAGCTACCTTACCATTCACTTCACATCCATACCACAGATGATCCCAACAAGAGTGAGGAATAGAAAAAATAATTTTGATTAAAACTAAAGAGTTGTGCCCTGACCTAGTCAAAGAATATTTCCGAACAACATATAGTTGTACTCAAGAACACAAATATGTCACTGTCAATAGTCTCTAAAATAAAAAAGTATACACTTGAAATTCAATGGTGTTCATTAAAGCTATAGTAATATGGGAGACTGGTACTTAGGATGTGTAATCATTGCTGTAAAACCAATTGGTTTGGAACACATGGACCGTGTTCCCACTAAATAAACATATATTTGAATGATACAAAAAGAAAAAAAAAGTATTATACATAAGCCTTTCTATTTACCCATTAATTCATCCACTTTTTCAAACAAAAGAATGAGAGTGAAAGATATTTTAGAAAAAAGTTGTGTGTCAAAGAAAGTTCATGAATAATATATGAGTTAGTAAGTATGAATCTTTTGAAATATGATGATTAAGAGGTGAGATCATTTCTTGAATTGATTAAGAATTTTGGTAAGAGGTTGGTAAATAATATTCTGTCAAAAATCATCCCTATCATCCTTCTCTTTTTACCTTTCATTATGATTTTTATGTTGTTAGCTTGGGGACAAAATAAATGCTAAGTTTGGGGGAGTGTATGAACATAAATTTAAATGAATATCACATTCCTTTTTTCTAGTAGGAAATTATCTTAATATGCAAAATGTTATCATAAAATCCTCTAGTTTGCAATTTGTTGTTAAAAATCTATTTTAACTAAGCTACCTTTAAAAAATGTCAACAACTAGACTCAAAACCATGAAGATTGCTAGACTAGCTATTGAAATCCAAGTATGATAATTACTCATGAAAAGATCTTTTTCAAAGTAAAGAAACCCAATCCAGTCAACCTATGAAGGTCAACCAAGGAATCACATTCAGAGAGTTCAATAGCCAACCTATTGAACTAAGTGAACCAAACACATTAGTAATTGACTTCTAGGTTAATTATCCCAGCATGTCCAGGAAGCTATCAACCTCCTCAATGATTAAGCTCAACTGAATATAAGAATCGATAAATCTATTGATCTACAAGCTCAATAATGAACATATCTAGATGATATTTCTAACTCATCAATTGACCTTCAGTTTGACAGGGCACAAATCTATCAATGTAAGCATAAGGTCCAGAGCTCGATATATCTCTCACCCATCAATCTTTGAAATATTTGACCTAAGGTTGATGGTTGTCCTATAAATCTATAAGGCCATAAATATCTCAAGGTTGATAGACAATTTCAAGGCATCTTGTCTTCTGCGAACAAGCCAAAATGATGTTCTAGATCCCTAAGGCCAAGACCATATCAATTGGCCTCAAGATATCTATCGACCTAGCAAGAATGTTCAACCTCTTATCTTAGCACTAGCCACTCCTACCTCTCGATCAATAGTTCCACCTTGATTAAGCAACTCCAAAAACATACATCAAAGTATCTTCCCAGAAGGTTGATAGGTGAGAGAGATCAACCTCTTAAGGTCATCGACCTGTTTCAGGTAGATTGAACCAAAAGGTGAGTAGATCGACCTCTCAGATCGATCTACCAGTGTATCGACCTCTTCCTTATCTCGTTACCATTTTCAATGTTTTCTCTTGAGAACCATGACTTATTCAAGTTGTAGTTTGTCTGAGTGATTAAAATCACTACATTGGTTGGAGTATCCATCAGGACCTCCCAACCATGTAATATTTCTTTTCTTCTATTTAAATACATATGTTCTTACAATTTTGTTTCTATACTCCTATTTAAGTGTATCACTCATTTGATTATCTACCTTATGTTATGCTTGATCTGAATAAATTTGAGAGAACTAGTTCAGTGCAGTCTAGAGTATGGATTAGTATGGAGCCACGAGAGTGAGGAGTAACTATAGCAAAAGTCATACATTTGTTCTTTGATCTGTTGGTTATCATCTTGAGGGACAAGTGTCCTTAGATAAAAATCTACCCTAATCTCAAGAGAAGGAGGGTGTTAGATAATTATCATGACTGCTTGTAAAACATGTCGAGAACATATATAAACTAGAAGAGAAGGTTTTGCACGGTTGAGATCGTCTTGATTGGTGAAACCTGATCTTTTTATGATATTCATAGTCATCTTGGAATTTTTTGAGTTTTGTAACTTAGATTCATTGATTTAGGTAAATTATGTTTTCCTTACAAGAATGCCAAAATCATTCTTTTTTATATTATTAAGCTAAGCTATGGATTTTTTATGATTAAACTAAGATAAGGCTCTCTTTCTTTTATGTTGTTTCTCCTTATCCCTGTGTTTGAATCACATAACAATACAATAGACTCTATATCGAGTTATGGACATTTCTTGAAGTCAAATATAATTTTAAAGTATGATACCTTCAACCAATCAATTGTGCTTTCATTTTTACCTAACTTTAAGGGTGATGATGGTTCACCTACCAAACTTGATTACAAATCTTGTAAAATTCAAACACATTTCATACCCTTAGCATAGTTTTCAAGTAGTCAACATTAGCATTAATACATCTTTCTATTGCAATCTGATTATATATAAGTTACAAGCATTTATTTGTATCGAGTTCTGGTTGTATATAAGTTACCATACCCATATTTCTTTGGGATCTATCACTTTTGTGGTTTCAAACTTCTCTGTACCCCATATCTGATAAAGCAACACACTCTCTAGGTATCTCAAATTCAAATATCACAACAAGGTAGAAAATTATAAAAGCAATTCAATGAAAAATTAGAGTATGAGAGTGAACATGTTGCTAATAGTATTAAAGTGGATTAAAAGTATCTACAGTGTTGGGAGGGCCTTGTGGTTACTCCAGACTGAAGTTTATATAATTAACCAATTGTGCTATGAACAAACATTATAAGTTAAAAGAATGAACTTACACAAGACTTAATCTAACTTTAAAGGTGAAGAAGTAAGATAAAATTAGAGTAATGAGGAACAATAAGGTCAAGTACATGTTAGATTTTCTCAGATCTACCCACATTCTTGGAACTCCCACCTTAATGCTAGATCTATATTCCTTATCCTTGAGGTGGTCACCAATCAAGTGGAAATGAAGGATGATGGTTGTAAAGGTGAGGTGAACTGACTTCATGGTCTATCCTCTCTCAAGGACAAGATTCGATAGACCTATGTGGTGATCTTTGGGATGAAGCGATGATGCTCAACTCTTATTCAGGGATCAAAGTGGAAACATATCCACCCACTCTCTAGAATCTAAGATACCCCAAGGTGTGGCCTAGGGGATCTATTTATAACCTGTGTGGAATGATCCAAAGCATTGTAGAGTCGCATGATGGCCATTCCAAGAGTCATGCATAGTGGGCATACCTATTGACATGTGTGGTTGATGGTTACAAGCCCATCGAGGGTACACCTAATTGGGCTCAATAGCTTTGTAGATGACTTGATATCAAAGGCTCTCTGACTGGTGTTGAGGGAAGATATCAGTAACATGGACGTCTGATAGATTGGTTGGTTATGCATTAGATTGATTCGATGGAATATTACCAAGGTCTGCCTGGACTATCTCAATGGATGGCTATCAATGTTGAGCTTTTGTTCCTTGATATCTTGCTAAGGGCATCGATTGAGGATGCCCTGTTCTATTTTGATGACAAATCTCAAATGGCTAACTTGCTAATGTCAAGGTAAGGTTTTAAAGATTGTTCCATCAAGGCTTTGTTTGATTGAAGCGATTATGCATCCCAACTTCAATGTCTACACATCAAGGAAAGAATTCTTTATGGATCTTGATGACTAGCTTGCATAGCCCATTTAGAAAAATCTTGGTTATACTTTAATTAAACAAGTGATCTCCAACAATAGAAAGGTAATTTAGTTAGAAGAGTTTTCACTGAAATAGAAAAAATGTGTAAACTTTGAGCTAAATCATGTACAAAGTAGGGCCAAATAAGGCAAAAAAATCCACAAAATTGGGTGCCATCGCCCAGACAACCTATTATAATCCACACACCATACATATGAATTGGGTCACTGATCATGTAATTTCTTTATATATTTGACTTAACATTCTAGGTTAGATGATTGGATCAATGGCCTAATTGACAAATATAGTGCAATGCTTGTAGCATGTACCACAAACACTTGCTATTTTTTCATAATTCTCTTAATAGGTGATAATTGTTTGCAATAAGAAACATTTCCTCTTCATATTATTAGTTAGAAGAAATAAGGTCCCATACTACCTAAATAAGCCATACATTATCTACATGAATCATTCTATTGATAATATTATCTATTTACACTTTGAGATGAGTGTAGAGGTTTTGACAAATATATTAGTGCCATGATCGGAAAACAAAGTGGAACATATATTTTATTTATCATGAACACTTACTACTTTGTACAACAAGTATGAATAGGTAATTCTTGTTTGCAACTTGTATCATTCTCTCATCAGACTTCTTATCATAAGAAAAAAAGCATATTAATTTTATCAATACATACATTGTCTACATGTTACTTATTACTGTTTAGATCATTGATTTTTATTTTTAATTTTACCATAGAGGTTAAGATGATTTGGTCAACAAGTTGGCTGAGGCAAATAATGTAATGCTCGTTGCATGTATAGTGAACACTTACTTCTTGTTGGTAGAAGTCTTAAAATATTATGATTGTATGAAAAATTAGTCATCCTCAATTCAAACTTCTTTCCTTCAACAAAAAGATCCCACACTACATCCATCACTATATTAACAAATCTAATTGGTGAGGAAATAATTTATTTATAGTTTTTTATTTAGTGTGGAGGTTTATATTATAACATCAACAACCTGATTGATGTAAATTATCTCAATTTTGTTGTTGAAGCATAAACATATTTTTCTTATTTCTAACAATATAAGTTGTTAATGCTTGTTTGCAAAATACAACACTCCCTCTTCATACTTCTTGCCACAAACAACAAGACCCCATACTATTTACAACAATCTATACACTATTGGAATAAATTAGACTCCTTATCGGTTAAGCAAGCAAATATTCATACTTCTCATGTAAAAAAAAACAAACAATTGGAAAAGAAAGGAGGAAGCAGAAGAAAAATATCAACTAAAAGATAGAAACTCTAACTGCAAGGGGAGAATTTCATGAAAAATTTGGTTACACATATACATAAAAAATAGGAACAATATGAATGAAAAATTAGTAATTATCATCTAAGAACTGATGGAGTGACGTTTGGGAGAAAAACACTAAACCCATAACAAGAATGAACCATAAAGTGACTAGTAGGACGACTTGCAATGAAAATAATTTCACCTAACTTGACCTAGATTCTACGTGATGTGCCCTAGTCTAGAACATCATATATATCCCTATTTCATCCTAAACCATACTTAATTTGGCATAAGTTAGCCTGTATTTATATAAACCATAGTTAATTTGGCATAAGTTGACCTATATTATATATAATTTGACCTAATTGGACTTTATTGAGCATATGATATGAGATATCCTTGTGATGAAACGAAATGAGAATAACATGAGATGTTTACTATGGATGAAAAAATATGAGGTGAGTGTAAAGCCTATCTCCCATATACTATTTTAGACCATAGGATTAGGATATGAGGTGATTAACATGGCTAACACAAACACATATAGACTTCTTCTTTCTTTGTATTAGCATATCTTTACAAAATGTCACGTAGATAAAACCCTTCCATATGAACATACATCTCACAAGTAAACCTCAAGAATTTTTCTCATTCATCACCTGATAGATCAAAACATTATAATACATAAAACACTTATTTTTTGCCCATTTTAAAAGAAAGATAGATACAAATCTTTACACTTGATAGTATGAAACTTTGACTCTCTACATGACCTTGAGTGGACAAGGACTGAGACTTCCTAATTCTACTTAAAACACTACTAACGATATTCTATGGAAGGACTCTTTTGAAATACATAACTATCTCTATAACATGGTTACCTAAAAACTTGTTCAGTAGAGTAGGAGATACTAGCTCGGTCAAAGGAAATATACGATGTAGATAAGATAATTCAAATATGCCTTATTAAATGTTTGGAAATTTAAGAAGACATATATAAACTATTAGATACTAAACTAACAAAGAAATAATGTAACAATCATCACGTACTAAATACTAAAAATAATTGAACAAACATTTTCACATATATAATACTAAACAGCGACTAGATTCTTAATCTTTTAATATAATTATTAATTCTCTAGACCCAATGACGTGTACCACAACATGTGTAAGTATCCTAGAAAGCATTCATCCCACCATACAAGACTTAGAGTTGAACCAAGATTCTAAGTCTACTAAGTAGCTACCCTATTTTACCATGTCCAGCTTCTGCGGCTATATCAGTTGGTAGGATCAACTGGACTCCTCCTCTGAACATGGGTACTTAGTTGGATAGTCAAAGTACTCTATCCTAATATGCCTACATCAGTGGTTCGACAAGGATTGACTTATTGAGTAGTAACTGAACTAAGTACCATCAGATCTCTAGTTATTGTTGGGTACTAGCTAGTAACTTTACTAAAACTTGGTGCCATTGATATTTTCAGTTGTTGTGTGGCACCATTGGTATTAATAGAATCTCTGATTAATATTGGAAAGCCCTACTATAAATTAAGAGGTTGTCAACACTAGGCTTAACCCCTCATTCACCACTTGCACCCTACGACTTCCTCTCCTACATGTTGGCAGTGGGTAAATCATTTCCTCCATTGTGTTGTAGACCTCCTTAAGGAATTTATGGTGTTTAGGACTTCTAACTATCTAATGATTCTTTACTTTCTCTTTTCAATGAGCTACTACAATTTTCTTAGATTTATCCTATAATTAGATCATTCCATTTTCCTTTCTAATTTTATGAATGCAACAATGCTATTGGATATCATACTAACCATAAATGAGTACTTATGATACTTTGAACATGTAATTAATTGGACTGCCAACTTCCAATATTGCATTTCACTTGAGATGAATAAATAACTTATCTAAACAAATCTGAGTTAAAAAAATACTATTAATATTTCATACTGAATGCAACTTATTTTGATCTATTTGATCTATATTAAATAGATATTCTCACTTTCATTAATGTATTTCATTTTTAGTAAGAACTTAAGTATATCTAAGTATACTGGGACTATGTGTACTATAACAATACCATTTATCTTTTAGAAAAAAATCTACTTATTCTATTTTAGATATTCTATACTAAACTACTGATGTATAGCTTGAACAGGCTCATCCAAGCATCGAATAAATATCACTAGATAGAATTATGCAATTATCATCTCAAATTCATAATTGAAAATAAATCAAAACATATAATAACATTTCTTCGCATACATTTCATTATTGAGTAAATAGGGAAAAATAGGATACACCAGTGCTTCTATATTTCTCTGTATTTAGAGCTCATACAAGTCATATACAAGTAATTTGGAACTGAACTCATTCAACTCTTATATATTTTCAAACTATTTCAATTACACGTACCATAAAAATTAAAACTAAAACTTACTAAGCTAAGAACAGAAAAGTAGTAAATCGATAAATACATGTTCTTCACGTGGTTGCTTATATTATGTGAACATCATGGATAAAATACAAACTTCCACTCACCTAGACTTATTCTAGCTTAATGATATTAGAGTCTGAGCTAGATAAAATCAAGTTCTTGTCTACTGAGCTTTGATTCAAGGTCCATTCCTTCAAAGAACAACTCAAAGATGGGTTTTCAAGTCTATAGGAAACTGCTGGAGGTAGAAGATGATGAAGAAGGTCAATGAAAACCTTTGGTCGATGAATCATAGAGTTCCAAGTAAATAAATACAAAAATAAAGAAGGATAAAGGATAAAAAAACTACTTACCATGTCAAATCTATAACAAAACATTTGGTTTTTACTATTCTTAGTATTCTTCCCTAAATATTTTCCTAAAATTCTCCTTCCAGTTTGTCTTTTCTGTTCTTTAAGACTTTTTTTGTATAGAGGATTGAAATATAAATCTAACAAAACAAAGATCTTTGAATTCTAATAAGTATAGTAAAAGTAATGGTTGCTTTCATAATTTACTGTTCTAGGAAACTACATACATCAAACCCTCGGTCAAACCTTTGGTTTAGGTGATCAAAAGCCCACCTTCAGATTATTTTCTAATGGTATTTTGAGTGAAAACTATAAATGCATAATTTTCTTATTTTAACTCTGGTTCATTCTTTTTGAGTTGGATTCATAATTGAATTCTTGATAATTTTACAAAAAAATTTGATAAAATTATTAATTACTAATTTCTCAAATACTTAATTTCTCGAATGTTGATAAGTGTTTTTCCACTGACATGTGTAGGATATTATTACATTAACTACGGTTCAAACTTTGATGTGTGCTCAGAACACACGTTTTCTTCAACTTATCAAAGAACAAGTTTAAGCTAAACCAATATGCTTTACTACATCATCTTACACAATATGCTTTACTATACTTCTGAATACATCAAAACTTAACACGAGATATGTATTCAATTGTATTTTACTACACTATGTTTACTGAAGCCCCATAAAATAAATATTATCACAACGAAATGTTGGATCAAGGGCTCAGGGGGGCTGAATAGAGCTTCACAAATCTCACAAAATGAATTAGACCACCAAATTATATTAAATGTAGAAACTTAACATTCAGCCAATTTGATATTTTAATTAACATGCATAGCAAGGATGAGATACAAGGAAGAACATACACTTGGACAAAGTGGTTTAGAGTGGTTCCACACTTCAAACTAGAAGTGAGTCAGTTCACTACGTAGAGGTGGTTAGGCTCTAGGACTTTGCAATCATGATGCTCTTATATTCATTCATAAGATTACAAGACAACAACCACATTCATTCAAGGACTTAATACCTCAAGAAAGGATCTTCAACCTACCAAAGGAAATTACCCACTTGAACCATGGAGTCTTTAGACTTCAATAAGGACTTACCCACTCCATCTTCAAGTCTTTGGCCTTGAAGGAATTACCTATCCTTATTGAATGTCTGCCTTGCCTATCTCCTTCACTTGGAGATCTAGAACACCATGCTTTATTCAACCTTGAAGAACAACAACTCCTTCTCCTTCACTCAGAGAAGATCTTCAGCCTTTTCTTTAATAGGAATGGGGGTAGGAAGATGGAGGTGGAGAGATTTACATGGATACAAGAGGTAACTCACTTAAAACAGATGCTATCTCACTCATACTCACGGATTTGACTTGAAGGTAGATAGAGAAAGGGGCTCAAAGGTGTGCAACACTCTCAACTAAGCAAGAACCAAGCATATATGGAATGAGAAACCATTGGAATGAACTCCAAGAGGTCATATTTATAGCTGAGGGTGCCCCTTTGAGTTGGGGTACACTTAGGGTCAATAACTAGCCATTTTTACCCTAGGCAACGAATCTATTTTTGCCCAAAAAACTCACCAACGGTCACAATCACTTTTTCTACAATTTCCATACAGTGCGATCAGCCAAGTTTCAATAAAGGTAACTCGACCGATAGGGTAAAAGACAAACCCAAATTTCAAACCATCGGTCGAGTTTGTCCTGAGGAAACTCAAACGACCAATGAAAGTTGTGTTTGGTCAGTAACCCCATCGGTCGAGTTCTGTGAATGCACAACTCAACCGATGCACTCTTCAGAGAAATGATCCTAGTGGATCGATCGAGATTGAAACTCGACCGATTGACTTCCTGTGATCAATTTTCTAAAGTGCATCAAAAGTGATTAGAACTTGGTTCTAAGTGTCTCAATCAATTTTCTCATCTTAGTTACAAGCCAATACATCAATACAAGTGATTACAAAATTCTTCTAAGGTCATTTACATGGATTTCCAAAATCACACACTTGTATAGCTTTTGACTTGAACTTGGCCGAATTAGGGCTTGCGTGTTTTGATCCTTTTCATGTACCTAACACCTGGAATCAATCTTGAATAGACATATTAGATACATATGAAAGGAATGGTTAAGTCATTTTCAAAATATGGACAACATATAACCTCTAGGTCATCATTCTCCCCCTTTTTGACAATGACAAACCATTCCTCAAACATATTGAAAAGGATATAGAAATTATACCTTTGCCTTGTGAATTAGGGGCATTCATGATATTACCAATGTGAATTTCTCCCCCTCAATCTATGATTACTTTAACCTACATAGCTAGTCTATCTACACAAAGCAATTATATCATACATGTACTATATGATCCTTTGCAAGTCACATGATAAAAATGTTAAATGAACAAGAAAAGGATCTCATAAGCAATAAATACCAGTATAACAAAGAATAGCAATATGATTGAGTTTCAAGACATTGAAGTTCTCTCCCCCTTTTGACATTTTCAAAAAATAGGGGGGGGGGTATAAGAGCATAAACATGTCTTCTCCAAACACAATCAAATAGATAATCACACATGCAATCTCATATCATATGTCAACTAGAGACGAAAGAAACATACAATCTCAGTCATAATCAAAATATGGTGAAATATGGCACCAACTCATAAGATATATCAGAGAAAACAACTAGAGTGCACATAACATATATTACAACTCAGAAGCATGTTATCATAAAAGCAACTACAAGCAAGAAGTGATGAAAACTGAAGGTAAAATAGTACAGCTCAGATAATGTGCCCAGATGTTTTTTATACAAAATAGCCTAGAAAGATATATATGATTAGCAAACTAGACTAAAAACTAAGAAACAAGCTAGACATCTAGACTATCTATGTCCACAACATCATCATCATTAGCTCTGAGTGCATAGTCCCCGTCTCCATCTGAAGGTATAGTTGTATTGCCTTCATCACTAGAATCAACACCAGAACCATCACCATCATATGAAGCATCCTCACCATCACCATCATCATCATCAACAGTAGCCTCAACATCATCAGCCTGGTCAGGCATCTCCTCGTCTACAGGAGGACCAAAACCACGACCGGGCCAATGAATATTCTGCTCATCCTAAGTCATACCAAGAGCATAGAGCTCATTGTCCTGAGGAAATGATGGAGCAGAATCACCAAGACTAGCAAGCAGGGTGGCCAAGGGGCCAACAAGCAATAGGTAGGAAGAAGAAGGACCACCGATAGCAAAGGGTGGAGGAGCAACAACAATAGAAGGCTCGGGGTAGGGTAGTAATGATGATATGCATATGAAGCATAATCACTACCGGGGAAGGGCTAGTAGGTAGGGTAGGGGTGTGTATAGGATATGCTCATGGTAGACATGATTGAACATAGATCCTGATGCAGGTGCTCCTGGATCTGTTGGTTGTATGCATGTTGGTGAATCATGTATCCCATAAGGGTTTCATTAAAAACACGAAACAAAACACGGCTAGGTCGAGGTGGTTGAGGAGGTGGAGCTCGAGCAGAAGAGGCAGGGGCTGTAGAGGCAGAGGTTGAGGGTGAAGCACCAGGTGTGGTAGAGGCAAAAATAGGCACAGACTTATGAATCATGGTTTCACTGATACACACACCCTTTCTAGCTAGCTTGTAATGATAGTCAAAGAAGAGTGATTTCTCAATAGCAAACTGAAACAAACCACAAATCAGGGCAGGATAGGGTGGATGGGTGCCTCAGGTGTTCTTACCGGAATCAAAACAGGTCATATGGTGTAGAATGTATCTTGACCATTTGACTCTGATATTCTCAAGGGGGCAATACATAATAAATGCAATGTTCTCTGCAATATCCGTTTGATTTTTCTTCGGATGGATGTTGTAGTTGACCACTAAGGCTAAGATGCACTTCTTGAGATCGAGGGAGGGGAGGGTAGGGTGATCTTATTCTTGTATGGAACATAGAGTTTCTTCAAGTAGCGATGAATGTAAGGGAGAGAAAGTTCATTCTGCTTTTAGAAACCTTCAGGATCCAAAATATTGAGAAACTCTCCGTAATCCTTGTGCCAAGAGTCATTCTCATTATCTCTGGAAAAGAAGACATTTAAAATATCCTTGGAGATTGAAAAATGCTTCTAGGCGATCATGGAAGTTAGGATTACTTATGTATTCGGTGGGGATACAAGGGTGTCGTAATTCCAACACAAATTAGCATAGAATTCATGAACTGCTTTTGTGCTTGTCATTGAGTTATGAAAGCAGTCATGCCCGACAGCCAGGGAAGAGAGGTGATGGATGACTAACAACTTAGCTACTTGGTCTATAACCGTTTGATGCCTAGGTCTAAGCTCAAACAAAGATCTAAAAGGGAAAGGACTCCTAGGAAGAAGGTCCTTATACCTATTAACAACTTCTATTGAGACAAATGAAGTGTCATCAAAAGGAATCAAGTGGTTAGACATAGATGACGAAGGAGCATGGCTAGGGGCAGGTCTCTTTCTGCTATGGGAAGCCATGGAGGTGAGAAGAAGGAGAAAAAGAGATCAAACACACAAAACAAGCCACCGAAAAATGTCCAAACACCCACTGTGTTTGGGTAGAGAGATTAGGTCTAGAAGAAGTGGAATCAGTCGACTATTCTCTAGTTGAGAGGGAGAATAGTTGGCCGAACCCAACTTAAGTTGGCTTCAGCCCTCTGATCGGTCGAGTTATAAGAGTCAGAAACTTGACCGATTGGTCCATTTTAGAATAGCTCTCGGCTACAGATCGGTTGAGTTTGTCCTGGGGAAACTCGACCGATGGTCAACCTGACCTAAAACCATCAAACTTAATTTCTAGCCATATGAATGCTAATTAAATTCATTTTTAGACTCTATTATGTATATTGAACATACATAGGCACATATCACTCATCATTGGGTACTATTTAGTGATAAGAGCAAGAAATTCGAGAAATGCCCAAAAAAAAGTGAAAGTAAGCATGTTATCAAGCAAATTTAGCAATTTTAGGCAAGCAAGGTGAGTAAAGCATGAGCAAGGCAGATAGGATAAAAGAAACTAGCTAGATAGCATGTCAATATCATCTAAAGCAACAATGAGCAGTTTAGATCTAACAAAATTAAATTGCTCTCTAGCTAGAGGTTTAGTGAAAATGTCCGCCAACTGATTTTCCATGTCCACATGCGTGATATAAATATCCTTCTTGGAAATGTGATCACGAAGAAAATGATGGCGAACCTCTCTATGTTTAGCTCTACTATGCAATATAGGATTATAAGAAAGATTTATTGCACTAGTATTATCACAAAAGATAGGAGAAGCACCGAAATGTATGTTAAAGTCTTGGAGCATTTGATTCATCCATAGGACCTGGGCACAACAACTCCCGACTACAATGCATTCAGCCTCAGTAGTTGATAATGCCACAATGCTCTATTTCTTAGAAAACCAAGACACCAAGCATGGTTCTAGAAGGAAGCAAGTGCCACTTGTGCACTTTCTATCAACCAAACAACCCGCGTAATCAACATCACTATATGCTATAAGAGTAAAGTCCCTTGACTTAAGGTACCATAGACCAAAGTTTTGAGTTTTGGCTAAGTACCTCAAAATCCTCTTAACAACAATAAGATGTGATTTCTTAGGACTTGATTGAAAGCGAGTACACAAGCCAACACTAAACATAATATCAGGTCTAGAGGTAGTTAAATAAAGTAAACTTCTAATCATACCTCTATAGAGCTTCTCATCTACCTTCTCACCTTCTTCATCTGTATCAAGTTTGGCGGTGTTGGACATGGGTGTATCCATCGACTTCATGTTCTCCATCCCAAAGTGTTTGAGTAGTTTACTGGTGTACTTGCCTTTGTTGATGAAGTTTCCATCTTTCTTTGTTCCTCACCACTTTGCCATTTTCATCAAATTTGTTGCGGTAGACCCACTTGGTGCTATTGATTTTTCTATCGCTTGGTCTTGGCACTAGAGTCCACACACAATTCTTCTTGAATTGCTCTAGTTCCTCCTACATGGCTAGGATCCACTCATCATCTCCAAGAGATTCCTTGATGTTATTTGCCTCCAGCTGTGAGATGAAGGCATTGTCTGCTTGTTCTTTGTTGTAGGAAGCTCGTGTTTTCACTCTTTCGAATGGATTTCCAATGATTAGCTCCTTGGGATGATTCTTTGCGAAGTGAGGAGTGGGATCCTTCTTCTCTTAATCTTCAACTTTGACCACCTTCTTACCTTTGTTGTAGATGTTGAGATCTTTCAAGATAGGAATTAAGTCATCTGCAATATCATTATCAACAACATTCTTGCCAACAACAGGGTTAGTTTTCAATAAACTTGACATTAATAGACTCTTCATTTTTAGACAGTTCAATATTGAAAACTCTATAAGCCCTGCTTGTAGTGCTATAGCCTAGGAAGAAAGCCTTGTATGATTTCAGATCAAACTTGTCGAGAGAATCCTTCGTGTTTAAAACAAAATAAGGACATCCAAAAATGTGAAAGAAATCAATGGATGGTTTTCTACCTCGCCATAACTCATAGGAGGTTTTCTTCAAAGAAGGATGCATAAAAACTCGGTTCTGCACAAAGCAAGAGGTGCTAACGGCTTCGACCCAAAACTTCTTAGGAATGCCATATTCAAGAAGAATGGTTCTAGCCATCTCCTATAATGACCAATTCTCTCTCTCTACTACCCCATTTTGTTGAGGTGTACAAGGAGAAGAGAAATTGTGCGAGTAACCAGATTTTTCACAAAAATGCTTAATAAAATCATTTTCAAACTCTCCCCCATGGTCATTGTAGATAGAAACAATCCGGCAAGAAGCTTCATTTTCAACTCATTTACAAAAGCTCGAGAACACATCTAGAGTATCACTTTTATAAATGAGAAAGAATGTCCAAGTATAGAAAGAGAAATCATCGACAATCACAGGACCATACTTGGAACCATGAAGCATTTAAGTTCTCATAGGTCCAAATAAATAAGTATGAAGAAGTTCAAGAGTTCTTTTGGTACTAAGGACTCCTTTTGATTTGAAGGAGGACTTGGTTTTCTTTCCTTGTGTACAAGGTTGGCATTCCTCATCCTTTTCAAAATCCAATTTGGGAAGTACCCAGACCAATTCCTTTTTGCTCAATTTCATCATTTGATGCATATTCACATGACCCAACTGGTGATGCCAAAGAGAAATATCATTTTTATACACAACTAAGTATCTATCAAGTACCTTCTTTAGAGCATGAAGAACAATAACATAAAGATTAACATTTCTAGTTCCCTTATATATGACATTGTAAGTGAGGGAATCAAGAAGCAAACATTCTAAAGAAGTAAATAGAACAAGATATCCATTATCACAAAGTTGTCTTACACTTATCAAATTGTTATGTAGGCCATAAACAAGCAAAACATTTTTGATACTTAGCTCATTGCCTACATCACCCTCACCTATTACCTTACCCTTTTTGTTGTCCCTGAAGGTCACCCATCCTCCTTTCTTTTTCATGAATTTGTTGAAATGGCTGGTTTCACCTGTCATATGCTTTGAGCAACCACTATCAACAATCCACCTTCTTTTGACCTCCATGAAAGAAGGATGTCGGTACCCAACTCAAACTTTGGGATCCGGGGTTAGCTTGGGGACCCATTTCATCTTTGAGTTGGTCCCCTTTGGCTTGTAAGGACAATAAGTAGAGTAATGATCATTACATTTACAATGAGCAGATACCATTGGGTTCTTAGAGCCAGAAGTCTCTCCATGAAAGAAAGGAGGTTCCACACTCTTCTTCTTACCCTTACTCTTGTTCTTGTTCTTGTTCTTACCATTAGGAGCAGTCCCATCATATGCTAAACCACTAGTACCAATTTACTTGGTAGAGTGTTCTAGGACACCATTAAGGGATTTCTTTCCCGTAAGAAACTTTTACAAAGAAGCTCTTAACTTAGCATCATCATCACTAAGGTTAATTATAGTAGAAGATAAACTAGAAAGATCATCTCTAACATGCAATAGGTCGGCCTCTAAATAGAGGGCTTTAGTATGAAAAGAATCACATTCTAGAGCAGTGCTAGCTACCTCATTACTTTGCAAATTAGGTCTAGATGATAGATCAATAATTTGAGCAAGCAACTTAGCATTTTTAGATTTAAGAAAAAGAATTTCTTTTTGATAAGAATGAGTTTCTTGCTTCTTAGCTTCATCAATGAGAGTAAGTTCTACATTTTCAGTTTTAAGAACATCTACCTCATCTTGGCATTTTTGGTTTTCTTCCTTAAGATTAGCAATAGTCTTAAGGTAGACACCATTCTCAACTTCAAATCCATTGTATTGGAGCTCAAGATCAAGAAATTTTCCTTGCAAGGTATCAATACTATCAAGGTGTAGCTTTTCATTTTGATCAAGAATCTCAATCTTAGCATAAAGATCATCTATAATCTTACCTAACCTTTTCTTTTTAGATTTGCATTTAGTAAAAGATGACCAGCAAGCATTAAGCATATTAATAATATTTTCTTTAGACAACTCATGCAAATTGACTTCACTTACCTCACCTACATCATCACTTGTAGAGGCCATGAGAGCAAGGTGGCATTCTCCATCGTTGGAGCTTGAAGAGCTTGAGGAAGACTCCTCCCAAGCTACATGAGTTGCATCTTTGCTTCTTCTTTGTTTCTTATCCTTTCTCTTATATTTCCCTTCTCTCTCGTACTCCTTGTCCTTCTTGTGGCTGCTCTTGTGATGGCGCTTCTTGGCCTTGGGGCAGTCACTCTTGTAATGGCCTTTTTGGCCACATTCATATCATCTAGAAGTTGATGAAGAAGGATTCCCCTTGAAGTGTTTGCCCTTGGAGTAGTTAGCTTCATGCTCATTTGGGCCTTCATCTTCACTTGAGGAAGGAGTAGGGGACTTGAGAGCAAGTTGTTTCTTCCAAACCATCTCTTCAATTTGATCTTTGAAAGTTGTGTCCTTGATCTTCTTGGACTCCTTTTATTCTCTCTTTTCTTCTTCTTCTTGCTTATCAAGCCTTGGCTCATGAGCTTGAAGGTTGCCAACCAGCTCCTCGGTTGACAATTCACTAAGCTTGTACACTTCTTCAATGGATGTCACTTGGGTTCCCATCCTTTGGAAGATATCTTAAGATATTGGAGTTTATTGTGCCTTTGTTCATCACACTACCAAGGGATACCAATCCATTGATGATAACATTAAGCCTTGTGTACATGTCCACCACTCTTTCATTCTTGCCCATCTTGAAGTTCTCAAGTAGACCACCAAGCATGTTGATCTTGGCTTCCTTCACTTGCTCCGTTCCTTCATAGGTGACACATAGCTTGTTCCAAATTTCATGTGTGGTGTCCCAAGAGGAGATCTGGTTGAACTCAGATGGAGTGAGGGCTGCATAGATGATGCTCACGGGTTTGGCATTGAGCTGAGGTTGCTTCATTTGGGCTTCTGTCCATGTGGAGATCTCCCCCTTTGGATCTTCATACTTTAGATGCACCACCTTCCACATCTCATAGCTTACTCCTTGGAGATAGAACTGCATTCTTCTCTTCTAATAGAGGAAGTTGGTGCCATCGAAGACCAGAGGTCACATGGAGAAGCTTTCCTCCAAGTTCAGAGATCCAAGTGCTAAATCACCCATCTTCTCATACTTGTGGAAGTATCTTGGAGAAGACCTACTCTGATACCACTTGTTGGATCAAGGGCTCTAGAGGGGGGGTGAATAGAGCTTCAAAAAATCTCACAAAATGAATTAGACCACCAAATTATATTAATTGCAGAAACTGAACATTTAGCCAATTTGATATCTTAACTAACATGGATAGTAAGGGTGAGAGACAAGGAAGAACATACACTTGGACAAAGTGGTTTAGAGTGGTTCCACACTTCCAACTAGAAGTGAGTCTGTACACTACCTAGAGGTGGTTAGGATCTAGGACTTTGCAATCTTGATGCTCTTATATTCATTCATAATATTACAAGACAACTACCACATTCATCCAAGGACTTAATACCTCAAGCAAGGATCTTCAACCTACCGAAGGAACTTACCCACTTGAACCATGCAGTCGTCAACCTTGAATAAGGACTTACCCACTCCCTCTTCAAGTCTTTGGCCCTCAAGGAATTACCTATCCTTCTTGAATGTCCACCTTGCCGATCTCCTTCACTTGGAGATCTGGAATGCCATGCTTTCTTCAACCTTGTAGAACAACAACTCCTTCTCCTTCAGTCAGAGAAGATCTTCAGCCTTTTCTTCAATAGGAATGGGGGTAGGAAGATGGAGGTGGAGAGCTTTACATGGATACAAGAGGTAGCTCACATACAACATAACCTACCTCACTCATACTCATAGATTTGACTTGAAGGTAGAGAGAGAAAGGGGCTCAAAGGTGTGCAACACTCTCAAATAAGCAAGAACCAAGCATATATGGAATGAGCAACCATTGGAATGAACTCTAAGAGGCCCTATTTATAGCTGAGGGTGCCCCTTTGAGTTGGGGTACACTTAGGATCGAAAAATAGCCATTTTTGGCCTAGGCAATGAATCTTGTTTTGCCCAAAAAACTCACCAACAGTCACAATCACTTTTTCTGCAACTTCCATACAGTGCAATCAGTCAATTTTCAATAAAGGTAACTCGAACAATAGGGTCAAACACAAACCCAAATTTCAAACCATCGGTCGAGTTTGTCCTGAGGAAACTTGACCGACCAATGAAATTTGTGTTTGGTCAGTAACCCCATCGGTCGAGTTCTGTGAATGCACAACTCGACTGATGCACTCTTCAAAGAATTGATCCTAGTGGATCGGTCGAGATTAAAACTCGATCGATTGACTACCTGTGATCAATTTTCTAAAGTGCATTAAAAGTGATTAGAACTTGGTTCTAAGTATCTTAATCAATTTTCTCATCTTAGTTACAAGCAATACATCAATACAAGTGATTACAAAATTCTTCTAAGGTCATTTACATGAATTTCCAAAATTTCGGAGTGTTTCGATCTTTTTCATCAATACAAGTATAGCTTTTGACTTGAACTTGAGAAAATTTGGGCTTGAGTGTTTTGATCTTTTTCATGTACCTTACACCTAAAATCAATCTTTAATACACATATTAGATACATATGAATGGAATGGTTAAGTCATTATCAAAATATGGACAATGTATAACCTCTAGGTCAACACTAAACTGTATTGAACCACTGACCAATCAAGAACACAAGAAAACTAATTATTCCTTTCATTGGTACATGGATGAAGTTGATTTGACATCCTTGTTATGCTTTTAACCATTATACTCATAGAAGTTTTACCATTTTAAAATATTTAAAAAGTTTCCACATGCCTCCTTTCACATCATTACTTGTTTATCTTTATTCATCCTTTCTCTTTTGGCATTGTGATCAGAAGTTTTGTAAGTTAAAAGGATAACCTTCTAGTTCAACATATTGGAACATTAAGGAGTCACTCTCCTCACTAGATGAGATAACTATTACTTATCTATCTAAAATTTCCTTATTACAAGAAGGGTAGTCTTTTCTGGTGGGTTCAGGGGATTGAATTCCACTACATGAATAAGAGGATAATGTATATTTCAAGTCTTTGACTTAACTGACATACTCAGATGAGAATGAATACACCACAACAAAGATGACCGTGGGCTAGACTTCAACAAAGATAACATGCCACCTTCTTCAATTTTTAAGGCATCCATTACTCATTTTCCTGATATGGTCACAAAAGGACCTCCCTCTTGATATATGTTTAAAACTAATTCAAGAGATATCATAGTCATAAGTAAGCTTGGTCTGACCTATGCTTTTATGCAGAACTCTAAAATTCCAATCAACCGAGAAGATTAGATGTTGAGATATCATTTCCTTACTATGATATAAATATGTAAACATGTATTCATTACTACTTGAGATAGATACCAATAGAGGAACAATCATATCAACTATGGGTAATTGGGTTGGAAGATAGTTCAGATATGGTAGTACTACTAGCACACACAAGCCTTATATAGGAATCATGTCCAGTGGTGTGAAGTTGAATAAGGATGAGTGCAAATCTAATCTGAACAAGTATAGAAGCTTTCTCAAAGTTATCCAAAGGTTCTAGAGTTTCCAAGATTACATAGATACTAAGAATCCACTGATATGGAGTAAAACATGTTGACCTTATATAAGTATATAGGTTATGTTCATCCTATGCATTACCTGAATCCTAACTCCATGTACTATAAATTCTCATATGACCCTTTTTGTTATAAACTTTCCCTAATCAGGGTGGCACATGAAATTCTTATCTTAGTCTCATATCCCACAATTTTCTTCTTTCGCCTTTATATTCAACTAGACTTCTGAACGTTCTTCTTATATTGTCACTACTTTACTTTCAATATGTATTTCTTTTTCCTCATTCTCAAGCATGGAATATATAGAAAAGGAAAAATATGTAGGCTAAGATAATATTATATCATGTCCAACATTCTCTTACTACATTCCTCTCATCCAAGTATAGTTCATGAATATTTTTCATGTACCTTAAATTATGTAATATTTTCTCACTCTACACATCTTCTTCAACAATTTATTATCTATGATCTTACCACCCATGTATCCTCTTTATGGAGTATTCTAATCCTTTTATCTCAAACTACTAAATTTTCCCTTTAATCATCATATATTATCATGATTATGCATTCCATAATTACATTTCTCAAAATCTCTTAGCTATCTTCATACTTTAATTTCTAAATCAACACTCTCCTTAAAGGATTCAGAACTAAGCTTATTTATATAACATCTTTACCCAAGTTATGTAACTTGTACTATAGTCAAAACATTTCTCGTCACACTAAATTCTTACATTTCTCCCAATGTTCATTGTTATATAGCTTACTCATTTATATAGCACTATCGATTCATTTCCTAGACAGATACAATAAAAAGTATCCATTCAAGTACATTAAAGTAGAACAACTAATTACTTAACATGGCATAAGTTTTTAGACAAAATCAAAAACATTTATTAATAAAGGCACATATCAACATATCCCCCTCTTATCAACTATCCTTTCTTTGTAACAAGGTTTCTTCTTCCCCTATCCATACACAATTCTTTTCTTTCTAATAAAGGTATTGATAAGGCCCATTCTAGCATCCCTTAGCCTTAATCTTGTAGTGAAGGAAGAGTCTCTATTGCATCTTGTTTTCTTATTATGATCTCATCTTCTGAATGTCATGTATTTTTTTTATACTTCTGGAAATACTTCTTCTTAATATATTCGTCAATATTCTTCATCTCTTTTCCATTTCAAAATTTTAATAGTATATTTCATCAAAGTATATAATCTATTTCTCTTAACTTGTTATTTGTTTATCATTTCTTTATATTTACATTCATGTCTCACTCTCTAAGTTTCCTAATTTATCATTCTCTTTATATTTATATTTTGTAAAACAAGCATCCTCTTGTATATTTCCTATTCTAAGCATTCCCTTCTATTTAGAATAATATTTCTTCCTTGAACTATTATTGAAACTTATCTTGTTCTATTCCTTCTCTTTTTGCTAGGGTTAATTGACTCTAAATCTAGATATACCAAGGGTTCTTATCATCCCTTCCTTTCGATCTCAACAGCATAGTGTACACACATTTTCATTTCATCTTGGATTTACTTCATCTAAATATTTCTCTTAATAGGTTGTTAATAGGAGTCCTTAGATCCCAACAATGTACCCTTCCGGTCAGACAAAATCAAACATGCAGTCATGAAGCCAAGAGCTAATGGGGTTACATAACAAAATCAAAGCACTCGAGCTTAATCTTCCTACATTAATGGTTGCTCAAGGGATGACTCACCTAGTAGTAATTAAATTGAGTACCACCAGGATCTTCTATTACGGTTCGACACTTATCTATAACCATACCGAAACTTGATACCACTGAGATCTCTAGTTATTGTTATCACCAGAATCTTCAATTAATATTGGATACTCCTATTATAAATCAAGAGGTCATCCACACTGGTTTTAACCTCTCATGCCCCACCAACACATTCTGAATTCCTCTCCTGGACACTTCCAGGTAGTAAGTCATTTCCTCCATTGTGGCACAAACCTCCACAAGGAATCTATGGTGTTTAAGGCATTTAAGTGTCTAATGATTTTTTAATTTTGCTTTTCAAGGAGATTCTTAGATTTAGCCTATAATGGGATCATTTTGTTTTCTTTTCTTATTTCTATACTAAAAAATGTTATTGAAATATCATACTAAACATTTATGACTACTTATGATACATCAAACTAACTTCTAATATGCCTGCTAACTTTGATTATTGTATTTCACTTGAACTGAATAACAACTTATCTGAACAAATCTCAGTAAAAATAATACTATCGATCTTTCATATTGAATGCAATGTATTTTGATCTATCTGATTGTCTTGAACTTATCTTCTAACTTTCAAAACTATATATCACTTGAATTGAGTATTGTATTTCACTTTCACTTAACAACTTAAGCATACCTAAGTATACTAGTACAATTTGTACTATAAAAGTACCATTTATCTTACTTACCAAATGCTACTTTTTATTTTTTATCTGATCTGTACTAAACCACTGAGATGTAGCTTGATCTGGCTCCACCAAGCATCAAATAAATATCATAGAAAAAATTGCACTTATAATCTCAAATTCATTATTGAAAGGAAATCAAACCATATAATAACATTTCTTTGCATGCCTTTCATTAGTAAGTATTTAGGGAAAACTAAGATACATCAATTCTTCTAGATTTCTATGTATCTTTATCTCATACAAGTCATATACAAGTATTTTAGAAATGAAATCATTCAACTATCATATATTTCTAGCTATTTTAGTCACCTGTATCGTAGAAATTTGAGAAAGAACTTCTTTTGGTCAGTTTTGTTTCTTTACAAATTCGAGCTAGAACTTAGCGAGCTAAGAACAATAAATAATTAAATAGAACAATACATGGTCTTCACGTTTTTCTTATATTATATGAAAATAATGGCAAAAGGAAGAATTTTCACTCACATGTACTCGTTCTAACAAACTGATCTTTGAGTTTGAGCTAGATAAACTCGGATTCTTCTCTACATAGTTTTGATTCGAGCTCCATACCTCCAAACAACAACTTAAAAATGGTTTTACCATTCAAAAGCTCCACCTAGAGGTTGAAGACAAATAAGGAAGGTCAATGAAACCTTTGGTTGATGAATGATGGAGTTTCAAGCAAGGGAATACAAAGAGAAGGAAGGATCAAAGATCAAATACTAGTTACCAAGTCAAATCTATAATGAAATTATTGGTTTCTATTGTTCTTCATGATCTTTACCAATGATTTCCCTAATGATATCCTTTTGGTTTGTCTTTTCTATGGTTTAAGGATTTGGTTATGTAGAAAAATTGAAATATAAATCCAAGAAAACAAGTTTCATCAAATTCTGATAACTATAGTTGAACTTATGTCTTTTTCATGATTGGCTGTGCTAAGCAGTTGGATAGGCCAAACCATTGGTCAAACCTTGGATTTTCACCATTGTAAAGCCCACCGTTAGAATCCTACCTTTGGAAGGCCAGCCTTAAGTTTGTCATCTGACGGCCATTCTAAGTGAACTAAAAGTACCATAACTTTATTATTTTAACTATGAATTGGTTCATTCTTTTTGTGTTGGATTTATAATTGAAATTTATAGAATTATACAACAAAAGTTTGATAGCACAATTTGTATGCCATCACAACAAGAAGCATTAGGCAGCATATTCCAGGATGTTAGGAAAATATTTGAAGGCAACATGATTTGTATATAAGACAACACTCAAAGAAATAGGCATCTGGGGACAAGTTTGCGATCTTCTAGTAGGTTCTAATTCACCCAACCTCTATTTTCAAGAGCCAATACCTTACTATGAGATTAATCAAGAGTTATGTCATCCACTAAAGAACTTTTGGTGGTACCAATTGACTAGAATATAGATGGAAGACGTCGCCAGATTCAAGTCTCCCTTTTCAACAAATGCAAAGTTCTTTAAGAGAAACTGTTGAACAAGATTTTATATGCAAATTAAGCAGACATTGAATCTACAAACTCTAGCACACCAGACAAGGATAATTTGTACTTCAAAGAACAAGTCCAATACAAGTCATACATTTCTAAGGCCCCAAATGTTCATTCGAGCATGTGGCATATCATTCAAAAAAATCATTGCCAACATCCTCTATACAAGGTCATATATTGACAAAATCTATCATCACAAACTTTACATTCTATCTTGCATTATGAAGGGGAAGCCTATTGACATTGGCAGGATACTCATAGATAGATGGCTTTCCATAGCAGCCTTCACACAAAAAGACTATTGCATGGGTAGGTTTGTAAGCCTTTCTCCATAGAATTTGGACACCTTATTTCCCTTAAAAAATGTAACTTAAACCAAAGGTGAGTGACTCATCAACATCAAATATCTAGTCTATACAAATTCTATCATCAGCCACAATGGCATGCCTCACTATTAGTTTATGAGGACCTATATTCTGTTCCCACTTCCAAATTTCAACATCTATGACACACGGAAACTACTCTAAACAAAATTTGAAGTCAAACATATGATCACCCAACCATGGAAATCTACTTTAGACCCCATACATACATATGATGCATCATCCATTAGACACCACCCAGTGACAAGAGTGCCATGAGAGACCATCTCTATCACATAGAAGACTTTAAAGAGAGTGGCTGAGATGAGCTAGTGCCCCCCATATATGCAAATCCATCACCTCCATCTCCACGACATACACAACAAACAACAAAACTGACTATGCTCGTACAACAACAAGTATGTTTAGTAGAGTCAAGGTGTAAGACTACAAGACCCAAGTAGGTTCCACCACTACCTCTCTTCACCCCCTCCATCGTGATTGTTGTGCTAGTACATCCTACTTGTCCTCAATCACCCATCCAAGAAGTTCATGACATCGTTCCTTCTCTACCATGACAGTCCTACGAAGATCACTTCTCTAATGACCATCACCATGGTGCTCTCGATGGAATATTTGATCACCTTTGTGATTTAACCAAAGAAAACACTACTGATATTCATAAAGTAACAATATATGTAGGCAATTTGTTAGCACGGGTTGTAAAGCTCACCAATGCCATATCTGATCTTCGACATCTTCCATCCCTAGTAGAAACCTTAGAGATCAAAATTGATGCTATGGCTACTCTTCCCCTGACAAATGGCTAAAATATTGATATTAAAATGGGAAATGGATAATTTTGGGAAGACCAAAGAGGAAGATATCTATAGGAAAAGAGAAGAACAAGTTGTAAAGAACCACCGGCGGTGCGAACAATTTTCCCAAACAATGGAGAGGGAATTTTTGTCACCATATTTGTCTTTTCTAGATACTTCTTACATTCCTATCACCTCAAACACCGCCTCTCTTCAAAAGATTTGACTAGACTTCTAGACCTTACATCTCTAAGTGTAGCAGAGACTCACATGACCAACAATGGTAAACATGCTACTACATCTATTGTGGATCAGGAGACCACACCATCTATTGCTCCAACCCAAATCCCTCTAGTTAATAATAACATAGGGAGTTGTTCTTCTATAGATCCATCATATGTCAACCAATTTGAGGATATATATGCACATTTTTGCGATAATGAAATTCCACTTTCTCAGCTATGGCCTGACGACGACCTCCCTCATAAGGCCTACTATGAATGTTGCATGATATCTTACTAGGGGATGGAAACCCAATTTGTTCACTCCATAGTGAATATATTGATTATGAGGAGGCCATTTCATTAGGCACCAATTAGGAAGACCAACCACTTCAATATGATGCTAATTGTCTAGAAGAGGATAGCCATGCCTCCTCCAATGAAGATGATGGTGATCTGGGAGGAATTCTCTCCCATGTTGGTATCTATCTTCCAAATCCTATCTTCCCTAAATCAACATTACCCCTTCAACTACAATTGCCTCAAAGAATGAAGGACATGGACTTGGACTGCCTGCATGGGATGCAAGTTCCATATGTCTTTGTCTTGCAAGATATTTTGGATGATGGGTTGGATGGAAAACAAATTATCTATCATAATGGGACGTAAGCTCTTACTAGGCATGCATTATGCAATATATTCTACAACCTTTCCATGATAAATAAGAATCATTTCACCATGTTGGAATCCATAATATTATAAAATGTGATTCTTGGTGACGAAGAGTGACCATTCTATAATGCCACACCATCTCTCGCCGATTTCCTATACAAAAGCAGTTGATTGCACTAGATGTTGAGACTCTCATCACAAATATTAATGGGAAGACAACATTGTTTATCCTTTTACCTTTTCATTATAAGCGTTACTAGATCCTCTACACTGTTGATCAAGTGAAATGAAAGATTATTTTGTTCAAAACCTACTACGCATAATTGTAGAATGTCAATATGCAATTTGTGATCCAAACACAAAAAAGATTCCACATATCTGTATATGCATGCAAAGCATAGTTTGATGTTTGTAGCTATTATAAACCTAGTTGGATCAATTATATTATCAAGACCTTAGTCCATCATCAGAATTCTGACAAGGGTGACAATGCATTTATAGTCCTTTGTGTGATGGAAGCCCTCAACTGTGGCATACCAATTGTGAGTCTAGACCCACAATGTTTTACAACATTATGAGGGTGATATGCAATGAAGGTGATCCATGATTTCTACTTCTTCTAAGATCCCAATCTTCCTCAAAATCTTGGGGATCTATACCCTCTCATTCCTCAGCCTTTAAAGGTTCTATTTAGGCATGTCATTGAATATAAAGAGGCAGCACAAGCTCAACAACACCACATATAATTATCTTCCTAGATAGAATCATGAGTACCAGTATTCTCTTTGGTATAACACATGTTCAACAGGCTACCAAAATATTTGATATGGTGAATGAGTGTGAGACATTTCCTATTTTTGGACCAGCAACAACTATTGAGCCAGACCTCACCAACTTTAACAAGAGTACTTGTCATAATCTCTCCCAGGATGATCTCAACCTTCTTCTATAGAGACTCAAAGATGGAAATGAAGATTTTACCATATCCCCTCTCAAGGACCCAGTTGTTATGAACTATGGCCTTAGAGATATTCTCAAACTATGCGATTATATATCACATTGCCTTATGGCTACCTATCAATTCCTTTTCGGCCAAGAACTCAATGACATCTATATGGCAAAACATGATTTAATAAACGATCTTCGTGCACAAGACAACTTAAGAGAAAAAGAGTTTCTTATTCAACATCTACATGCATATATTCCATTATACATCTTCCTACCTCTATAACATGAAAATCACTAGAGGTTGATGGTAATCTTAACTCAGAAACACCGTGTTATTTTCTATAATTTCTTAGACTCTACCTTCAGTTTTGTGGGACTCTGGTACTCTTCCCAAATAGAGAGTGTACCTGAACGCATTGTCTACACCTGCACTAGAGGGATCATTCCTCTCATTCACCAATATGTTAACAACTATGCATCACATGGCAAGAAGAAATGGATCAAGTCCCAATTTTTACACCACAACCTGCAACAAAGATGTCTTCCAAATGATTTTGGCTTTTACATCCATCATTAGCTTTACTCCAACACTATTCTTTATGCTGAAGTATACATATTTTGAGAGAACTACCATAGAATGTGTTGAAAATATACAATTATGCTTTCAAAATCTGAATGGGCAAATGAAGAACATTATCGTCAGGCTTGTCCCGTCAGCCTTGCCTAATTTCATTTTCCTTTCTTTCTTACATGTTAGTATATTTGATTAGTTGGGCATAGGACCATTGTTTTTCCCTTTTATCTTTTTGGCCCATATACTCCTTGGCTCATATATATAGAAGACCCAGTACTCTTATTTGTTTTACTAAAAACAACTTATTCTACATGGTATTAGAAGTAGGGTTCTAACTCTATCCTTTCCTCTCCTTTTATTTTTCCTCTTCCCCTCTCCTTCTCCCACTCGACAACAAACACTACCACCACCTTCCCACCCGCCCACTGTCTGCGTCCCTCAACCCTTCTCTCCCTTTTCCTGTGCCTAGCCCTCCAGCAACATGTCGTATCATGGCAACTCGATGGTCGTAGGTGCGGCCAGTAAGGGTTGGCCTTCAGGTAACAACAATGTCAAAGTGGAAGCCATGATAATCTCTTGTAGAATGATCCAGAGAGATTTCTACTATCTTTCCTATCTCCTTGTTTATGTTTTAGTTCCAAAAAGTTGAAATAGGCATATAAAAGAGCATATTCAAAAGACTCCACACTAATTTATAAAGCACATAAACAAAAAGGGGTAAAGCTTTACTTTTTTCTTCCTCTCCGTGTGGTTCTCCTAATCCACATGGCGGAGTGATTTTCTTAAAATTAGGTAATTTATGTTCATTATCCTACTAAACCATTAATTTAGTATTGCTTCCTATTTTCCTATCAAGATCCATTACAATAGTGTCACTCCTCTTTCTACCGAGTTTTATTCTAGATCTACTTCTTTCTTCCTAATGAGTTCCATTTCATTAGTACTACTCCTCCTATGAAATTTTCATTCCAGTAATATTCTTGTTTTGTTCTTTTGTATCATGCTACATTCTGATACCTTTACTTTCTGTTTGTATTGCGTTACATTCTGGTACATTTCAACCTATTTTTACCATGCTATTACCCAGTACCTTACTCACCTCATCATGGGTGATGATGCTAAAATGACAATCATTTATGATGATATGTCCCACAAATATATCATAAAACTTAATGATGTCAACTTTCTTCTTTGGATGAGTGTTGTTCAATCATTTCTCATATCACAGGGTAAATTCAAGTTTAGCACTGTGAATGCCCCGACCGTACCAGATACTGCCTAGACTATAAGCAACAACTAGGTTCTTTCCTGGCTTTGGGGGTGCATGGCACCTAACTTTGTAGTCAAGTACATGTGGCACAAGTACACCAAAACAATGTGGTATAAAATGAAGTAGTTCTTCACTCAAGAAGACAACTGGTTGCACATCTACATGGCCATGGACAAAATCTTCTCTGAATAGCAAGGGAGTTGACCTATCCAAGTACTATTATGCAATGAAGGCCCTATCCAATCAATTGAATTTTTTTCTTCCCAATGACCTTTGCTGAGGTCACCAAAGAAAGAGAAACTCTCCTTACTGGATGCTTCTTCAAAGATTTTGATCCTTATTTTGTTTCTATTGGAGAGCTACTCTTAGTTGGTGCAACCCTTCCATCCTTGAACCAGACATATGCATGTCCGACCTAGTTTGAGATGTGTTCTCCTCACATATCTCCTACTAGTGAATCTGAACCACCATCAGTAATAGATATGGTAGCCAGAGGCCATGGTTGTAGATGAGGCCAACACCCACACACTTATTATGGCAAGATGGGCCACTGTCTGCCACCCAAAGCATGACTATCCAGAATACTATGGGAGAGGATGTGATAGGGGTTCCTCCCATGTTGCTCAACCACCTTCCCACATTGCTCAAGCATCTACCCTGACAATTGGTCATGCACCTCCTTCACCCCATGAATCTTCTCAAACTTCTCATGTCTCATTATCTGATGATGAGTATGACCACCTTCTCCAAGTTGACCAATATAATGGTGATTCTCCCCTCAACAACAACATTACCACTTCTACCTATTTTGATTGGAAATTCGAGGATTCACCTACTGCTGGCTATTCTACTCACCTAAAAACTGGTTCTCAAGGTAACTTTACAACCTCCATGCTTGCTGTCAGTTGTAACTAGATTATTATCTATGTGTATGGCCACTTGGTTCTCACAGTATAAAGTAACTAAAGTTTTAAAAGGAATTCCAACTCAGTCAAGATGGACTAGATCCGTTGTAAATCACATCATGCATGAGGCATAGCCCGATATTCTTCCTTAGTGCTTGAGAAAACTACCATCACCCATTTTTTACTCTTTGAAGAAACTAGGTGAGTTTTGATTATGACACAATAACCAGAAGTCGATCGTCAATATGTAGAATCACCAACCCAATCTGCATACATATCGAGAGTTAGAGATACCTTGGACTTAGGACGTTTGTAGAGAAATCATCATATTGGAGCACTTTTGAGATAGTGAAGAATGCACTAAACACTAGACCAGTGGACCTGTACTAGTGCATGCATGTGTTGGATGACTACCCCTACAATGTAGGTAAAATCTGGTTGAGTAATAGTCAAGTAAATCATCTTCCGGACTATATGATGATACTTGTATGGATTAGTAAAGAGTTCCCCTTCATGCATAGACTTTTTATGATAGTCTAATAGGGTAGAGACTAGTTTGGCTTATGTAATGTTGGATTCTTGAAGTAGGTCCAAGACGTAACATCATTGTGACATTTTGATCACCGAAGCTTAACATAGGACTTTGATTCTGAGGAAGTATTGCAGGGTGCCAAAGTCTTTTGTATGGAAATATGCATACATTGACTGCTTGAGATGGGATATCCCCATCATATCATCATCGGTTATGATTGTTGGTAAGTATGCCCTGAGAGCCAATCATGATATGATTGGTGGGATACATTAATATTGATTTGATAAGCATCAAAGGCAAGCTTCCAATTCTTTCTGGTTTAGTCATATGAGATAATGATAGAACAGATTGAATATATAGAGAATGACAATACTCAATGATGTATGCTTTCAGGTTCAAGACCTGAACGATGAGATCATACATATGCTAAGAGTTTGTACATTCTTATTATGTACCTAGTCGGATATCATTGTGGAAGGTAGATAGACAACAATGACACACAAGACTAGTTTGTGGTGTTGGTTGATGACATAATCTCATTAGTCATGATATGGAGATATCAAACCAAACACATAGGTACTTGTTGGAGAACAAGTGTACGAGATAGACCCACTGTGAGTTTGACACATGGAACTGTGACATGGTAATCACAAACCGTTCTCATAGTGATGGTGGTGAGTGTGATTCTTTGACCTGAAATCACTACACTCAACACATGTCGTTGGGTACACTTTGACATCATCAAACGCAGTCCTAAAACATGGGTTGTTATAAAGGTGATGATTGGGTGGCTTTGACACATGGGGCTTTTGAGGATTGAGTGATAGATATGGGATTTGTCCCTCCTGAGGGAGTTTGATATCCATGGCCACTTGATGAGTAGGATTGAGATAGGCGTGCACACACATGTGTGAATCAGTATGCAATATTGATGTCATACATATCTCCTCCAAACTACTCTGAGATCAAGAAAGTGAATGAACGTTGACAGGATGACTGTTCCATGCCTTGAGTTCATTCCGGATATCAGTGACAAAGGAAATTTACATTCGCTATAACACCATTCACGGATTGTAGGATTGAAAGTTGTTCTCCAACTTTCCTTTTCACTTGGGTAGCACTGATGTGCGCTAGGCACCGCTCTTTGCTTGGGAAGTCATAAGTGTTATGGACTTTCACTACCAACGTGAAATGGACCTCTAGGGTCACACACATAGGATTTAACCTGGAAGAGGATTTTATCCACAAGTAATGTTTAGATTGATTACTAAAGTGGTTTAGTAGTTCAATTAAACACTCAATAAATTGATAGCTCAATATCATAGTGTTTAAGGTGTTGGACCGATTGATTAGAGTATCAGATTGATTGAAACTGCAATTGACTGATTTTGCATAGTCTTCACTTCCAACCGATCGGCTCATGAGATGAACTGATCAGCTCAAGTTGGTGAACTGATCGGCTCATGTGATGAACTGATCGACTCAAGTTAGGATGATGGGACCAGTTCAAGGGTTGAACCGATCAACTCAACTAGTCTAACTGAGATCGTTTGAAAAGTCAGAAGACTATTTTGCAAATACAATTTGTTTCACTTGTACAAATTTGATTTGGACAAGGATTAATTTTTGATTAATCGGAAACAAATATGAAAGTCAATTTGAGTTGGACCAGGACCATGAACCGATTGGTTGGGAAGTGAGCCAATTGGCTCAAGTGCTCCAACCAACCGTTTCAGGTGTGAAACGATCAGCTTGGTTTCCCAACCGACTATTTCATGCTTGAAACGATCAGTTCAGGTGGCGTAGTTGGTTGTTTTGTGGAAAATCTCGAACCCTTCTACTCCTGCTTTAATCTTGCATTGCCCGGGGTAGAGAACCTTGTCCCATGGCCCTCCTATATATATAGGGGTATTGGGGGCTTCTCAGGTGCACAACTCAGAACACCAGTTGCTCTGCAAAGTTTTCGTTCTCTCTGGTTGTGGTAACCAAGAGAGAGCTCGAGTAAGTGCTACCCGATAAGGGAGGCACATCAAGGGAAAGACAACTGCAGAAAGGCAACTGGTTGCAAGAGAGTGTGTTGGTGACTAGTACACCAACAGGAGGGTGTGACTCCTTCCGATTCCTTGTGGGACAAGGAGATCGGAGTTCTAGGTGGTCCGTGTGGACTACTTCAGAGGAGGGAAGCTTCTGCCGCTTGGAGGACAGTTTTCAATCCCGATAGTCCCAGTGAGACCAGGAGCTGCTCAGACACCATCCAAGACCAGAGGTGAAGACCGTGCAAGCCGCGAGGTAACGTCGCCGAGCAAGCCTCGGGACAAGGTCTTCCTCTACAAACCATCCTTCCTACTGTATAGACGTTGATGTGATTCCTTTATTCTGGGTTTGGGAGAAGCAACTTTTTGTTTCCGCTGCCTTCACTGTCTCCCCTAAAACCCAATAGTGGTATCAGAGCCACATCAATTGCTCTATACTTTACGATTATTGTTGTGATTGATTTTTGGTTTGTCATCTTTATTTATTGCATATGATGCGAATAAAATTGGCTTTTTGCATGTCCAATCCTAAATCCACAAATCCCAATATACATATATGATATGTAATATGAATGCACTCAATATGTGTCGCCCTTAAATGAGTTTTGTGGTGGATGTATAGCGTGGTTATGGCCAATAAACCCTATGTTTGTGTGCTTGGTTATATGTGGTGGCTTGCATATCAGTCTACACACTGATTCCCTACCTCCTTATTCCTGATGTAACCCGAGATAACTCGAGATTTCTTTCCTACCTTTGGTCCCCCCGAATGTAACTCGGGGTTTCCGAATTTAAATGTAAAATAGGATAGATCTTTTATTTCCTGTTATGTCAAAGAACGAAGGACAATTTGACGATGACTGAAATGATCAGTTCAAGGAGTGAACCAATCAATTGGCGATCTAGATGACTGGCTTGAGGAGTGAGACGATCGGGTGGCGGCCATGAAGAGATGCACGATGACCAGACATACTGATCGGTTGGAGGAGCCAACCAATTGGCTGGTGGCACCCAACCAACCGGCCTGATGGCGAGCCGATCAATCATGGAGATGAGTTGATCAAACCCAGTAAAGGAAAAGCACAGACTTCATCTTGTACATGTTGCATGTGATGTAGACCTAGATGACCGTGATTCCTCTTGGCTCGAGGAATCACATTAGGATGGCCATAATCATTGCTTTTTTTATCGTTTCACATATGTTTTGTGGGATATAGCATGTATATGATACATACTATATATTGTGGTGATTGGATATGTATATGTAACTATAAAACCAAATCCCTCATTAAATATTAAAGTTTTAGATGCCTTCCAAATGCGACACATGTGAAAAGCTTGATCAGCCAAGTGTGGGCACGCCCTAGCATGGTGCACCGTCTATCTCGTGGAAGCGTGAAGGATGGATATGTGGGTCTGCCCTAGCAGGGTGCATATTCATCGTGTTGGCTTTGGGTCAGACTTAACAAGGTGACCTAGATAGGATCTAGCACCTTGAGGCATGGAGGTGATCATGGAAAGGAGTTGCATATGACATCTTTCAACAGTTTCATATGATGCAACTGACAAAAGTTGCCTACCTGGAAGATCTAAGTTGTGGGTGACAACCCTAGCTGGTCCATGACTCAGAGGATTTCAGGATCTTGACCCACTAGAAGATTGTACACTGCAATCTTTCGAATTGATAGTGAGGGCTATCAATTTGAACGAAAATAGTGGGAGACATAATTAATTATAGTCCTAATTATATCATCAACCTTTCAAATCAATCAATATAAGTCAAAATTGAGTTTTGGACTAAATTGCATATATTTCCTTTTGTAGTACAAATGACAACAAACACCAATCACTTTTTGTTGTGATCGGTCCTTGAAAAGGACAAGCTGAATGGACTAACTTCCACGACTAGTTTAGGACATTGAGAAATGTTCTCACTCAAGAGAAAAAGCTCTATGTCCTGGATACTCCAGTTCCAGAGGAACTTGCTCCTACCGCACCAAAGGCAGAAAGTGATGCTTATAAGAAGCATTCTGATGATGCCATTGATGCAAAGTGCTTGATGTTGTGCTCCATGAACCACGAGTTGCAGAGACAACATGAGAACATGGGTGTCATTGAGATGATTCAACATCTCAAGAACATGTATGAAGATCAAGCACGATAAGACATATATGATGTATCCAGGGCGCTGTTCAAGTGTGTCATGACAGAAGGAGATCCATTTGGTCCTCAGACGCTCAAGATGATTGGGTATGTGGAGAACCTGACGAGACTGGGATTTCCACTAAGCCAAGAGTTGGCTACTAATGTGATACTGCAATTGTTGCCAGAATCGTACAGTCAGTTTATGATGAACTACAACAGGAACAACTTTGAAAATCCCTTGACAGAGTTGTTGGGCATGTTTAGGACAGCCGAGACACAGATGAAGAAGGACAAGCCTAAGTTGGTGATGATGATCAGCAGCAAGAAAGGCAAGTCTAAGCGGAAGGGCAAAGCTAAGAAAGGTTCTGATGCTAGCCAATAGCTCAAGTCGTCTTCAACTCTCAAGGCCAAGGGAGGCGTGACCAAGAGAGGCAATTGTCACCGTTGTCAAAAACCAAGACATTGGAAAAGGAATTGTCCACTCTATCTGGAAGAACTAAAGAAGGAGGCAACAGACGTCTCCACCTAAAGGTGTCATGAAATAAACTTGTAACACTTTTTGAGGTATATGATAACAAGATATAAAGTGTAAAGCACCCAATAAATGGGGCAAGTGTTTCCTCCATAGATAGGATTACATTAGTTTATTTTCAGCCTTGAAGGCATGTAATAGAGTTATGAACTGCTATTTCATATTTGCCAAAGGATAGAAACACATTATTTTTGCATATTGTATGACAATGATATCAATTAATAGAGTTGATGTTTCAATATTTGTGGCATTGCCTTGTTTATCTTGTGGTACTTGGTATGCATAAGATAAAATGATACCTAAAAGTTATTGATAACTCAAACAATCAAATTATCATAAATCATGAGAATTTCATTTCTAGTTTCCATATGATGGATAATATAGACTCTTTTGGTTAGAGAGCCAATAAGAGACATGAATCTCTTAGACATGATTAATCAATCTTCACTAGTTGTTGTTATGACCCGTTCCAAAGTTTATTGGTAAGCTTTATAATTTGAGCCTAATTAAAGTTATTTGAGTTAACTTATGTGCTTACGATGTGGTTAGTGAATCATTAACTTGATTTAGTTGAATCAAGCACATCAAATTAATTAGTGCTTAATTAAGATGATTAAATTGAGTAAAGTGATAATTGGATGCAATTGGAATTTTGAATCAGCAAAATAGTGTAATTAGCTTGTTTTTATGCTTTGGGTTTGTAGTGGGCCTCATTCTTGAAGTTTCGCAAAAGAAATCATTTGAATCGGATATTCGAGGCAAAAGATACGAGAATTTCAAGTTTTAGGGTTGGAAATGTAATTTTCCATTTAATAACCCATTCATGTGAGTCGGCAACCTGTTGTTTATTATCTTCCTTTTTGCTTTTGTTCCCGATAGAACAGTTAGTGGGCGGCGCTCACACAGCAACCAGGGATCGCGATTGAGAAAAGAAGCCAGAGCGCAGGCGATTTCTTGGGAGTTCTTGACCTCCTCGCCTCCGACAGAGTTAGGGTGCTACCCTTTTCTTTCCTTCTCCTCTACCTCACCTCAACCACCCCATACCCTAACCTACCTGGACACCGGCCGACCTGCAGCAACAGCTGCGCTCGATCGGCAACAACAAAGGAGGTTGGGCGGGACGATTCAGGGTCCCAGAATCTATCTGAAAGGGGCGTCTAGCTTCCCTCTCTTCTTCCTCTACCATTTCTCTGTCTACTTAGTTGCCGCCATGCATTCTGGACCTGCGGCAAGCAGCAACTCGGCCGCTGTGCACAGTCATTAAGGGAGCGATTTGTGTGCGTTTTCCAGCACAATAGTTGTGATTGATTCCGAATCAAAGATCCAAGCTAGGTTTTGTAGATCTTAGCTACTATTCAGCCATCGATCGAGTTGAATTCCAATCTGTATGTGAAGGAGCGATTACTGTTAGGATTTTCATTTTTCTGGACCGTGAACAGTGGAAATTTCCAAGGTAGAAGACAATAGAATTTGCTCGGAATCAGACCTCTAGATGCAATTCCGGACGAACCCGGACAGTTCGAAACACGGTGAGTAGGAGTTCATTTAGTTATCATCATTTAAATCCTTCGTTGGAATTTTTCGGTAAACTGTGCATTTTTGCACTGATATCAGTGGTTATAAGGCATTTTATCAGTATTTGATGAAACTTGAATTTTATTTTATAAATTGCTTCTGTATGATTATACATGATCTAGAACAACTTCTGATTAGTATAGAACAGTTCAATGATTTTATTTGGTGCAATGAAAACCAAAAGTGCTTAATATAATTACTGGAATAGAAATACTGCAATGTATACGTTGAACATAAAATGGATGTTTAGCATCGAAACTGGATAAGTTGATACTGAGTCATGTTTAAAGATGACAAATGATGTATATGTGTTTTCAAGTGATGCTCAGAAAATGAAATAAGTATGAAATTTGATATTCCTGTTTAAGTGTTTATATGTTAATCAGTTAATAGACTTAGGTGCCCTAACACCGTAGAACCCCTTTGAGAGGTCTGCACCTTAGGGGTGAAACTCGTGTCCAACATCAACCGATTGAGTAATTCTGGTGGCACGAGGGATGATAGACAGTGTCCAACACCAACCGATTGAGTAATTTCGGTGGCATTGGGGAAAAATAATAAATAAAGTAAAGGGTTATCAAACACCAACCGGTTGAGTAATTCTGGTGGTAACCCAGTGTTGACTCCCTGTGTCTCTGTGCTCAGGTTAGAGGAGGAGTCCAAAGCACTCATGGTGAGTGCAGAGGAGGCCAGAGTGCCTGTGGGTCCTGTAGCAGACCAGGACGAGAAGTTAGACTTAGCATTTCCCGGGTGTGTCGCTAAGTCTTGTACGGTGAGATCGTAGTTCGCTACAGATCTTTGTATGCAGAGTACACTGCATATGATTAGGGCATAATAATATAAATATGTAATCATATAAGATCACAGTAAATTTAATATGTTAAGAGTTTAGACCTTCGATGTTAATTCTCAATAACTGTTTATTCGTTTAAGATATTTGTTGTTGTATAGAAATGTGATTAATATCTGTAAATTCTGCTATGTCATTAGAACTGCCCTGCTTAGTACTGCATTTATGTTTTATTTCAATTTTATATATCTGATGAGTTGTTTAGTGATAGCTAAATGAAATGCTATTCACTGAGCGAGTAGGCTCACTCCTCTACTCAAACATTTTCAGGTCAACAACAACATCAGGAATCTGAAGAATCTTTTCATCCTAACGCTTAGTCTGTAGAAGGTATATATGTAGCTAGTATAGTTAGAGGTCTCTTAGTCCTTTCCCCTCGGTCCATGGGACATGGTGTGGGTGAGAGAAAGTGTATGGCGAATGTGTAAAAGATGTAAATTAACTGTTATGTTTACTTTTTGTTAAACAATGTTACATGTTGTAAACTCTGTTTATGTTCTCTAGCCAGGTTAATTGAAATGCTTCCGCAATAGTTTATTTTGTTTTAGTTTACAGCAATAATCCGGATATCATTACGAGGTTTTAAAAAGAAAAAGTTCTCAGTGATTTGTTTATGTGATAATCCCTCCGTCGCGCCCTAATCTCATGATTATTGGTTAGTGTGAGATCGCGGTGTGTCATCTTGGTATCAGAGCTTAGGTTGAGTACATAGTTACTCAGAGTCCAAGTCAGGGGATGATAAGAGACCAATAGGATTAAGGTTTAGGTGTCTTTCTTCTATCTGTAGTTTCTAACAGGAAATATTCTGTTATATCATTGCAGATGGCGGAAAGAGGCTTTGATCATGATGATCAGGCCGAGAGCCATGTTGGCCTTGATCCACTGTACTTGGGTCCAGGTGGTGGTGACCATGTGGATGAAGCGTCCCGTATGTACAGGATGTTTTTGGAGACTAGAGAGAGGTACAAGGCTGATAGACGAGCTTCTACTTCTACCAGCAGTAAGGATCTGATGCGATCTTATGAGCTTGTGAAGAAGCTTGGTGGCACAGAGTTTAGTAGCACTACAGATCCCGCCGAGGCTGATGAGTGGTTGAGACAGATAGAGAAGGTCTTTTGCTTGATGGAGCTTCCAGAAGAGAAGAAGATTAATCATGCAGTTTATCTTCTGACAGGCGATGCAGAGTTGTGGTGGCACGGTGTGGAGGATAAGAAGAGAGGTACAAAGCTTTCTTGGCAGGATTTCTCTGAAGAGTTTCATCTTAAATTTTATCCACCTACTTTCATTAATGAGAAAACCAGGCAGTTACAGAACATTAAGCAAGGAAGCATGTCAGTTACAGAATATGAAGCACTTTTCACCAAGTTGGCGAATTTCTGTCCTCATCTTGTACCTAATAATATAGAGAGATGCAAGAGGTTTCAAGAAGGGCTGAGGCCAGAAATTCGGCATACAGTTTCTGCTACTAGTAGAAGGAACAGAGAGAACTTTGGTGAGTTTGTTGAGGCTGCTAGACAGGTTGAAGAATCGGTGAATGCTGACAAGGTGCCTGAGTCTAAGAAGAGATCTGCAGATTTCAATAGAGGACAGTCCAGTAGTGGATATAGAGGTGGAGGTAGAGGCTTCTTTTCTAAACTCGGGCGTGGCTTTAGCTGTTTCAGTAGACAGAGATCTGAGGATGTTACTTCTTCTAGAAACAGAGGGAGATACAGCCCAGGGAGATGGGGCAGTGCATCTAGTGGACGGTCTTCTGGGTCATCAATGTCAGTAACAGGTCCCCCGAGACAAGAGATGCCGCCATGTGACAACTGTGGAAGACCACATACTGGTCAGTGTTGGGGTACATGTTCTCAAGGTTGTTTTGTCTGCGGACAAGTAGGACACTTCAGAAGGGAATGTCCTCAGCTTCGGCAAGCAGCATCACAAGCTTTCCAGCCTCAGTACCATGATGTTCCGAGTTCTTCTGTGGCTTCTAGTTCCAGAGGTGGTGGAGTGCCCAGTGGCAGAAGTGGTCAGAGAGGACAGTGTGGCAGAGGGAGAGCTTCATCACGTTTCTTCTCTTTGACACCTCAGGAAGGTATAATCTCTTCACAAGTCGTTACAGGAGAGATGCTTTTGTTTAATAGTATACCAGTTTTAGTTTTGATAGATCCGAGTGCTACTCACTCTTTCATACGACGTTCTTTAGTTGATGAACTTAATCTGTTAACTCAAGAGTTAGTAGATGAGTTAGTGTTGAGGGTTCCACTAGGTGGACCAACAGTTTTATCTGAGTTCTGTCCCGGATGTTTGTTATCTTTTGGAGGTTACACCTTTGCTGCTAATCTCATACCCCTGGATGTAAATACTTTTCAAGTCATCTTGGGTATGGATTGTCTTGAGACATATCGAGTGCAACTCGATTGTTGGAAGAAGGAAGCTACCTTTCAACAAGGTGAATTTTCTTGTGTCTTTACTGGAGACAGGAAAGTTCTACCTACGTGCATTGTTTCGGCTGCTGTAGCCGATAAGTTGCCGCAGAAGGGATGTGAAGTGTTCCTTGCTCATGTGGTTGACACTAGAGCAGAGAAGAGCACAGCCAGTGTATATGATGTGCCTGTGGCTTGCGAGTTTTCTGATGTTTTTCCAGAAGAGTTGCCAGGCTTACCTCCCATCAGAGACATTGATTTCGAGATTCAGGTATATCCAGACAGTCATCCAGTTGCACTGCCAGCCTATAGAATGCTACCTGCAGAGTTGAAGGAACTCAAGATGCAGTTGCAAGAGTTGCTGGATAAGGGTTTCATCAGACCCAGTTCTTCACCGTGGGGTGCTCCAGTGTTGTTTGTTAAGAAAAAGGATGGTACCATGCGTCTCTGTATAGACTATAGGCAACTGAACAAGATCACTATTAAGAACAAGTACCCTTTTCTGAGGATAGATGATCTTTTTGATCAGTTGCGTGGAGCAACGATCTTCTCTAAGATAGATTTGAGATCTGGATATCATCAACTCAGAATTAAGGCTTCTGATATTCCCAAGACAGCTTTCAGAACTAGGTATGGGCATTATGTGTTTCTAGTCATGTCGTTTGGGCTGACCAATGCCCCAGCAGCCTTTATGGATATGATGAATCGGATTTTCAAACCGTTCCTAGATCAGTTTATTGTAGTCTTTATAGATGATATTCTGATTTACTCCAGAGATGATGTACAACATGAGCAACACCTGAGAGTAGCGTTGCAGTTGTTGAGGCAACATCAACTCTATGCTAAGTTTAGTAAGTGTGAGTTCTGGTTGGCCGAGGTAGCATTTCTTGGACATGTTATCTCGAGAGATGGAGTTAGCGTTGACCCTAAGAAAGTTGATTCTGTGCTTCAGTGGGAATAGCCTAAGACTCCTATTGAGATTAGAAGTTTCTTGGGTTTAGCAGGCTATTACAGAAGGTTTATACATAACTTCAGTGTACTAGCATCACCCTTGACACGCTTGACGAGGAAGAATGCACCGTTTGTTTGGTCTGATAACTGTGAGAAAAGTTTTCAGATCTTGAAGAGGAAGTTGACTTCAGCACCAGTGTTGGTTTTTCCAGAGGCAGACAAAGGTTATACAGTGTTCTGCGACGCTTCCAGGAGAGGTTTGGGCTGTGTGCTGATGCAGGAAGGCAAAGTTGTGGCTTACGCATCTAGACAGCTTAAGAAGAACGAAGAGAACTATCCTACTCATGATCTGGAGTTAGCTGCTATAGTTCATGCTCTTAAGACATGGCGTCACTACCTGTACGGTGAGACATGTCAGGTATTTACGGACCATAAGAGCCTGAAGTATATCTTCACTCAGAAGGATTTGAATCTGAGGCAGTGCAGATGGCTTGAGCTGATTAAAGATTATGAGGTGACAATCGATTATCATCCTCGTAAAGCGAATGTTGTGGCAGATGCCTTGAGTAGAAAATCGAGTTCAACAGAAGATGCATTTTCTATGGCATGTTTCAAGAGAGACTTTCTTGTAGATATGCGAAGGTTGAACTTAGACTTGGATGTGACTGGACAAAGTGGGTTGATTGCTCAGATGCAGGTCAAACCTACTTTCTATCATCAGATTAAGGAGTTGCAGCAGAATGATGATGAGTTGCGGCAGGTTATGCAGGATATGTCAGAAGGTAAAAGGTCAGAATTCAGGTTTTCTGACGATGGTGTGTTGTATCTTCATGATAGGTTGTGTGTACCTGGGAACAGTGAGCTGAAAGAGCAAATTCTTGAAGAAGCGCATGCTTCTATGTATGCTATGCATCCAGGTAACACGAAAATGTACAGGAATCTCAAAGAGCTGTACTGGTGGTCTGGTATGAAGAGAGATGTGGCTGAGTACGTGACTAGATGTGGAGTGTGTCAGCAGGTTAAAGCTGAGCATCAGAAACCTGCCGGTACGTTGCAGTTGCTTCCTATACTTGAATGGAAATGGGAACACATCACGATGGATTTTGTGGTAGGGTTACCCAGAACGCCTAGAGGTTCGGACTCAATATGGGTGATTGTGGATAGACTAACTAAGTCTGCTCACTTTCTTCCTGTCAAGTCAACCTTTGATGTTCCGAAGCTGGCCAAGATATATGTAGACGAGGTAATCAGATTGCACGGTATTCCAGTTTCCATTATTTCTGACAGAGACCCTAAGTTCACATCCAGGTTTTGGGATCAGTTACATCGTGTGTTGGGCACAAGGCTGAGGTTCAGTACAGCTTTTCACCCGCAGACTGATGGTCAATCTGAGAGGACCATTCAGGCTCTTGAAGACATGCTGAGAGCATGCGTTCTGCAGTTCATAGGTAACTGGGAAGAACACTTAAGCCTGATGGAGTTTGCATATAACAACAGCTACCATTCTAGTCTTAGAATGGCCCCATATGAAGCTCTATATGGCAGGAAGTGTAGATCACCATTTTGTTGGTACGAGGTTGGCGAGAAAGAAATTCTTGGACCTGAGATAGTCGATATGACTACAGAGAAGATATCTGTGATCAGGGAGTAGTTGAAAGCTGCTCAGGACAGGCAGAAAAGTTATGCAAAGAGACGACGTCGACCTCTTGAGTTTGAGGTTGGTGATGAGGTTTATCTGAAAGTTTCACTGTGGAAGGGAGTGTTGAGGTTTGGTAAGAGAGGCAAATTGACTCCTAGGTTTATGGGCCCATATCCTATCATTGAGAGGATTGGACCTGTAGCCTATAAGTTAGATTTGCCATCTGAGTTAGCTAATCTTCATGATGTGTTTCATGTGTCTATGCTTAAGAAATGTTACCCTGGTACAGAGAAGATAGTAGACCCAGAACCGGCACAGCTCAGAACAGATGTGTCCTATGTTGAAGGATCGGTTCAGATAGTTGATCGAAGGATCAAGAAACTAAAGAATCGTGAGATACCTTTGGTGAAATTGTGGAGGAATCATAACCTAGAGGAAGCTACGTGGGAGCTTGAGTCAGAGATGCGTAACAAGTTTCCTTTTCTCTTTTAGGAATTTCGGGACGAAATTCTTATAAGGGAGGGAGATTGTTATGACCCGTTCCAAAGTTTATTGGTAAGCTTTATAATTTGAGCCTAATTAAAGTTATTTGAGTTAACTTATGTGCTTACGATGTGGTTAGTGAATCATTACCTTGATTTAGTTGAATCAAGCACATCAAATTAATTAGTGCTTAATTAAGATGATTAAATTGAGTAAAGTGATAATTGGATGCAATTGGAATTTTGAATCAGAAAAACAGTGTAATTAGCTTGTTTTTATGCTTTGGGTTTGTAGTGGGCCTCATTCTTGAAGTTTCGCAAAAGAAATCATTTGAATCGGATATTCGAGGCAAAAGATACGAGAATTTCAAGTTTTAGGGTTGGAAATGTAATTTTCCATTTAATAACCCATTCACGTGAGTCGGCAACCTGTTGTTTATTATCTACCTTTTTGCTTTTGTTCCCGATAGAACAGTTAGTGGGCGGCGCTCACACAACAACCAGGGATCGCGATTGAGAAAAGAAGCCAGAGCGCAGGAGATTTCTTGGGAGTTCTTGACCTCCTCGCCTCCGACAGAGTTAGGGTGCTACCCTTTTCTTTCATTCTCCTCTACCTCACCTCAACCACCCCATACCCTAACCTACCTGGACGCCGGACGACCTGCAGCAACAACTGCGCTCGATCGGCAACAGCAAAGGAGGTTGGGCGGGACGATTCAGGGTCCCAGAATCTGTCTGAAAGGGGCGTCTAGCTTCCCTCTCTTCTTCCTCTACCATTTCTCTGTCTACCTAGTTACCGCCATGCATTCTGGACCTGCGGCAAGCAGCAACTCGGCCGCTGTGCACAGTCATTAAGGGAGCGATTTGTGTGCGTTTTCCAGCACAATAGTTGTGATTGATTCCGAATCAAAGATCCAGGCTAGGTTTTGTAGCTCTTAGCTACTATTCAGCCATCGATCGAGTTGAATTCCAATCTGTATGTGAAGGAGCGATTACTGTTAGGATTTTCATTTTTCTGGACCGTGAACAGTGGAAATTTCCAAGGTAGAAGACAATAGAATTTGCTCGGAATCAGACCTCTAGACGCAATTCTGGACGAACCCGGACAGTTCAAAACGCGGTGAGTAGGAGTTCATTTAGTTATCATCATTTAACTCCTTCGTTGGAATTTTTCGGTAAACTGTGCATTTTTGCACTGATATCAGTGGTTATAAGGCGTTTTATCAGTATTTGATGAAACTTGAATTTTATTTTATAAATTGCTTCTATATGATTATACATGATCTAGAACAGCTTCTGATTAGTATAGAACAGTTCAATGATTTTATTTGGTGCAATGAAAACCAAAAGTGCTTAATACAATTACTGGAATAGAAATACTGCAATGTATACGTTGAACATAAAATGGATGTTTAGCATCGAAACTGGATAAGTTGATACTGAGTCATGTTTAAAGATGACAAATGATGTATATGTATTTTCAAGTGATGCTCAGAATATGAAATAAGTATGAAATGTGATATTCCTGTTTAATTGTTTATATGTTAATCAGTTAGTAGACTTAGGTGCCCTAACACCGTAGAACCCCTTTGAGAGGTCTGCACCTTAGGGGTGAAACTCGTGTCCAACATCAACCGGTTGAGTAATTCTGGTGGCACGAGGGCTGATAGACAGTGTCCAACACCAACCGATTGAGTAATTTCGGTGGCACTGGGGAAAAATAATAAATAAAGTAAAGGGTTATCCAACACCAACCAGTTGAGTAATTCTGGTGGTAACCCAGTGTTGACTCCCTGCGCCTGTGTGCTCAGGTTAGAGGAGGAGTCCAGAGCACTCATGGTGAGTGCAGAGGAGGCCAGAGAGCCTGTGGGTCCTGTAGCAGACCAGGACGAGAAGTTAGACTTAGCATTTCCCGGGTGTGTCGCTAAGTCTTGTACGGTGAGATCGTAGTTCGCTATAGATCTTTGTATGCAGAGTACACTGCATATGATTAGGGCATAATAATATAAATATGTAATCATATAAGATCACAGTAAATTTAATATGTTAAGAGTTTAGACCTTCAGTGTTAATTCTCAATAACTGTTTATTCGTTTAAGATATCTGTTGTTGTATAGAAATGTGATTAATATCTGTAAATTCTGCTATGTCATTAGAACTGCCCTACTTAGTACTGCATTTATGTTTTATTTCAATTTTATATATCTGATGAGTTGTTTAGTGATAGCTAAATGAAATTCTATTCACTGAGCGAGTAGGCTCACTCCTCTACTCAAACATTTTCAGGTCAACAACAACATCAGGAATCTGAAGAATCTTTTCATCCTAACGCTTAGTCTGTAGAAGGTATATATGTAGCTAGTATAGTTAGAGGTCTCTTAGTCCTTTCCCCTTGGTCCTTGGGACATGGTGTGTGTGAGAGAAAGTGTATGGCAAATGTGTAAAAGATGTAAATTAACTGTTATGTTTACTTTCTGTTAAACAATGTTACATGTTGTAAACTCTGTTTATGTTCTCTAGCCAGGTTAATTGAAATGCTTCCGCAATAGTTTATTTTGTTTTAGTTTAAAGCAATAATCTGGATATCATTACGAGGTTTTAAAAAGAAAAAGTTCTCAGTGATTTTTTATGTGATAATCCCTCTGTCGCGCCCTAATCTCGTGATTAGTGGTTAGTGTGAGATCGGGGTGTGTCAGTTGTAGTGGGAGAATGATTATCCTATTAGGTATAATACATGTGATGTATTTACATACCTATTGGACTAAATGCTAATGCTTCAAATGGTATTTAGAGAAATACCAATATAAATATCTTGAAGTGTTCAAGAATATCATAGATGAAGAACAAATTTGTTAAAGTGATACTTCTTGATGAGATCAATGAATGAAATACTTGAACCAAATGTTTGAAAACCTTATGAGTGATTACGATAGTGTATCATACTGAACTCATGATTAAGGCATGGTGATGTCTAAATCAAAAGGAGTCCTACTCTAAGGAGTTAGAGCATGATTATCAAATAACTAATTTCTTCTTAAATAATGAATACCCCACACTAATAAAGGACATTAAGAATCACAAGGTGTTGTGGGTTCTTATATCCTTGATAGAAGCACCTTGATTATCTATGTGAGGAGTTGGTCATGTGATGAATCAACTATCTAGATGAATATGAGGAACCCGATTTTGAGTTATGGTTTATGACCATTACATCCTAAATGACTTCCATGTGATCCATAAGGTATGACCTTGATGGTAGCACCTATTGGGATGAAATCTATAAGTGTGAATGAGTCTTAAGTGTTAAGACACATGGATAACATTTTGAGAAGGATGATGCTTGTTGATTGCAACTTAATGACTAATAGATTTGGCATATGGATACTAAAACCACATTCCTATAAGGAATAAAACAAGGATGTGTACGTGACACAACCTATAAGGTTTATGAATCCATTAATGCAAATGAAGTCTATACGTTACAATGGATTAATCAATGTGATTGATTAAGTACAAGAAACTCAAAGCTGGATCTTTACTTTGATGATATAGTCAAAGGGTTTGACTGATATGTCAAAGATAAAGAAGGGATATGCGATTTAGTGGGAGCATATTTGTATTCCACATGTAGATGTGAAATGGAGATGTTCTAGAATGGAAATCCAAAGTGGAAATTATCTTTAAGAAAGATAGAGACATTTCCTATGTGATAGGAATATATATAAAGATAGTTCTCGAAAACCTCTTGACCTAAAAAGAGAGAGCATACATTGGCAATCTATATTGAAGGGTTCAGTGTGCATAGATTCAATGGGAGAAAACTTGTCCATGTTACATGGAGTTGGTATCCCAAGGCCAAGTGTCCAATTCTTATGAAGAATGGGAACACTAAGAATAGATATGAATCTATTATGTAGGTAATCATCCCATTATCTTGCATGTATGGACATGGAAAGAACAAAACACATTTATCATCTTGTATGTAGGACATGATAATATGATATGCTCATCCTGATAACTCGTATGTGGGACATGACGAGTGGATGTCTGTCTAGTTCCAGTAAGAGTTACTGGAATACCATAAGAACTTGATAAGTACTAGTTCTATGGAAATAAGGAAGGGTTCACTGTAAAGAGTTACAATGATGCAAACTTCCGAAAAGGACAGAGAATTAATCACAATATATATGAGATATACATAAAAGTGAATGTTTGTTGATAATTGGAAACGTTCCAATAAAGTCGTTTAAAAGGAAATGTTGAGTATCTGTGTGTTAGAGAACAATAGTGGTTACTATATGGAACTAGGAGTTCATAGAGATGAACTTATAGTTATTCTGATCATTGATGACAAGTTGGGTGTACTTGGTCATGCAATGTGGCTAAAGGTTAGCAAAGGAATACTAGATCGCATATTACGACAACTCCATTTCATACATATGACATACAATGGAGAGATGAGAGACATGCAGTTAATACCAACGTTGGCAAGGTGTTTCCATAACTCACTATGTTAGCACTAGAGCACATAACATGTGGGACATGTTTGAAAAATCACTATGAATATGATTCAAGGGTGATTGGCTCGCAGTGCAAGTGGGAGTCTGTTGGTATGTATGCCCTAAGAGACAATCATGGGATGATTGGTGGGATACATTAATATTGATTTGATAAGCATCAAATGCAAGCTTCCAATTCTTTCTAGTTCAGTCATATGAGATAATGATAGAACAGATTGAATGTGTAGATAATGACAATACTCAATGACGTATGCTTCCAGGTTCAGGACCTGAATGATGAGATCATACTGATGCTAAGAGTTTGTACATTCTTATTATGTCCCTAGTCAGATGTCATTGTGGAAGGTAGATAAACAACAATGACACACAAGACTAGATTGTGGTGTTGGTTGTTGATAGAATCTCATTATTCATGATATGGAGATATCAAACCAAACACATAGGTACTTGTTGGAGAACAAGTGTACCAGACAAACCCACCGTGAGTTTGACACATGGAACCATAACATGGTAGTCATTGTCAGTTCTCACAGTGATGGTGGTGAGTGTGATTCTTTGACCTGAAATCACTACACTCAACACATGTCATTGGGTACACTTTGACATCATCAAACGCAGTCCTGAAACATGGGTTGTTATAAAGGTGATGATTGGGTGGCTTTGACATATGGGGCTTTTGAGGAGTGAGTGATAGATATGGGATTTGTCCCTCCGTAGGGAGTTTGATATCCATGGCCACTTGATGAGTAGGATTGAGATAGGCGTGTGCACGCATGTGTGAATCAGTATGCGATATTTATGTCATACATATCTCCTCCAATCTACTATGAGATCAAGAAAGTGAATGAACGTTGACAGGATGACTGTTCCTTGCCTTGAGTTCATTCAGGATATCAGTGACAAAGGAATTATACATTCTCTATAACACAATTCACAGATTGTAGGACTAAAAGTTGTTCTCCAACTTTCCTTTTCACTTGGGTAGCACTGATGTGCGACTAGGCACCGCTCTTTGCTTGTGAAGTCATAAGTGGTATGAACTTTCACTGCCAACATGAAATGGACCTATAGGGTCGCACACATAGGATTTAACCTGGAAGAGGAGTTTATCCACAAGCGATGTTTAGATTGATTACTAAAGGAGTTTAGAAGTTCAATTAAACACTCAATCAATTGATAGCTCAATATTGTAGTGTTCAAGGTGTTGGAACGATTGATTAGAGTATCGGATTGATTGAAACTACAATTGACTGATTTTGCACAGTCTGCACTTCCAACCGATCAACTCATGAGATGAACCGATCAACTCAGGTTGGTGAACGATCGACTCATGTGATGAACCGATCAGCGCAAGATAGGATGAGACGACCGATTCAAGGGTTGAACCGATCGACTCAACCGGTCTAATCGAGATCATCTGGAAAGTTAGAAGACTATTTTGCAAATACAATTTGTTTCACTTGTACAAATTGAATTTTGGACAAGGATTAATATTTGATTAATCGGAAACAAATATGAAAGCCAATTTGAGTTGGACTAAGACCACAAACCGATCAGTTGGGAAGTGAACTGATCAGCGAGGTGCTCCAACCGATCATTTCAGGTGTGAAACGATCGACTCAGCTTCCCAACCGACCATTTCATGCTTGAAATGATCGGTTCAGGTGGCGCATTTGGTTTTTTTGTGGAAAATTTCGAACCCTTCTACTCCTACTTTAATCCCGCATTGCCCGAGGTAGAGAACCATGTCCCATGACCCTCCTATATATATAGGGCTATTGGGGGTTTCTCACGTGCTCAACTCAGAACACCAGTTGCTCTGCAAAGTTGTCGTTCTCTCTGGTTGTGGTAACTGAGAGAGATCCCGATCAAGTGCTACCCAATAAGGGAGCCACATCAAGGGAAAGACAACTGCAGAAAGGCAACTGGTTGCAGGAGAGTGTGTTGGTGACTAGTATGCCGACAGGAGGGTGCGACTCCTTCTGATTCCTTGTGGGACAAGGAGATCGGAGTTCCAGGTGGTCCGTGTGGACTACTTCAGAGGCGGGAGACTTCTGCCACTCGGAGGACAGCTGTCAATCCCGACAGTCCCGGTGAGACTAGGAGCTGCTCAGACACCGTCCAAGACCGGAGGTGAAGACTGCACAAGCCACGAGGTAACATCACCGAGCAAGCCTCAGGACCAGGTATGCCTCTACAAACCATCCTTCCTACTGTATAAATATTGACGCGATTCCTGTATTTTGGGTTTGGGAGAAGACATTTTTTGTTTCCGCTTCCTTCTTTGTCTCCCCTAAAACCCAAAAATGATGATGTCATAAACATAGAAAACAAGTAGAACATGGCCTTTGGAGGACTAGAAAAGAACTAGGAGTGGTCTGTGGCCAATCTGTGAAAGTTAAGATGTGTTTGGACATCACTTAACCTTTTGAATTAGACCCTCGAAGACTGCTTGAGGCCATAGAGAGATTGTCAGAGAAGACATACTTTATGAGAAGACACCCCCTCAGTAAAAAACCCATGTGGTTGTTGCATGTAGACTTTCTACTGGAGATCTCCATGAAGAAATGCATTCTTAGTGTCAAGCTGGTAAAGAGGTCAAACAAGGTGAGATGTAAGGGAAATAAGGATGCGGATAGAAGCAACCCTTGGCACTAGAGAAAATGTCTCAAAGTAATCCACAACAATGTTTTTGGTGAATCCTTTGGCAAATAGGAATGCCTTGAGTCATTCAATAGAATCATCCAACTTATTTATAGAGGAAACCCATTGACAACCTACAATACTTTTTCCTACCGGTGGGGTCACAAGATATCATGTCTTGTTTTCATGGAGAGTCATCATTTCTTCCATCATGACAACTTCCTTTCCAAGATTCGATAGAGCATCTATTGAAAACATAGGAATATATGTTCTGTCCAAGGTAGTAGAAAAGGATGGGGCAGAAGAAGAAATAAGTGCTAGAAAACAAGTATTTTAAATGAGATGCTTGATAGTGTGAGAGTGTATTGCCGTAGATAGATTAGATTGGTCTAGAACTAACGATGATGATGTAGATGTAGCTAGTGACTCATCTTCCATGAATCAGTTGGGTGTTGTTGATGGTGGTAATGATTTCTAGATGAATGGATCAAGCAATGAGACAATACTATCAGTCTAATCAATAGGGGGAGAGGATGATAGAAAAAAACATTTCATACTCATGAAATGTTAAATATATAGAGATATAGATTTTTTAGTGTTAGGTTGAAGACATTTGAATCCTGATGGAGCTAGAACTTACACCAAAAGATTACTTTTCCAATGGAAGTCCTAATATGCACCAAAAACCCTAGGGAGTTGATGTTATCTCTAGGTTTACCTACAACTGGTGCTAGATAAATGCTCCAACCCCACAAGAGTGTGGAAGCCTTATCATAGTACAGGTTTAGGATCGAACCCAAAGGACAACGTTAAGAATCTGAGTGTCTTTTTCTTGTTTCGTATCAATCTAAGTTAATCATCTAAGACCAGAAGTTTGATTTGAGTTATTTAACCTAAAGCATGCAAAAGTAAAGGCAAGAATAAAAACTAGTTTAAGGATTAAAAACTAAGATTAGAAGATGATGATGGATCACTGGGGTGATGCAGGTGTTCGCCACCACTACACATGAATTGTACTTGTACCAAACATAGCAAGACTTGTAAGCAAGATACATGGATGTTGTACAAAACCGATGTCTTATAGGGCAAGAGCGGTGCACACATCCTTCACGGGTTGAGTAACTCTCATTCGGTACGTATCTACGTGTCAATGAAGATATGTAGTCTTTGAAGAGAAAATCTTACTCAACCTCGTGAAACGTGCATCGGAAATCTAACAAGCGAGCGATAATTACCAAATCGATTAGTATCCTTATAGACTATCCCTCTTTCGAGGATATAGCTACGAGAAACGTGAGAGTGTTGCAATGTCAGCCATTCTCAAACGAATGGTCAAGTACTTTGCACCACTCTCTCCTCAGAGTGTGTTCCTCGACCTGTCAAGGTCGCACTTTTGTACGTCAACTGATTCCATTTCATAGTACAAAAGTACAACGATGGAGGTGAGTTTACTCCACTCCTTAGAAAGCGTTCCTAGATACCGAAACGGGTGCGCGGTGGATGCACGCGCCAGAAACCAAAACTAAATCGGTATTCGAGTCTCAAGAGCGGTCGTAGACAAACCACAACGAAAGACAATAGATGCATACAAGAACGCGGCCAACATTCAAGCATGTATGAAACGATTTAGTATTGAAACGGAATGATAACATCTTTTTAGTACAAGATACAAAACACGAGCAGCGGGGCTAGTCCCCACGCCCCAGTGGATGGAACTACTCGCTCCTCATAGAGGGAGCAACAAAGAAATAGAAGAGAGAGAAAGAAAGCATCGTCGGAGCAGAAGAGTAGATCTGTGACAGCCCGGTGTAGATCGTCACAGTCTCCGGGACTGCTCCGTCATGGCCGATGTCGTTCGTTTCTCCGCCTCGATCTTCGGGTCAACCTCCGGAATTGCAAGAGTAGGGTAAGGTGGAGCTATGGTGTGAGAAATGGTGAGATGGTGATGGAACAACCTTCTAGAGCTGCGCCTGGACTGGCAGCTCACCGGATCTGGACTCAGCTCGGGATTCTGGGGCTGTGTGTGAAATTTGGGCGGAAACGGTGGTCGGGCAGTCTGGCGGCGTTCCGGCACTGGTCCCAGTCTGGCAGCCTTGGGCCGTCGTGAGATGGGATCCCCTAATGGGGACCCTTGGGGTCCTATTTATAGGCACTGAACTGGCTCTCACATTTTTTTGTGTGATTCTAGACCGAAACTATCTTATCCAAACGGTTTACATTTTACTCTCTTCCATACGGTTTCTGTTCTCTCGGTCATGCTTTCTCGGTGTGCATGCATGCACTCTTTGCGGTCTTGATATTTACTTCAGCCTTCGCGGTCTTAATGCTCACCTCAGCCTTCGCGGTCTCGATGCCTTCGCGGTCTCGATCTTACCTTTCTCTCGGTCTTGCCATTCTCTCGGTCTTGCTCACTTCAGCCTCGCGGTCTTGCTCACTTCAGCCTCGTGGTCTTACCTTCTTCAGCCTCGCGGTCTTACCTTCTCTCGGTCCTACACTTCTTCTCAGTCTCACGGTTTTTCTTTGACAGAGTGCTGCATGCATGCACTTCGCGGTCTCGGCCTTTACTTGGATTATTCTTCAGCCTCTCGTTCACGTGGGTGATGAGGCCATCCTCACGGTCTTGCATGCAGTAACCTCATGCGTTCTTCACTCCACGTTGCTAGCAGCTGCGTGTTCTCCTACCCACGTGAGGCCATGCATTCTCCTTTACGTGAATAACTGATATAGTAAGTAGATTATTTCAACGGTTTCCAGCAGCATGCGTGGGATCCCTTCACTTTGGAATAGGTGAAAGGTTTGCTTGGTTGCTCATACGTGGAACCTAATCCAATAGGTTTGGCAGCTTGCTAAATTAGCAATCGATTTTGACTTTTCAAAGATGCTCTCTCGGTTTCCACACGTAATGGCTGCTCGATTGTTAATTATCAAATGGTTTAATGTATTGCTGGGCACTTTGTCAAACGATCTTACTAGCTTTTGGTTTTGGTTCTTGCGTGCATGCATGCACGTGATTTCAGCAAACGGGTCTTCTCATTTGCTGCTCAAATGATCCCATAAACTTATCCATTCGATTTGCACAAACTCCGCAACCCAGAAAACGGTCTTCTCATAGCAAACGGTTGCTTGCACAACTTGCTAACTCAAACGGTCTTTGGTTATTGTATCATACGATCTTCGAGTGCATGCATACGTACAGCTCAAACGGTCTTGCGCATGTCCATTCGGTCTCGGTTGCCGCAAATACCCCAAACGGTCTTCACATGCTCAAACGGTCTAGAGACCGCATGGGTTCATACGGTCTAGAGATCGCATGGGCTTATACGGTCTCGAGACCGCATGGGCTCATACGGTCTTGAAACTGTATCTCGAATAGTGGTCAAGACCAAGTGATTGGATGAAAAGGAACCGTTGGATCTCGATCGGATGGTTGCGAGTGATCTGCAGAGGGAAAGCAGAATGTGTAAGAGATAATATCATCGAATAAACTAGTAATTAGAACTATTTAGGAAATATTTGCAAGGAATTAATGAAACACTCAAGGTGAACCAAAGAGAGGGTAAATCACTCAATATGAGGAACAAAATCCCTAGAATTGGCGACTGTGTAGATGAATCTGGAGGATTCATCACCACACCGAACTTGAGCGTTACTCGTCCCGAGGAATAGAGAAAAACTTAAGATAGTCGACAAAGAGCTCGTTCGTATCGTAATTACCTCATCTGCATGTAAGTGTCAGAATTTTCACGAGAAAAGAGAAAAGGGGAAATGAGACAAAACAAAATTAGGGAAAAAATGTCGAAAATCCTTAGAATTGGTGACTGAAGGTGAATCTGGAGGATTCATCGCCACACCGAACTTAAGCGTTACTCGTCCCGAGGAACGAAAAACTTAAAACAGTCGCCAATGAAATTGTTCATCTCGTGTTTGCCTCATCCTTATGTCATATGATAGATTTGTTCGTTGCTCATATTAATACAGCATCAAGGCTTCCTTAGATCACGAATACATCTTATGATATCCTTGTTTCTGATTTCACTTTGCTGAAGTACTTCCTTCTCATTCTCTGTTGCATCAGTCATGTTAAAGAGTTTTATGAGATTTTGGACAGACCCACAGAATCAACAAAATGCATATGATCTGTCACTGGTGTTGAAAGAGGAGAGAATGGGGGTGTGATCAAAAGATAAAAGTCTTTCCTCTAATTGAATCAAGACTCTTAAAATTAATTGACTCATCGAGATACTTTGAATGATTTATGCACAACTCTGGTTGGCTTAGCCTTACACCCGATTTTTTTTTCTAAAGGTAATTCAGAAGTGTGTATAGGTTAGCTTAAGGCTTTTGGCTATTTTACCTCTTTGAGGGGAGGTAAGGGGTTATTTTTGGATCCTTAGGATCTCACTACCGGTCACGACACATCTTCCTTCATGAGGGCAGCTAATGTACCGGCCGGGCAAGACCTTTATCGGTTATCCTTATTCAGGGCACAACTCTCATGTTTTATTCACACTCTGGCTTTTATTCGTTCTCACCTGGCTTAGGACAAAGGGTATTTTTGGATTTTTTTCATATTTGGGCTGCCATGCCTCTTTTTGGAATCGGGGTAGATTTTTCACCAACCTTGGTATGTGCACAAACATCATTGTATACTCTTTGAGAAGGTGGTACGCCCCCGTTATGTATTGAGGGGTATGGAAGAAGCGGTAGTGGAGAGAGGGGTGTGGTGTACCACACCGAACTTAGAGTTTTGGAACTTAAAGTTCGGCAATGTTCTAGTTTTCACTAGAAAGGAGTGTGGCGTGCCACACCGAACTTAAAACCTTGGCATGGTTAGTGAACAGAGGGGTATGAAAATGAAGGAAGAAGTGTAGAAGAGAGTTTGGATCATGATGCAGTTTTCTTAGCGATTCCATGCGACGAGTCTCTATTCTCCATCACACTCTGCTCCGAAAGAGACATGATGAAACATCAAATGAGAAATCCATACAATAGATCCATTAATCAGATAAAGGCGTGATGTATTTGATCTATCTCAACTTTATTGAAGTGTATCATCATTTCCTGTTTGGAAGTTTGACATTAGGATTCATAGGCTATTCAAGGTGAAAAATACGCATTGGCTAGTTTTAAGCATTCTTTTCTTGGAAAGAAGCAAGAAAAGAGGCGATGATCACAAATTCAAAAATAAAAGCCGACTAGATAAAGGCTTTATTTTTAGAAAGACTACAGAAAGGCGGAAAAATTATGAGAAAGAAACTAGAATGGAAAAATAGGAAGCAGTGAAGATAAAGGGTGGAGTGAGAGTCATACCACCCGCCCTCCACCTCGAACTCATAAATTCATTCATTTCTGAACAAATATTAGATTCGAGGTGGAGGGGAAGGGTTGTGCAATGTTAACCAAGCGGTCCTCTTAGTTGGAAGAAAGTCCGGCAAAGATGCTTTGCGATAGCTGGTGCCGAAAATGAGGAAGTGGCCCGAACAACCTGTTGAGTGGGTGGTTGTGGCGACTCGGACGAGTCTTCTGGAAGACTTGGATGTACATTTCTTTCACCTCGTTGTCCATCTAGAAGTATCCAGAGACCTTCCCCCATCAGTGAGGGAGGTGAAATATAAACAGTCGAAACTGGAGGGCTATGCGAAAAATCAAGGTTATGTCCACTTGTGCCCTCCAGTTGTGGCTCACCCTCGAAGTTCAAAGTAAAACTGCTTTCTTCAAAATCTAGGGCAACTGATTGAGGGTCGGCCACTTGAACTTCCTCCTGTCCAAGATCAGGTGGTGGATCCAGTTCCGACTTCATTTCGTCACCTGGCTTTTCTTGTGTGGGATATGGTGGCCAGAGTGACGTTTCTTCTTCAGAGGAGTTATTTTGAGAATTATCATCATCTTTATCAATGTTGAATTTGGTAAGAGCGTCGTTCCTCTTTTCAAGGTGTTGTTCAGAATTTTCCTCGTAGAACATCCTTAGCTCATCCAAGTAACTAGAAGAGGATTTGATTGGTGAAATGAACTCTTGCTCGTGTAAGGGATTCATGGGATCTTGAGATAGAGGTTCCAATGATTTCTCTTTATGGGAGGGATTAGTCCATGACATGTCGTTTTGAGGGCTAAAATTCCCTGATGAACCCATTTCTTCAATATTGGGACTGGTGTATACCATTTCTGAGTTATGTTGCTGTCCCAGTTCTTCTTCATAACACTCCTCCGATGGACACATCTCAGTTTCTTGAATATCAGGAGGGGTTTCTTTAGAGGTGTGTGTGACTATAGAAGGATAGGTTTGTGATTTGTTGTCTTTCCAAGGGACATTACAAGAGTTCACAGTAAAACTGTAGTTCGTTCTAAGGTCAAGAGATGGCTCATGTTCCTCTTCATCTTGCACTATCGTCTCATTCAAGTGACTAGAAGGAGATTTAATAGAAAGATCATGCTCTTGTTTGAGGACTGACTTTGTCTGGACTTCTTGTAATGGTGGTAACTCTGGTAACATCATCTCATGAAAAGGATTGGTTGTAGATTCGTCATCATGAGATTCATCATCTCCCCATGATTTTTCTTCATCATCATCAGGGTCAGTGAGAGTAATGTGGTCCGTCCCTAAATCAAGATCTTGATCAGTCCCATCCTCGAGGTTTGTTTCTAGATTGACCGAATGGTCAGAGATTTCTTCATAAGGCCAAATCGGATCCTGCTCCAGCAATGGAGCCATTTGAGTCTCTTGCGTAAAAGATGTCTCCCCATCTGAATCAGTCTCATATTCATCTATGCCTGACTGTGAAAGAGTATAGGGTTCTTGTAGCGTAGACCTTTCTTCATTGGAATTCAATGACAAGATGGTTGCAGTCGAGGAATATTTGTCGTATAAGGAGTCAATCATTGCTGATTGCCCCTCAATCTGTATGGTTTGATCAGGGTCTATGGGAGAAGATGGGCAGACACCAAAATTTATCTCCAGTTTATCTTCCAATTGTAGAAAATCTTCAGATTGAGTGCTCATTCTTTCATCTAAGAGAATAGTGCATTTTTCATTATCCGAGTCAGACCTTGGCTCAGAAAATGATTCTTTTTCTTGCGATGTTGCGAAGGGTTCATCCTTAAATTCAGTCATTAACTCAGAGGGTGATTCCCCATTTTGCACTGATGCATGTTGATCATTGGAAGGCACCTCCCACATGATATCGTAATCATCATCATAATCTACATATGGACCAGGGATGAGCTTAGTTGAATTTTGTGGCTGTTCTACATGTTGCTCAGGAGCGTTGACAAGTTGCGTAAGTTGATTAAGGTAGGCTATCAACTTCTTGGTCGCGGCTGTCTGATCAGCTAGTTGTTGAGCCACTGATAACTGTAAAGCTCGTAGTTCTTCCATCGATGTGTGTGGATCTTCATGAAAAGGCTCTTCACCGCACCTGTTGAGTTGATCACGATAATAGCCTTCCTCATCATAGTATTGATTTTTGTTGTTTTCCAAGATCCTTCCTTCATTGCAGTCCACACCTTGAAAACCACCATAGTTAGGTTTTTCATAGTAGCCTCCAGGGTGATATGAACTATAACTTGCATTATATCCATAGTTGCATGAAGATGCTGCTTTGAGTTTTCCAGCTATCCGATTCATGATTACTTGACGAAAGGCCATCACGTAGAGAGGATGAACGTTGAAATAGTTGATCGATGTATGAGAATAGTTGCCACAGAATTGACAACTATTGGTTGGTGGCACTGACTGCTTCATTTTGAGGAGAATTGGTACCTAAAATCAAAGAAAGAGTTTATCAAGTTTGACCAACCACTTCAAATCTAAGATGATATGCAAGATTAAGTCCTTTACTTTTTAGGTTTTTGAAAAGAAAAGAAAACACTAGAGAAACCTAAATCGACACAAAATTTGAAAAAGACGATTCTTATACCGTTGTCCCTGGCAACGGCGCCATTTTTTGATGGAGCTAGAAGTTACACCAAAAGATTACTTTTCCAATAGAAGTCCTAATATGCACCAAAAACCCTAGGGAGTTGATGTTCTCTCTAGGTTTACCTACAACTGGTGCTAGATAAATGCTCCAACCCCACAAGAGTGTGGAAGCCTTATCATAGTACATGTTTAGGATCGAACCCAAAGGACAACGTTAAGAATCTGAGTGTCTTTTTCTTGTTTCGTATCAATCTAAGTTAATCATCTAAGACCAGAAGTTTGATTTGAGTTATTTAACCTAAAGCATGCAAAAGTAAAGGCAAGAATAAAAACTAGTTTAAGGATTAAAAACTAAGATTAGCAGATGATGATGGATCACTGGGGTGATGCAGGTGTTCGCCACCACTACACATGAATTGTACTTGTACCAAACATAGCAAGACTTGTAAGCAAGATACATGGATGTTGTACAAAACCGATGTCTTATAGGACAAGAGCGGTGCACACATCCTTCACGGGTTGAGTAACTCTCATTCGATACGTATCTACATGTCAATGAAGATATGTAGTCTCCGAAGAGAAAATCTTACTCAACCTCGTGAAACGTGCATCAGAAAACTAACAAGCGAGCGATAATTACCAAATCGATTAGTATCCTTATAGACTATCCCTCTTTCGAGGATATAGCTACGAGAAACGTGAGAGTGTTGCAACGTCAGCCATTCTGGAATGAATGGTCAAGTACTTTGCACCACTCTCTCCTCAGAGTGTGTTCCTCGACCTGTCAAGGTCACACTTTTGTACGTCAACTGATTCCATTTCATAGTACAAAAGTACAACGATGGAGGTGAGTTTACTCCACTCCTTAGAAAGCATTCCTAGATACCGAAACGGGTGCGCGGTGGATACACGCACCAGAAACCAAAACTAAATCGGTATTCGAGTCTCAAGAGCTGTCATAGACAAACCACAACGAAAGACAATAGATGCATACAAGAACGCGGCCAACATTCAAGCATGTATGAAACAATTTAGTATTGAAATGGAATGATAACATCTTTTTAGTACAAGATACAAAACACGGGTAGCGGGGCTAGTTCCCGTACCCCAATGGATGGAACTACTCGCTCCTCATAGAGGGAGCAACAAAGAAAGAGAAGAGAGAGAAAGAAAGCATCGTCGGAGCAGAAGAGTAGATCTGTGACAGCCTGGTGTAGATCGTCGCAGTCTCCGGGACTGCTCCGTCGTGGTCGATGTCGTTCGTTTCTCCGCCTCGATCTTCGGGTCAACCTCCAGAATTGCAAGAGTAGGGTAAGGTGGAGCTATGGTGTGAGAAATGCTGAGATGGTGATGGAATAGCCTTCTAGAGCTGCGCCCGGACTGGCAGCTCACCGGATCTGGACTCAGCTCAGGATTCTGGGGCTGTGTGTGAAATTTGGGCGGAAACGGTGGTCGGGCAGTCTGGCGGCGTTCCGACACTGGTCCCAGTCTGGCAGCCTTGGGCCGTCGTGAGATGGGATCCCCTAATGGAGACCCTTGGGGTCCTATTTATAGGCACTGGACTGGCTCTCACATTTTTTTGTGTGATTCTAGACCGAAAATATCTTATCCAAACGGTTTACATTTTACTCTCTTCGATTCGGTTTCTGTTCTCTCGGTCATGCTTTCTCGGTGTGCATGCATGCACTCTTTGCGGTCTTGATATTTACTTCAGCCCTCGCGGTCTTAATGCTCACCTCAGCCTTCGCGGTCTCGATGCCTTCACGGTCTCGATCTTACCTTTCTCTCGGTCTTGCCATTCTCTCGGTCTTGCTCACTTCAGCCTCGCGGTCTTACTCACTTCAGCCTCGCGGTCTTACCTTCTTCAGCCTCGCGGTCTTACCTTCTCTCGGTCCTACACTTCTTCTCAGTCTCACGGTTTTGCTTTGACAGAGTGCTGCATGCATGCACTTCGCGGTATCGGCCTTTACTTGGATTATTCTTCAGCCTCTCATTCACGTGGGTGATGAGGCCATCGTCACGGTCTCGCATGCAGTAACCTCATGCGTTCTTCACTCCACGTTGCTAGCAGCTGCGTGTTCTCCTACCCACGTGAGGCCATGCATTCTCCTTTACGTGAATAACTGATATAGTAAGTAGATTATTTCAACGGTTTCCAGCAGCATGCGTCGGATCCCTTCACTTTGGAATAGGTGAAAGGTTTGCTTGGTTGCTCATACGTGGAACCTAATCCAATAGGTTTGGCAGCTTGCTAAATTAGCAATCGATTTTGACTTTTCAAAGATGCTCTCTCGGTTTCCACACGTAATGGCTGCTCGATTGTTAATTATCAAATGGTTTAATGTATTGCTGGGCACTTTGTCAAACGATCTTACTAGCTTTTGGTTTTGGTTCTTGCGTGCATGCATGCACGTGATTTCAGCAAACGGGTCTTCTCATTTGCTGCTCAAATGATCCCCTAAACTTATCCATTCAATTTGCACAAACTCCGCAACCCAGCAAACGGTCTTCTCATAGCAAACGGTTGCTTGCACAACTTCCTAACTCAAACGGTCTTCGGTTATTGTATCATACAATCTTCGAGTGCATGCATACGTACAGCTCAAACGGTCTTGCGCATGTCCATTCGGTCTCGGTTTCCGCAAATACCCCAAACGGTCTTCACATGCTCAAACGGTCTAGAGACCGCATGGGTTCATACGGTCTGGAGACCGCATGGGCTCATACGGTCTCGAGACCGCATGGGCTCATACGGTCTTGACACCGTATCTCGAATAGTGGTCAAGACCGAGTGATTGGATGAAAAGGAACCGTTGGATCTCGATCGGATGGTTGCGAGTGATCTTCAGAGGGAAAGGAGAATGTGTAAGAGATAATATCATCGAATAAACTAGTAATTAGAACTATTTAGGAAATATTTGCAAGGAATTAATGAAACACTCAAGGTGAACCAAAGAGAGGGTAAATCACTCAATATGAGGAACAAAATCCCTAGAATTGGCGACTGTGCAGATGAATCTGGAGGATTCATCAAAGCCTTATTAATAAAAAGGAAAACTAAGAAATACCATGCAGATAGCCCCGCAAGAAAGCTTGTCAGTGTTGGGATCAAATTATGAATGAAGGCAACACAAATGAAAACCCAAGGTGATAAAGACAACAATGTGGATTGAGGGTAAATAATGGAAAAAGGAGTGTACTTCCTGAGAATAGAGGAAGATTGATAATTAGTAAGAAAGAAAGCGGTAAGGACTATTTCAGACCAAGCAAGCTTACGTGAGTTGGCATGAATGAGAGGAGAACATGTAATGTAAACTAAATGATGATTTTTATGCTTGACAATGTTAGTTTATTGTTGAGAGTATGCACACAAGTGTTGATGAATCATCCCTATGTCACGACAAGGAGGCATCAACCTTTTTGGTATATTCAAGGGCATTTTTGGTGAAAAAATATTTATTAGACATTGAGAATTGAATCAAAACCAACTTGTGAAATCCACAAATTAATGTAAAAGCTTCATTGTGATTTTGGAGAAAGTAAAGTTATGTCATTCTAAAAAAATCATCGAAAAATGTAAGAAAATAACTATAACCATTGTAACTAGTAGTCCTGAATGGATCACACTCATCACAATGAGCTAAGTCAAACATACAAGATGTTTGTTTACCGATATGGTTAGGGAAGGACACACAATAGTGTTTCCCTAGTTGACAAACATTACATTCAATAGAAGAATAGGAAGATAAAGAAATATATAATAGTTTAAGTGTGTCTAAAGGTAAATGACCATGATATAGATGAAATTAAAGTGGTGTGGCTGCAAGAAGGGATCGTGGTAGGCTAGAGGTGGGGGAGAGAAGTAATAGAGATCACCATAGGGTACTCCCTTCCCAATCTTTGTCAAATTCCTCCAATCCTATAATATAAAACTAGATGAATTAAAAGTTACAAAATATTTAAGAGAATCAATAAATTTTGCTATAGACATCAAATTGTATGGAAAGTTTGGACCAAAGTGGACAATATTCAACTAGATTTTAGAATAGATAGAAATAGTGCCACACCGAGTTATTCGTTTAACTAACCCATCTGTGAATGTAATAGAGTAGTGAGGCATAAATGAATATAATGTGTTTAGAAGATGGGGGCACCACTCATATGTTGTGTTACACCCAAATCCATCACTAAGGCATATCGATCATATGGTGATTCTAAAGATCGATGATCCACTTACTGCTATTATGACATGATTGGAACTCACTTAGTTTCCTGAAGTAGTGAATACAATCAATGGTAACTCGCTCCAGCACAGAGGAAAAATATTGTGCTATGACACATGCATGCTTTGATATATAGTGGGTCTGGTCCATCTTTATTGAGTTTGGAATGTCTTTTGAAACCCTAGATAATTTATATTATAACAACCAAGTGGCTATACACATAGGTAATAATCCAGTCTTCTAGGAATGCACAAAAAACAATGAAGTTGACTACCATTTTATGCAGGACTTGGTCAAAGAGTGCAAAAAAAAACATTGAAGTTGACTACCATTTTGTGCAGGACTTGGTCAAAGCCAAGAATATCATCATACCTAACATTAGGACATGTGATCAAGTTGCTGTCATCCTTACCAAACCTCTTCTCCCTACTTTATTCAAGTATATGGGTGTCAAGTTGGGACTTCACTTTTTTTTATTCTCCAACATGAGGGGCATGTTACTATATTTGATTAGTTGGGCTTAGGCCCATTGTATTTTCCCTTGTCAATGTTGTTCCCATGTTCTCCTTAACTCCTATATATAGGAGACCTAGCACTCTTAGTTGTTTTACTAAAATAAACTTATTCTCCATTATGTTTTCCACACTGAGGATAGAGGGGATGTAATCTTGTGAGGTAGGTATCAATCGTATCACACAATTCTCATTTTATCATTTCTTTATTTATTTTATAACTTTGTTAAAAGGTTGAAATTTTTGTTGTATACACAATGAAGAAGGTCAATTCCCTCCCCCAAGAACATTTTATGTTTATGACACACATATACTTTTATACAAGTCTAACATGAATGGAAAATGAGTCAATACAATTTCTCAACTATCAAATATGATGGTGATATAGCTTTTATATCTTTCTCTGGTCAAAATCTTATTAATTCTGCTAACATGATGTCAAATCATAAAGCATCATGAAAGGATTCTTACCCATTCATTCCTCCACCTTATCAAACTAAAGAATGAGAGTGAAAGAAACTTTGGAAGAGAGTTTTGTGTCAATGAAAGTTCAAAAATAATAAATGAGTTGGAAAGTATGAATCTTTTGTATTATAATGATTTAAGAGGGAAGTTTATTTCATGAATTGATAAATTTTTTTGGTAAGATCTTGGCATAAAATCTACTATCAAAAATCAGTCCTATCATCCTACTCTTTTTAACTTACTTTTGTGTTGTTAGCTTGGGGAGAAGAAAAATGCTATGTTTGGGGGACTAGATAAGCATTAGTTTAATTGAATATCTCATGATCCCTTTAATTATCTTCATATGCAAAAACAATGATAATGAAATCCTCTATTTTGCACTTAGTTTCAAAAGATATATTTTTGACTATGCTACATTTTAGAAATGCCAAAAATTGGATCAAAACCATGAAGCTTGTTAGAGTAGATATCAACCTCCAAGGTCGATCATTACTCATTTAAAGATGTTGAGCATTATAAAGAAACCCAATCCAATCTACCTCTAAAGCCCGATCAAGGAGTCACACTCGAGGAGCTCAATAGCCAACCTATCGAGATGAGTGCACCAAAAGTGTACTATTCAACTTCTTGGCCGATTAAGTCACGATGTCCTGGAAGATATTGACCTCCCGCCCGATTAAGATCAATCAAGTACAAGCAACTATCAAAGATATTGAGCTACAATCTCAATAAGGCATGTCTTGACAATATTTCCAACTCATTAATCGACCTTCAGGTCAAAAACACACAAACCTATCAAGCTAAGCATAAGTTCTAGATCTCGATATCTCTCTCACCCATTGATCTTTCAAAGATTTGACATAAGGTTGATGGTCTTACTATTAATCTACAAGATCATCAAGCTCTCAAGGTCGATAGAAAAATGTCCAAGGGTCGACACCATGTGGACCAATCATAGGTTGACACGAGGCTAGTAAAATCATATAAATAGGGCCCCAAAGCATCAATTTCAAAGAATTGTCTCTTTTGTGAACAAGTTGGAATGATATTGTAGAGGACTAAGAACAAGATCATATCGATCAACCTTATGATATCTATTGGCCAAGAAAGAACAACTGACCTCTGATCTTGGCACTAGTCACTCCCACCTCTAGATCATTTTTTCTACCTTGATTAAGAAACACCAACAACCAAAGAAGGAGTATTGACCTCCATAACTGATAGGGGAAATAAATCATCCTTTCAAGGCCATCAACCACTTTTAGGAAGATTAAAGATGGGTAGATTGACCTCTCAACTCGATCTATCTATGTATCGACCACTCTCCTTATTCTCATTCCATTTTTCATTATTTTCTCTTGAGAACCATGACTTGTTCAAGTTTTAGTTTGTCTCTTTATTGAACAGTTAGTGGATAGACTTGTTAACTTGGGTTGGGAGTAGCCATGGAGCCCTCCCAACCATGTTATCTTACTTTCTTATTTTGTAATACATATGTTCTTACAGTTTGTTTCTATAATCCTATTTAAATATGTCACTCATTTGATTATCTACCTTCTTCTAATGTTTGCTCTAAATATTTCTAGATAACTAGTTCAGTTCAAACTATAGTATGGATTAGTAATGAGACATAAGAGTGAGCTATTATAGCAAAATTCATATGTTTATTCTTTGATTTGTTGGTTACCATCTCGAGAGTGAGATGTCCTTAGATAAAAATCTTCCTTGATCTCACAAGGACGGTGTAAGATAATTACTTAACGGCTTATAGAACATGTTGACAACAAATATAAACTATAACAGAAGGCTTTGCATGGTTCAAATTGGTCTGATTGTGAAGCTTGACCCAAGTTCCCTTTTATCATATTCATAATCACCATATTTGTGTTTGAATTTTGTAAATTGGATTCGTTTCTATAGGAAAATTATTTTGTTCCTTAATAAGAATATTAATTTCATCCTTTTTGATTTGATTAAGCTAAGCTAAGTCTTCCTATTTTTATTCTATTGTTTCTCCTTATCTCTATGTTTGACCCCGTATTAAGTCAAACTTGAGTATACATTTAAAGTCTAATACCTTTGACAAATAAATTGTGTTTACACTTTTGATCCACATTTAAGGGTGATCAAAATTATCCTACCAAACATGCTCATAAATTGTGCAAAATTAAAACATGCTTCATACACTTATCATAGTTTTCAAGTAGTCATTATTGGTATATAATACTTCTTTCTCTCAAGATCAAGTTGTATACATAAGCTACAAGCATACCTTTCCCTCAAGATGACACTAATGTATGCTCTAGATATGACCAAGCAATGCCCTCTCGAGGTCACTCAAAATCACACATTAAAACAAAGTCCCAAATCATAAAAGCAATGAAATAAAAAACTAGAGTATGAGTCAAACATGCCACTATTAGTAATGAATTGTATTATTAGTATCTACATAGTTGGGAGGGCATGGTGGCTACTCCCAACCCAAGTTTATGTAATTAACAACTCATGTTATGAACAAACATTATAGAGTTATAAGAATGAACATACACATGCCTTGATCTTAGATAAAATGGAAATAAGTAAGATAAAAATAGAGAAAAGAGGAACAATAAGGTCAAGTACATGTTAGATCTTCCCATATCTTCTTAACTTCTTAGAACTTCCATCATTGATGCTATATATGTTTTTCTAGTCATCATCAATCAAGAGGAAATGAAGGCTAATGGTAGAGAAGAAGAGTCGAAACAACTTCATGGTCTATCCTTTCTCAAGAAGAAGCCATATGTGGCACTCTATGGGTTGAAGCGATGATGAGTCACTCTTGATCAGTGGATCAAAGTGACAACTTCTCCACCCACTCTCTATAATCTAAGATACCCCTAGGTGTGTCCTAGGGGGTCTATTTTTATCCTAGGTGGAAGATCCAAAGCATCTTAGAGTCACGTAGTAGCTTCTCCTAAAGAGATCTAGAGGGGCGTGAATAGATTCCTATAAAAATTTAAAGAAATGATAGAATAAAAAATGCAAGCAACCAAAATGAAGACGAGATTCAGAGTGGTTATGTCTAAGATGTCAGTCCACTACCTAGTTGTTTCCAACTAGGATTTTGCAACAAATAATTTTATTACTTATCTATTAGGATAAATTACAAAAATACTTGTTGCACTAATCCCTCTTCTTTACCGACCATGGAAGATCACCGAGCAAACCTCTTCTTTGACAGATGACAGAAGAGCACCGATCTCCTCTTCTTTAGCAGACAACAGAAGAGCATCGATCTCCTCTTCTTTAACGGAAAATGGAAGAGCACCACAATGCTTTCTATTCTTTGACGGCCACAGAAGAGAACCAAAATGAAGACTCCTTCTTCTCTTGCAAAATCTTGGACATCCTCCTATCCTTGGAATAGTCCCACCAAAAATCACGAATGAAGGAAGAATATTGGAGAAAGGAAAATCACCAATGTAGCTCAATTTGTCCTAGATCAAGATTATCAACTAATACCACTTATGGATTAGGCAATGATGAAGTGTTGGTGTTGGATAACTATGGCTATGACACGAATTAGGTAGCTATAGAAGATTGCAAATGAAGACTATGGCTGAAAGTTGCTCAAATGTTGCTCGTGTTGTATTACAAGTGTGTAAGTTCATTTTGAGATGCCCCTAGACCACTACTATTTATAGGAATGGTGTGAAAGTGTTAGGGCACCTTAGGGTAGTGTCTAGAGTGTTCTGTTATGAGATATAGCCGTTATAGATGGGTCAAAGTAGGTGTAATGGTTGAATTATTTGTTAATAAAAATTACATTCCAGAACCTATCTCGGTCGAGAAAATTGTCGACCAGAAGTCACTCGGTCAAGAATTTATTTGACAGGGATTGTTCTTTGGGTCAAACTCTTATGATATATAGCCGTTATAGATGGGTTAAAGTAGGTGTAATGGCGGAATTATTTGTTAATAAAAATGACATTCCATAACCTATCTCGGTTGAGAAAATTGTCGACCAGAAGTCACTCGGTCGAGAAATTATTTGACCGGGATTGGTCTAAGGGTCAAACTCAAGTAACAACTAACTGTCATTCTAACTTCTTGTTCAGACAAACTAATAGTGATATGACCCACACTCAAATTAACTAGTAAGTATGATAATAACAACATGTATAAGTTAATTAAGTTGAATTAAGTACACAAGTTGCGATTAGTGTTTTGATCATGTGTTACTAGTTAATCTGGATTACTTCTTGCTTCAAGGTTGTAGCCAGTTCCGTGCTTGAAAAGTTGCAACAAAAATCATTAGATTTGGACCTACGAGGCAAAAGATATAAGGGTTTCAAATTTAGGGGTTAACTATGTAAATTTTCCAATTTAATTCGGCTATTAATTTCTTCCTTATCATCTTCCTCGATCCACCGCTTGAGCGACACACTGTAGCGGCGCATAGTGTGCGATTGAGAGTTATAGCAAGGGAGATCGCGTGGGCGATTTCTTGGGTTTGGCTTCGTCCAGCAGCATCCGAGCTTCCTCCCTTCTTCTTCCTCTTCACTTCCTTCTCCTTTCCTAGCCCTAGCGGCGCTCTACCAGCCACCCGATTTGCTTGGGCGGCCGACCAGTAGGTGCGGCGCCCTCGTCAGCAGCTCCACCTGTAGGGGCGGCTGGCCATCAAAGTAGCAGTGATGGCCATTCAGGGCTCGTAAGGATTGATCTGCAGGCGCCCTACTCCTCCTCTTCCTCTACCTTGGCCTAGGGCGGCGCCCTACCTATAGCCGTATCGTAGCACAGAGTTGCGGCCAGCAGTTGCGGACAGCAGCCAGGAACTCTCCTGGGTGTGGCACAACACCAAGGAATGAAGCTTTGACCTCGACTTTGAGGTCCGAGAAAGCAATCGCAGCTCATCGCCTCCATTTGCGCCACCTGCGCCTAAGTAGCAAGGGGCGACGCCCCATCCAGTTCTTGCAGCAGCAGCTGCTGCGCACGGCCAGGGAAGCCGCTTAGGGCATGCCTAGTAGCAGGGAAAGCTTCAGGTGAACTTCGATTTCAAGGTTCCTCCGTGAATCCACAGCCCTAGCTACAAGTTGGCCATCAAGGAAGCTATTCCGTCAACCTGGGCTAGACGTTGGGTTGCTGTGAGCAACATAACGATGAACAGTGTAAAAGCCAAGGTAGAAGACAACCGAAATCTGCCCTGAAACAGGCCTTGGGCACATCTCCGGACGAATCCGGACAGTCCAAATCAGTGTGAGTAGGGTTTCATTTATTTATCATTAATAAACTCAGGCGTCTGAATATTTTCTTTTTTGTGCGCGAATTACACTGATAACAGACGTTATCAGGCGTCGGGCAGCGTTTGGCGTCACCCGACTTTTTATTTCATAAAATGCTTCTAGACGCTGTTATATGATTTAGTTTAGCATCTGATCAGTGTGGATTGAATTAATGAATTTATATGGTTCATTGGAACTTGAAATATGTAATATGATTGATGAAAATGATGGAATTTTCTGTATTATAGTGGCAATGTATATGCTGATTAAAGACGATTGATTAGCATTGAATCTGGATAAGTGATATTGAGTCATGTTTAAAGATGACAAATGATATATATATGTGTTTTTAAGTGATATTCAGAATGTGGAATAAGTATGAAATGTGATTTTCCTGTTTAAATGTTTATATGTTAATCAGTTAATAGACTTAGGTGCCCTAACACCGTAGAACCCCTTCGAGAGATCTGCTTCTTAGGGGTGAAACTCGTGTTGCAACATTAACCGTGCGGAGTCATGGTGGCACGAGGACAGAGAGGCAGTGTTCAACAATAATCCGTGCGGAGTCACGGTGGCACTAGAGAAAATAGGGGTTATTGCAACAAGATCCGTGCGGAGTTATGGAGGTAACCCCGTGAGACTCTCCACCTGTGTGCTCAGGTTAGAGGAGGAGTCTATAGCACTCGGAGTAGTGCATTGAGGCCGGAGAGCCTGTAGGCCGGAGAGCCTGTGGTCCTGTGGCAGAGCAGGGCTGGCGTCAGACTTAACATTTCCCGGGTGTGTCGCTAAGTCTTGTACGGTGGGATCGTAGTTCACTACGGATCTTTATATGCAGAGTACACTGCATATGATTAGGGCATAATAATAATATAAATATGTAATCATATAGGAACACAGTAAATTTAACATGTTAAGAGATTTGAATTTCTGTACCAATTCTCTATAATTGTTTATTTGTTTAAAATATCTGATGTTGCATAGAAATGAAATTGTTATCTGTAAATCTTCTATGTCATTAGAACTGCCCTGCTTAGTACTGCACTTATCTTTATTTCGATTTTATATATCTGATGAGTTGTTTAGTGATAGCTAAATAAAATGCTATTCACTGAGCGAGTAGGCTCATCCCTCTACTCAAACATTTTTAGGTCAACAACAGCAACAGGAATCTGAAGGATCTTTTCATCCTAACACTTAGTCTGTAGAAGGTATATGTAGTTAGTTTAGTTAGAGGTCTCTTAGTCCTTTCCCTCGATCCTTGGGACATGGTGTGGGTGAGAGAGAGTGTGTATGTGGAATGTGTATAAAGATGTAAATTAACTATTATGTTTACTTTCTGTTAAACAATGTTACATGTTGTAAACTCTATTTATGTTCTCTAGCCAGGTTAATTGAAATGCTTCCGCAATAGTTTATTATGTTTTAGTTTACAACAATAATCCGGATATCATTACGAGGTTTTAAAAATAAAAAGTTTTCAGCGATTTGTTTATGTGATAATCCCTCTGTCGCGCCCTAATCTCGTGATTAGTGGTTAGTGTGAAATCAGGGTGTGGCATCTTGGTATCAGAGCTTAGGTTGAGTAAATAGTTACTCAGAGTCCAAGTCAGGGGACGATAAGAGACCAATAGGATTAAGGTTTAGGTGTCTTTCTTCTATCTGTAGTTTCTAACAGGAAATATTCTGTTATATCATTGCAGATGGTGGAAAGAGGCTTTGATCGTGATGATCAGGCCGAGAGCCATGTTGGCCTTGATCCACTGTACTTGGGTCCAGGTGGTGGTGACCATGTGGATGAAGCGTCCCATATGTACAGGATGTTTCTGGAGACCAGAGAGAGGTACAAGGCTGATAGACGAGCTTCTACTTCTACCAGTGTAAGGATTTGATGCGATCTTATGAGCTTGTGAAGAAGCTTGGTGGCACAGAGTTTAGTGGCACTACAGATCCCGCCGAGGCTGATGAGTGGTTGAGACAGATAGAGAAGGTCTTTCGCCTGATGGAGCTTCCAGAAGAGAAGAAGATTAATCATGCAGTTTATCTTCTGACAGGCGATGCAGAGTTGTGGTGGCACGGTGTGGAGGATAAGAAGAGAGGTACATAGCTTTCTTGGTAGGATTTCTCTGAAGAGTTTCATCTTAAATTTTATCCACCTACTTTCATTAATGAGAAAACCAGGAAGTTACAGAACATTAAGCAAGGAAGCATGTCAGTTACAGAATATGAAGCGCTTTTCACCAGGTTGGAGAATTTATGTCCTCATCTTGTACCTAATAATATAGAGAGATGTAGGAGGTTTCAAGAAGGGATGAGGCCAGAAATTCGGCATACAGTTTCTGCTACTAGTAGAAGGAACAGAGAGAACTTTAGTGAGTTTGTTGAGGCTGCTAGATAGGTTGAAGAATCGGTGAATGCTGACAAGGTGCCTGAGTCTAAGAAGAGATCTATAGATTTCAGTAGAGGACAGTCCAGTAGTGGATATAGAGGTGGAGGTAGAGGTTTCTTTTCTAAACTCGGGCGTGGCTTTAGCTGTTTCAGTAGACAGAGATCTGAGGATGTTACTTCTTCTAGAGGCAGATGGAGATACAACCCAGGGAGATGGGGCAGTGCCGCTAGTGGACAGTCTTCTGGGTCGTCAATGTCAGTGACAGGTCCCCAGGGACAAGGGATACCGCCATGTGACAAATGTGGAAAACCACATTCTGGTCAGTGTTGGGGTCCAAGTTGTTTTGTCTGCGGACAAGTAGGACACCTCAAAAGGGAATGTCCTCAACTTCAACAAGCAGCATCACAAGCTTTCCAACCTCAGTACCATGATGTTCCGAGTTTTTTTGTGGCTTCTGGTTCCAGAGGTGGTGGAGTGCTTAGTGGCAGGAGTGGTCAGAGAGGACGACATGTCAGAGGGAGAGCTTCAACACGTTTCTTCTCTTTGACACCTCAGGAAGGTATAATCTCTTCACAAGACGTTACAGAAGAGATGCTTTTGTTTAATAGTATACCCGTTTCAGTTTTGATAGATCTGGGTGCTACTCACTCTTTCATACGACGTTCTTTAGTTGGTAAACTTAATTTGTTAACTCAAGAGTTGGTAGATGAGTTAGTGTTGAGGGTTCCACTAGGTGGACCAACAGTTCTGAGTGAGTTCTGTCTTGGATGTTTGTTATCTTTTGGAGGTTACACCTTTTCTGCTAATCTCATACCCCTGGATGTCAATACTTTTCAAGTCATCTTGGGTATGGATTGTCTTGAGATATATCGAGTGCAACTCGATTGTTGGAAGAAGGAAGCTACCTTTCAACAAGGTGAATTTTCTTGTGTCTTTACTGGAGACAGGAAAGTTCTGCCTACGTGCATAGTATCAGCTGCTGTAGCTGATAAGATGCTACAGAAAGGATGTGAAGCTTTCCTTGCTCATGTGGTTGACACTAGAGCAGAGAAGAGCACCACCAGTGTTTATGATGTACCTGTGGTTTGTGAGTTTTCTGATGTTTTTCCAGAAGAGTTGCCAGGCTTACCTCCTGTCAGAAACATTGATTTTGAGATTCAGGTATATTCAGGTAGTCATCCGATAGCACTGCCAGCTTATAGAATGGCACCTGCAGAGTTGAAGGAACTCAAGGTGCAGCTACAGGAGTTGCTCGATAAGGGTTTCATCAGACCCAGTTCTTCGCCGTGGGGTGCTCCAATCCTGTTTGTTAAAAAAAAGGATGGTACCATGTGTCTCTGTATAGATTACAGGCAACTAAACAAGATCACTATTAAGAACAAGTACCCTTTGCCGAGGATAGATGATCTTTTTGATCAGTTGCGTGGAGCAACGATCTTCTCTAAAATAGACTTGAGATTTGGGTATCATCAGCTCAGAGTAAAGGCTTCTGATATTCCCAAAACAGCTTTCAGAACTAGGTATGGGCATTATGAGTTTCTGGTCATGTCGTTTGGGATGACCAATGCCCCAGCAGCCTTTATGGATATGATGAATCGGATTTTCAAACCGTTCCTAAATCAGTTTATTGTAGTCTTTATAGATGATATTCTGATTTACTCCAGAGATGATGTACAACATGAGCAACTCCTGAGAGTAGCGTTGCAGTTGTTGAGGCAACATCAGCTGTATGCTAAGTTTAGCAAGTGTGAGTTCTGGTTGGCCGAGGTAGCATTTCTTGGACATGTTATCTCGAGATATGGAGTTAGCGTTGACCCTAAGAAAGTTGATTCTGTGCTTCAGTGGGAACAACCTAAGACTCCTACTCAGATTAGAAGTTTCTTGGGTTTAGCAGGCTATTACAGAAGGTTTATATAGAACTTCAGTGTACTAGAATCACCCTTGACACGCTTGACGAGGAAGAATGCACCGTTTGTTTGGTATGATAACTGTGAGAAAAGTTTTCAGATCTTGAAGAGGAAGTTGACTTCAGCACCAGTGTTGGTTTTGCCAGAGGCAGACAAAGGTTATACAGTGTTCTGTGACGCTTCCAGGAGAGGTTTGGGTTGTGTGCTGATGCAGGAAGGCAAAGTTGTGGCTTACGCATCTAGACAGCTTAAGAAGAACGAAGAGAACTATCCTACTCATGATCTGGAGTTAGCTGCTATAGTTCATGCTCTTAAGACATGGCGTCACTACCTGTACGGTGAGACATGTCAGGTATTTACAGACCATAAGAGCCTGAAGTATATCTTCACTCAGAAGGATTTGAATCTGAGGCAGCGCAGATGGCTTGAGCTGATTAAAGATTATGAGGTGACAATCGATTATCATCCTGGTAAAGCAAATGTTGTGGCAGATGCCTTGAGTAGAAAATCGAGTTCAACAGAAGATGCATTTTCTATGGCATGTTTCAAGAGAGACTTTCTTGTAGATATGCGAAGGTTGAACTTAGACTTGGATGTGACTGGACAAAGTGGGTTGATTGCTCAGATGCAGGTCAAACCTACTTTCTATCATCAGATTAAGGAGTTGCAGCAGAATGATGATGAGTTGCGGCAGGTTATGCAGGATATGTCAGAAGGTAAAAGGTCAGAATTCAGGTTTTCTGACGATGGTGTGTTGTATCTTCATGACAGGTTGTGTGTACCTGGGAACAGTGAGCTGAAAGTGCAAATTCTTGAAGAAGCGCATGCTTCTATGTATGCTATGCATCCAGGTAACACGAAAATGTACAGGAATCTCAAAGAGCTGTACTGGTGGTATGGTATGAAGAGAGATGTGGCTGAGTACGTGACTAGATGTGGAGTGTGTCAGCAGGTTAAAGTTGAGCATCAGAAACCTGCTGGTACGTTGCAGTTGCTTCCTATACTTGAATGGAAATGGGAACAGATCACGATGGATTTTGTGGTAGGGTTACCCAGAACGCCTAGAGGTTCGGACTCAATATGGGTGATTGTGGATAGACTAACTAAGTCTGGTCACTTTCTTCCTGTCAAGTCAACCTTTGATGTTCCGAAGCTGGCCAAGATATATGTAGACGAGGTAATCAGATTGCACGGTATTCCAATTTCCATTATTTCTGACAGAGACCCTAAGTTCACATCCAGGTTTTGGGATCAGTTACATCGTGCGTTGGGCACAAGGCTGAGGTTCAGTACAGCTTTTCACCCGCAGACTGATGGTCAATCTAAGAGGACCATTCATACTCTTGAAGACATGCTGAGAGCATGCGTTCTGCAGTTCAGAGGTAACTGGGAAGAACACTTAAGCCTGATGGAGTTTGCATATAACAACAACTACCATTCTAGTCTTGGAATGGCCCCATATGAAGCTCTATATGGCAGGAAGTGTAGATCACCAGTTTGTTGGTACGAGGTTGGCGAGAAAGAAATTCTTGGACCTGAGATAGTCGATATAACTACAGAGAAGATATCTGTGATCAGGGAGCAGTTGAAAGCTGCTCAGGACAGACAGAAAAGTTATGCAGAGAGACAACGTCGACCTCTTGAGTTTGAGGTTGGTGACGAGGTTTATCTAAAGGTTTCACTATGGAAGGGAGTGCTAAGGTTTAGAAAGAGAGGTAAGTTGACCCCTAGGTATATGGGCCCATATCCTATTGTTGAGAGGATTGGACCTGTAGCCTATAGGTTGGATTTGCCGTCTGAGTTGGCAAATCTTCATGATGTGTTTCATATGTCTATGCTGAAGAAGTGTCATCCCGGTACAGAAAAGATTTTAGATCTGGTACCGGCGCAGCTTAAGACAGACGTGTCCTACGTGGAAGGACCAATGCAGATAGTTGATCACCGAATCAAGAAGCTTAAGAACCGTGAGATACCGTTGGTGAAGGTTCTGTGGAGGAATCATAACCTTGAAGAAGCTACGTGGGAGCTTGAATTTGAGATGCGTAGCAAGTTTCATTTTCTCTTTTAGGAATTTCGGGAAAAAATTCTTATAAGGGAGGGAGATTGATATGACCCACACTAAAATTAACTAGTAAGTATGATAATAACAACATGTATAAGTTAATTAAGTTTATTAAGTTGAATTAAGTAACAAGTTGCGATTAGTGTTTTGATCATGTGTTACTAGTTAATCTGGATGATTTCTTGCATCAAGGTTGTAGCCGGTTCCGTGCTTGAAAAGTTTCAAGAAAAATCATTAGATTTGGACCTACGAGGCAAAAGATATAAGGGTTTCAAATTTAGGGGTTAACTATGTAAATTTTCCAATTTAATTCGGCTATTAATTTCTTCCTTATCATCTTCCTCGATCCACCGCTTGAGCGACACACTGTAGCGGCGCACAGTGTGCGATTGAGAGTTATAGCAAGGGAGATCGTGTGGGCAATTTATTGGGTTTGGCTTCGTCCAACAGCATCCGAGCTTCCTCCCTTCTTCTTCCTCTTCACTTCCTTCTCCTTTCCTAGCCCTAGCGGCACTCTACTAGCCACCCGATCTGCTTGGGCGGCCGACCAGCAGGTGTGGTGCCCTCATCAGCAGCTCCACCTGTAGGGGCGGCTGGCCATCAAAGTAGCAGTGGCGGCCATTCAGGGTCGTAAGGATTGATCTGCATGCACCCTACTCCTTCTCTTCCTCTACCTTGGCCTAGGGCGGCGCCCTACCTATAGCCGTATCGCAGCACAGAGCTGCGGCCAGCAGTTGCGGCCAGTAGCCAGGAACTCTCCTAGGCGTGGCACAACACCAAGGAACGAAGCTTTGACCTCGACTTTGAGGTCCGAGCAAGCAATCGCAGCTCATCGCCTCCATTTGCGCCACCTGCGCCTAAGTATCAAGGGGCGACGCCCCATCCAGTTCTTGCAGCAGCAGCTGCTGCGCACGACCAGGGAAGCCACCTAGGGCATGCCTAGTAGTAGGGAAAGCTTTAGGTGAACTTCGATTTCAAGGTTCCTCCGTGAATCCACAGCCCTAGCTGCAAGTTGGCCATCAAGGAAGCTATTCCGTCAACCTGGGCTAGACGTGGGGTCGCTGTGAGCAACAGAACGATGAATAGTGTAAAAGCCAAGGTAGAAGACAACCGAAATCTGCCCTGAAACAGGCCTTGGGCACATCTCCGGACGAATCCGGACAGTCCAAATCACTGTGAGTAGGGTTTCATTTATTTATCATTAATAAACTCAGGCGTCTGAATATTTTCTGTTTTGTGCGCGAATTACGCTGATAACAGACGTTATCAAGCGTCGGGCAGCGTTTGGCGTCGCCCGATTTTTTATTTCATAAAATGCTTCTAGACGCTATTATATGATTTAGTTTAGCATCTGATCAGTGTGGATTGAATTAATGAATTTATATGGTTCATTGGAACTTGAAATACGTAATATGATTGATGAAAATGATGGAATTTTCTGTATTACAGTGGCAATGTATATGCTGATTAAAGACGGTTGATTAGCATTGAATCTGGATAAGTGATATTGAGTCATGTTTAAAGATGACAAATGATATATATATGTGTTTTTAAGTGATATTCAGAATGTGGAATAAGTATGAAATGTGATTTTCCTTTTTAAATGTTTATATGTTAATCAGTTAATAGACTTAGGTGCCCTAACACCGTAGAACCCCTTCGAGAGATCTGCTTCTTAGGGGTAAAACTCGTGTTGCAACATTAACCGTGCGGAGTCATGGTGGCATGAGGACAGAGAGTCAGTGTTCAACAATAATCCGTGCGGAGTCAAGGTGGCACTGGAGAAAATAGGGGTTATTGCAACAAGATCCGTGCGGAGTCATGGAGGTAACCCCGTGAGACTCTCCTCTTGTGTGCTCAGGTTAGAGGAGGAGTCTAGAGCACTCAGAGCAGTGCATTGAGGCCGGAGAGCCTGTGGTCCTGTGGCAGAGCAGGGCTGGCGTCAGACTTAGCATTTCCCGGGTGTGTCGCTAAGTCTTGTACGGTGGGATCGTAGTTCACTACGGATCTTTATATGTAGAGTACACTGCATATGATTAGGGCATAATAATAATATAAATATGTAATCATATAGGAACACAGTAAATTTATCATGTTAAGAGATTTGAATTTCTGTACCAATTCTCTATAATTGTTTATTTGTTTAAAATATCTGATGTTGCATAGAAATGAAATTGTTATCTGTAAATCTTCTATGTCATTAGAATTGCCCTGCTTAGTACTGCACTTATCTTTATTTCAATTTTATATATCTGATGAGTTGTTTAGTGATAGCTAAATAAAATGCTATTCACTGAGCGAGTAGGCTCATCCCTCTACTCAAACATTTTCAGGTCAACAACAGCAACAGGAAACTGAAGGATCTTTTCATCCTAACGCTTAGTCTGTAGAAGGTATATGTAGTTAGTTTAGTTAGAGGTCTCTTAGTTCTTTCCCTCGATCCTTGGGACATGGTGTGGGTGAGAGAGAGTGTGTATGTGGAATGTGTATAAAGATGTAAATTAACTATTATGTTTACTTTCTGTTAAACAATGTTACATGTTGTAAACTCTGTTTATGTTCTCTAGCCAGGTTAATTGAAATGCTTCCGCAATAGTTTATTATGTTTTAGTTTACAGCAATAATCAGGATATCATTACGAGGTTTTAAAAAGAAAAAGTTTTCAGCGATTTGTTTATGTGATAATCCCTCCGTCGCGCCCTAATCTCGTGATTAGTGGTTAGTGTGAAATCGGGGTGTGGCAAATAGTCTTTTCTTGGTCCATAAAAACTCTATCTCAGTCGACAATTTCTTCAACTAGGAATGACTCAGGGCTAGGCAATATTGAGGGTTTGTCCCATGTTCTGGGTCTTCAACCGAGGATGTACTCGATCGACAATATGGTTGACCGAGTTTGTCTCGGATGAGAATGTCTTGACCGACCAAGTCCCTAAAAAATGATTTAACACAAGTTGGAAGAATTAACTAATAGTTTTTCTAATGTGACCAACCTACCCCAGACACTTGGTTTAGAACATATGGTTAGGTTTGGGGTAGGTGGGGTTGGTCTATAGCTTGATTTTACATCAGTTCTAAGAAATTTTACATTTTTATTACAAATAAGCACAAGTACACAATAATTCAAGTATCTGATATTCCAATCTTGATCAATTTTTCTCAACCATGCTCTTTTTGTTCCTGAAACACTTAGATAAAATGTTAATAATCACAAAGAAATAGTATATTCTTCTTTAGTGGTAGATAAAGCAACAATATTTTATTTCTTACTAAACCAAGAAACAAATGATTTTTTGAGTAAGAAACAAAATCCACTAGTACTTTTGCAATCACGGTGATGCCCGACGTAGTCGGCATCAATATATGCTTTAAGGTTGAATGATTGATCTCTTGGGTACCAAATTCTATAGTCTAATGTACCAGCTAAATATCATAAGATCCTTTTGACAGCAACCAGATGAGGATTCATAGGATTCGATTGAAAATGTGTGCATAATCCAACATAAAACATAATATCTGGTCGAGATGCAGTTAAGTATAGTAAACTACCAATCATACCTCTATATAAGGAGTTGTCAATGGGTTCTCCATCCTCATCATTGTCAATTTTTGTTGAGGTGTCCATTGGAGTGGAAGCATGCTTATAATTTTCCATATTAAATTGTTTCAATAGTTCTTTTGCATATTTTTCTTGGTTGAGGAAAATACCATGCAGAGTTTTTTTAATTTGAAAACCCAAGAAAAATGTTAACTCACCCATAAGACTCATTTCAAATTCCTTTGCATAATATCACTAAATTATGTGCAAAGGGATTCATTTGAAGCACCAAAAATAATATCATCAACATATATTTGAATGATAAGAAAATCTGATTGATATTTTTTGATAAATAATGTAGGATCTGATTTTCCCATAGAGAAATCGTTTTCAAAAGGATAATTATGTAAGCATTCATACCAATTTCTATGAGCTTGTTTTAGACCATATATGGTTTTCTTTAATTTGTAAATAGGATCAAAATGTTTTGGATCTTCAAAGCTGAAAGGTAGAGCAACATATACTTCCTCTTGAATTATACCATTTAAAAATGCACTTTTAATATCCATTTGAAAGAGTTTGATGTTTTTGTGTGAAGATAAAGCTAATAGCATGCTAATTGATTCAAGTATAGCAATAGGAGAATAGGTTTCATCAAAGTCAATTCCTTTTTATGGATTATACCCTTGAGCGACTAATCTAGCTTTGTTTCTTACGACATCTCCAACTTCATTTAACTAGTTACAAATTACCCATTTAGTTCCAATAATGGTTTTATCTTTAGGTCTAGGCACTAAATCCCACACATCATTTTTAGCAAATTGATTTAGTTCTTCTTGCATAGCAATGGTCCAATAATCATCTTTAATGGATTCATCAATCTTTTTACGTTCAATGTTGTGTTAGCTACATCTCAAAAAGAGGACCTAGTTTTTACTTTATTAAAAGGATCACCAATTATTAGGTTTTGAGGATGGTCTTTTATAATTCTTGGAATGGGTTGATGAGGTTCTTCATTTTGATTTAGATTTTGTTCATTTTTAGCATTATTGTCTTCTTTAGGTGATATGGTTAAATCTTTAATTATTAGTTGAGGAAGATTGTTTTCTATTTCATTGTTTGTTAGATTTTCATGAAATGTTACATGAATTGATTCCTCTACCTTTTTGTACACAAAAATAAAGATTCTATAAGACTTACTTGAGGTTGAGTAACCTAAGAAGAACCCATTTTGTGATTTTGTATCAAATTTATCTTTATCATCTTAAATATTCAAAATGTAGCATGATGTTCTAAATGTGTGAAAATAATCTACTCTACGTTTCTTAGAAAAGAGTATTTCATAAGGAGTCTTTTTAAGTTGTGGATGAATTGAAATTCTATTCTAAAAATAGCATGCGGTATTAACGGCTTCTGCCCAAAAGGTTTTAGGTGTGCCATGTTCTAATAGCATGGTTCTAGCCATTTCTTGTAGAGAATGATTTTTTCTTTCAGCTAGACCGTTTTCTTGTGGACTGCGCGGAGCAAAAAAATTGTGAGTGTAACCTTTAGATGAACAGAAATCTTCAAATGAATGATTTTCAAATTCTCCTCCATGATCACTTCTAATGGTGCAAATTTTATTTTGAAGTTGATTTTCTATCTTTGAGCAAAAATGAATAAATATTTCAATAGTAACATCTTTGCCTGAAAGAAAATGTATCCAAGTATATCTACTATAATCATCAATAATTACAAAAAAATATCTCTTACCTCCTATGGATTGTGTTCTCATTGGTCCAAATAACTCCATATGTATGAGTTCAAGAGCTTTAGATGTACTAAGGATTTGTTTTGTTTTAAAAGATGTTTTGGTTTGTTTTCCTAATGTGCAAGGTTCACAATTTTCAAGATTCTCAAAAGAGATTTTAGGCAGACCACAAACAAGATCATGCTTAATTAATTTTTTAATAACATGAATACATGCACGTCCAAATTTTCTATGCCATAGATTTTGAGTATTATCATTTGCAATCAGACATTTTACGTCAATTGGTTTCATAGAATTAGGCCTAATAACATAAAGATTGCCTACTCTTTTTCCTTCATATACAATATTGTTTGTGTCTTCTTCAAGCAATTTGCAACAAGTTTTGTTAAAAAACACATCATATCCACTATCACCCAATTGATTAACACTTAGAAAATTGTGATGTAAACCATCTACTAATATTACATTTTTAATTGTGAGATTAGTTCTGATGTTACCTATCCCCATTATGGTGCCTTTTCTGTTCTCTCGAAATGTAACTGATCCTCCTTTCTTCTTTTCGAGTGATTTAAAGGCCTTTTTATGTCCGGTCATATGCTTGGAGCATCCACTATCAACCACTCAATCCTACAAGTTTAGAAGGTTTTGGTACCCAAGTAGAGTATGTGATGGTTAATTAATGACAATGTCTCATTATTTCAAATATTTAGCACAATCTAATATGTAGAGTTCATAGATTTGAGTCACCTAAGAAAATTTCAAGTCAACTATTTTATTTTTTATCAAACAGTTCTTCCAGAACTATCCCTGGTCAAAAATTTCTTTTGGAAGAGTTCTCAATCCAACAATTTGTTGACTGAGAAGATTTTGTCAGAAAAAGTAGCTTTGACAGAACTGTCGTCGGTGGAAATTTTCTTCCACCAGAAGAAGTCTCATTTGAGATCTTTGTCGATCGAGTGAATTTCTTTGCATTTTTAGTAAATTTGGAATTTCTAATGTAAACAAATCATTTATATTTGGATAACATAACTAAGTAATCATATCATACAAGGGTATACAAGTTGAGGTTTATTGTAGTTGAAAAAGACAATATGACTTTCAAATTTAGGTCAAATGTCAACTAAATGTTCCATGTTTCTAAGTATGAGGTTTTGGAACCCAAACTAAATCTTTATCCTTGTTTTTCTTGTAAGTGCATGAAAATGAGTAATGTCCAAGATGTAAGCAATAATGACAACAAATGAAATTAATTTCATTCCTCTTTTTGACAATGTGATCTTGAACAAGATTGGTTTTAGGTACATACATGAGTTTGGTCTTGGGAATATATTCTTTTCTAGTTTTATTTTTAGGTGCATATCCTAGACCACTTCTTCCTATTTTTTTGCAAGAGTTATCTAGGATATTATCAAGATTTTTGTTTCCTTGCATTAACCTAGATACTTGTTTTTGTTGTTCAACATTTTCAGCAACCTTTTTAGTTATATTTAAATTTGCTTGGTCTAGATTTTATAACAAACTATCTCTTTGTTTGATAATAGAATCATAATTTAAATGAGTACATAAAATAGGTTGAGTTTGAAGATCATTCATTTTAGCAAGCAATTCAACCTTTTCTTGAGAGAGTAGATTATTATTATTTTAAAGAGTAAGTAATTTTGCTTTATAATCTTTGATGAATTCTTTTAATGTATTATTTGAATACTTTAGAGTATTATTTTCAATATTGAGGTTATCTAAATTTATGTGAAGTTCGTCAATAGTTTTACTAAGTTAATTCTTTAGTTTCTTGGAGTCAATGTATTTTGCATGAATGTATTCTAGGATAGTAACTAACTCTTCTTTTGATAATTCAAAAATATCTACCTCATTTGTTTCTTATTCATCTTCTCTTTCCATTAGACAGTCTATCTCTTCTTCTTTGCTGCTTCCATATTCATCACATGAATGATCCCAGACAGCTTTGTAGGATTTTTCACCTTTGTCTTTCTTATTGAATGAGGACTTCTTCTTTTTGAGCTTTGGACATTCATTCTTCAAGTGGACCTTTTTCTTGCATTCAAAACACCTAAAAGAACGCAAATGTTTCTATTTCTTAGCATTTACAATTAGAGTATTTTCTTCATCATCACTACTTGTGTCACTGTTATCTTGTATGTTATTTTTTGGGGGTGTCATGGAGGTAGCTTTAAACTTAAGTTCTTTCTTTCTTCCCTTTTATTGCTCAACCTCGATCCTTTCTTCTTCTTCTAAGGTGACTTCATGTGTCTCCAAGTTCTCGATGAGTTTCTCCATCTTAAGTGTTGTGAGATCATTTTTTTCCTCAATAGCAGTTACCTTTGACTTGTACCTTGGAGGCAATGACCTAAGTATCTTTGATACTTGATCTTCCTCACTGATGTTTCTCCCAAGTGCACTTAGGCTATTGACAATGTTAAAGAATCTAGCATATATTTCTGCAACAGTTTTGTCAGATTGCATATGAAACAATTCAAATTTATGTTTTAACATGCTAATTTTAGTATTTTTGACTTGTATAGTTCCTTCATGTGTTATAAATAATTTGTGGAAAATTTCATAAGTTGTTTCACATGAAGATATGTGATTAAATTCACTAATAGATAAAGAACAATAAATAATGCTTACTGCCTTTGCATTGAGTGTGGCTTGTCTTACTGTATTTGCATCCCATGTTTCCAATTCCATTGTCGGGAGTTCATATGGGAGAGTGATCATCTTCTACAAATCAAACCTGTTGCCTTGAAAGTAGAACTGCATCCTCCTTTTTCAGTAGGTGTAGTTTGATCCATCTAACACTAGAAGCATGCTCACGTGTGATCCTTCCAAATTAAGGTTTCCAAGAATTCTCTTCCCCATACTTCAAGACCGGTTAAGGTTCCTTGAAGACCCGCTCTCATACCAAAAGAAGAGATCTAGAGGGGAGGGGTGAATAGATTCTTATAAAAATGTAAAGAAATAATAAAAAAATACAAGGAACTAAAATGAAGACGGGATTTAGTTTGGTTCCGTCTAAGACGTCATTCCACTAACTAGTTGTTTCTAACTAGGATTTTGCAACAAATAGTTTTATTACTTATCTGTTAGGACAAATTACAAAAATACTTTTTGTACAAATCCCTCTTCTTTATCGGCCACATAAGAGCACCGAACAAACCTCTTCTTTGAAAGATGATGGAAGAGCAACGATCTCCTCTTCTTTAATGGACAACAGAAGAGCACCGATCTCCTCATCTTTAACGGACAATGGAAGAGCACCATAATTCTTTCTCTTCTTTGATGGTCACAAAAGAGAACCAAAGTGAAGACTCCTTCTTCACATGCAAAATCTTGGATAACCTCCTATCCTTGGAGTAGTCCCACTGCAAATCACGAATGAAGGAAGAAGATTGGAGAAAGGAAAATCACAAATGTAGCTCACATTGTCCTAGATCAAGCTTATGGACCAATACCACTTATGGATTAGACGATGATGTTGGATAACTATGGCTAGGACACAAATTAGGCAGCTATAGAAGATTACAAATGAAGACTATGGATGAAAGTTGCTCAAATGTTGCTCAAGTGTGGTATTCCATGTGTGTAAGTTCATTTTGGGATTCCCCTAGACCACTACTATATATAGGAATTGTGTGCAAGTGTTAGGGCATCTTAGGATAGTGTCTAGAGTGTTCTATGATGAGATATAGCCATTATAGATGGGTCAAAGTAGGTGTAATGGCTGAATTATTTGTTAATAAAAATAACAATTCAGAACCTATCTCGATCGAGAAAATCGTCAATCGGAAGTCACTCGGTCGAGAAATTGTTCGATCGGGATTGTTCTAAAGGTCAAACTTAGATAATGACTAAATGTTGTTTGAACTTCTTGGTTCGACAAACTAACGGTATTTTATCGGTTCACAAAAACTCTATCTCGGTCAACAATTTCTTCAACCGGGAATGACTCAGGGCTAGGCAATATTGAGGGTTTGTCCGGTTCTGGTCGACCGAGGAGGTACTTGGTCGACAATATGGTCCACCGAGTTTGTCTTGGATGAGAATGTCTTCGAACAACCAAGTCCATAAAAAATGGTTTAACACAAGTTGGAAGACTTATCTAATAGTTTTTCTAATGTGATGAACCTATCCTAGACACTTGGATAGACATATGGTTAGGTTTAGGGTAGGTGGGGTGGGTCCATATCTTAATTTTACATTTGTATTACAAATAAGCACAAGTACACAACAATTCCCGTATCTGATATTCCAATCTTGATCAATTTTTGTCAACCATGCTCTTTTTTTCCTAAAACACTTAGATAAAATGTTAATAATCACAAATACGAAATGTTTGTCTTCATCAAAAGATAAGATGAGCTAATTTTCAATTTAGCCAACATCTCTGAGAGTCATTTATAGTACACAGACCCATTGACATGGGTGGTTGATGGTTACAATCCTGTTGTGGATCTAGCTGACTAGGATTGATAGCTTTGAAGATGATTGGTTATTGAAGGCTCTCTAAATGGAGTCAAAGGAACTTACAATAGCTTGGACCTTTATTAGCTTGGTTAGTTATGTCGTAGCTGTCAATTGTTAGCTGTTTTTGTTTGATGGCATCCTACCAAGGACATTCAAGACTATCTCGATGAATGTCCATTAATGTTGATCTTTTGTGCCTTGATAGTTTTCTAAGGGCATCCATTGAGGATGCTGTATTCCCTTTCCATGGTAGGTCTCAACAGTCTAACTTTCTAGTGTCAAGGAAGGTTTTAATGGCTGGTCTATCGAGTCTTTGTTTGATTGTCTTTGATTGCAATTCTTGCACATCCCAACTTTTTATGTCCACCCATCAAGGGAAGAATATTTTCTGGATCTTGATGGCTAGCTTACTGAGTCCATTTAAATCAATCTTAGTTTTAATTTGATTAAACAAGTGATCTCCTACGATACAAAGAAAATTTAGTTAGGAGGAGTTTTTAGTAAAATGGAAGAAAATGTGTAAACATACTAATATTGTGAGACTAAATCATGGCAATAGTAGGGCCAGGAAAGGCACAAAACATCCACAAAATTGTAAGTTATCACCCATACAACATATAATAATCCACACGACGTACACATGAATTGGGTCAACGATCATGTAATTTCATTATATATTTGATTAATGTTGGAATTTTGGATGATTGGATCAATGAATGAATTGAAAAAGATAGTGAAATGTTGGTAGTATGTACCACAAACACTTGGTACTCGTTCATTATTATCTTAATAGGTGACACTTGTTTGCAATAAACAACACTTCATATTCATATTAATAGTTAAAATAAACAAGGGCCGAAACTACCTACAACACTCCATGCACTATCTAAATGAATTATACAACTGATAATTTAATCCACTTATACATTTTGATGACTGTACATGTTTAGATAACTATATTAGTCACATGATCGACAAAAAAATTGGAACATCTATTTTATGTATCATGAACACTTACTACTTTGTACAATAGTATGCATAAGTAATCCTTGTTTGCAACATGTATCATTCCCTCATGAGACTTCTTATCATAAGAAACAAGAGCTCATATTAAGTGTAACAAGACAATCACTATCTACATGTTACTGATTATTGATCAAATCATTGCTAATCAAATCATTGACTTTTGTTTTTGGTTTTATATTGAAGGTAAGATGATTAGGTCAACAAGTTGGCTGAGGCAAATAATATAATGATTGTTGCATGCATAGTGAATGCTTACTTCTAGTTCATAGTAGTCTTAAAAGGTGATGATTGTATGCAACAATAGTCATTCTCTATTCAGATTATTACCATTAGAAAAATGATCCCACACTATATCCTTACACTATACTAACAAATTAGATTGGTTAAAAGATATTCTATTTGTACTTTTTGTTTTAGTGAGGAGGTTTTAACAATAACATCAACAACCCATTTGACTTAAATAACGTCAACTTTGTTGTTATAGAATAAACACATTTTTCTTGCTTCTAACATGTAATATAAATTTTTAATGCTTGTTTTCAAAATATATCACTCCCTCTTCAGACTTCTTGACACAAACACATGCTCCCATATTATTTGCAACAACCCATACAATATTGGCATAAATTAGACCCCTTATCATTTACACCACCAAATGTTCATAATTCTCATGTAAATCATCAAGTGACTAGTAAGGACGACATGAGCTGAGAATAATTTGACTTGACTTGGCTTAGATTTTGTACAATGTTTCCTAGTTTAGACCAACATACCTATCCCTATTTCATCCCAAACCATACTTAATTTGGTAAAGGTTGACCTATTATATATAATTTGACTTAAGTTGACTAGTATTGACAATATGATATGAGATATGCTTTTGTGATAAGATGAGATGAGAATAACATGTGATGGCTAGTAAGGATGAGTAAAGATGAACTGATAATAAATTTACCTAGTGTTTCTCAAAAAATGCATAAATAAGACCCCATTAAGTCTTAAATCACAATTAGGCAGATTTTTGTCTAATCATATCTAGAATTCTAGATTCTACTAATTTTCCTTAAATTGACATAATATATACCTTGTACTACAAAACTCAGGCTATTTTTTTCAAAATCAGATCTAATTTTAGCAAACATACCTAATAAGCATGTAATGGTCATGTTATACAGTAATATTATACAAGTGATGAAGAAAAATAAGCAAGGAGAAGGGAACATAATTTTTGGATGTTGTTGAATGCTTTTACATCTATAAATTATGGTGGAAGTTGAAGCCTGCTACTACTAGTTAAACTATTATTATTGTTGTTGTTTTCTATCTTTGTTGGAAGCGATATATGCTACTATTTTTCTATTTGTTTCTTTGAGCAACATAGTGAGTACTACTGATTTCAACGAGGATAGAAGTTGACACAACAATAAAAGGAGAATCTAGGACATTGAAGCACACTTTCTTTATGGCATTTATATCTATGTTGCACGGGAAATAGAAAAAAGGACAAGGATAAGGGTTTCTTTCGGAGGTGGTTATATAATACCGTGTTTTAATCTTTACAAAAATAATCAACACAAGCAAAGATTTTGGCGTTGGCTTGAGGACAATAACTTATCATAGATCTTGGTACTTAATAGTAACCTGGTCATGATTTGTAGATCGCCTTGTCAATTGATAACAATCACTTCATATTGATGCACACTACTATTTTTTGTAGAAATGTATACAAATAAGAGAAGTAGACTGACTGACATTTATATATGTGTTACTTTAGGAAGATGAGGGGATCCCAATTCGTTCTAATAATATAAGACTCTAAGAAATCTTCTCATACTCTATAATCAATCCCATTTTTCTTCTCGAAACACATAACACAAGAGAAGTTTAATGGTGCTCAGGATATACTAAATCTTTTGAATTTGGATGAGTAATGTCATTAAGTTCATTTATTCATATTTTATCATAGTATGAACATTTAGATATAATCCTACAAGCACTTGGATCATTCTTATCCAACAAACACATGCATGATCTTTTCTCATACACATAAATATTTTCATGTATATTTCACAAAGTACACAATTATACTAAGTATCTCATTTAATTTTGATATTTCCACAAAATAATATCATCACTTGACATATGACAAAATTACACAAATCAATTCAAAAGTGGTAAGAAGGAAAAATTTCAAGAATAACCATGAGAACATGCATAATAGAGAATTTATCATCTTTTACAAAAAAAACCAATTGTGGGTAAATGTGAGATGGACTTGAATTTCATAATACCAAAAATCAAATCAACATAATTCATCTTTTCTAGATCAAATCAACATTCCATGTCATGAAGTTCATGATTTAGGTAGATTTTACATCGTGATAATTTATAAATATTATTTGAACTTCTTATGTGTTGATAAGTATATGCCACTTAGATCAAGAATGTGAAGAAAGAACCCTAGATCCAAATAGCTAATGCAAATTGATTTTCCCCATATAATCCACCATCTAGAACTCAAACTATGTCAAAAATAGAACAAAGGGTGATTGTTAGTAAAAATTAGGTTTCCCAATTAGTGAATATAAGGGATTTCAAACACAAGGGTTTGAGAAGACTAAAGAGGATAAATAAGATAAAGAATCAAGAAACTAATCAAAAATTTCCCTAATATAGTTAGGAGATTTATTCAATGGTCGGATCTAAAAACAAAATTTGAAATCTCCTTTATATTCCTTCTTCTCCATGTGATTCAAGCGTTACACTTATGGGATGGTTCTTAAAAAAGTCAAGGAACTACATATTAGATGTAGTCAGGTTACTAGGAATAGAAAATTCAACCAATTATCTTTGTAATGTTCAAGACATTTTGGGTTGTAGTTGTAAATAAGCATCTATATGGACAATTTTCAACATAATTTAAATCAGAACTTATAAAATATATTACTACATTCATGCTTTGCATCAGAGTTCAAGGAATCATATTCATAAGGACTACAATTAAAATATATATGAGTCCCATCTACTCTTCAACCAAAGGACGACATCTACTTCAAAAATCTTCGAAGTCTTCCATTGATCCACTATCCATGTATATCCCAAAGGGATAGATTTAACCACGACATGGACTAAAGAGAAAAATGGCCAGCAATTTTTGGTACTAGATCCTTATCATTGAGTTATTTAAAACTATGAAGGAAGAGTATATTTAATGATATAAAATTCGTATAAGAACTTGATATAGATTTGGAAAATGGACTATATCAAGTTCTAAAGGTTATAAAAATAGAAAAATTTCAAAGTTGTTCAACGTAAAACTTACCCACAGGATAAGTATTGAAAATTGTAAAATACCCAAGATTTTCTAGATAATAAAATCATTTTCAAATATTAAAATTTAGCATCTAAGATTATATCTTTATTTTGTGTTAAAGTGACCGGTGTTCAATCATCTATGAGAGAATAACAAAATAGTCTAATAGTTGTTTCAACCAATATTGGGGGACAACTAATCCATTACATCCTATGTGGGGTAGTGGGATATCACCCGACATCAAGTGAACGAAAGATATAAAGGGACAAATACCAAAGGGAGTGAAAACTCCAATAGATCAATTCTAGTTCTATCTAAATATTAAACAACGTCTGAGATTTGCAAAATATATTTGTGGTGATCTTCAAGATGAAAAGTGACGGATAATAAAAAATTTGAGTTCACCACCATACAAGATTCAATGACTAAAATTTCAAGAGGGAAGAATAACTCAAAACTTTCATAAAGAATTCAATACCTCAATTTTTTCCAGACTCTGTAGAGTGCATAGTCACAAAAATGACTCCAATAGAGAGAAACCTAGAAAGTATAGTACAACAGGGTCATCATTTGGTTTGGAATCAATTATTCTTCAAATGTTACTATTTATTTTTTCTTCTAATCTAGGATTATTATTATTTTGTTGTTCTCCCTTGATACTTCATTCTAATATTTCTAGTTAGATTGCACATATCTTCAATGCAATCAATGCCATTTGTTCATGTATATACATCAGATACTTTACTAATCTAAGGTTGCATCTATTTATAGAAGTGAGAGTCCAAATCTATAAATTTTAATAGATCCAGATGTTAAGCATTAATAGTGTTCAATATTTCCCTCAAAGAGTACATACACTACTCTATTTCATCTTTCCCATTTTCCATTTATATATCATTGTTTAATCAATTATCGCCTTATTAATTACTTATATCAAAATATTATTGGTTATGCTAGAGGGATCATTCATTCTAAAATTAGGTTCAATATGATCCAAAAACAAATATCTTATTATTTGTTAACTTTCCTAATTTTCCCCACAAACAATAAACATTTCCTCCAATTTTCCACATTTTTAATCCATTAGCATGCATATTAAGAATTTATTAATAAAAACAATAATAATCAACTAATATTTCTAAGATTTGTCTCCAGGGTCCAATAATCCAAATATAAACTAATGTAGCAATATTTACGTATATCCCCTCCTAAATGTTCTTCTATTCATAGTCATTATTTTCTTTTTTGTCTTTGTTATCCGTTACATGGATATTAGACATTTACCATATCAAATATTAAAATTTATTACTAATATGTCAAATTAAGTGAATATTAGATATAAAAACTATTTCAAGAAATTACAAATTGTCTGTGAGTTTTCTTCATTTATATTCATCGCTTCAATATTTTCCACTATTTTAATCCTAAACAAGAAAATTCTAATTTTTTTCACAAAATAAGTTGAATTATAAGCCAAACTTATAGAATTTGAGAATTTATATCTAACTATGTGTAATTTTATATTTTACTAATTTTCCATATGACTAATCTTAATTTTTATATTTTATCTTTATTAAATCTTGAATCAAGATCTTAAGCCATGTTATAGAATATGATCGAATTAATAACAAACTAAGAAATTAAAGTAGGTATGGCATTACCCTATGTTATTATTGCATTTCCCTAAGTTTTCACAGTATATTTATCATTTTATTTCTATGTATTATTTTGTTTTTTTGTAGTCGTGGTTACAAATTAATTACTATAATTCTTAATAGTCAGATTTAAGCTAACATGAGAAGAAGCAAAGAAGGTAGGAGAGATAACCTATCAAAGAACAAGTGAGTAGGCCAAACCTCAAATCTCATGGCTTTTGGGAACCATGGAGGTGGGCGTTGAGAATCTTTGACCATCTTAGGTTCTTGAGGGCTCAACTTCAGAGTCGATGTCACTAGGGAAACACAATCCTCACTAGACAATACGTCACAGATGATAGGGTCATCACAGGGAGTTGTAGGGAGTTTGGGGATTAAGTAGAGTCATCCATTGATATGAAAAAGTGAAAATGAGGTAGGAGATTACAATTAGGGTGTTTGTGTGGCTTCTTGTAAGCATTCGATGTGCATCCATGAAGATGGAGAGGCCGTTGAAGGAGCAGGGGAGAGAACAAATGATTTTTGACCACTGATTCATATCATAGAGTCAGGGAAGTGGTACGGTTTGGAGTTACAGTTACATTTGTAGAGTAATTAAATAAAAAGACAGGGACGTCTCGTCTATTGAGATAGTCAAGCAGTCTCTTATGTTGGGTTTGACATCGATAATGATGGTGTAAGAATAGAGATCTATACTATGTAGAATCATATTTTAACTGCATTATCAGTTTTGTGTTTCTATAGTCTCATCTCTTTATATAGTGGGGCATTTTCACATGGAAGGTTTGACATTGATAATGATGGTGTAAATTTACATATCTATGCATTATAGAATCGTCTTTAAACTTGATTGTGGGATTTATGTTGCTGCAATCAAGGGACTTGGGTTTTATAAAAGAGAGAGTTTCTGTCAGGTATCCTAATAAATTATGTTAGGATAGTCCTGCCATTAATCAAATTAAATGATGAATAACACGCCCCACATAAAAACTGAGATAATCAAATGGTTTATGAAGAAATTGGCACACCATACCATTTATGTCGTTACTCTAATTTGAGGCACATCGGTTGCCTTGTAATTCCATTGCACAAGATATAATCCTCTGTATAAGTGGTCATCATTTAATATGAAAAATCAAAGAGATGATGTGATGACGTATAAAAAAAGCATAAAGAACAATTTTCAATTTATTTACTGGGTAGAGGTGCAGAGGCGACCAATTGTAAGTTAATAAGAGATGAACCCAAAGAGACTGATGTGTGATAGAAAAACTAAGAGATGGGGTTACGATTAGAATATGGCAAGCATGTCACAAATAAAAAATAACATAATAAGGAAAATGAATATAGAGGAATTGGTCGTCACGGGTAACGTTCACACATGTCATTGTTCTTATTTAATGTAATTGTCCATAACCAGTTCTCATCCATTAATGTCCCACTATCTAGTTAGTTAAGGGGATGGGAACCATTATGCCGTTTCTACCATATAGGAAAGATGTAAAAGAAGGTATCTTTAATTATGCATCTAACCCGACTTATTTGTGTACCCTCGATCATATTAGCAAATAAGCTAAATTTTTTAACTCATGTTTTGCACATCTTTTTTTTTTGAAGGTTCATGTCTTGCACATCTGATTGTAATACAAAATTTATCATGTATATTACTCTCATGAAAGTAAAATTTAAATAATGCTCACTCTCAAATATACTAGTTGTGTTAGGAAAAACAAAACTATATGTCTAATGTTTAATTTGTTTCCGATACCAATGATTTATACTTGAGTAAAGCTAGTCTAGAGTGGGACCGGTCTAGTTGGGTCAGACTAGAACATTTGAAATCAAATTTAGTGCACAAAATCTATAAAATTACAAGTGAGATTATCAAGAGGTTAAATCATGCAATATATCCCAATGATCTTAATGTATCAAATTTCATTATGTTGTAGTACTTATGCCTTATGTTTTTAGAAAATTTGGAATTTTAATTAAACCTTGTAGTTGGTGATTTTTATGGTTATATATTAAACGAATCCAAGGTGTTTAAACAACACCTTATAAATGGATCATATATATATATATATATATATAACAATCTACTTAATGTTGTTATGTTACTTGGGTTACTTACTTTCATGTCAAGGAAACCTTTAAATACAACTTTCCATAATCTGAATTGAGTTTTCCATTATCGTAAGTGAGGTGTTTTTTTTAAACTTTGTGAGATGATAAGATAAGTCCTAAAGATCTCAAATGTCAGGTGCTCTTGTACAAGTATAGTTCCAAGAACACAAAATAAAAAAATGGAATCTACAACTATTTACCCATATATTTAGGCTACATAGAGAAGATCTATGTGTTCACTGTTTCTATTATTCGACCTCAAATTTTCTATGTGAATGTCAAAACAATAGTCGATATAGGTGATCTGATGCTATTTGAGAATGCATTCTCTATTTAGGCGGGTGTGACCTAAATTGATTGCTTAGAATATACACATGCAATTTGATACTAAGTGGAAAGGATGTATAATGTGGGGTTTGGTATTGAGTGTGTTTTTTCTAGATCATTTTATATTAAGGAAATAGATTTACAAAGGAGAAGAAAATATAAAAGAATATCTAAGGAGTTCAGAAGTGATTCTATCACTTAAAATGTTGAGAATTACCATATTCAATGGTGACAACTATGAATTATTCTAAATATAAGTACACAAGAATATATTAACACTGTAAGAAAATCCATCTTTTAAAAATGAAAACGAAAATCTATAGATTTTAGACTAGTTTTGTTTAAAGTTGTATGCAAATAGATATTAAACATGAAACTGAATGCAAATAGATCCATTTATGAGTACAAGGACATATACAACATACATATAATATGATGGTGTACATTATTCTAATCTGATTCTCCTATTTCTAGTATGACTACAATTTGAGTTTTTATATAGGTAGCTTCTATATATGGTTTACATCTACTTGATGGATACAAAGACTATACATGATGGGAACATAAAAAAGCATGTGTCAGATACACTGCCGAGTACGTTCAAAGCACTTTGATCCAAGGAGATGTTGCACATCCAACAACTACCTTCAAGTGAGGAAATGAAATGAAGCTTGACTTGATGGGAAGATACAAATAAAGTGTCTCAGATGGGGTGGACACGTGCTTTCTACAAGGCAATTGGTAGACAATCAATGACTCAATGCCCAACACAATGGTAGAAGGTCTTATGGCCCTACAATTGAGCCCTAGTTGATGTGATTTTTTTATTACTCTGATCCCTAAGATCCCTACTCCTCTAAATTATGGGCATATTAGGCGCATATCTCTAAATAATACTTGTTTAAATCTCATATCTATGATTAGTGTGGAGAGGCTCAAACACACTATGTTGGTTTGGATCTATGAATCTCATATAAGCTTCTTCCCTGGCCGACGCATTATAGACAACATTCATACTATGAGGAGACCATGATCTACTCCTTCAATGGGTTTTAAAGTGGACCTATCGAAGGCCTATAAGCAGATGTCATGGGGTTTTGTATGTGATATAATCACAAAGGTAGGACTACCAATAAATATCATATATTACATCATGAACACAATTGAGGGTGGACTCACTTGCATATTCTAGATTGGGGATAGAATCATGAGTTTTAAGGCATAAAGAGGTATCTGACTGGGTGATCCTTTCTCCCCATACTTGCTTGTCATGTGTCTGGATCATCTGACCGAGCTGCTATAGAGTAAGGCCAACATATGAGGATGGAAGTCGATTAATATCACTAGTTGTGGTTTAGTAGTATCCCATGTTGCATTTGTAGATTCTATAATTATTTTTGTAAAGGCCGAGCCTCATCAAATGGAGGTTATGTCTAAGTGTTTTTCAAAGGGCTTATGGTCAATGTATTACTGTTGGGAAAACACATGTGTTCTTCTCCATGAATGTGGCTAGATACTTGAAATATCAAAATTCTAACGTTGCACAGATTCACATGATAATAGACCTAGGAAAGCATTTGAGGCCCCTGTGATCCACTCTAGTAATACGAAGGACACCAATGAGTATGTCCTTAGCAAGTTGGAAAGTAGGATCAATAGTTGGATGGAGAGGTGTCTGTCTTTGGTGGGTTACATTTATGTAATAAAATTAGTCATCTTGTTGATCCCTACTGATACTATGCAGATATGTCAACTACCGACTAGACTATATAGTAGGATCAATTAATTTATATGGGGAGGTGTAAATAATCCCAATCACATCTCATTTATTCAGTAGGATCAAGTTACATATGAACAACAAGAGTAAGGATTGGGAATATGATCAATGTAGGAATTGAACATAGGTTTCCTCATGTTGTACTTGGAAATAAGAGTTCTTGAAATGCCCATAATACAAATTTAATAGGTATATGAGTAATCAAGCATTTTGTAACTGGTATGAAATAGCATGTCATGCTATGTTTTTTTCTACAAAAGGAAACATTGAACAATAATCAAAGAGAAAAGTTCTTGGCATAATTTGAGATTTCCATCTCACTTGTTGAGAATTTTCATAAAGTCGATATGTTGGTCATGAATGTAAGCATATCATCATGTTCTAATGTAGAACACTTATGATCCATATATAGAATTTCTTCATACTAAAACGTTCCAAGTGAAAATGAAGTAAACAAAACAAGCAAGGCCATTGGAAATATAAGTCAATATCCTATTCAACCTGATGTGAAATTGGGTTTTATTGTTTTTTGCAATATAGTTACAAAAGCGTGATATAGATTTTATTAATAGAGGTGTACTTAATTGGATTGTATGGGCACCCCTTGTGTGAGAGTCAAGTATACTTTTTTAACAAATGTATTGCAACTTATATTCATATATCTTACCAAATATACTATATAAGGTAGGAGGGTAGTACAAAAACCAACTGTTAATGCAAATACATTTAGAAAAAAGGATACATGCCATAAAAGACTCAATTTATGTCATTAGGCCTATGTTTCTTATAAGTGCTTACAATTTTACCCCATTTACCATTTAGTAGATGATCTTGTTACAAATAAATAATCCCCATTAAAACATGCAAGTATGATTATGAAAAAAATTTGTAGTGATACCAAATATGGTGATAGAAATCCAACATGAAGTTTTATTTTGATGAAAAGATGTAAATATATGGGGTTGATCCATTATGGCTCACTTAATAATTCTAACTACAATGAAATATTATTCCAATATATAATATTGTTTCATGTATATATGTGAGTTGATGGGTTCACTTTTGATGAGATTTGGAGGTTGTTTGATTGGGAAGTGAAAATGTCAAGGAAATTCATTAGAAAATGACATTATGTTCAGTTAATTATAGGTTTATTCAGAATCTCATTCTTAAATTTCCTCCATCATATTTTTTTATAATTAGTAAGTAGATAATTAGTGATTTGTGGGACGTTTATAAATCTTCATGGAAATTCTGTAGGAATTCTTTTATTTTAGCGGTGGAAATGATGGATTTTTTTTTTCATTTGCTTGAAAAGAAATCCTTTGTCACACATAGGTAAGTGACGATACATTTTTTTCTTTTTAAAGATATTTGACTATTATAATGAAAGCAGAAATTGGACAATCAAGTTTGCAATTGTTGAAATGAACACAAAATCAAATATGGTTACCAAAACTAGAATCCAAGTTTGCATAATTCATTGGTAACATTGAGGAACGACTAAAGAATGAAATATAGAAATTTCATATATGTTACTTAGTCTATATGGTTTAATCATGTCTAAATGATTTCTAAAAAGAAGGAATGGTCCTATCCCAAAAGATAAACACATCATAATATGTAACTAGAAATGAGGAAAAATTATAGCAAACCATAAAATATAGGAAAGGATACTAGTTAATATTTTAGTATATAAGACAAAGCTAAGAGATAACACAATTAATTGCATATATGAAATTGTAATTACTAATATTCTACTTTTTGGATAAGATTTAAAATTTAATCGATGGATATTTGAGGATGTCAGAGGGGATTGTTATTATTGAGATATATATTAATATTTAGTTATTTTTTCTCTTTAATTCTATTTTTTCTTTTCATTTAGTCATATATAATATGGTCCTAAGTATAATAGGCCCATTAGAGTTTTCTATGTGCTTCCTTGAGGTTTTTCATCCTATTTATAGGAGAGGGTTATACTCCTTTTGAAATATTGAAAGACAACTGGTCTCAACATGGTATTAGAGCAGGACAGATAGCAGCCTCAAGACTCTTCCTCTTTAAGACAATGTTGCTGCCGTCTCTTCCCCATCTCCACTCATCATCTTTATTTCTTCTCTTCCACAAGGAGATCTAGTCTCCTCTCTAGCCCTGTCCTCTTCCCAACAAGAGGATCTATGAAGACTGCCTACAAACTTTCTATCAATCTTATGCCCTAAAGACTAGTCATTTTGAAAGTTGTACGACATCTTTTTGTGGTCATCTATTACCACCTTCTATATGGCTTTATGCACATATATTAGATATGCTTGGATCTCTTGAACATATATCTATTTCTCTTGGTGATACAAAAGGTTTACCATCTACTCCAGATCTTTTTTGGGAAAAATTTGTTGTTTCACTATTATACACGACGTGTGCCTTACCTACATGGTCTTTTGTCGCCAGCTTCTTAGGCAAATCTCTCACTGGTAAAATCTGCCACAAGTGAAGTGGCGTGTCATTTCTCACACAATGTATTGATTTTTGACACGATGTGTCTGATCCTTTCAGTTCCATTCTGCTGCAAGTGACACACATGTCCACTTCCTGACATGATGTGTCAATGACTGTTTGCTCCTATTTCTACTCTTCCTTTTATGCTCCATTATACCTTGTATTGGTATATTATGGGGTCATCTTCTTCCTCTATTGGGATGCCCGAAACACACCCCGAGTTCGTAACTTCTATGAAATTTAATGGCTCCAACTATGTCCTATGGGCATGCTCACTTCAGATTTATGCAAACTCCTAAGGAAAAGTAGAACATCTGACAAATCTACCTCCTCCAAAGGAAGACACATTTGATAAGATGAAAGCTACTGAAGAATCACTTGAAAAACTGAAGACAATTTATAAAAGGTGGCCTAAACATGACTCTCTAGTTCTCTCATTGATCCTGAATAGTTGTCAATCACATATCTATGCTAATAGTCTCTTCACTAACACCTCCAAGGAGGCATGGGATCACCTTGTCCAAGTGTCTTCTAACAAAGGAAATACATACTGTGTTTTTTATCTATACAAATGTTTGCGTTCCCTAAAATTTGAAGATAACTCAGTTTTTGCTTCAGTACACCTTTAAAGGGATTTGGGATGAACTCAAGCTTCATTTCCCCTTATCATCTAATCTTATCAAAATGTAAAAGCAACAAGAGGAAATACAACTTTTTAAATTCTTGGAATCTCTTCCTCCTAGTTATAAAGTTGTTTGTCATCAAACTCTTTCCTTTGAACAATTGTCAACATATGATGATGTCTATGTGTGACTATCTCACTATGTATATTATACTCCTACTATCAAAGAGTTTGTAGCCTTGTTATTGCCAGACAAGGTAATCTTGATTTTGGATGGGGAAAAGTTTCAACAACAGTGGGAGAGGATCCTTTTCTTCCTCATCTCAACCTAGATTTTGAAATTTCTACAAGTGTACTATCACAATGAAAATTAATTCTGGAAAAAGAATGGAAAATTTGAATGGGAAAATAAAGTTTCAAATAATGATGTTGATGGAGATTCTACCCCTATTCCTCATGTTACTAATCCTCAGATGGTGACACTGAGTTATTCTGACCTTGACAAATTGATTAAGGTCGCTTATTCTACTACTATTACTCCTCAAGCAAACATTGCTCAATAATCTGGTGACCCTTTTAAACTTCTTTATCTTCAATAAATATGATTGGGTTATTGAGTTGGGTGCCACAACCCATATGACTGATAATAATAAACTATTTAATTACCTAAATAAATTTACTTACCATCTTATTATGCTTCTAGCATATGTGACCACTTCTACGATTGTAGGGGGAGGAGATGCGAACAACAATCTCCTTAAACCTATCCTATTTGTCTAAATTCTCATTAAACTTGAATTCTGTTAGTAAAATAATCAAAACCTTATATTGCAATGTAATCGTCTTTCCTTACAATGTCTGTATGTAGAATCTCATGATGAAGAAGGTGATTGGTGTGAGATATCAAGGTGGGGATGGTTCCTACTACCTATAGACCTTGTCAACACCATCTACTACTACTCTTGTGGCCGAGTCAAGCTCGCATCATCAATGGAAGATGCAACTTAGTCACCCTTCTTCTTCTAAATTAAAGTTTTTATTTCCAATTTTGTCTACTGAGAACTTTTCATGCCAATCTTGTCATCTAAGAAAACATTATCGAATAATGTTTTTTTGCCGTCATAACAATAGGAGTCTAAGTTTGTTTTACTTAATTCACTCTAATGTTTGGGGACCATTTCGTATTGCTAATGGTATCAGTTTATGATATTTTTACCTTCATTGATGATTGGTCTCGTTCAACTTGGATCTATTTGTTAAAAGATCATTTTGAAGTTTTAGATGTTTTCTCTAGATTTCTTAATGAGATAAATACTTAATTTTCTATTACTCCTAAATTTTTCCACACTGATAATGCTTCTGAATATGTGAAACATGGTTTTCAAAAGATTTGTATTGCAAAGGGGATTATTCACCAGAGTTTTTGTCCATATAGCCCACAAAAATGGAGTTACCAAAAGGAAAAACATGTCTCACAGTCTCCTAATTGGAATGAAAGTACCTAAATTTTATTGGGTTGATGCAATTCTTTTAGCCAAATATATCATCAATTAGATGCTTTATTTTTTACTTCAAAATTCTTTATCCCCGTGCACCTATATTTTCTTTACCACTCAAAGTTTTTGGTTGTTCATATTTTATTCATATCACCAACCTTGGAATGATAAACTATCATCATGTGCTTTTTGTTGTTGTTTTCTTGGTTACTACCATACATAAAAGGGGCATAAATATTTGATCATGTTGCATGTCATTTGTATTTCAATGCAGATGTCACTTTTTTTGAAGATATGTCTTTCTTTTATGAACCAAGTAACCAGGTGCCACTTTCAACTATGCCCATTCCTGACCCCACTATGTTTGCACCTCTACTTGAAGTATCCCTAACTTTGACATCTTCTGATACTATTGATCCTCCTCAAGACAATGGTAACATTACCGACACTATACAACTTCTGATTCTTACATTCCCATTACATTACAAAAGGGGTGATGATCTGGTGCCAAATATTGTATCTCTTGTCATGCGTCCACAAATCATTTGAATGCTTTCATGGCTCAATTAACTGTTGCTTTATCTGCAATTTTAGTTCCAAAGAATATGCTAGAGGTACTATTTACCTAACAATTATACATTGTCCATATATTAATGATGACTTAATCATTCCATTCATATGTATCAAATATGTCTATTTAATATCAATATTAGGTATTAGTTACATGAAAAGAATGAATTCAGGCAAGCCCTAGCTTGACGAAAAACAAGCCAAAATCAATGCAAGTACACTTTTGTTGATAAGGCCTTAAATCTATTTGAAGAATTTTTTAATCACTTTTATTGATGCTATGACTTCTAACTAAGATGAGAAAAATAAAAAGTTCACTTAAATCAAATGTTTAAACACTTTTAAAGCATTTATAAAATTTCATCATAGGTTTCCTTGTCGACTGAGTTTTTCTTGGAGACAACTTGACCAACAAGCTATGTGAAGCTTGATAAATCCTAGGGTCAACTAGGTTTGTCCAGGTGACAACTAGACCGATACCCTACACACACAAAATGATATTAAACTATCGGCTGAGTTTCATCTAGGATAAACTTGATCGAAAAGTCAAAATTACATTGTCGCATAGTGCTATCGGTCGAATCACTTTTATGGAAACTCGACTTTAAACATTGTGCAAAAAGTGCAAAAAATGTGTTTCCAAACATTGGAGTATTGCAAAACTCGAAAACATATCCGTTACAACTCTCCAAATGTCTAGAATTCATTCCTAAGTGCATATATTGGCTAGTAGGCACCCCTCACTAAAAATAGGGGCCCTTGGACTTCATTTTAGGTTTGCCTTCTTATGCTTCTAGCTACAATTGAGTAGTTTAGTCTACTAAGAGCCCCTTTTTCCCTCAAGGTTGCTACAGATCTACATCAATCCGAGTGAGATAGATTTCCAATGAGAGTGTTGCTCTATTGTACACCTTGTGAAGGTATCAACTTACCCTTCCCAATCTCCTTTCTCAAAGAAAAGATGGTTGAAGCTTCCCCTTGGTGAAGGTGAAGAAGAAGGTTGAAGATCCAAGAGAAGAGTGGGTAATTCCTTCATGGCCAAAGACTTGTTACAAGAGTAGATCTTCTTAGTGAAGGTGAAAGCTCATTGCAAAAGTGGGTAAGTCCTTGTGAAGGAAGAAGACTCTTGCTCTAGAATGGGTAAGTCCTTGTAAGTTTATTGGATCCTTTCATCCTTGAAAGGAATTCTAGGTACCCTTGACCTTGAAACATGGTGGTCATATTATATCTCTTATAATGGAATATAAATGTGTGAAATGGTTGGAAATCCTATATATTGACCCCTCTAGGTAGTTTATGTACATCTCCTAGTTTGGAGTTGGGAAGTGTTCTTGTACTTGTTCAATCTCTCTCATCTTTGCTATGCATGATTAGTTGCCTCAAATTCCATATATGCAATCTTATCTTGTGATATAATTTGAAGGTCTAATGAATTTGATTTTAGTTTTTTTTCTCTATTCAACCCCCTCTAAAGCCCTCTGATCCAACATGCACTACTACACTCTAGGTGGAAATAAGATATGGATGAAGAGATGGATGAGCTTCACTCTTGTGGGACATGTGACCTTGTTGATCTCCCTGTAGGAAGTAAACTTGTTTGCTGTTGATGGGTTTTTGCTGTGAAATATTTTCCTGATGGGGTTGTTGAATGTCTAAAGACTACACTTTTTGCTATGGGATACACATAAGAAGATGGGATTATCCACATTTTGATTTCTATTTCTACTAACAAAGACTGTCACTTATATTGATTGGATGATAAGTGTGACGTCCCTAGATTTTCTAAAACTTAATCTGATGTGCGGTGTCCGAATTGAAACCTCACCTCAGCGAGAATCCCAATTTAAAACCAAACACTAGGCTAAGAAGAAGAAAATCGAGGGAGTCAGAAGGAAACAATCAGTAACACATGCACATGAACACTAATAAAACCATGCACACATGTTCACCATTCAACACATAATTACAACATGAATTGTTACATCATTTGATATTACATATTGAACAACAAACTTATACAAGTGGCTCGTCAAACATATATCAAAACTTTATATAGTCCAACTGAGGTTCTCCTAACCCATACCATGAGGGTAGTTCCATGCTCAGTCTCTCTGAGTTAACTCAACTCTATGAGTATCTCATATGCATATACTTTATCTTCCCTTCTTAGTCTAGGGTTCTTGAATTGGGATTCACATTGAGGTGAGATTTCAATTTGGACGTCTCACATCAGATTAAGTTTTAGAAAATTCGGGGACGTCACAATAAGAATGCATTTCTATATGGAGATCTATAGGACATTGTCTATATGTCATAACCTCTACATTATGTTGCTCAGGGGGACCACTCTGGGAAAGTATTTCTTCTAAAGAAAGCTATTTATGAACCCAAATTAAGTTCACGAGCTTGGTTTGACAAATTATCCCTTGTACTATACAAATTTGGCTTCATGCAGTCTCAATGTGACCATTCTCTGCTTATTAAAACCACTACTTCTGTAATTATTGTTCTTATTGTTTATGTGGATTATATCATCATGTATGGCAATTATGTTGTGGGAATTGTTGCTACAAAGAAATATCATATGAAGCATTTTATAACCAAAGACCTTGGGCATCTACAATACTTTCTTGGTATTGAGGTAGCACATAACAAGGATGGAGTATCCTTATCATAGAGAAAGTATATTTGGACTTACTAGAAATGGAATGTTTGGTTGCAGACATGCAGTGAGCTATTGGAAGAATCTACTTAGCCCTTAGCAGATAAATTCAAAGATAAATGCTTAGTTTGCAAAATTTTATATCTTACTATTACTAGACCATATATATGCTTTGTTGTTGGTGTTCTTTTCCAATTCATGGGTTATCCTAGGAAGTGTTATTGGGATTATGCATGTTAGATCTTGAGATATTTAAAGAATGCACTTGGACAAAGATTTTTTCATAAAAGAAATGGGCATCAAGATGTGATTGGATATTCTATTGTTGATATTCTAGGTGAAAATCTAATAGGAGATCCACCCCTGACTATTCTACATTTGTAGGAAATAACTTGGTTACCTACAGAAGTAAGAAACAAAATGGTGTTTCTAGCTCCAATGTAGAATCTAAGTATCTTACAATGACACATACTACTTCTGAGCTATTATGGATCAAATACATTTTATCTGACATTGGGTTTTCCATTAGTCATGCTATTCCAATGTACAAAAATAATCATGATCCTACCTTCTGTGCTAGTAATAAGGTCTTTCATTAAAGAACCAAGCATATTGAGGTGGATCACCATTTTCTCTGAGATGTTGCTGACTACGATGATCACTACCCCTCTCCTGCCTACACATGAGCAAACTACAAATATTTTTACAAAGCCTCTCTCTAGAAAGAGAGTTGTAGAGATTTTTTGCAAGTTGGAAACAAGTGGGATCATTAGTAAAATGACGATTTTATATCCTCAAAGTTTTTCATTACTGCTTCATGTGCTAATAACCCACAGGAAGGTTTTATGTTTCATAGGATATTTTGCAGCCCGAACCTTCATAAATGGGTCTGAGTACTTCCTTCCTTTCTCTTTGAAAATTGTTTTCCATGTTGTGTGATTAGAAAACCTCAAATAGTATTTTCATTAAAGGAACATACATTCTACCCCTCATTATTAATAAAAAAAATACATGCTATAGACTGCACAAATGAAACTCTCTAGAAAACTATTTTGAGAATTAATATTCCAAAACCATTGAGAGCCACGAGACAGTTTGTAGTCAGGTCACAAATAATATCTCAATTTCTGCAATTGCAATCCCTTTAACTTGGGTTTTCCATGCATCAATTATCACACCACAACATGGTATTAATCCCAATGAGGATACGAAATCTCATGTTACCACAGAATGTTGAGTGAAAATTGGCAATTGCTATCTAGAACCCAGTAGCTCCATACATGGGTTTGTTCTTGAAGTGCTTGTACTTAGTCCTCATCATATCACACTAAAGAACATTCCTTCTGAATGAGATCTCTTGCACCCCACCCAAGTTAGTGAGATACAATGATTTTCTTACACCCACATCCCACATTAACAACTAATCATGAGATTTGAGCATAAATTGATGACTAAATAAAATTCATACATCACTCTTAACGTTTGTGATTTAAATTTCTCATATTTGACACATTCAATCTCATGAACTGACATTGCATAGTGATACGACTTGATTCTTGAACACTAACTTCAATCTTAAAGATACTCATTAAAACACTCTTTTAAATTCTTGTTATTTACAAGTACACAATTCTTCATAACTAAATACATATTTTCTCAGTATTGGGACAAAATTATATAGTATCAATTAATACTCTTTCTATACAAGTACCTAAAGTAGAAAGGGATTGAGACGAACATCTCTACACCAAAACACTACTAACACCATTTGTGACAAGATTCTTCTAAAAACTATTGTTATCTCCATATCAGTATTGTTACCTAAAAATTTGTTCAATAAAGTGTGAGCTACTTGCTCAGTGATTGGAAATTCATCCAAATATACCAAATAATACACATATTCTTTATTAAGTGGATATAAAGTTAATAATACATAATAAATCTATAAAATACTAAACTGAATGAGTAGTAGTCAAATTTATCAACATGCTAAATATTGGGAATAACTAAACAATATATTTTTGTAGTTGTATATTGAACAAAAAATCCCTAGGTTTAACTTTATTATTTTATTATTAATGCCATGGACCCACATAATGTGTATCACAATATGTGGAAGTGTTGTAGAAAGCTATAATATCACTATACATGACATATAGTAGACCCAAGACTCTAAGTCTGGTAACTAGCTACTCTGTCTCCAATGGGGCTCTCTGATTCTGGAGTTAGAGGCTAAATAATTGTCTAGAAAAATTGGACTCCTATAAATCTACATACTCAGGTGGAAAGTGAAAAGCACTCTAGATAAAATTGTCTACTCCAATGGTTCCACAAGGGTTGACTCACTGAGTAGTAACTACATTGGGCATCATCGAGATCTTTGGTTATTGTTGGATACCCCTACTAGTAATCAAGAGGTCATCCATGTTGGGCTTAACCCCCTGTGCACCCCTAGAATGCTCTAGCTTCCTCTTGGACATTATCAGGGGCCAAGACATTTCCTCCACTATGATGCAAACTTCTGCATGGAACCTATAGTTTTCATGACATCTAGATTTCTAATTAACTTATTTAGTTTTAGTAAACAATAATCTACAATGATTTTCTATATTTATCATGTAACTAAACCTATCACTTTTCTTTCTTTATTCAATACTATATTTCACTTCTCAGAACAATACTAAATAGTTCTATATAATTATGGACTCTGAAAAAGAATATAACTAAATTGCAAATTCTCAACATTGTATTTCACATGAACTTAATAATCTAAACATATATTAATATACTGAATTGATTTGGGCTAAAAAGATACTGCTGAGATTTCATATTGATTATTTCTCATGTGACCTATGTGGATTGCACTAAATTTGCTAGTACGTAAAATTTTGAATAACTTGAACTAATCCTCTTTAAATAAATAATATTGGAATCAATATATGTAATAGCACAATTTATCAATTGTTTCAATATGATTTGATTAGCGAAAACCTAGATACATCGGTTCCTCAATATCATATTGTGTATGAAATTCATACAAATCATATACATGCATTATAGAACTGAAATCGTTGACCTTCACCTTCAAAAAAATCATCCACCTTCAATCATTTTTCAAACAATTTAGAGCATATATACCTTAAAAATGTGAATTGGTGTTCACTAAGCCAAAACTAGATAAAATAGAAGAGCATACAATCATGTTGTTAATATTTTGGATAAGATTGATAAAAATATGGCTAAAGGATAACTTCCACTCACTTTGAGTTCACTCCACCAAAAACTTAGAAAACATGACATATATATATTGATTCTTAACAAAGAAAGTGATTTTAGATTTATACATCTAATTTCAATAAACAACAATTATTTTCCCCTAATAAGTCATTTTAGGCTATTTTATAAAATTTCATCTCAAAATATTAAGCTTTGCACCATTTTCACCCTAAATGGCCAAAACCTGCCAAATTAGGCAAAACCTCATGGAAATGTTATATTTCATAAAAATTGATTCTATAACAAAAAATATGTTCAAATAGGTTTAATATATGTTTATATCTATAACATAGGTATGAATCCCAATTTTCTTAATAAAATTCATATATTACCATAAAATCAACCAAATTCTCTAGAATATGAACTAAATTAGCATCAAATATCTTAAATTGAGTTTATAACATACTTAAATATCTAAATGGGTGTAAATTTACTTACCCTTTTTGTAATAAGAAGGTCAAAAACCTCCTCTTTAGTTCCTAGAATATATATTCTAAAATTCTATAAGTGGTTTCAGCAAACACCTCTAAAGTTAAAAATCACCACAAAATCCCTCTCTTGGGATCCCTTCCTAGATGAAAGCATGAAAAAAGAGAGGCAAGATGGAAAGATTAGGGATTTTTATCCACTTTTAAAAATATATCATCTGCACCAATATAACTAAGTAAACTTGAAGGGAATAATAAGAGTATCAAATAAGTTACTAGATTCAACTTGAAGTTGGGGAAGAACTTGAGCTAGATCAACCCTAGGTCAACATACAACCAAATCCCCTCAAAATCACCTCTCTACCATCAACCAAAAAAAATTAAAAGAAGAAAAATGCAGTATGAGGTGTTTTAGATCAAATTTGGTTGATAAGGCCATTTGAGGTGCTTAAGTATTCTACAAGGAGATCCAAAAATGAAGTTCACCTTTAAATATTGTTTTTCTTAACAACAATTTGGCATAACCTGATCATTTCACCTTCAAATCAATATCTATAATATTCTATAGATTCAAATTTAATTTTAGAGTATATAAACTTATAATCATGAGTAATAAGTTAGAAATAATGTCTCAAATTTATTTTCTATAATTCCATAAGTTTAACATATTTTTTGGAAAATTTAAGACAAAAACCCTAATTTCAACATGTCTAGGATTTGTCAACCCAATCCCATCTAATCAACCAAAATTGGTATATGACGTTAAGAAATCAATAAGGTAAATTAGTTTTTATACTAATTGGGCAAAAGATCAATATTAAGCAAAAAATTGTGGACTAAAGGTTAATAAGGATTTAGGATTTGCAAATTACCCCTCCTTTAAGAATTTCACGCCGAAATCCAAGAGGAGGATTAAAAATTAAATAACATATAGATTGTATATAAAATTCACATTAAACAACTAAAATATATACTTAGGATCTTGAAATCTTCAATTACCCACTAAGGAGGGAAGGGCCATTACATCTTTACTTTCGTTTTTTACTACCAATGATAATGCACCATATAACACCACTCTTTTTATCCAAAAAGTTAGTTTTCCAACATATTTGACTAAGGATTTAATGTGAATTTAAGTTTCAATGGAGTTTAGGTCAGTGTCAACTTAGCTTTAATTTATGTGAGGATTGAACTAATATTGTGCATTATCTGTATTATCTTATTGGTGTTAAATTCACATTAAAATATCTCATGATGAACATGTTATGAATAAAAAGATTACACTATTTTTTCTAAAAATATCTTAATAATATATCTTCCTATCATGGTTTCATGTAATTATGGAATCCTCAACTTTCTACTCTTATGGAGTTCATAAACTAATTTTACTATATAGCTTACATAAAAATAGTTGTTATAACTTATGCATCATATAGGAATCCAAGATTAAATGGTAATTGTTGACATATACACATTTTGGAATTCGACTTATTTTACATAGATGAATATCAAATTAGACATATGGTTGAAAACTCTTTATATCAAAGACGGATCAAACATTATCACTAGAGAATTCCTAAGGAAAAATATATAGGTAGAAGTTTATGTTATTAGATGTTTGAGACTTGAAGATGTGTAGTGCACAAATCAAAATTCATTTATCAATAAAAGTTTGCCATTGTCAATATTCATCTAGAATTCATTATCTGAGTGTTGAGTCTAGTATATTAGATTATCTTTGTCTTAGTTAGGAAAAATCTTGTCCAAAATATATCCATTATCCATTATACACAAAGGCTAATATCTTTGATTACCCTGTCTTATGACATTGAATTAGGGCTAATCATGTTCTTAAAGTGTGTATATGTAAAATGACACTTGTCATGCTCAAACAAAAATTTTTGGAAAAAATACTATGTCTCATTGGACTATCAAGAAGTACAGTAACACATGAAAGATATTAAATAATCCTTATATGGAACTTGTAGTGAATATATGACTTATTCTACACATATCAGAATTTATTAACCAAACATTTTCTTATAGCATATCAAGTTCCCGTGAAATCATGAGTATTGTACTCTTATAAGATATGGAGAGTCCCTTTCACTAACCTTGGAAAAAATAACTACTATAAGATTTGTATCATTCTTATATTTTAGTCACTGCATCAAGAACCATTATAAGCTTATGAATTTTGGATTACTGTAATTTTATTATACACAATATTTGTTTGTATAATTTAATCACACATTTTATTTTCTTGATTTAATATCTCTTTATGTCTAGGTTTACATATGTGAATAATTTGTATGTTTGTATTCCAATTGTTGATGAGTATTTTTCAATTCCACCTATTATAGACCATTAAGGTTATCACAATATTTGAATCTATATTTGAATTTGTCTCCTTAATGGACTTCTATGTCCATAATTTGGTGAGATTGTTGCAAATAAGCTTGTTGATTTCTAGGGAAAAAACTCTATATCATCATGTTGTCATCCTTTTTGTAATTAGATAAAATAATTTATATAATGCGTATGATTTCATTCAGCCTCCTACTAGTGGAAGAAAATTGTTTCAAGAGCATAAATAAGGAGGAAGACATGGATGTTGAGATAAAAGAAAATTTATAATAACTTGGTAAATGATATATGTTGTCTATCATCCACTTACACTATCCAAATGAAAACTAATATTTAAGTAAAGTGCAACATGAACATATTAAAAACATGCTCAGAATCACATATGAGGCTAAAATTCAAATGAAGATTTTGACAAGCGATATGATTGAAAAAAAACACTAGCTAAGAATATGAGGATGAAATAACATAATACTTATAGTTTGTTTGTATTTTGAAAAATCTTAATGGAATTCAATATGTTAATATGCTACTGAAGAGAAGATCAAGTCACGATAGATCATTGGGCTCCCTTACTCCAATATTTGAAATATATGCGACCACCATTTGAAGTTAAAAAAAATCTGAAGGAGATTAATCATAGTACATTTTTGACCCATGGTGTTACTTTTTCCTAACGTCAATCCTAAAAGAAAACTGACTCTAGAGACATATAGTGTTAGTTGGTAAAGCATATAACATTACTGCTGGTTAAGTCTTGTTGATTTAGAAAAAATATGAGTACCACTTTTACTATAAATTCGATTTTTTGGTGAGGAACTGACGTCATAGACAACCTGCGAAATATTTTTTAGGGGGGGAATTTGATGTAGGAATTTAGCATCGATTGTACTAAAACTGAAGATGTACCCCATCCCATAAATACATTTTACCTCTAAAAAACCTCTGTCTTTCATTATACTCCATAAAAAATTATGATGTAGGTCACACCCACTGCAAAAAAAATACCTCGAAAACATTTATGGTGTTGATTCCTTCTTAAAGAACTGATGACAAAGGTAGGTCACGCTACCGCAAAAAAATTGCCTCCAAAAAATCTATAGTGTTGATTTCTTCTTAAAGAACTGACGACAAAGGTGTGCTACCACATGCCCTACAAAAAGTATTTTTCCCCAAATTGGATTAATGTGTTAGTTTTGTTGCTAGAAATTGACAACACGTCTCCGTAAGTTAGTGTTTTAATAGGTTAAGTATATATGTTGTTGGTTTCTGGGTGGAAAACTGATACACGGTACAAACTGTGTCGTTAGTTTTTTTTAGACAATAAAAAACACATATCTTAGTAAGGTTATATTTTTTATAGGGACAAGTATATAGTGCGTCAGTTTGTTGGTGAGTAACAGGCGATGGAGATTTAACTATTCATCAGTTCTTCTTAGACAACCAATAACTAAATTCTTAGTCATCATTTTGGTAGCAACTGATGACTAAGCACTTAATATCACCTATAAAATTTATTTTCCCCATTTTTTGTTTCATTACTTCGCCCAATACCTAGATTCTCTCTAGCAATGATGATCCATTGTTGTCACCTCCATTACAACGATTTCCACCTTTCTCCACTCACCAGTATCTCCTTTATCTAGATACCAATAGCTCATTTCTCTCACTTCCACCCACCTCTTGGAATTGCTACTTCTACCCCGATTGGAGTCTCTTCCACCACCTATACTCTTTCTTGCCACCAATATCACCTCTAGTTTCTGACATCGCTTCTGCTTTGACTTAAGAGCTAGGAACTTGGAGCTCGGATGGTGTCGCTTCCATAATTTATCTCCTATTGTTGTTATTGGTTGTCGTACACTGCAACTAAGATAGTTTTGCTATTTCTATAGTAATTTTTTATTTTCATGTATTATGTCTTATCATATGCTTGTTAGGTCACTAAATTATAATTGTCTATCTAACTAGAATTGAAAATTATGCTTTTGAAAATGTTTGAATGGTTGCTTGTTTGGTTTCTTTAGAAATTTTCACATAAATCTTGAATATGATGTCTTTCTAAATAGAATTGAAAATCAAGGATATGAATGGTGATATTTGAATCATAGGTTTCAAAATAACAACATACATGTATTCTTTTGTCCTAGAAATGCATCCAACATTTACTCATTAGGAGTAAATATTGAATTGTCTCTAGTTTGGGACTATTCTTGAGCACTTAATCTCACTTAAGGTGTAAGTGTATAATGTGTATTCAATTCTCAAGATGTTTTGTCAACACTAATCTTTTTTTTATCGAAGTACATATGTAGGTGGGTATTTGTCCATCTACATAAGTGCACTTGGAGAACTATAGAGAAATATTGCTGAAATATTCTTGAAAACCATATACACATTATACACTTACTAGTAAGATTAGGTGTTTAAGAATGTGATAGGTGGTACACATTCATTACTAAACCCAAAACCCTAAAATGTAAACCCTAGACCCTAATATGTAAATCCTAAACCCTAATCTCTAAACTTGAATCTCTAAACCCTAATAACTAAACACATGATTCAATACTCATTAAGAATGGATATATCATGGATTTCCATTCAAAATATCTACACTCTAGAGTTTATTCACGGTTTTAATCAGTTTATAAGATTTGTAGAGGAACATAGGAGACAATCTAGAGATAGGTTCTATTGTCCATGTAGGAATTACAGTAACAACTTGAAAGTTGATACTTTTGAAGAAATCAAAAGTTTTCATGTGCAACTAGTATGGCTCCAGTAAAAGAATAGTATCAAGAGATTCCTACTATGAGATCAGTAGATGTGTTAGTAGTACTTGTGTTAAAGAAGAAATTTTCAATGATGTAGATGTGAATGAACCGATTCTGATAGACATGGTTGTGCGATGCTAACATTTATGGGGTAAATCTTATTAATCAACCTTCCTTCTTTAGAAACATTGTGCATGCTGATGAGAGACCAGTATACTTAGGTTGTGTTAAGTTTATAAAGTTGAGCATTGTATTATGATTGTATACTCTAAAGGCTAACAATAGATGGAATGGCAAAGCATCACATCTTTGTTATCTATGTTGAAACAATACTTCCTAATGGCAATGAGAATCCAATCTCAATGTCCAAATTAAAAAAAATGTCGTACCAAATGGAAATGGAGGCAAAGAAGATATATGCATGCCTGAATGACTATGTGTTATCTAAGAAGTACTACATCATTTGAAATATTATCCAAAATATGATGCATCAAGGTACAATATGACAATTTTGGGTAAGTCCAAAACTATCCCTCCTAGCAAGGTGATGTGTATGTGACTATAATACCATGGTTTCAATGCTTGCCAATACCATGGATGTATAAAATTTATCTTGGCATGTAGAGGTAAATAAAAACAATGATGAGATCCTACGACATACTTTTGATTCCCTACAATAGAACAAAAATGATTTATTGTATTATAAATTTGGTGAAGAAGTCAGGAATGTAAGATCTGGGCTTTGTACTGATGGAATGAATCTATCCAAATCATTAATCATCCATCATAGCACTTGTCATGTTATGATTGTTATATATAGTCTTCCTCCATGGTTGTGTATGAAAAATAAGTGCATCATGTTGTCCTTGTTGATATCAGGCCCCAAACAATCTGGGAATGAGTTGATGTTTTTCTTGAACATCTAATTGATGACTTAAAGAAACTCTAGGGAGAAGGTGTGATGACCTATGATGCTTCTCATAGAAAGATACTTCATTTTCATGCTATGTTGTTTTGCACTATTAATGAGTTTCCAACATATGCAAAGTTGTCGTAATACAGTGAAAAAGAATCCAAGGCATTCTCTATATGTGAGGGGAACACTAATCCAATATGGCTAAAACATGGCGGCAAGATTGAATATCTTGGCCATCTAAGTTTTCTCTCAAAAGTATATCTTTATCGAAGGTTGCACAAAGCATTTGATGGCTCAAGTGAGGAATGAATTTCCCTTAAACTTGTATCAAGAGGGATGTTTATGAAAGAGTAACAGAATTTCTTAATGCATTTAGTAAGAAAACACAATGTATTCCCACATAGAATGACAAATCTTTTTTAAAGAAGAGGTCAATAGTCTTATATCTTTCTTATTGGAGATTTTTGATGGTTATAGATTGTATCAATGTCACACATGTCTAGAAAAATGTCTGTGAGTGTATCATTAGTACTAGGTTGAACATACTAGCTATGACTAAAGATCACATCAAATTCAAAACTAACCTACATGAAATGGATATAAGGAATGAATTAACAATATAAGTTAGTAGTGATTAAAAAATAGATTTACCTCCTGATTGTTATATGTTGTCTAGATAGGATAAGAGAACCTTTTGCAAGTGTTTGCTTAATATTAAGGTACCACGACGTTACTCTCTCAACATCTGTATATTAGTATCAAAGAAGGATTTGAAGTTGGTAGGTATTAATATCCAGTATTGTCACCTTCTAATGCATCAAATATTTCTCGTGGCCATTCAATTTATACTATTGAATCATGTCAGGTTTGCAATCACCATGCTTTTGTTTATATTTCAACACTATATGCATCAAAGTTATTGATCTTGAGAATCCTGATATGTTGCAAAGAGAAGTGGTCTTTACCCTATGCCAATTTGAGATGTATTTTACTCCTTCATTATTTGATATCATGGCCCATCTTATTGTCTATTTAGCAATGGAAGTGAAAATATTGGGTCCGGTTCTTTTGCATTGGATGTATCTTTTTGAGCAATATGTGAGTGTTTCTAAAAGTGATGTTCAAAACCATTATCAACCTAAAGGGAGTATTATTGAGGATTATGTGTCTAGGGAGGTTATGGACTTTTGCAATGACTTTCTATGTTGTAATGAATCTCCTTCTAGTGAAAATAAAATTGATGCTTATTCTGAAAAAGGGACTTTGGGAGCGCAAGTGATAGTAATTAGTCATGAGATGTAGGAGCAAGCAAACTTGTATGTTTTACTCAGCATCGAATCCCAATTTTATCAGGAAAAAATATCCTTGAGCCAGTTAAATGTGACTTGCTAGAGACATCTATTTGATGGTTTGAGGAAGAACGCTTCCATCAACTATCTCAAACACCAAATAATATTACTAAAAATATCAAATGGTCACCCTTAAACCCAAAAGAAATGTATGTCTTATGAAGGGTTTGACATAAATGGACTTTCATATTACACAAAATATCAATATGATAAGAGTGTTTTTCAAAATAGAAGCATATTCATTGTATTTTTTCTAGTATGAAGGGTAAGAGTCCATTTGAAGCTAAAATGTCTTATTACGGTGTCATTGAAGATGTATGGGAGTTTCACTAAATAGATCTCAACGTTCCCATCTTTAAGTGTAATTTGGTTGATAACAACAAAAGAGTCGTAGTGGATGAATTGGGTTTTACATCAGTGAATTTTGAAAATATTGGTGAGAAGGTTGAACAATTCATAATGTCAGAACATTAGAAGTAAATATTCTATATCAATGACCCTACAAATGAAAAAATGTTTTTGTTCTTCATGGCAAAATCCAGTTCATTATAGATCTTATAGATCAAGAAGAGAACTATGAAAAGTATAATGACTTCAGTCCATTCTCAATTGGCTTGCCAAGTGTAAATGTTCAAGCTAACACTGAATTTTATATGAGTGGAGATCACGCAGAAGGAAAATCAGTTGATCAAAGATTCAACCAATACCAGAGGCATACATTTTACATTCTTTATTATAGTTATATATGTTTCATATGGTACAGGTGCATTTTACATTCTTTATCACTTATTTTTCATTCTTTGACCATTTTTAATATGACATTTTTTTGATGGAATCTGACTGTGAGGATGAGCACCATGATGATGTGCACTTTAAGGATGAATCTGGTGTAAGTTATATTATTTTATTACATCGATGCACACTTTACATTCTCTATTGTAGTTATATAAGTTATATTTTAATCACTTATATATGTTTCTTGACAATTTTAGGATGTCCTGAAGATCTTTTTGGGTCTAGTGAGGAGCAGTATGATTGTGCATGTAAAAGAGGCATCACTTTGATGAACAAGTTAGTAGTGCAAAGGGGTTAAGGTCCATAGAAGGCCATAGAAATTGATGAAATAGGAATCCTATTGGGAACAAACATAATTATTTTAGGAAATACCTAGGGTTATTACTCATAGAAAAGTGGATATAATAATAGAATCTTGGAATAAATTTGACCCTTCCATGAAAGACTTCATAGGGATAGACATAGATGTGAGATATTCTATTCATTTAGAGATATTCATAATTCTATTTTTACAAATATGCCATTAAGTATATGAACTTTTGTATAGCATCTTTGGCTTTGATGAAAAATTGCACCGTAAAAAGGTTTTGCAACACCATGGGAGGATATTGAGGAGTTATAGGATAAACTAGAAAATAGAATACGTCATGAGCGACAAGAAGAACAAGCCTGCCATTGAGCAGTGGGCCAATATTTACCTGAAGGTGTGGGAATCATTTGTTGCTTCAAGACAACCTAACAAATTCAAGGTATTAAGCGTCCTCCTTAAAAATACATTCATATGATGAATCGGTTGAATTTAATATATTATGTAATTAACATATGTTTTAGACTAACCAGGATATACACAATGTGTGCAAAGAATGTGTACAACCACAAGTTGGGTCCAGGTGGCTACATAAGGTTTTTCCAATTGAGAATGGAAGCATCTTCTTCTTAGCATCTTACTTTTGGGTCTGTGGAGTCTTTTACTACTCCAACAACTTTATGTCACCACGAGGAGTAGACAGGTGCGAGGATAAGCTACTTTGGAGAAATACCCAACCCGCAACCATTGAGGTGACTACAAAAGTGGTAGAATTCAACTCTCAATGTGCATTTTCATTTTAACCTTGATTGTTATATTTTACTAACTAATTAGTACTGATGATGATTAGTGGGAGCATTATAAGCAAATAAGACAAGGGAAGTTCATCCATGACGGCCAAAGGGATGAATTTAGGATTTCTCCAGGCACTCTTGAGCATCCTTCTCATGTTAGGGCCATTGGGGTTGGTGTCGATATAAGATCTTTTTCTTGATAAATTAGAGAAAAAGCAAAAATCTATCAAGAAAGGAGGATTGTCACAAGAGCAGATACAAGGGATAATGGAAAAGGGAATAGAGGAAGCAATGAGATAGTTTCAGGCTTCTCAGTTTCAACCTCCTCATTTAGTACCTCAGTCACACTACTCTTCTTATGATGTGGATCCTCCTAAAATAGAGGTGGTTGGGAGTAGTCCTATGGACTCGCTAGGCACACTCGGTGTAAGTTTTATTTTGTGATATAATACTCTTTCAGATGAATTTATTATATGTTGTGTTTTGGTATATATAACACTATATATAAAATTATATGTGTTGAGTTCATTCCATATTGTATTACTAGAATCTTGCTTCAATGTTGTTGCACAGGATGCAACTATCCCACCATTCTAGGTGACATGGTCCATGATGCTCCATTGCTTGACAATGTGGTTCCTGAGACTATTAGGCTTGCCTACCCACCTTGGAGAAAACCACCTTAGTAAATTATGTATTCAAATATCAAGGTCCTAAATGTAGGTGGTTGACACTATGGTTACACAACTTAGATGAAGGATCGAATATGATGGTTTGTATCCAGGAGGACACTATAGGTCTAGATCACCTACTAGTGTATTCTTGATAGATATTGTGTAATTGTTTACTCATGATTGGTTGAATAAAACCATGATAGAGCTTTGAATATGGTTAAATCATATGTCTAAATACCTTGTTCTATATATGTTGAAGTACACATCATTTTTTTATATGTGTATGCATATGTATATGTTTTACAACTACTTATTTACAGTGTGTGGGGACATTTTGTACTAACTAATGTCGCATTTCTAATTCCATTATTGATTAGTTGTGTAGATAGAGACCCAATATCTATTAGTAATTATTTCTCTACCACATTTAAATATTTTGGTACTATAGAATAAAACGTGATTATAGATCCTTCCAATGTTAAGTAAGTTTCGGGCACTTTGCATATATGTTTGACTTATGAATTGCATTTCATTGTTAAATTTGATATTTTTGTCTAATTTTCACTCAATAATAACCATTAGGAGTTGTTAGTAATTGTCCTAGAGACACTATATGTGTATTCTCTAGATCCTTCGAGTGATAAACTAGGGAGTGGGGGACACCCAATAGAATGAAAATAGTAGTTGTAACATCCCTAAAATTTTAGTGTAAAATAATCATGATCAATAATAATGTTAAGTTACAAATTTAATTGTTTCTAATGATATAAAACCCCAGTATGACCCCACATTCATCTATACTATGTTTGATTTTCTAAAATTTAAATATTTCATGTTACATTAGACTTTCTTTTAAATTTTTGTAGTGTAACTCCTTGTAAATTATCATTGATACATTAGTTACCATGAATGCATAATCATATCAAAGATGTATGTTCCTCTCTAGAATGTAAGAACCAAGTCGATATTTGTGTTACCCATGGTCGAATAAGGTAGTATGCAAAATTTCACTTGAATCAACTAATCCTATCTATATGAAATAATATTAGGAAGAGAAGGGGGATTTTACACATTAAATGACCTAGTTATTTCATGAATATGTCCACATAAACTAGATCTACCTAAGTTAGTACAAATTAGCTGGTTGTCATGCACATGCATGCACACTTTTAGTCTTGGACCAGTAGGCATACAATTAGTTGTTAAATAATGATTTAAGGGCAACGACCTCATATTCTACCTTGCGAGAGACTCAGTTAAAAGGGAAAATAGACCCCCCACTCGAGTTCTGGCTCCTTGATCTCTCCTTCTCCTACATGTTGTCCACAATTTTTTCCACCAATGTCCTCAGGACGTAGTACCAAACCCAACAACCTCTAACTCGACTACCCTCATCAGTACTCTCAAAAATGCCCAAACTTGTAGTTTTCCCCATTCCACACCACGATTTGTAGGTGTAACCTCTTCCCTGATCACTAGAGAACAACCACAAAGACATCTTCTTCAATAGCCATAGACCTACTCCTCCATTTGGATTCCATTAGTTTGCCTCCAATTGTGAAGAAGGGTCCTTCTTCTACCTCGGTGCTCCCTGGATCTTTCCTTGGCACAGAGGCCATTGCAGACAAATTAACTCTATGAGGATCATCCTTAGGAGTCTGTGAGGTGTCTATAGGTCACCCTTAAAGGTATCATTCAGTGGATCTTACTACCTACAAGTACTAGCCACCTATCTCGAGGAGCCTCACCGATAGTGATAAGAAATCCAGTACATGACCTAGTTTTGATTGGAATTTGTTCCTCAGCAACCCTCGAAGCTTCACAATCTCTTCGTTCAATAAGAAGGTAGGTTAATTAAGAAATTCAAGATTAGTAAACTTCTCGGGGATTTCCTCCTATTGATTAGGTAAGTGGTCCATACCCATGAGTACTTAGTATTTATTTTCTTAGCATCTTTACATGTTCCTTCTTCTCAAATAAGATATTCATTATTCATATGCTCTCATGCTTTAAGATTTCACATTAAAAATATGCTTATAAGTTTCTCAATAAAGTTTAAGATTTAAGAAATCATTCATATTAAGATTTTAATATATCATACTAAGCAAAGATTCGAAGCAAAGGTTTCAAGATAAAAACCCATTAATACTCTAGTTAAGATAAGATTAAGAGGAAATTAGGAGTGAGACCCAGGCCTTAGTGTAGGTCAAGTCAAGAGACATGACCCATGCCCTTAGTGCAAGTCACGAGGCCCATGTATTAGTGCAGACAGACTCAGATAAGATGACGCATGCACCAGAGTGTAGGTCATGAGACCCAAGTTCTAGAGTACATGTCTATAGCATAAGTTATGCAAAAAGATAAGAACTAATCCTAATGAAAGATTACATGTTCATGTTTTCTACATATTTTATGTTATCTTTCATGCATAATGATTAATATTAATGTATATTCTTTTCTTATTCTAGTATTTCATATATCTAGAATACTCACGCCACTTACTGATATTTTTCTTTCCAATGCATGGTTGGGAATGAGATGTCTGTAGGTGAATAGAAGGAGAACATATATAAGTACACACATCAATAAAATAGACACAACATAGACATAGAGAGTGTCCTGGTGGGGTGTCATTATCTACCTAGGTTTCTTTTGAGCATTGAGTCTGGTTTGTATGTATAGATTGTTCGGTGTCATAAGTTGGTATCAATTTTTTTGTGTGTAAACTTCTTGAGAATGAGAAACGCAATGTGGACCTGAGTTGGTTACACTTTAAATTTTTTCTTATGCATGCTATTAAAGATGTGTGATACCCCAATAATATTATGGGCAAGGAATTGATGCTTCCACTAATGTGAATATGAGTATAAAATTGGGGTGTTACAAATTGGTATCAGATCAAACAGATAATTGCCCACCAGATACTCTCATGGTTCTCAATCAATTTAAAGTCCTTTTAAGTCCACTAGGTTAAGATATACTTATTCTTTTGTGTTTTGGAAATAAAGTCATGAGTTTAGGATGGATATCCTTATTATTTTAGTAGTGGTCAAAGATTGGAAACCCTAGTTACAAATATTAAGTGTTAAGGTTTATGTATATGAAAACTTGAGTCCTAGAGATAGATGTTTGTCTAGTTTGAACCTTTTGTATTAACCTTTGCATGTGACATGTATTGTCATTTCTCAATGGTTTGAGAAACCAATTGAGAAGTGCAGAGGGTATGACATGAGAATAAGGAGTTATTGTGCACCTCGTCCCTATTTATTAGGGCATGTTGTATGGGAAATGTGCACTATTGAGTTAGTAGAGTGTGACATAATAAGGTTTTGCGTTATTGGGTATGTGCCTGATCAACACATATCCAGGGATGTCACAAGAATGGGTGATATAAAAGCCTAAATTAGATAGTCACATTAACCTAATACAATCAGTTAGTACAAGACATTAGTTACGCCAAGGTTAGATGTTAAATAGATTCATAATTAAGTTATAATGATGAAGAGAGTTACAAGACTTATTATAAGAAAGAAATGTAAATTAATTGATTATATAAATTTAATGAGAACTTTGTGAATGAGAACTTTGGTGCAATGAGATCTCGGGAACAATGAGCACTTATCAAAAAGTTATGTGGGAAACTTACCTTAGTTGACTCAATGACTAACAATATTTTACTAATGATAAAGGTATGTGAACATTTTCTAATGGTAGATGATGAAGGTATGGCTTAGTATTGTTAATTATGTTAGCTGGGATATAGTATCCATTTTACTGCCATATAATCAACATGTTAGTACATTTTCTGAGTATTTGTGACATGATTTATGTGTTAGTGTAAATATATGTGAACGCTAAGGTGGGTAGTATTATATTTGTGTATGAAAGTTTCAAGGACAAATTTTTTTTAAAGTGGGTAGAATTGTAAGATCCCTAAAATTTCGGTGTAAAATAATCAGGATCAATATTTATGTGAAGTTACAAACTTAATTGTTTCTAATGATGCAAAACCCTAATATGATCCCACATTCATCTATATTATGTTCAAATTTCTAAAACTTGAATATTTCATGATACATCAGATTTTCCATTAAATTTTGGTAGTGTAACTCCTTTTAAATTATCATAAATTAATTAATTTCCATGAATGCATAATCACATCAATGATGTATGTTCCTAACTCAAATGTAAGAACTAAGTGAATATTTGTGTTACGCATGGTCAAATTAGGTAGTATATAAAATTTCATTTAAGTTAGATAATCCTAGCTATATGAAATAATATTAGGAAGAGAAGGGGGATTTTACATATCAAATGAGCTAATTATTTCATTATTATGTCCACATAACCTAGATCTACCTTAGTGAGTGAAATTTAGCTGGCCATCACGGGCCTCCTTGCATAGGTTCCAGTCTTGGACCATGTAGGCTCATGATGAGCTATTGTATAATGATCTAAGGGCAACGACCTCATCTTCCACCTCATAAGAGACTCAATCAAAAGGGAAAATAGAAAACACCAGAGTTTTGGCCCCATGATCTCTCCTTCTCCTTCATGTTGTTCACAATTTTCACCACCAACATCCTCTGGTGGTAGTTTCAAACCCTGCAACCCCACACTCCACTACCCTTATCAGTCCTCTAAACAACGCCCAAACTCCCCATTTTTCCCCTTCCACACTACAAGTTGTAGGAGGAGCCTATTCCCATATCGCTAGAGAAGAGCCACAAAGACATCTTTCCCAACACATGTAGACCTACTCCTCCATTCTGATTCCATCAATTCACCTCCAATTGCCAAGAAGGGGCCTTCTTGTACCTTGGTTCTCCCTCGGTCTTTCCTTGGCATAGAGGCCATTGTAGACCAATTAAATCTATAGGGAGATTCCTTAGGAGTTCATGAGGTGTCTGCAGGTCACCCTTAAAGGTTTCATTTTGTGGATCTTCCAACCTACAATCACCAACCACCAATCTCAAGGAGCCTTTCTGGTGGTGATAAGAAAGCCATTATATGACCTAGTTTTAATTGGAATATGTTCCTTAGCCACCCTGAAAGCTTCTCAATCTCGCAATTCAACAATAAGGTAGGTTAATTATGTGATTTAATATCAGTAAACCTCTCAAGGGATTTCCTTCTATTGGTTAGGTAAGTGGTGCATGATCATGAGTATTTTGTATTTATTTTGTTAGCATCTTTACATGTTCCTTATTTCAAGTATCATGAGTATTTTGTATTTATTTTGTTAGCATCTTTATATGTTCCTTATTTCAAGTAAGATATTCATTATTCATATTCTATTATGCTTTATTATTTCATGTTTAAGACATGCTTATAAGTTTTTTATCATAGCTTAATATTTAAGAGTTCATTCATGATATGATTTATTATATCATATTAAGTTAAGATTCAAAGATAAGATTTCAAGATAAGATCCCATTAAGATTCAAGTTAGGATAAGATTAATATGACATCATATTATGGAGTTAGACCCAGGATTTAGTTCTATGAAACTCAAGAGACATGACCCATGCCTTTAGTGCAGTTCATGAGGCCCAAGCCTTAGTGTAGGCTGACTCAGATAAGATGATTCATGCACCAGAGTGCATGTCATGAGACATGGGTACCAGAATATAGGTCTCTAGCATAAGTTACATAAAAAGATAAGAACTAATCTTAGAGAAAGATTAAATGCTCATGTGCAAGTTTTCTACATATTTTCATGTTAGCTTTCAAGCATAATATTTAATAATAATACATAGTCTTTCTTATTCCAGTATTTCTTATATCTAGAATACTCATGTCACTTGTTGATATTTGTCTTTCCAATGCATGGTTGGGGATGAGATGTCTATAGGTGAATAGAAGGAGAAGATATAGAGCCAGAGACATCAATAAAAGAGACACAACATAGACATAGAGAGTGCCCTGGTGGGATGCCATTATCCACCAAAGTTTTTTTTAGCATTGAGTCTAGTTTGTATGTATAGATTGAATAGTGTCATAGGTTCATATCAGTTTCCTTATAATCCAAACATCTCGAGAATGAGAAATGCAATGTGATCCTGAGTTGGTTACACTTCCATTTCTTTCTTATGCATGATATATAATGTATGTGATACCCTAATAAAGTTATGAGCAATGAATTGATGCTTCCACTCATGTGAATGTGTGTAAAAAAATTGGGGTGTTACACTAGCATATGTAAAAAATTAATCTGTCAATATACACTTTAACTGATAGGGGTATAATATCAATAAAAAAAGTCAGAGGAAAGGTAGATACAAAAATTATTAACATGGAAGAAAATTGATATAGTTTTCTAACTTCAATGCATATATACACCAACTATGCTTACTTTTATTTATTAACATGTCACATAATTATAATTTATAGTATCCTATACAAGATAATAATTAGCCATGTAGATACTACGTGATGTGGTATATGATTCTGATTGTCAGATAGGCAGCACTAGACATCCATTATAAAAGATAATCTATATAGTCTCAATCATTATAAGTAAATAGTCTCATTTTATAATATAGAAAAACAAAATCAAACTCTAGAATTATGTTATTCTCTGTGCAGTTGTTTGAAACGACATAGTACTATACAAAAGAAGAGATGAATGAGATTTGAGAAGTGTAGGCAGGGTCCTTCATTAAGGAAGTCTACTATGCATTTGATTGTGATACAATATGAGTTTCTTAAACTTGATGTCACTATTTCTATATTCATGTGATGGTTATGACTTTATGCAACTTAAAATTCAAGGCAAGTGAATTATTGGTGCATATGTGAATGATATGTGTATATATACATGTGTGTGAAGGAATCAGAAGAGAAATGAATACAATGTGAATTACATTTGTACATGTGATTAGAATGGAATTACTTATGTGTTTTCTAAAATTTGTATGTGTTGATGATATTGGAAATGTATGTATGTGAATGAATTGTGTGGATGTGGACTATTTGTATGTGTTTATTATTACATGTTTTATAGGTATGCGAGCATGTTGTTAAGATGAACACGAGATGAAAATTGTATTTCTAATAAATTATAGATTTTGCATACTATTGAATAGCCGAAGAGCAAGTCTACATACATGTGGCCCCAGTTGTTATAAAAAATGGACACTATAGATTTACATTGTCAATTTTCCACAAAAAAGATGATGGCACAACAATCCTTATCAGTTAAACTGGTCATGCCACACAACATGACTGTACTACCCAACCCTCACTACAACATGCTATTCAAAACATTCATGCTATCTAGCCTTCTGTACCGCACAACCCGTTCTATCAAGCCTCCATATTTCATTTTTTATTGGTTTAACGCTCTATGTTTTCAGCTCTTCTAAAACCAAACAACAACATACAAATCTTGTTGTCAGTTCTTCTAAAACCAACCGATGACATGTAAGTCTATGTCATCAATTTCCTTTTGTTAAACTAATAACTATAATCCTAGAACATTATTATAGTAATTGTCGGTATCACTCTATATCATTGTCTTCAGTTTCCATAGCAAGCGACACTAGCTCTATGTTGTTGGTTTTAGCTTATCCTAAAACTCAACGTAGTAGGTCCTTATCTACTCTAGTTTCGCCCACTTAAGTGTCAGTACAAAACTGACATTATAGGTCGAATATAGCTGATGCTAAAGATGGTAAATGTATTAGTGAATTGTGTGTGTTTATTTGAAAACCATGAAACCTATAAGGTGAAAAATATATGAGACCAATAAGTGGACATGGAAATAGAGAAAGAAATATACTGCAAATTTTAAAGATTAAATCTCAAGAAATGATGTAGACTTCAAGTGCAATGATTATAATTATGTTCATTAACAATGATGATGTACATAAATTTAAAGAATAAAACTAATATGATATAAAAAACCAAGCATCCCATATATAAATAGATAGGAATTGGAAAAAGCCAAACACTATGAAAGAAAACATGTGGTCACTTCAAGAATGATTAATTTATCTTATCACCAAGAATTTTAAACATCTTAACAACTAAAATAAGACAAGTATAGAAAATATGAAGAAACATACCTCACAAGAATATATGTACAACTCCTATATTAAAGAATAAGAGTATTATAACTCTATAGATAGTATCCATGTCTCATGTAAATACATATTGAAAGAAATGATGAATGTGCAATAAATTAATTTAGTATCTTTTTAACAACAAGTAATTAGAGTTACTTGATCTAAAAATATTGTACCATATAAACAATAGCAAGTTGTTTTGTAGATTAGGAGATTTCTTGACCAACTTAAAAAAGATTTTATTTTTCACTTAGAGAACTATAGTTGACAAGTACAATTCTCTTGTAGAGTTTTTGAAATAGAATTCTTCTTCTTGAAGACAAGATCTTAATGTTTAGAATTCTTGTTTTTGGCATACAACCCATTATCACATGCACTTAGGGAACTTTTAGAATTTTATGATCGACACCACATTGTTGAAGGATTAAAATTTCAACCATAAAGTTACACTTCTATTTTTTCATGGAAAATTGATACAAATTACTAAAAATAGTACAATTTCAATGAGATAATATTGTGCAAGTACAAATTTTACATATACTATGAAGAAGAACCACTCTTGAAACCATTTTTCAAAACTCAATTAGGAAAAATATGATCCAAAGAGATTATCAACTTTGACATATTAAGTCCCACAAAGAAAACTTTACAAGACATATATTTATTTCTTATGAAATGTAATTTATAAATCTATCTTTTGCATAAGGGTTTTGAGGTGATTTGGAGTTTTTTAGTGTGGTTAAAGTGTGGGGAAACACATAATGATTAATGAAACTAAATTGACATTGGTATTCTATATTTTAACATATTCAAAATTTGATAAGAAAAATATAGAATTGTAATGAGTATGTGGTACATTCATTTAGCTATATTTTCACTTTTGGAGAGTCAATTTGACCAATGGGTTTTTTGACAACATTGCGTTTCCAAATAGTTTTCTCAAAAAAGAACATTAGACAATTTGGTTGGGTCAAAAACCTTGTCTTACTAGCATTTTTTCTATAGGGATAAAGCAATTGGCCAAATAGGTTGATTCATATCTAGGTGGTTATTAGATAATTTATTTAGGGAAAGGGGTGGCAATATATTAATAAGTAGAAGAATTTCAACTTGAATATATATAACTTTAAAAAGAATAACACTTCATTATCACCATCTTTCCTTTGACAATCTGATTTCTTATTGAGAGTGAACTTACGGCTCTTGGTGGAATCATATTTCAAAGGTTGAATTGGGGAATTTGGATAAGTTTTTCATTTTCTTCTATATTTTTATGGTAAAATCTTGAATTATCATCTTAGGTTGGACTCTTCATCTATTTGGATAAAAAAGATTGTAAATGGTTTTCTTTGTCTCATTCTCATTATTCCTTCCTTTTAAGGTTCGAAAGAGAAGAATTTGGAAGAGAGTGCTTGAGACTATTTTGAAATTTGTATGTGGGAATTTTAAGATCGAGGTGATTTCCTAATGAGGTGATGTAATTGGTTTATGTTACAAAACTTAGATTGATCTTTAACCACAATTTACATGAATATTCATCAAACTTTATAATTAGACTAATTTGATAGTTTTATAGGAAATAACTTAAAAGATACATTTATTTTATTATTGAACATATGTTTTGAAAATCAAGTTGATATTTTACTATATACAACTAATTGTATAATTTATTATTTGAATGTGTTATTTTAGTAAAATGATGAATTGGCCTTCAATTTGTTTTTACCATAACACAGTGGTTAATAATTGAATATAAATGAGAATGTTTGGAATGGAAGTGTGAAACTTAAATTTATATATATAATTTTTTTTACATTGAAACACAATTACCATGTGATGAAATAGGATGTTTACCTGAATTAACCATATCAATGTTACTTTAGTTCTAAATATTCTAAATTACATATTCATGATTGGTAATTATTTTCCATATACTTAATATGAGTGGTGAGACCAAATAATTTTTAAAACCATAATTTATTCTACTTAGGTGAATTTACACTTCAAATTTCCCCCACTATTTGCACTAGCAAAATGTAATGACATTCCATGCAATAATAGGAGAATGATAAGTTGAGAATGTTTTGTTATGGATCAAGAAATGAAACAGTACAACACCAAAATTTAAAGATGAATCACTCATGTGACTCTAAACCTAAACTATAAGATGTGAAAATTATATTTGAAGTGTAATATGGTCAGGCCATTATTGTTGTATATGTGACATTTTTTTGTTTAACAGATTAGTTGGGACACTAATTTATATATCATACTTTATGTTGTTAATGATATTTATGTTGTTTTACATGTGTTGTGTACCTGCTATGAGGTTTTGGTAGGTTTGGAGTTGCTTGTTCCTGTTTTACCCTATTATAATAAATTGCAAGCATGGTAAGAGTCTAATATAGTCATCTTAGATAACCACTTAAACCCTTAGTTATTGACATTGATTCATTGAAACACGAACTAGGCATGGAGAGTTTTACATGTTAGAGTACAAAATAAGTAGTTTCACAAAAAATACTAACAAAATAAGACAAACAATTAAGAAGTTAGATTATGTGGTCACTCTATTGTATTTTGTATATATTGATTTCACCCATACTGGTAATTTGTTACATACATGCTTTTTGAAGGAATTGGTTTATTGTTAAAATCATTCAATAATTATTCTAATATGAGTATCATTTATTTTAGTAGTGTTCATAGATGGCCTTCATCTACATCTCACTAAACCTCAACATTATTGATAGAAAAATGTAATTTAATAATTTATAGTTTCTTATACAACTCCAAATCATTTAGAGGCTTCTTGTCAACAATGATCTATTTTCTTCTTCACATTTGAATGAGAATTTTTTTTATGTTGGGTTAAATATATTTGTTTATCCATGTAATAGGAATTCTTGGGGGGGGGACTTTGAGTATTATGTGGTCAATACCATAAGCTGACGATTCACACATGTTTATCATCCAAGTAATTTATTGTTCACCCTTCACTCTTTTTTCAAACACTTATCAAGTTTACTTTTCTTTAAATGAAGTTGTATGTGGTATATTGAATGTTATTTTTCTTGAGTATGAATGGAAGATGTCATTTATGTCTTTAAAAAATAATTGTCATTCCTTTCTTAATTATTGATCTGATGTGCCTGAATAATTAGTTCTTTAATCTAATAGACCCATAAATGGGATTCGTTACTGATACAAAAACATTTATCCTCATGTTGTAATTTCCTTAGTGGATTTGCTCTCAAACTTTTCTAAAGGACAGACATTGTGGTTGTAGCAAATGAATGAAAATAATGAAATCCAAATTTCATATCCACCTTATTTATTAAAAGACAAGGAAAACATGTTGGAGCATGCCAATAAGTGCAATCGACACAATTGTGGTATAGTGTTAGAATAATAACCACTTGGGTTAATAAATTTCTACTAGTTTCCAACCCAAAAGCTTTTCTTATATTTCGGAATATATTCTAAGCACAAACAAAAGTCTGTTTGTAAGTTGGAAAAGAAAAACTTTGAGCTTGACTTCACATAAGGGCTAAAATGGAAAGAAATTAAATTAATAGGTCAAATGCTTGGGAAGGTGTTAAGCCCCTATGCCACACAATAAAATTGATTTTGCATGTGCACTTCCTTAAAAAACTTAGGTTTGAGTTTAGTGTATTGAATAGAGCAAAAGAATATAAAAAACATGCTTTAGAGGGTGAATCGCTAATGTGCTAGAATAGATGTGGGCCTTACATCATCATTGTGCAAATTCTTATTTTGGAAGATGCTAAATGTAACAGGATGTTCTATAATGATGATCCATCATGGATGGTTAGGGTGATTTCTAGTCAGGGATCCAAATAAGGTTTTTCTCAAGTTCATCATTTCTTTGGTATTTTACTCTTGAAAAAACCTAGAGGACTAATCATGTGGTTTTCATAAACTATCCAAAAAACATAATAAAAGTAACCTGGTGTAGCCACCTTATTTATTATAAAAATAGAGAAACCAAGCTAGACTAAGTTAAATAGTGGGGAAATCAAAATTTTGAGCTTGATTTCATTGAAATAATAATATGGAAAGAAAATTAAGGAATCAGATAAGTCAATCTTCACATGCTTAGGAAGGTGATATGTGCCCCCCATGCCACTGATGAAATCAATATTGCATGTGAACTTTCTGGGAAAACATATCGTTAGGTTTTGTTGATTGAAAAGACAAATAGAACACACATTGTACCATTTATTATTCTAGAAAATAACAAATTTATTAGGATCTTCTATAGTTGCGATCATCAAGGATGGTTAACATGTATTAGAGTGGGTTCTAAACTGATGATAATTATTTTTGTTTAGACAATTTAAGGTAATATATTATTGATGGGATATTACTCTTGCAAAGAATAAACAAGTTTCATTAATAAGATAATCAAGTGTGAGAGATCATAATTTATGAAGCATCACAACTATAATGTTAAGAGATCATGATTAGAACTAGAAAGATGAACCTTTAGGTACTTGTTTAGAAATAGAAAGGATGAATTTTAAGCTAAAACCTAGTTTACTAGAATAATATTAGCATTAGATCAACGAAAAAAGATGAAATTCTAGTTTCAAACTAATTGACTAGGAACATCTATCACTACTACAAAAGATGTTAAGTAACATAAGAGAAACTAGAAAAGATCCTGAATGAGGCTCTATATGCACCTCAATTTTTCTATACCTCATGATACATTGGAGCCATTGTGAGAGAAGGAGAGATATATCTCATTCTATGTGTTCAAGAGAGAATAATGAGATTAGTTTCTGTAGGGCATATCAGGATACATTTTTAGGAGGTCAGGGTATTCAAGAGGTGGATGCAAAATCATACTATAAAGGTTGGGGAATTGCCACACATATAGATTGAATTTAGGGAAAAGTTGAATGCACTTGGTAGTAGTCATCCCTAGGTGGATCTCCAAACTCAATGGACACCCTGATAACACCCATTTTATGGCTGCTAGAGCTTACATTTTACTATCAAAACAACCTCCAAACCTAACTTCCTCTTTGTTTTATAGAAATCATGCCCACTATGCCCCTGATAATATTTCCCATCTTTTGCAGAGTTTCTCTTATTTCTTCCACAAAAAGAGAACCAATGGGCCCTTCATGCCCATCAGCAATGAAGTACCCATCCCGGCCCAGTAGCGCACCAGGCGATGCACCCTCCTACCCATCACAGTCACTACCTGATATGACATCAACCCGACACAGGTGTGTCATGTGGGAGCCCTCGCTGCTGCAGCTCATTACCCGATAAGGTGCCTTAATCATCACGGTTCACCACCTGATGAGGTCGATTACATGATCTTGCTACCCCTCAGTGCAGCAGCCCGCCAAGGTCCTAACCCGCCATGACTATGCACGATGCACCCACTGCCCGACACGATTGATGGCCCAACATGCATGCCAGGTGACAGACACATCGCCCCTCTCCCGATGACCTTGAGAACGGTGCTGAAATGAAGGACACATGGTCCAATAAAAGCTATGACTCCCATCAACTTGCTGCCTATAAATAGTAGCTACAAGCCTATGATGGGATGGGCCAGACCTTACGAGAGCTAACTCTTAGAGCACAGGAGCTAGTGTGTCAAGTTCTAGAATCTGCAAGGTGATACTAGGTGAGCACACCCCCAACCCGAGAGGGATGGGAAGAGTTTAGTTAGAAACCATTCTGGTAGTAGCAAGTAGCGCGACATGACCCTCAAGGCTACGTCAACATGTCGAGTCCCCATCTGGGCTTCAACCCGAGACGGCCCACTTATACCTGACATGAGGAACCCAGGAGCCTTAAGATAAAATTTACCTGATATGTATCCTAACCCGACGCGACCATATCGAGTAGAGATTCCTATCCCAATACGCCCCTTTTACCCATCACGGCTGTAGTCCGACATGACCAACATCCCGACATGACCATATCGAGTAAGGAGTCCTATCCCGATACACCCCTTTACCTGTCACGGTTCATGACCCGACACGGTCAAGAACCTGACACGGTCATATCCCGATAGTGCCCCTACCCAGTATTGGGTTAACATTATCTTAGGTGTGTGCTACTAAGTACTTCAATCTCCTAAATCAAGGAGACCGATACCTATGTTCCCTTTTTCAGCATTTAATTTCCTTTAATTATAGCATTATAACTAAACATTTATGTCTATTTATGATTATTGGAATCTGTGGAGTTTATCTGATATTGTTCTGAGTGTGGCTTCTTTTTGTTGGATGATTTCTTTATACCATCTGAGTTCTAGTATTTTCTTGCTGAATCACACTTTTAACTAGCTATCGAATCATGTTTCTTATTTGACTCCTTTGAGAGAGGGATTTCGTAAAGTCTAGAGCTTGGTTTTATTCGGGTGTACGAGAGTAACCAGAATTAGGGTTGCCCCGACCTATCTTTCCACTCTAGTCCACTCTTGGTACCCTTGAGAGGGGGAACTTAGTGCATGGCTAGTTGGCATCTTATTTGAGAGAAGAAGGAACTGGATGTAGGTCGCCGCCGCTTGTTACGATTAGGTTTTCTTCCTTTGGGCTATACTCTGAAGATAGTCTTACCCCCTTAGTTTCCTATATACAAAAACTCCTATAAAAACTGCTAAACCCAAAACTTTAATCCTTCTGGTAACTCCATTTGGAGATAGGTTTTTAGCTTGATTCTTTATATTTCTTTCTCGTTACAACAAATCCTATCCTTCACCTTTTTGACATGCTTGGACAAGTAAAACTTGAGTTCTAAAGCACTATTCTTCCAATCCTTGTGTTTGACCCTGAACTACTCCGACCCTGTGCTAGTTGCAGGAGTCTTAAACATTCGGGTATTATAAATTACTAAAGTCCAATGACTTAGACATGTCTCCATTTTTGGACCCACGTTTAAGGCTTGTCAACTTTTTGGCACCATTGTTGGGGATTTGCAACGAATACCATTCTACAAACTCTTGTTTTACTTGCACTTTTCTACAAACCTTGTACATATTCATATAATATTACCAATATTTACTGAACATAGTTTGTACATCACACTCGCACTTTCACACTTTTTCTTTCCAGGTACTTCTCCACCTCTTCGAACCCTCCAGTGTTTGACAAGCCATGGCTGAGCAGGCTCCTAATGATCGATCCCTGCGCTCATTTGTCCAAGTCAGGGAAAACAAAGAAACGAATCTGGTAGTGGAGCAACAACTCAATCTAACCAATTTTGAGTTGAAGCCTACTTTCCTCCAGTTGTTGCAACACAACCGGTTTGGAGGGAATACCATTGAAGAGAACCTGTACAACCACCTTACAATGTTTAAGAGGACTTGTAAGACTTTTAAGATTAACAAGGTCCCAATATCTCACATCTACACCCATTGCTTTCCCTTCTCTCTAAGAGACAAAGCCTTGGAGTGGTATACTAGTCTACAAGATGGAAGCCTCCCCGATTGGGAGCATCTAGAAAATGCATTTATCACCAAGTTCTTCCCTATAGAGAGGACAATCAAATGCCAAAACAAGATAACAAGGTACTCGTAGAAAGTCTGAGAGAAGCTGTATGAGACCTGGGAGAGGTTCCAAGGCTATCAGAGGGAATGCCCACACCATGGTTTTTCTGAGCCCAATCTAATCACTACTTTCTATAATGGGTTGTGTGCCGGAGAAAGGAAATCTCTGAATGCTGCAGCTGGCAGCGTGACGTGGTATTTTGAATACAGTAATAAACTCACTCGATGTTGAAATCCTCGAGCTTTTACCAAAACCAATGTGCAATAATACCACCTGCAAGCGGATGAGTCTTATCGCAGTATAGTTAAGGATCGAACCCAAAGGACAACATTTTTAAGAATCTTTGTCAGTCTAGTCTAGTTCGAGTTAAGGCTAATATTTAAAACAATTGGTTGATTTCAGGTTACTTAAACAAATTGCAAGAAAGTGAAGCTGAATTAAAGTTGGATTTAGATCAAATGATATGGAATCGCCGGGATGGTATCAGGTTTCACCACCGCTACTCACGCAAACACAACCAATCGCAAAAAAATCTAGGCAAGATAAAATGATCCAAATAGAGCTGCTACAGAACCTCCCATACGGGCGTTAGGTTCGCGTAAGAATCACCTTAGGCATCAGATGTCTTGTTACCAACCAGATCACTCACTTACGGCTCTGAAGATACAGAAATTCGACGAAGGTTGTGGCCCCCCTATATAGGAGTTAGGCACACAGGCTAGATTGCTCGTCCCCTCTCGGATCATGCACTTACGACCTCAAAGAAATCCCATTCTATTTCTAGTTTGGGAGTCAACCACATTCATCGATAAGCAAGCATGTGATACATCTACAAACTAACATCGACGATAAATAAGATGATACAAAATCCAACTAAGGCTGTGATCCTCCCTGAGGGATGTTTAGAATGTAGAAGCATCACCATAGGCTAGATGTCTCGTCCCTTCACGGATCATACACTTACGACCTCAAAGAATCCTATTAGAAGTTCTCATCAAGGAGTCACACTTGTAAACCGCCATTCCATCCCATATATAGAAGATTTCACAATATATGAAAGAACAATATGAAAGCAAGAAGATAATCAACTACGAACATACCAACTAATAATGAAAAGGAAAGTTATATACATTCCATGGAGAGTTTAACAAAAGAACATGATTTGCATGGGCAGCGGGGCTAGTCCCCACACCCCAGTGAAAAGGGTACTACTCGCTCGTGGTGTGAGGATCAAGAAGAATGAGAAAGAGAGAGAAATCCGCCATGAACTCAGTGCAGAAGGTAGTCGCAGCTCGGTGAAGAAGATACAATTTTCTACGTTGTGTCAAAGCAGATGTGGACGTGAACGGAAGATACCAAGATAGACCAAACAGTCTCCCTTACTCTGTCTTCTTTCTCTCCTCAGCCTCCTTGGTTGCAACACGGGCAGTAGGTGGAATGAAACTGGCGTGGATGGCACTGGATTTGAATCCGACCTATGTAAAGGAAGCCTGTCGGCGTCCTGGAACCGATCCCCAAATGAGGACCCTTGGGGTCCTATTTATATGCACAAGACTGACCCAAACAGTCTTGGTGTGAATCCAGCCCAAACTATTTTGGAGATATTTACTTTCTCAAATGGTTTACTAATGGCCAAATGGTCTGGAAATTTTAGCAGCAAACGGTCTCATGACTAGGGTCCATTCGGTCTTGGTATTACTTCTCCAAATGGTTTAGTTGTGGTTTTCCTCACGGTCCGCTTGTTTGGTCTGTAGCTCATATCTCTAAATGGTCTTGTAGGCATGACTGCCCATTCGGTTTCTACAAGAAGATGGATAGACAAACGGTCTTGGTATCTGAGGCCACACTGTCTGTGATATCTCCTCTAAACGGTCTTCATACTGACTCATGCAAGCAGTCTTCATGGAGCAAACATTCTTCGTGGAGCAAACGGTCCAACAGACCGTTTGCTGATGAAATGATCTGCAAACCATTTTCTTGTCAAACGGTTTAGGCCAAACCTCCCCCCAAACGATCCTGTGTAAACGGTCTTGTAGGAGTGGACACCAAACGATCTTTGTTTCTTTTCTGCATACGGTCTTCAGCTTAATGAAATGGTTTTTGAGAAAAAAGACCAAATGGTCTGGGATCGTATGGTTGGTGGCGGCGTGGTGTTGCAGCAATAGGAGTGGTGGATTCGGAGCCGCTGCTGGATAGGGCAAAGTTCTAGAAGCAAGGTGCCATCGAGATCGGACATATTTGAAGAAGAGAAGTGCTGCTTGGCGGAGGTGCAAAGGTAGAAGATGACGCACCACGGACGTGGCGCGACACCACAGTCATGGTAATGCTACTGTCCACAGCCGTGCCGCCTTTCACGGGCGTGGTGGGTGAGTAATTGGGCTGTGATGGCGTTGTGCCATAGTCGTGGCGTGTGAGAGCTCAGGTGTTGGGGATGATCCACCACGGCCGTGGCCGCACCACAAAGTCGTGGTGATGAAAGTAGACCACGGTCGTTTTGAACCACCATAGCCATGGTTGAGACTCATCTTCGAGGTCTTGAATTCATGCACTGCTCGATCCCTTGCGGCTAGATTAGGCCTTCAATCGATATCTGCTGCTTAGACGGTCTTGAGATCGAATGGGCTCAAACAGTCTTGAGATCGTTCGGGCTCAAACTGTCTTATGACCGAATGGGCTCAAACGGCCTTGAGACCAAATGAGCTCAAATGGTCTTGAGACCGAATGTGCTCAAACAGTCTTGAGACTGAATGGGCTCAAACATTTAGTTAGATTGCTTGATCAGAGCCAAGGGTGAGTGAAGGTGGCCCCCAACTTCTTGTTCAGCTTTATCAATGCCTGCATTAAATCAACATAAATTCGATCAAAGCCTTGATAATCGAAGTAATTAAGTAGTTTTGCACATTATGATTCATATTGATATTTAATGAGTGAAATAGTATATATAGGGTTGGATTTGTCCCCAAAGTGATAATTGAATTCCATGATGAATATGCATTCATCAAAATATCCCAAACATAAACGTTGCTCGTCCTCTAGTATCAAAAAATCTAAAACAATTGTCAAATGAATACTTTCAATTCATGTGATTACTTCATCTTCACATCATGGATATTTCCTTTTTGCTCAATATGACTCAATATCTCAACCTCCTGAGACCACTAAACACATCTTACCATATCTTCGTACCTGAGTTCGTTTTCCAAAATCACTTCCTCCTCACTTTTTTCCAACAACAAGCATGTCAAAGAGTTTTGTAAGAGTCCAGAGATGCCCGTGGAACAAAAAGCATGCATCTAATCTGACACTGGTGTTTTTCAGGATAGGGTAGGCAATCATTATGCCATTAGGTAGAAAAAGGAGTGAAATGTGGTATGAAAGGAAGAAGTAAATCTCTCTTCTATTCGACTCAAGATTTTTATTTTATGAAGTGCAATTTCATTTATTGCATTTTTTGTGTGCAAATCTCTCCTCTTTTCGACTCGAGATTGCATTTCTTTTTGTGCGCGCTTTGGAATCTTTTTGTTTGAAAACTCTCCTCTATTCGACTCGAGATTGCATTTTTGGTGGTACACCCCTGTTTATTTATTAGGGGTATGGAAGAAGCGGATAAAGAGGGAAGTGGCGTGCCACCCCGAACTTAGGGTTTGGCACATTTTAGGCTATTCTGTTTCTTTTTTATGGATGGAGGGGTACGAAGATGGTAGAAGAAGTGTAGAAGAGAATTCAAATCAGAATGCAACTTGATTTACAATTCAGTGCTCCGGGTCGTTCTCTTTATCATACTCTGCTCAAATAATGACTTGATGAGGATCCAGTGGAGATTCCATGTTATTGTTCCACTAGTCAGTTAGGAAGCACGACGTGTTTGATCCCTATCAGTTTGAAAGACACTTATAATTTTTTGCATAAGAATCATGATGTTAGGAATCATAAGCTTCACAAGATGATTTCAATCAAAAGGCTTGTTTCAAAAAGTGGTCCTTTTGAGGATCTACTTCGAATAAGGAGAGTATAATGATTCAAAATGCATAGCAGGATAGTTAGTGACTTTTAATGAAACCAAGAAGTGTCAAAAATTCATCAAGTATCTGTTCAAATTCTTTGAAAGCTTTAAAACTTTAAAATTTTGAAAATTTATTTGAATTTTTTTGAAAATTTTGGTCAAAAATGCGGAGATGTCAAAATGCGGCAGTGAAAGTCTCAAATTTATTTAGATGGGTGAAGGTATAAAGTAAGATATGTACCACCCACCCTCCACCCCGAAATTAGAGTTTTGCTTGTCCCGAGAAAACCCTAAATCTAAGATGGAGGGGAAAAATCATGCTAGAATGACCACTAGATGTGATTGCGTTCCAATCAGCGCACATCCTCTTATCTAAAAATCTAAAGAAAGATCAATCAGTACTTGAGATAGCATCTCGCAATGCAAATTTGATTTAATGAAAAATTAACTAGAAGGTAAAAGAAAAATCGAAGAAACATTCTAATTTGAAAAGAAAAGTAAAACAAATTTATTGATCAGGTTGCCTCCCGACAAGCGCCTTTGTTTTATGTCGATGGCTCGACTGGGTCCTTCAGCTTTACAGTGGATCCTTTGGGTTGATGAGTTCCAACATTGCTTCAGTGCCTATGTCAGTAGAGGTGAAATATCTCTTTAAAGGGTGACCATTTGCCATAAATTTGTTTGACTTTTCACTCCATAAAGAGAAGGCACCATGTGGGGATATGCTCTTGACGATGTATGGTCCAGACCAGCGTGAGCGGAGTTTTCCTGGGAATAACTTCAACCTTGAGTTGAATAGCAGAACTTGGTTTCCCACTTGTACGTATTTTCATTTCAGATGTCCATCATGCCAAAGTTTTGTGCGTTCTTTGTAGATTCGTGCATTCTCATAAGCTGTCATCCTGAGTTCATCCAACTCTTGGAGTTGTAAAATCCTGACTTGGCCTGCTTCTTTCATATCAAAGTTCAGTTATTTAATTTCCCACCATGCCTTGTGTTCCAGTTCGACTGGCAGGTGGAAAGCCTTTCCATATATTAATCGAAAAGGTGTAGTCCCGAGGGGGGTTTTATAATCAGTTCGATAGGCCCATAACGCGTTGTTGATTTTCACCGACCAATCTTTCCAATTGCGGTCTACTATCTTTTCTAAGATACTCTCGAGTTGATGATTAGAAACCTCCATCTATCCACTTGTCTGTGGGTGGTAAGGTGAGGATACCATGTGAGTAACACCATACTTTCATAGCAATGCTTCAAAGCTTCTTTCAAGAAAGTGGGAACCTCTGTCGGATATCACCGTGCATGGGACACCAAAATGGGGAAAAATAATATCCTTGAATAATTTGATGACTGGTTTAGAATCATTAGTGACGGTTGGTATGGCTTCAACCCATTTTGAGACGTAGTCTACTGCCACTAGGATGTAAGAAAATCCATGAGAAAATGGGAATGGACCCATGTAGTCCACCCCCCAAACATCGAATATCTCTACTTCTTTCCATAGATTCAGCGGCATCTCATCTCTCTTTGTTATATTGCCTGATCTTTGACATTTGTCACATGATAGAACAAAGTCATAGTAATATTTTGATATGGTTGGCCAGAAGAATCCACACTGCAAAACCTTCAAGGCAGTCTTCTTAGAACTCATGTGGCCTCCAACTGGGCCAGAGTGGCAGTGTTCTAGAATGAGTTTGGTTTCTTCCTCAACAATACATCATCTGTAAAGACCATCATCACATAGTTTGAAAAGGTACGGCTCATCAGAGTAGTACTATTTCACATCATGCATAAATTTCTTCAGTGCATTTTCGGTGCATTAAGGATGAATAACCCCAGTAGCAAGGTAGTTCACAAAATTCGAGTACCATGGTATATCTTCTGAGACCTTCATTAGTTGATCATCTGGTAGGGAATCATTGATCGAAATCTTTTCTGTCTCTAGGGTGTGGATGCGACTGAGGTGGTCTGCTACAACATTCTCTGTACCCTTTTTATGTCTTATCTCTAAATCAAATTCTTGTAATAGGAGGATCCATCTAATTAACTTGGGTTTTGCATCTTTCTTTTTCAGAAGGTAACGAATGGTAGCATGGTCTATGTAGACAATGACCTTCGAACCAATTAGGTAGGATCTGAACTTGTCAAAGGCATACATGACTGCTAGGATTTCTTTCTCGGTAGTTGCATAATTCCTTTGGGCTACATCGAGAGTTTTTTATGCATAATAGATCACATAGTGTTTCTTCTCTATATATTGCCCTAAAATAGCGCCCACAACATAGTCACTGACATCATACATAATTTTAAAAGGGTGGTCCCATTCGGGAGCTCTAATGATGGGTGTTGTTGTGAGAGCCTGCTTTAGTGTGTTAAAGCTTTTGACACATTCTTCGTTGAAATTGAAATCAATATCCTTTAGTAATAGATTTTTCATTGGCTTGGTTATCTTTGAAAAGTCCTTTATGAATCTTCTGTAAAATCTTGCATGACCTAGGAAAGCACACACTTCTTTTACATTTTTTGGAATAGCCAGTTCAGAAATCACTTCAATCTTGGATTTATCTACTTCAATTCCTCTATTGCTGACCCTATGGCTGAGGACAATGCCTTCCTTTACCATAAAATGGCACTTTTCCCAATTCAGCACAAGATGTGCTTCTTCACAACATTTGAGGACCAGGGAGAGGTGCTTTGGACATGAATCGAATGAATCTCTGTAGATAGAAAAATCATCCATGAAAACCTCCATAATTGTTTCAGTAAGACCAGCAAATATGGTAGCCATGCAATGTTGGAAAGTTATGGGTGCATTGCAGAGGCCAAATGACATTATTTTAAATGCGTATGTTCCGAATGGGAAGGTAAAGGTTGTTTTCTTTTGGTCATCTGGATGTATGGGTATTTGAAAGAATCCAGAGTAACCGTCAAGATAACAGAAATATTCTAGGTGAGCCAACCTTTCTAGGACTTGATCAAGGAAAGGCATTGGAAAATGATCTTTTCGAGTTGCCTTGTTTAATTTTCTATAATCTATGCACATCCTCCACCCTGTGGCTATTCAAGTGGGGATGAGTTCATTGTTTTCATTCCGTATAACAGTTGTTCCACCTTTCTTCGGGACTACATGCACTGGGCTCACCCATGGAGAATCTAATATTGGATAGATTATTCCAGCTGTGAGCAAATTAATAACCTCACAACGGACCACTTCCTTCATATTTGGATTCAATTTCTATTGGTGCTCAATAGTAGGCTTATGATCTTCCATCATAGGGATCTTGTGCAAACACAACGCTTGACTGACCCCAGTGAGGTCACTCATCTTATAACCGATGGATTTCTTTCTTTCCCTTAATTCCTTCAGGAGTTTATCTTCTTGTTCAGCTGTTAGATCAGAATTTATAATAACTGGGCAAACTTTGAGATCGTCTAAAAACACATACTTCAGTCCTTTGGGTAGGGGCTTCATTTCGGGAGCCTCTGGTTTTTCGCATGTTTCTTCTGTAGTATCCATAGCTTTGAGTTCTTCACTAGTGGCTTCAACATCTTCTTTAGCAGAGTCGAGAGTTTCAATGCAATCCTTTACTTGCTCGTCAATCGGTTCATCAATTGATGGGTTTGTTAGAGAAACTTCTAAAGGATCGTCTAATTCATGATGCTCTTGGGTCAGAAGTGACATTTGCTCAATGCAATCAATCAGATAGACTTCTTCTTGCATACTTGGTCTTCTCATACTTTCAAAAACTTTAAATTCGAGAGTTTCTTTGCCTAATCTGAGCAGTAAGGTACCAGCTTCAACATCAATCAGGGCTCTTGCAGTGGCGAGGAATGGATGACCAAAGATGAGAGGATATTTGGTGTCTTCCTTTATGTCCATAATGACAAAATTGCATGGAATATATGTGTCCTTGCATACCTTGACCGGGACATCTACGAGGATTCCTAACGGACATTTTATCGAATTGTATATAAGTTGTATAGTCATGCCAGTAGGAAGCAACTCTACGAACCCTAGTCTCTTGTACATGCTAAGTGGCATAATAGAGATGCTTGCATCGAGATCTGTCAAACCTTTCTTGCATGATGAGTCACCAATGTGACATGAAATTCCAAAGGATCCCAGGTCTTTTTGTTTCTTAGGCATCTTGCTCAATATGATATCAGATGTAGTTGTCGCCAGTTTTACTGTCTCATACTCTTCCTTTATATACTTCCTGGTGAGGAGTGACTTTAAGTACTTTGTCCATGCTGGTATCTCGGCCGGAGCATCTAAAAAGGGTATATCAACATGAAGTTTCTTCATAGCTTCTTTAAACTTATTGAATCTGGTATCAAGCTTTGTTTGCCTTAGACGAGCTGGAAAAGTTATACGAGGTTTGTACACAGGGATATCAGGTTCTAGAGTTTCAACATCGTCGTCTTCTTGAGCGGACTTCTCAAAATTTCCTTTTTCTGACATCATCTTTTGATTGAGTCTCTTGTGTTGTTGAGTCTTGGGCAATTATAGGTTCATCCTCATCTGTAATAACCACAGGTGTCTTTTCAAGAGGATCTGAATAGTCTTTCCCTGACCTAGTGGTGATTGCCTTCAACTGTTCAGGATGCTTAGGATTGTTCTAAGGTTGGCCAACAAAGACTCCAGTATGCTAGCTGCGAGTTGAGCTAGTTGAGATTCAATAGCCTTCTACTGCGCTTGTTGGTTAGCTATCATGGTTTGCGGAGTTTGCAACATCTTTTCAATAGCAGATAGCTTGTCATTAGGGGAAACTGGACCTGCTTTCTGTCCTTGCTGTTGATTAAGATTCTGAAAGTGAGAGTTATTTTGGTAATTATTGTAGTTCCTATTCTGGAAGTTCCCCTTGAAATTTCCTTGATTTCCAAAATTCTGTTGTTGATTATACTGGAATCCTGGTGGGCCTCTTGGTTGATTGTTTGAACCAAATCGATGTGATTTTACTTCTCCCGAGGGGTTTCCGTATTGAAAACCGGGATGATTCCTATTCTGATTCGGATTGTAGTAACTTTGACCAGGAATGGTGTTGATAGCATTAAGCTTTTCCATTTGACCATTATCTCCTTGGCCACATACATTGCTCAAAACAACATCATAGAGAACATTGCATGATAAAGTGGAATGATCAGTGCTCTTACATGCTTCACAGAACAGGGAAGCGGACTTGACCTATTCCGGTTGTCGAGTGGGTGAACATCCTCTTCCGATAGCAGCAAGAGATGATTCAATATGATCTTGCTTGGCAACTATGAGTTTCAAGGTTTCAGCGATGGATTTATACTCGGGAGTAGCTTTGGACATAGTGACTTTCAAAACTCCTTTACCTATAGATCTACCCTAATTTGCTTGATTTTCTGCTCCCCGGGTGACGACTCTCCATGCGCAGTCATAACTTTGACGCATGAAGTTTCCTCCAGACGAGGAATCTAGGAATATCTTAATATGATCATCCACACCCCTATAAAAGATCTCAATGAGTTAGTTCTTGGGAATTTCGTGGTGTGGACACTTGCGTAGAAGCTCTTTATATCTATCCCAAGCTTCAACAAGGGTTTCTCCAGGAACTTGAGTGAAGTTTGTCATTCATCCTCTGATTTCATATGTGAGAGATGGAGGATAAATTTTTTCTAGAAACACATTTTGGAGTTGTTCCCAGGTGGTGATGGGTATTTTACTTTGCAATGAAATGTACCAACTTATGGCTCTGTCATCAAGGGAGTACTTGAAGAGACGGAGTCGAATGGCATCATTTGTGACTCCATTTTGTTTTGTCATGGCACATAGATCACTAAATCTTAGAAGATGTTCTTGGCTATCTTCTCCTTATTTTCCATAGAAAGGGTTATTCTGAAGAAGGGTGATCCAATGCACTCTTATCTCAAAATTAGGAGCGTTGATGGGAGGAGGCTGCACTGGATGATGAACATTCGTAGCTTTCGGGATTCAGAACTCTCTAAGATCTTTTTGTAGTTTAGTTGCTTGCGCTGCTACTTGCACTGCTAGGATTTCATGTTGAACTGCAACCCTGGCTTCTTGCATGAACCTCTCTCTTTGCGCATTGATGGCTTGAGCCACTCTTCGGGCTACTTCCTCTTCCTGAGCCATCCTTGCTTGATTTTCTCTGATCTGATGATGAAAAGTTTTATCTATCTCGGGATCAAAGTCCGCTATTAGTCTGGGGCTGTCTGAACGGTGCATGCATTACACCTTGGATTGTACCTAAAAATAGAAAAGATTTTGAAAATGAGATCCACAAAGTAGAGTCAAATTCAAGTAGATGATCGATTGTTTTCAAAAAGAAAAAGAAAAATCCTAGATGATCCTTAAAAGAACTAGATTTGAATAACTGATTCCTTTGTCCCCGGCAACGGTGCCAGAATTTGACGTGGTATTTTGAACGCACTAACAAACTCACTCGAGGTTGAAATCCTCTAGCTTTTACCAAAACCAATGTGCAATAATACCACCCGCAAGTGGATGAGTCTTATCACAGTATAGTTAAGGATCAAACCCAAAGGACAACGTTTTTAAGAATCTTTTTCAGTCTAGTCTAGTTCGAGTTAAGGCTAATATTTAAAATGATTGGTTGATTTCAGGTTACTTAAACTAATTGTAAGAAAGTAAAGTTGAATTAAAATTTGAATTTAGATCAAATGATATGGAATCGTCGAGATGGTATCGGGTTTCACCACCGCTACGCATGCAAACCCAATCAATCACAAACAATCCAGGAAAGATAAAACAATCCAAATGGAGCTGCTGCAGAACCCCCCATACGGGCATTAGGTTCGCGTAAGCATCACCTTAGGCATCAAATGTCTCGTCACCAACCAGATCACTCACTTACGGCTCTGAAGATACAAAAATTTGACGAAGGTTGTGGGCCCCCCTATACAGGCGTTAGGCACACAGAAGCGTCACCGAAGGCTAGATGGCTCTTCCCCTCGCGGATCATGCACTTACGACGTCGAAGAAATCCCATTCTATTTCTAGTTTGGGAGTCAACCACATTAATCGATAAGCAAGTAGGTGATAGATCTACAAACTAACATCGATGATAAACAAGACGATACAAAATTCAACTAAGTCTGTGGTCCTCCCTGAGGGATATTTAAATCGCAGAAGCATCACCGTAGGCTAGATGTCTCGTCCCCTCATGGATCATACACTTACGACCTCAAGGAATCCTATCAGAAGTTCTCGTCAAGGAGTCGAACTTGTAAACCGCCATCCATCCCATATATAGAAGATTTCACAATATAGGAAAGAACAAGATGAAAGCAAGAAGATAATAAACTACGAACGTACCAACTAATAATGAATAGGAAAGTTATATACATTTCCATGGAGGGTTTAATAAAAGAACATGATTTGCATGGGCAGTGGGGCTAGTCCCCGCACCCCAGCGAAAGGGTACTACTCGCTCATGGTGTGAGGAACAAGAAGAATGAGAAAGAGAGAGAAATCCATCATGAACTCGGTGTAGAAGGTATTCGTAGCTCGATGAAGAAGATATGACCTTCTACGTCGTGTCGGAGAAGATCTGGATGTGAACGGGTGATGCCAAGACACACTGGATAGTCTCCCTTGCTCCATCTTCTTTCTCTCCTCAGCCTCTTTGGTTGCAACACAGGCAGTAGGTGGAATGAGACTGGCGTGGATGGCACTGGATTTGGATCGGACCTGTGTACAGGTAGTCTGTCGGCGTCCCGGAACCGATCCCCAAATGAGGACCCTTGGGGTCCTATTTATAGGCACAAGACTGACCCAAACAGTCTTGGTGTGAATGCAGCCCAAACAATTTTGGAGATATTTACTTTCTCAAACGGTTTACTAATGGACAAATGGTCTGGCAATTTTAGCAGCAAACGGTCTCATGACCAGGGTCCATTCAGTCTTGGTATTACTTCTCCAAATGGTTTAGTTGTTGTTTTCCTCACGGTCTGCTTGTTCGGTTTGTAGCTCATATCTCTAAATGGTCTTATAGGCATGACTGCCCATTCAGTTTCTGCAAACGGATGGATAGACCAAATGGTCTTGGTATATGAGGCCACACGGTCTATGATATCTCCTCTAACTGGTCTTCATACTGACTCAAGCAAACGGTCTTCATGGAGCAAATGGTCTTCGTGGAGCAAACAATCCCACAAACCATTTGCCGATGAAGCGATCTACAAACCGTTTGCTTGTCAAACGGTTTAGGCCAAACCTCCCCCCAAAAGATCCTGTGTAAATGGTCTTGCAGGAGTGGACTCCAAATGATCTTCGTTTCTTTGCTGCATACTGTCTTCATCTTAATGAAATGGTTTTCCAGAAAAAAGACCAAACGGTCTTAGCTGTTCGATTGGCTAAACAGTTTGGGATCGTATGGTTGGTGGCGGTGTGGTGCTGCAGCAGTAGGATCGGTGGATTTGGAGTTGCTGTTGGATAGGGCAGAGTTCTACGAGCAAGGCTTCGCTGAGATCGGACATATTTGAAGAAGAGAAGTGCTACTTGGTGGAGGTGCAGAGGTAGAAGGCGACATACCACGGCCGTGGTGATGCTGCTGTCCATGGTCGTGTCGTCTTGTACGGGCGTGGTGGGTGAGTAATCGGGCTCTGATGGCACTGTGCCACAGTTTTGGCTCATCGACCACAGTCGTGGAGAGTGAGAGTTCAAGCGTTGGGGATGATCCACCATGGCTGTGGCCGCACCACATGGTCGTGGTGATGACAGTAGACTATGGTCATTTTGAACCACCATGGCCGTGGTTGAGACTCGTCTTTGAGGTCTTGAATTCATGCACTGCTCGATCCCTTGTAGCTGGATTAGGCCTTCAATCGATATCTTCTGCTCAGACAGTCTTGAGACCGAATGGGCTCAAATGGTCTTGAGACAGTTCGGGCTCAAACGGTCTTGAGACCGTTCGGGCTGAAATAGTCTTGAGACCGAATGGGCTCAAATGGTCTTGAGACCAAATGGGCTCAAATGGTCTTGAGACTGAATGGGCTCAAACGTTTGGTTAGATCGCTTGATGAGTGAAGGTGGCCCCCAACTACTTGTTCAACTTTATCAATGCCTGCATTAAATCAACATAAATTCGATCAAAGCCTTGATAATCGAAGTAATTAAGTAGTTTTGAACATTATGATTCATATTGATATTTAATCAGTGAAATAGTTTATATAGGGTTGGATTTGTCCCCAAAGTGATAATTGAATTCCATAATGAATATGCATTCATCATAGTGATTTCTTGGAACTCAGTGCTCAAAGGGCCAGAGAGATTATAGACAATATGTCCTTTAATCAACAAGATAGTGAGTACGATAGAGAGTTAATGAGCCACACCACTCCTGGAGAATCGAAGGTGATGAAGGCACTGGAGGCTAAGTTGGACAAGATAGCAACTGACATCTAAGCCTTGATGGAGTAGGGATATAAAGGAAAAATCTAGCAAGAGGTAGTGAGAATCTACGTCACTTGTGGGGAGCCAGATCACCTGTCTGACTTTTTCCCACAAATGGCCATCCAAAGCGAGCCTGTTGAAGACAACACGGAGAATATGAGCTACTTCCAGTATTGGTGCCCCGATCACCCTGGTTTTTCATATGGGAACACCAGCACGACTGAGAATTCTCATTAGTTGGTGGGCGGAACTTCTTTGGGAGGACCATAAAATCAGTAACACCAAGTAGGTTTTCTGCAGTAGAGAAGTTACCAGCAAGGCCAGCCACAACGATCGTTGGTGATGACAAAGTTGCTGTCTTTTGCAAAGAAGCATAACGATCTGAATGAAAAGTTGCACAAAAGTTATGTGGACAACACAACTTTTCTTAAATTGATGTAGCAACATATGGGAGGTTTTTCCGCTCAGATAGGAGAGCTCCAATAGCACAATAAACAAATTGACCAGCAGCTGGGAAGCCTAGCCCAAAGTATGAACCACAAAGTAGGGAAATTCCCCTCCAAGACTGAGGCGAATCTGCATGGGAACAAAATTGCAAAGATGTCCATCTTAAGGTCAAGCACGGTGATGCAATCAACAGTTGAGAAGAGAGCAACAACAACAACTACACCAGTCGAGGAGGTAACCCCCGAAGGATCACCAGAAGTACCCACAAATTAGAAGAAAGTAACAACGAGAGAAGATGACGATGTGACTTTTGAGGAGTGTCCGGATAGGTATGCACCTCGCTTACCTTTCCCCCATAAGATGGTAAAGACATAGTTGAAGAAGAGGTACGAGAAGTTCATGACTATAGTAAAGAAGTTTCACCTCGACATCCTGTTCTTGGATGCTATCGAGGAGATGTCCATCTATGCAAATTTCCTGAAAGACTTGATCTTGAGGAAGAAAAGAGGAGAAGACGTTGAAACTATGAAGCTAGCACAAACGTCCAGTTCTTTTGTCAAGGCAAGTATGCCTTCTAAGAAGAAATACCCCATATCCTTTGTCATCTTTTCATGTTGGGGACAACATGACCCGTAAGGGTCTATCAGACCTGGGAGCAGGTATTAGCTTAATGCCCTTGTCCCTTGTGAAGAGGTTAGGACTTACCGATATGGTAAGTACAAATATGAGAATCCAACTTGCAGATCACACCATCACCAGACCGATTGGAGTGGTCAAAGATGTGCCCATTAGAGTTGGGCGATTCTTTATACCGTGTGACATCATTTTGATCGACACCGTAGAAGACCCTAGATGCCCCATTATCTTCGGGCGACCATTCGTTGCAACTGGAATAGCACTCATTGACGTGGAAGTGGGTATGATAACAATCAGATTTGGAGGAGAACACATCGACTTCAACATCTTCCATTGTATGAAACCCCCTCGCTCTTTGAGTCCTCTTATTTCGTTGAAAGCTATCAGCATCTCAACACTGAGTTAAGGGAAGAAAAAGCTATGGTGGACCCACTGATGCACACTTTAGCTGGAGAAACAGAGGTGGACGAGGACCCATAAGTGAAGGAACTACTGGCATTTCTGGAAGCCGAAGATCTGTCCGAAGCAGAAGACCTAGTGGAGTCAGTGATGTATACTGCCCTTCGAAGTGACCCTACCGAAGAATAAGAAGAGAAGATCCCACCCGAGTTGAAGGTTTTGCCAAAAGGTTTGGAGTACCGTTTCCTGGACGAATAAAAGATGAACCCAGTCATCATCAACTCAGAGCTGACTGACAGTCATAAGGAATATTTGATGGTGGAGTTGAAGCTAAGAAGGAAAGCCCTAGGTTACTCAATTGGAGACCTAAGGGGGATCAACCCCTCTTTGTGTATGCACAAAATATACCTAGAAGAAAATTCCAAGCCTTAGGCCCAGCCGCAATGAAAGTTGAACGAGAAGTTGTGAGAGGTGGTCATCAAGGAAGTTGTAAAACTCTGTGATGCAGGAATCATTTACACCATTAGTGACAGCAAGTGGGTGAGTCCCATTCAGGTAGTTCCTAAGAAGGGAGGTATAACGCTGATCAAGGGAGATAATGGAGCAGAAGTTGCAACCGAGACCGTCATCGGTTGGCAGATGTGTATAGACTATAGAAAGTTAAACACTGCCACCCGCAAGGACCACTTCCCTCTCCTATTTATCGACCAGATGCTTGAGAACCTAGCCCACTACTCATACTTTTGCTGGTTAGATGGATATTCGAGGTTCTATCAGATCCCCATTCATCCGGATGACCAAGAGAAGACTACCTTCATGTGCATCTATGGAACTTTTGCTTTTAGAAGAATGCCCTTTGGGCTCTGCAATGCACTGACAACCTTTTAGTGGTGCATGAATGCCATATTCAGATATTTCTTGGAAGATAAGATGGAAGTCTTCATGGATGACTTCAGTGTTTATGGAATCTCTTTTGATGATTGTCTGAATAACCTATCTTTGATAATGAGGAGATGTGAAGAACAGAGTCTCACCCTTAATTGGGAAAAGTGCCATTTCATGGTACAGGAAGGAATCATTTTGGGACACAAGGTGTCCAATAAAGGCATTGAAGTTGAACAATCTAAGGTGGAGGCGATAGCAAAGATTCCTCCACCCACCTCTGTGATGGGAGTCAGAAGCTTCTTGGGACATGTCAGCTACTACTGAAGGTTTATCAAGGACTTCTTGAAGATTGTGAAGCCATTGTCAAATCTACTGATGAAGGATGTAAAGTTTGATTTCACAGAAGAGTGTCTGACAATGTTCTCCACTTTGAAGGATGATTTGATCTCCAAGCCCATTCTCCAGTCCCCCGACTAGAATCTTCCCTTTGATCTTATGTGTGATGCAAGTGATTTTGCCATAGGCACAGTCCTTGGGCAAAAGAAAGATAAAAAGCACCATGTGATCTTCTATGCCAGTAAAATGTTAGATGAAGCACAAATGAGCTACACCACCACCGAGAAAGAAATGCTAGCCATTTTCTATGCATTTGACAAGTTTCGATCTTACCTCGTGGGTTCTAAAGTGATTGTTCACATAGACCACGAAGCCATTAAGTGTTTGATGCAAAAGAAAGATGCTAAGCCTAGGCTGTTGCGCTGGGCATTGCTGCTACAAGAGTTTGATTACGAGATAATAGACAAGAAAGGTTCTGAGAATGTGGTCGCCGACCACTTGTCGAGGATTAGAGTAGAGGATAACCACCCACTGCTAATAAATGAAAGCTATGTTGATGAGGCGATCTATGTTGCCCAGATGGCCAATCCTAAAGGGGCATTGTACACTGATATCTGTAACTATCTATCCAGCAAACAACTACCCCCAGAGATATCTTACAATCAAATGAAAAAGTTCTTATCTGATTTGAAGAACTATTACTGGGATGACCCACTATTGTTCAAAAGTTGCATCGATAGCCTATATAGGAGGTGTATACCCGAAGATGAGGTCCCAAAGATCTTGTTTGAGTGTCACTCCTCTCCCTATGGAGGGCATTTGGGTGCTGAAAAACCGCAACCAAGGTTCTCCAGTTTGGCTTTTATTGACCCACTATTTTCAAGGATGCTCACACCTTTGTCAAAGCCTGCAATGAGTGTCAAAGAACCGGGAATATTTCCCATAGGAATGAGATTCCCATGTCTGAATGGATTGAAGTGGAGATCTTCGACTTATGGGGAATCGACTACATGGAACCTTTCCCTTCATCATACGGTTTCAAGTACATTCTTGTTAAGGTGGATTACGTCTCCAAGTGGGTAGAAGCCATACCAACCACCACCTGTGATGCTAAGTTAGTTATAAATATCTTTACTAAGATCATCTTCCCAAGGTTTGGAGTACTAAGAACAATTATCAGTGATGGTGGATCTCACTTTGCTGAAAGGAAATTTGAGTCACTTGTTCATAGAAATGGAATTCGACACAAAGTTTCCACACCATACCATCCATAGACATGTGGTCAAGTTGAAGTTTCTAATCGGAAAATCAAACAGATCCTTGAGAAAATAGTCATAAAGTCTTGAAAAGACTGGTCAGTCAAGCAAGATGATGCTCTCTGGGCATACAAGACATCATATAAGACACCGCTCGGTACCACGCCTTATCATCTGATATACAGGAAAGCATGTCATCTACCTTTTGAGTTAGAGCATAAGGCATTCTGGGCCATTAAACATCTCAATATGGATCCGTCCCTGGATGGAAAGAAGCGGTTCCTCTAGTTCCAAGAACTTGAAGAACTTAGGCTTCACGCCAATGAGAATACAAGAATCTACAAGATGAGAACAAAATTATGGCATGATTCCCACCTGCAGAAGAAAGACGTCAAGGACGGTGACAAAGTTTTGTTGTTTAAATCTTCTATTCAACTTTTTCTAGGGAAACTGCAGACTCAGTGGTTTGGACCGTTCATGGTAGCAGAGATGTACCCGTCGGGAATGATGGAGTTGTACGAAAAACATGATCCTGTGAAGGTCTTCCCAGTCAACAGACACCAAGTAAAAAGTTTTACAAAGATGAAGCTTTCACAAGGAGGTCTGAGTTGCCCCTAGACGATGTCGAAGCTGCTCCTTCCGAAGAAGCATAGTGAGAACTGAAGATGTCAAACTAACGATAGAAACCATAGCACTCCTTGGGAGGCAGCCCAAGCTTTTAATTTCCTAGAATAGGATGTTATTTCTTTTTCCTGCAAAGAACATTATGAACACTTTCATTATAATAAGGCCCAAGTCTATGCACGCGCCACACACATTGACTCTCACATTTTCTGGGACAGACTTAGTTTCATCATCTTGATTTGTAATACTAGTTGAGGATGAGGTTTACACCTAGGCCAGTGATTTTTTACATATCAAGCACCCTTTAATTTGATTTTCATCCTTATTAAGTTCTTATAGTTCTTTGATTTCATGCATGTCGAGCATGCACAATGGCCTAGCTTATCGATCATGGCCTGCATACTGGGTTACCATTTCGACCAACCCATATCACCCACATGTATCGTGTATCCACATTGTCCGTTCCGGCGTTTCAAGTTTAGCTGACTTCACAGGGCGTGTCAGGCAGGTATCGTGCCCAACACGTTGATTCAGATCCTATGTATCACTTTGCCCAGTAGCATCGCATGAACCAGTGGCGCAAAAAGGGGCGTGCTGATTAAAGCATATTAGGCAACACACTTGTCGCCCGACATGTGTACCGGGCGACACACGACCTCCTCGAAAGCCTCACGACGTGATGTGATTAGACGGGATTTACCTTGCTTTGGAAGGCAATTTGCGTGCATGCGCGACACGCGTCCCCGTTTTTACCTTTTAACCCCGCTCGCAGACGGCTATATATACAGCTCCAGTAAACATGTCGAGTTACCAAAGTTACCAAAGCTTTCACTCCCATATCGTGCAACCACTTTCTATCTTAGCTCTTGTGTCAGTTTCCCAGTCTATCAACCTTTCATGTCGCGTTCACCGTCTCCCTGCCCGACAAGGTAATGACATGTAACGTGTTACCTATGTCGCATAAACCTGTGTGTCACACATACCCTATCACCCATCCATATCATGCATTTTGTATCATGTTCTTGCTCGTGTTGGGCAAAACCTTAACCACATATCATGTTTCCCAGCTATCGCGCAAAGCGCATTGATTTTCCTATTGCTTATATTGTATCGTGTTTTCGTCCATGCCGCGCAACACAAGTATCACATGACATAATGTATCGTGAATTTCTATTGGGCAAGCCTTTAAGCACGTGTCGGTTACACTATCGCTTAGATGCATGCCATGCTTTCACCTGTACTATGCAACACAGGTATCACACGACATGTATATCACACATCCCTATCGTGCAAAGTAAGTTAGGGGGAGCTTGTCGACACTCTCCAGGTGTCGCGCGATGTAGGTATCGCTTAGAACATATCGTGTGCCTTTGTTGACGACTTCATGAGCGCATCATTTTCCCTTCTACCTGATATCAGTTTGTTTTTAGTATCATTTAAGGAACGTACCGGGTTCCTTCGGTATTGTGCACTTTGTGTGTCTCGTGGCCACACTGAGTCCTTATGTATTAGTTTTTGAATCCTGCTAAAGTTTTACTCCAGCTACCCAGTACGGGTGTCGCCCAAACTGTATCGGGCGACATCATTCTTATGAACTTTCGGTTATCATGACCTTAAGTATCAAACATAATTTCGATTAAATAAGCTTTTTAGTTTTATCTCTTTATCTTTTCTCTTCAGAAAATGGCACACACCAAAGAGACTGTCATCCAGGTTGACAAGCAGGGTCAGAGAATCAACCCAGAGGCCACTGTAGGGCAGAAACACCCTAATCCAGCAACAGTTGGTCCCTCTGAGGCCGAGAAGCGGCCCCGAGTCGAGGCCAGCACAGCCCCAGCCACGACGGCAGAACCTGAATCTCTTTCCCACTCCCAGGGCATTTTGTGCCCAGGGACGAAAGAACCAGAGGAGTTACAACGAGTTGGCGATGAAAGTCTACCGCCCAACCCGATTCTACCACCACGCATCCTTCCAGTAGATCGGCATCTTTGACAGGCTAGAGAATGTCCTGGATGCTGCTGGACTCTAGAAGATCTGTTTTAGCTTCTCTCACTCTTATACTGAGATGACAAAGGAATTCATCTCGTCCCTCCAATGAGTTACAAACATGCCATAGGAATGTAAGAGGTATGACAGAGAGGATAGGTTGTAAGGGCGCCTCTACAACGCAGACCATGAAATAAGAGAAAGGCTGCTAAAGGAGATCTTCTCTACCAGCGTAGCCGAATAAGAGCTACTCAATAATGACGCCCGTATCAACGACAGTGATGGCTTTGACCCATCAAGCTGTGGAAGAAACTAACGGGCGAGCCCTCCTTCAAGCCAAGAAGCAAGGTGGAGGTGGCCCACTCCTACTTTTGGAGGATAGTTCATAAGATCGTAGCCAGCCTGCACTTCAACAAATAGGAGACAAGCAACCTCTACACTGAAGAGTTCCACCTTATCAGGTATATCATGGCAGGCAAGCTGATCAACTTAGGGAGCTTCCTGCTCAATTGTATACATCTGATAAAGGACTCCACCAAGGAATACAACATGGAAGGAGTCATCAACCTTATAGCGGTCGGGCTTGGATACCCGAGGGAGCCACTCAACCTATCACGAACCAGGGGCGATGATAAAATAGATATAAAGTTCCTCTCCAGGGCGAACATCATCAAGAAGGAGGGCCGCCACCTCTTCTATAGGTACACGATCGAGGACTAATATCCTCCTACCCCTCCCAAGCTGCATCAACTATGACGTAGAGAAGTTGGTCTTCATGACAGCAAAGGTCAAAGCTCTGACCATCGACGCAGCTTACGCTGCCACAACGACCATCCAAGAAAGGATGGCCGCCACACGGAGGCCCACACCAACGAAAGCTCGGCAGCACAAGTCATCTGTGGTCGTCCTCGAAGACTCACCGGTCGCCGTATCTGACGAGCCAATCACCACCACTGCCAAACCAGTAGCCGCTACTCTAATGGCTGCTACTACCACCACTGAACCAGCTGCGGTGACCACACCAATGCCTGTCGCGGCTATAGAAGAAGTGTCGACCATCGTGGAGGTAGTCAACACAACTGAGGCCACCATAATGGTTGTTGCCTCAGAAGCAGTCCTCGGAGAAGCAGTTGCCATGGCGTTGCAAGCTTTAGCCCTGTCGGTAACGGTAGAGACCGCAACCACCCCCATGGTGCGGTCGGACACCTCTCACAACAACGATGAGGCATTAATTGAGCTCTTGGATGCTGATATCATGTTTTTCTAGTAGACCCCAATACCGCCACCTACAACGCCAGTGCTCATTAGGAGGATGAGGAAGAGAGTCGGGTGGTCGATCAGCACCCGCCCACTCTGCCAACTTCTCTACAGCCCCATGCTGAGGAGGCAGAGGCAGCCACAAAGATGCCAACACTGTGCCTGGAGGCCACGCCATCGCGTACCATCCTAGTGGACTCGGCCATAACAGATGATGCACACTCTACAGGCTATGCTAGTAACGTGAGGAGCCACACAAGGAGCCGGATCCAATCGGCGGTCCCTTCCTCTTTAGGGCATGGGCTTCGAGTTTGATAACTTGCGGGAGGTAACAAACAATCACAGTGCTACCTTTTCTTCCCTAACCCGCAAGTTTTAGGTCTTCTAACACTGACTGGGCAAACATGAGTTCCAGTTGCTAAGCCTAGTTGGTCTCCCCGACCAACTAGAAGCAATGAACAACACAATACAGGAGGCGCTCCAATGCCTAGATGCCATCGAGTAGAGGCTCAACAAGAGGGATGCCCTCCGCCACTCAAGGCCTTCTCGAAAGTGGCCATCACATCTGGCATCTTCCCCCCATCATCTTCGTCTTTAACTCTGTCCTCGAGCTCATTGTCCTCCTCTGACTCTAGTGGGCCCTAAACAACACCCGAGGAGGAGACGACTAATAGAACCGTCGACGGGCCCCCCACAGAACAAGAGAGTACCTACGGTGTAGATGTATCTACTCCCATATAACTACAAGAGCTGGTTGAAGCAGAAGAAGAAATGTCTAAAGGCCTAGCGGATCATTCATTTGAGGGAGAAGGGGTTGATTTGTACAGCTCGCTTTCTAAGCAACCCCCACGAGGGAAGACCTCGGCGGCTGATGCATTCTCTACACCGTCTGAGATTCTAGTCTTCACGATGGCTGACTTTGATAGACGCGCCATCAGATATCTGATGGTCCATTACCAACAACTGTTGAACATGGTCCTGAGGCCGTAGATAGAAGAAGAAGCTATCCTATGGAGAGATGGATACTTCTCCATTGGACGTCGAGCACTCAAACCAATGTTCTTCTCAGAGGATGTAGTAGGGAAGATTCTGTTCAGAGTCCTAGAAAGTGCTATGATCAAGAATATCATGCTCAGGAAAATCCGAAAGTCAATCTACAATGCCACTCCGGCCTTAGCTAGGTGACTGCTAGTAGGGGAGGATGACACACGACTGGTGGTTGATATGCTGAAGCATGTAGAAGAGCGCAACCCCAACCTGTTGCTGCCCCCCCCCAAGCATAGGGGGTACTGGTTCCTCTGCGTGTCCGACCTCCGCTCCCACAATGTCACTTTGCTCAGCTACTGCAGCGCGGAGGTCCCACACCGAGATCAAATCTTCATCTACCCTAAAAATGCCAACCTCAAGCTCCTGCCTCTACATCTCCACCGTGTCATCAAACAAGGCATCCAATGCCACAACGACGTTTGGAACTTCTATGCAATCGAGGACTTCCCAGTTTAAGAAGACCCGAGGAGCGAAAAATAGTGCCTTCATCGTCTTATGTGCCATGGAGCTGCTAAACATCTGCAGATATATACTGCAACTCTAGGACACAAATTTCTATCATCTTAGGAGCATCTATGCACTTCTACTGATAAAAGACAAGCACTATTTCTGATATCCAGAGCTTCCTAAGGATCTGCTGGAGATAGACTCTGATTCTAATTCTGATTCCCACTCTTCTCCACCCAACAGTCCTCCAAGAATAGATGTTGAGGGCTATTCTGACGTCTATAGGACAGGCAAGTAGATAGAGCACTTGCGAGCCCTGCTCGCCCCTGAAGGCACTTCTATCTCGCCTGTCATCTCAGACTCTATCATCAACAACTTTGACCGTTCATCCAACAGCTCTTTATCTAAGAAACAGTCTAATCATATACTTCTACAACTTGTTGATTCTAACACTATAGACATCATCTATGAGAAGAATAATGCAGTGGTCCCCATTGACGATATACATGACTTAGTCAAGGATGTCAGATGTTTAGCTATGACAGTGGCATCAGCTTACATCCTTCTTTTACAAGAGAAGATTGGACAACTCTACATAGCACATCCTATGTTGTTCAATGATCTATGCCTAGCCGACGAATCTGGGGCGCGTGAGCTATTCCAACTTTAAATCAAGAAGCATCTACTGTGCTTAATGTTCCTCCCTCTGTTGCATGACAACCCTTGGACGCTTATCATGATATACACCCACGCCCGCGTGTGTATCTTCTACAACAACTCAGACGCCAACAACTACTGGCCAACGGAGTTTGCTACAGTGCCGGAAGCACCCGTCTAATGATTAGCAGAGAAATACTACACCGAGATGGTGGCCATGATAAAGCTACATCTTCAAGATCTGGCGACAACATGGTACGACTTCTGTTTCTGCCACCGTAGTCCACAACAAGCTCCTTTATCAAATGATTGCAGAATATACGTGCTTCACTGGATATCCTGCGTAGTAGTAATGAAGAAGGCCCCAGAGAAGCTCCATGACATCAACTACCACAACCAATGAGGAGAATACGTCATGGAGCTCCTAACTGTTGAAGGTGCATGCATCCGCTGAACCCTCATTGATCTATGTATACTGTCTCCTATTCATCTCACTACTCTAGGATAGAATGTGGGATAAGTTTGGGGGAGGACTGCATAGCATCAATGAGGGAGGTACTCTAAAATTTTCCCTTCTTTCACTTTCCTTTCCTTCCTTCTTCATACTCTGTGTATACATGTATATAAATGTTTGATAGAAAGCAATACATACACAATACATACACAACTGTTTGTTCCTTAAAATTGTAAAAATTACTTTATCATAAATATTTGGTACAACTTCTTCTAGTTTGTTCTCTTCGTGCCTAAGGCGGTGTACATTTCTTCTATGCTCTCTTGAAAATGTAGTCTTAAACGACAAAGGCTATAACTTTTCTACGCCAAATTTGAAAAATAATCTCATTCTAGCTAAGAGATGTGCATGTGAACGAAAAAGTTTCCCAAATAACAAACTCCCTTTTTCCTACCCATCAAAATCCCAAAAAGAGAGGAAAGCCTTATGAGAGTGAATAAAACATGAGAGTTGTGACTAAAAACACACACACACTTGTCTTCCCAAAAGTACCCATCTTTAGGCATGGTAGATCTAGGGTTGTGGTATGTAGGATGTAAAACCACTGCTCTAAAACCAATTGGCTTGGACTGCACGGACCACTTGCCCGTTAACGGACCCGTACCTAGATGGACCAATGGGAAACAAGAAAAAACCCAAAAGCCTTAAGCCTTCCTGAAAACCCAACCTTCTACTCCCAAGATTCAAGCAGATTGGTGTGAAAGCTAACTTCAAAATCATGCACCAAAAGTCTCACAAAATCTGGGGAGAAATTTTTTATTTAATAAGGCAAGAAAAATAAAGTCCATTGTTTGTGGTTAGACGTAATTTTCTTCAGGACATTCTAAAATCCACTTAACCCTTTGTCCGAAGACTACGCCTGGTTTTGAAAGGTACCGCAAATAAATTTTTTAAAATAAGTATAAATTGATTGAGGACAATCAAAATGCTAAGTTTGGGGGAGTTGATAACACCAATTTTATGGCTGCTAGAGATTACATTTTACTATCAAAATAGCCTCCAAACCTAACTTCCTCTTCGTTTTATCTTATTTGTTATATATAAATCATGCCCACTATGCCCCTGATAATATTTCCCATCTTTTACATAGTTTCTCTTATTTCATCCACATAAAGAGCACCAATGGGCCCTTCAGGCCCATCAGTAATGAAGTACTCATCCTGACCTAGTAGCTCGTGAGGCGACACACCCTCCTACCTGTCACGGTCGCTGCCTGATATGACAGCAACCCGACACTGGTGTGTTACGCGAGAGCCTTGGCTGCTGCAACTCTTTACCCGTTAAGGTGCCTTACTCGTCATGGTTCGCCACCCGATGAGGTCGATTACACGATATGGCTACCCCTCGGTGCATCAACCCGCATAAGTCCTAACCCACCACGGATGTGCACGATGCTCCTGCTGCCCGGCACGGTTGATGGCCCGACACGCGTGCCGAGTGACAGACACATCGACCCCCTCCCGAAGACCTCAAGAATGGTGTCGGAATGAAGGACATGTGGTCTAATAAAAGCCATGACTCCCATCAACTCACTTCCTATAAATAGCAGGTACAAGCCTATGATGGGACGGGCCAGACCCTACGAGAGCTACCTCGTAGAGCACAGGAGCTAGTGCGTTGAGTTCTAGAGTCTTCCGGTCAAAACTAGGTGAGCACACCCCCAATCCAAGATGGATGGGAGGAGTTCACTTAGAAACCATTCTTGTAGAAGCAAGCAGCGTGACATGACCCTCAAGTCTACTTCAACATGTCAGATCCCCATCTGGGCTTCAACCTGAAATGGCTCACCCACCTATACCCGACACGACCATATTGGGTAGAGAGTCCAATCTCGATATGCCCCTTTTACCCGTCACGGCTACAACCCAACATGGCCAGCCGCCCGACACAACCATATCAGGTAGAGAGTCCTATCCTGATACGCCCTTTTACTGGTTACGGTTCACAACCCGACATGGTCAAGAACCCGACAAAGTCGTATCTCGATAGGGCTCCTACTCGATACTGGGTTAATATTATCTTAGGTGTTTGCTATGTACTTCGATCTCCTAAATCAAAGAGATCGATACCTATCTTCTCTTTTTCAGCATTTACTTTCCTTTAATTACAACATTGTAACTAAACCTTTATGTCTCGTTATGATCAATGGAATATGTGGAGTTTAACTCATGTTCTGTGTATGGCTTTTTTTATTGGATGATTTCTTTATAGCATCTGAGTTCTAGTCTCTTCTTTCTGAATCACACTTTTGACTTGCTATCAAGTCATGTTTCTTGTTTTGACTCCTTTGAGAGAGATATGGCGTAAACTCTAGAGCTTGGTCTGATTCGGGTCTGCGAGAGTACCCAGAATCAGGGCTGCCCTGACCTATCTTTCCACTCTAGTCCATACCTGGTACCCTTGAGAGGGGGAACATAGTGCATGGTTAGTTGGTGTCCTTTGAGAGAAGAAGGCATAGGATGTAGGCCGCCGCTGCTTGTTATGATTAGGTTTTCTTCCTTTGTGCTATACTCTGAAGATAGTCTTACCCCCTCAATTTCCTATATACAAAAAATCCTCTAAAAATTGCTAAACCCAAAACTTTAATCCTTATAGTAACTCCCTTTGGAGATAGGTTTTTATCTTGATTCATTATATTTCTTTCTCGTTACAAAAAACCCTATCCTTCGTCTTTTTGACGTGCTTAGACAAGTAAAACTTGAGTTCCGAAGCGCTATTCTTCCAATCCCTGTGTTTGACCCCGAACTACTCTGACCCTGTGCTAGTTGCATGAGTCTTAGACATTCAGGTATTATAAATTACTAAAGTATGATGACCTAGACATGTCTCCATTTTTGGACCCACGTTTAAGGCTTGTCATCCCCCATCCCCAACATTTTGGAAAGCTAAGGGTCAATTCTTATGGTGATCCATGAGGCAGATTCTGGCAAATGATGGGGATCATCTAGGGCTTCCTTAACTTATTGAGATGATCTTATTTTTTGAGGAAACTATCCAACTAATAGTCTGTTTCCCAATGGATGTTGTCGGATCAGAATTGATCTTGATATGATTAATTTTGTTTGTGTTGGATCATGAGAGATAAAGAAATACTTGAAATACAAGTCTAACCAATTTTTTTTCTATGCTATTATTATTGATGCAAAAGAACATAGACTTTCCCTTCGATTGTTATAATATTATATTTCAATAATAATTAATTGGGTAAAAATTTATATGTCCCATAGTTTAAGTCCCAACTAATGTAAAATTTGGACCTAATTACAAGATATATTACACTTTTACTCACAAAGCTCGTTTAAGTGAATAAACAAATAAAACATGGTTAATATAGATAGGAAATGGGAAACCATCATGGAAATCTAGGGGAGCAATCCAGTTGACTCTAGGAGAATAATTCAAATTCAATCTTTTACTAAGGATAAAAAGGGATTATCAATGGTTACTGACTTTATAATTGTTTGGTGGTTGCTATTTTTAGACATGTTATTATGGATGTTAAGCCATGTACCTCAAATAGGGAGGATCCAATCCTTTTTTTCATATGAGGTCAATGGTAATAAGAATTTTGTTTATCATTGGAAAACCTTGTACTAGAATAGAAAATGAGTGAGAGGACCCAAGAGGTGCGGTCTCATCTCACCAGTAAGAAGATTTTAGGCGAGGATATATAAGTAGGAGTTCCTACTATCAAACCAACATAGATTAAGCATTTTCAAGAATATCATCGAGATGTAGGGCCTTCATGTATGTGTAAGACTAGTAGGCACTCATGCTTCATTACTAAAAATGCTAAAGGATCGGGGTTAGGTCTTAATTGGTTACAATCATCCTTCCCCTTCTTCTAGATTATTATAGTACATATAATACATCATATTTTAATCATCCATAGACAACTAGGGATACATTTCAATGTTATTTGTTATTTTATGAACGTTTTATATGCTTATGTACTCTGCTCAACAATCATGATCGGTGTACCTACGTTACACGACCCTAAGGACACTTTTCATAGACAAGTCCATAACTTGATAATTTTGATCTCTTAGCTTACCATCCCTAGGCATATACATCTCATTATTCAGATATCTACTAGCTTTTCGATCAAGATGCTATAATAATCCAAATTGCTTTATTCTTGCCAAGCTTCTTCGAGCTATCACTACCCATCTCCATCTCAAGTAGTGTGATGTACTACTTGGTCTTTGTAGTATGCAAAGTGTCCCCTTGAAGACCGAGACCTTTTTTGACATATTTACCAACGGTTTTTGAAGCTATCTTGCCCTTTAACTAGTGATGAATTAAGCTTCGTGGTAATGAAATCTTAGGTTGCTTGAGTCTTGGTAGAGTTAGGTTATCAAGATTCTGAATTCAGTGGCGTAACCAGAAAATTACATGGAGGGGGGCTGAAATCATATAAGTGTGCATTTTAACACAAAGGGGGGCTGAGTCGAAAAAATACAAACATTGAGAATGGAACTTGAGTCTCTAGTTTTTTAAACCAGTCTTTTACCACTCCAACTAGCTCATTTTTTTATTAACTACTACACAGTTAATGTATTTATTTACACGCGATCTATATATATAATACTAAAAGAACCACTACTTGTATTAATTTTTTGGGAGGAGGGGGGGCTAAAGCCCCGGCAGCCTCCCCCCTAGTTCCGCCCCTGTCTGAATTGTATGTCGTGTGCAATATATGTTCAAGTTTTTACCATTATTATTCTTCTTATTTTTAGAAAATAGATTTAAATATGCTAATGTTGATTCTCATAAATTCCCATTGCTCTATGTGACTCGAACTTTTCTACTTGCCCTGTATTCAACGCTATATGTGTGCAATATATGTTCGAGTCATTGTTTATATCATAAAGAGCTTAATTTTGGGGCGGTGGTATGAGTTGACGAGGGACTAGAGGTTGGAAAGGAAACTAGATGAGTGGCAATACTTCTAAAAAGTGGACAAAATGTCTAGGTTTTTGAAGTATGCGTAACTTACTGTTGCTTGATAGGTTGACGCATATAAAACTTAACCATATGGTGCCCATGCTTGAGAACGCTGAAAACATAGGGAGCTTTAAATATCACCCAAATTGGTCGATGAGCTTTCAAGTTGATAAAAAACGAGACAGCAAAGAAGTAACCAGGAAAGTGAGAAGAGGCCGAAGCGGGGTACTGTTGCAGCGTATACGAAACTAGGTCGTATTGTGGTGCCCATTCTTGAGGATGGCAGCGAAGACTCGATCAGTGATTGTGGTGGTGGCCCTGTCTGTGCCTGGTGCTACAGCAGCTGCAGCTGCTGCAATGTGCATGAAGACGAACTCCCGACCGACTACATAGGAGGGAGTGTACATCGGGACCGCCTAGCTCTGCAGTACAACTGTCACATCTGTAAGGAATGACATACCAGAACACAAATGGCTTCCTGTAGCAATGAAATCCGAAATGAATGAGAGCGGGAACAGATCGAAATGAAATAATGAGCGGGTGACCATGAGGAGCTGGGTCATTAAAGACTGGAGAAAAGGATTTGTCCTATGGCTGGGTCTCTTTCTGCAGACAAAATGTTTCGCCTCTCTACCATTTAGTTTTACTGTAAACCAAAATTTATCCTATAAGTGGTAACTCATATGGATCCATATAAAAAACAAAAATATAATTAGGGTTATGATTAAATATTAGAATCAGATATATATATATATATATATATATATATATATATATATATATATATATATATATATATATATATATATACTAGTGAACGTACACGTGCACATGCACGTGACATATAAATTTTTTTGGAAATGTGCGGGGAGATGACTCGTCTGTGAAAGGGTCCCTACGGTAAAATATATTTGTGTTAGTTGTTTGAAATGAGAGAATTAAGGAACCGTTTCCGTGGGATGGTGAGAGAAATACAAAATTAAAGATAATAAAAGTTAATAGGAGAGTGTGGAAATAAATATTGAGCAAAATTTCTTAAAAAAAAAGGAGAGAACAGAGTGAATCAAGGAGAGCACAACATCAAACTCACTCTTTTTATAGTATATATATATATATATATATATATATATATATATATATATATATATATATATATATATATATATATATATATATAAGTTTCAACTTTATTGTTTGGTTATATATGTAAAAATTGAGATGTTTAGGACAAATTTTTTTCCCATTAGGATAGGGACCAAGACAAAGTAACTATTACTTTATGCTGGACGGACTAGTTTACCTAAGAAAAGTGTTTAATGAGATATTATTGAACTGAATAAGCATGAAAATTACTTGGTACCTTCTAGCCGCACTAGCAGTCCATGAGTCTACCTTCTAGTGGCCACCATCATTGATAGTACCTGTGCCACATCTTCCCAGGAATGGTGAGTGCGCTGTGTTCCCTCTAGTTTCTCCAGAGATGACTATTGGATGATGGATCCTTATGTCCATATAGCCTCTACGCTACTTCAACATCTTTCCACTGATACAAAGTCTGTTGGTAAGAGGAGAATGATAGGAAATAAAATGGTTAGCAAAAATGTTCAATCTTCAATGAAATGATGTGGAGGGAGGTGTATTAAGAGGAATGAAGGAAAAAGATATATGTGTATTTTCTAGCACTATTCTCTCTATAAAGACATCTGAGCGTGAATAGGTTTTGCAAAACACTTATTAGGAATTGGAGAGAAATATAAAAAGTCATGGAAATTATGAGAAAAACAGAAAAAGGGTTGTAAAACTAAAATCATAAACATACAATTAGTAACAGAATGGTAGGAAGCATAACAAAATTTTAAAATTGATAAAAATATTTAATAAAATTTTAAAGAATATTTGATGGAAAACATTGATGTATATTAAAATTGATAATTGAAGTGAAACATCAAGAAAATTCAAATGGCATACTGAGATATTAAAAGAACTCAAATTATCAAATGGAAATTTGGTGGGAAACATAAATTATGAAGGAAAACATTTGCACAACCTACAACCAGGTAGAAAAAAAGATGTAGTCTAATTTTTGTTGCACATATAGTTATGTTGTAAACTTGTTAACCAAGCACACTAACAATGTCCATTCCCCCTCCCCTATCCTCCCGTCCCCACCACTCCTTTCTTTTTGCCTCTGTTCGTAGTATACCAGACATAACAATAGATATGTTTTTCATAAAACATGTTTACTGTTCAGTGCAACTCCTCATCGTGTCATTTAATCTTGAAAATCCCATTCAAGTTTTTCTCCCTACCTAAACATGGATGTAGTTTAGGTAATGATGATGGTAAAGGTGTTTTGGTTTTTGGATGATAATTTTAGGGGATATGATATAAGTATGCGGTTCGTAGAATTCATGCATGGATGAAGATGAGTGGTAGGTCACTAAGCTAGGTTCTTAGATATTTGTATCAAAAGAGACCATTGGATGGTAGGTTCATGCCTTCTTTTTTCTTTAAGGAGGATGGTGAATGATATATATGTGTATTACAATCTTTATATGGATGAGTGTAGAATAAGAGGAATAGGGATGGTAGTCATGTCTAATTGATAGATGACTTTAGGTTATATAAGGATCTAGATGTCATTACAATGAATTATTTGTGAAGTTATATGGTTAAATAAGAGGTGGAAGAGAATATAGGAAGATAAGTATGATGTTGCATAATGAAAATGAAGAAGTTAAAGGTGACAAGAAGACTGAGAATATGGCAAGGTAGACCAAATGAAACTCTTAACTTTAGGGAGTACAACATGGACATGCTACATTGATTGAGAGTTCGATGGGTTACACAGTGATGAATATGATGGAAGAAGTGAGAAATATGAATTATGGTTTTAGATTGTATGAGATTGAGATATGAAGAGAACAAATCAAATTCATGGTGAGGAGTGAATGTCTAAGGTTGAAGGGTGCTCCCTAGATTATTTGGTAGAGGTTTGAAAGGGGATTAATGATAGGAAGATGAATATGGAAGAAATAATAAGAATATGAAGAATTTATATATGGTGGTGTTGAGGGGAGATATTAAGGCAATGATACTTTATTTGGAAGGATATATTTGGCATACATAGTAGATAGAAAGTCTAATGGAGGTGGGTTTTGGACAGGGAAGTAAAGGAGTTTAGTCATAAGGCTAACTCAAAATGGATAGGTGACATTTTGTGGAATAACATATTAATTGTGGCTTGGGAGATATAGTATGTGCATATATTGCACTATGAAATATGTTAGGCTCATTTAATAAGGTTCATGACTCATAATGGTAAAACTTCATCATCCTAATGATGTGAAGGGTATTAAGGCAGGAGCAAGCACTTTCTATTCCACCATTAGAAAAGAAAGCTAGTTTATTGTGAAGAAATCACATAGATAATCCAATTTTGGGATAAAAATGACCTCTAGAGAGGGGTGGATGGACAAAGTCGGTAATGTTGTGATGTATTGCATGAATCAAGAATTTTGTATCCAGATCCACTTTAGAAAGGAAGAGGAGTGGAGCAATTTGGTTATATATTAAATTAAATAGAAGGTAAGCAGTGGTAAATCACAAGTTATATCTCATTTGGTTCATACCTAAATAACAACAATTTTTTTTAAACTTTTATTTTATAGAACCTTGTTTACTTGAAGGTCAACATTATGTTTAATTTGTTGCTATTAGTTTTGTTCCTTTGTTTAGTGTTGTGTTGTCTTCTTTCCCTTTTGTCTTGTGATGTCATATTAGTTATCCTTTCACTCCACATACTCTTTGAATATTCTATGTTTTGTTTTTAATTATTTATAGATGCTAATTTCTTTATATGTATTCAAAACTAAAGTGCTATCTCAAATTCTTGTTCAACTTATCATATTCTTATTTAGTTTATCTTTATATTAAACATTTTTGGCCTAGCATATATTATATATAACCTTAGTATTAGTTTAAACCATGTCTCATATTTTATCTAATTTTATTTCTTTCATTTCACAACTATACACTATTTAATTTTTTATTTTTTAATGTTAAATGAACCAGTTTTTATAGAATTGTAATCAATTATGCTTATCGAGAAGCTTTTTATGCATCACCAATATAAGTCATTATTTGATGATTTGTTTAAGATCCAATGAAGTTATTAACATTTCATAAATTTGGATATTGTTCATTATAAGTGTTCCACTTTTACCTCTATTGCACCAACACCTTTACACTTGTAAAAAGCCTCTATTTTTTCTTTTTCCACCCGTACTGTAGTGCAAAAAAATGAAACAAGATCCATTCAAGATTCCTTCAACCTTAAGAAATAAAAAACCTACATTAAAATTCATCAAACGCCATCACCTCATCTTTCTTCTATACACTCTGAATAATATGTTGTTTAAACTTTAAACCCTAGTTTTATAAGATAAACCCTCAAACACCACCCTGTATGCATCATTCTTGTCCATCACATCAAAAAAAGAAAGATGAATTAATATTGTAAAGATATTATATTGATATGTACGAGAAGTAATGAGACTCTTTTATTTCACATAGGGTGGCATTACAAAGGCAAAAATTAAGAATAGAATCCATCAAGTAGCTTGAGAAGGTGTAGAGATCCAATGTTTTGAATCTACCCAGTAACCATGATATATGTCAAGTTTATTATATATTTTTTACATTAAAAATTCATATGTCGTCTTGCATGTAAGTTTTTAATATGTTTATATTTTCCTAAATGTCATCCTTTTTTGTTATCGTCTTCTATTAGTTATGAATTATAGATAGCTCAATTAATATTCAAACTGATGTTTTTCAAACAAATATTATTTATTGATGATCTTCAATGATGATGCATTTTTTAAGAATCTTACAATAATAGCTATCCTTTAGGTTTTCTTCTATATATTATAATGCATGTTCTTCATTGGAAATGCTTGTCTCTATATATCATCATCTCTTTCTAGACTAATCTATTGATTAAATGATAAATAAAACTTCATGAAATTTACATTGCTCACATACTATTTTGATTCTTTCTTGCTAATAGTCTCCAAAGCCTATTTTATTGAATCCTATCACTACTAGACATGTTTCTTGTTTTTGATAAATTTATAACTAACAACAAGTGCAAGCTTGAAAGGCATGTTTGTTTTTATGACATGATAACCCCACAATAGACTAAGAGAGTTATATTAGTCTTTGTGGAACTGACCATAGACCTTATAGTGGGCTACTCGGATTTGTCTTGGATATGTAACATGATTGGTAGAAGGCAAGTTAATTAGTACAAAGTGATCACATTAATATAGTTGTGTACAATTGATATTGCATTGTTATGCTTATTTTTAGACTGATGATTTATTGGATTTTTCCATTATGCCAATCAGAGAGAATTGGAATTTGTTTGAACTATAATATATCTCTGTGAGATTATTTATTTAGTGGTTATATAGTTCTTGTTGATGACTATATGTCATAGATATATAGGTGACATCAGTGTCGTATCCAAAAAAATATGATGTGGGGGAATAGTTTATCAAAATAAAAAGAACAAAAATTACTAGTAGGGCACACCTTCATACTTTCTTATCAATGTGGCCTTTTCTTATAAAAAAGAATTTGTAGTTTTCAGAATAAGGTAAGGCATGTGCCCACCTTGGCCTACTCAATTGATTGAGATTGCTAGTGTTTTATATATTTATGTGCCTACAACTTGAAATGTACATCTCATTAGTGGGATTTAATGTAGACCATAGGCTTTATCTGTCTCATATGTAATGTTTAGTATCTTTAGTCTTGTGACATATGTTGCATCACATTTCCAACTATAGTATTAGTTTTAGTGACTCTATAGTTTTGAGGTGCTACTACGTAATGGTTTTGTATAGAATTTGGACTCCTCCTTGTACATTCATGTATTAGAAGAAGTGGCATCTTGAGTTTTGGTTGTTTTAAACAAAATTTTGTGTGGTGTCTTGTATGTTTAAGCACATGCTTAAAAAAGTTATATTTATTAGAGTTGAATTCCTTGTTAATATACACTATAATTTTTATAGTAGCTACATTGATTATTGATATGTTAGAATCAAAAAATTGAGAAGTGATTTTCAAATGCATTATACCACTTCCATTTGCTCTTCAAATATTTGTTTTAAGTTTGTATTTATTGGTGCCTTATAATCTGTATTGTATTTTATCCTGATGTTGATGTTTGATGTTATATGTCAAGTGATTTTCAAAATCTTTGTGTCTCTCATCAATAAGTCCATTTTTACTATTAGTATCTTCCACCTAAAAAGGTTGCAAGATTGCTCAGATCAATCAATCTTCTCATTGTAGGAAAAGTTATTGGAAAGATAAGTACTTCAATTTTTATAGGCCATCTTATTATATATCATATAATTGTTTTCTAAATCATATGGATTATTATTGTCTTTAGATTTATTTAGAATTTATTAGTACACCTATGTCTTCATCATTAAGTATTTCTTAGGATTGTATCATCATAATCATAAATATTGTATTGGACGTGGCATACTTTCATATCAAGTTTGACCCACGTAACTCATCACATAGTGTAACCTAACACGTTCATATGCCATGATCACTATCTCTGTGAACAATTTCATCATATGAGCATGCTATGTATTAATAAATGGTATTTTTCATCAATGTCCATTTCAAGCATTTCAAACTAATCTACATCTCATAAATAAATATTCTTTTTACCTTATTATTCTCATGCTTAAATGGCAGAGTATAACACAACTAATTTGTGTGTCAATATCATACACAATAATTCAAAAGGTATTGTTATTAATGTTTATGAAATATTGACTAATATAAATGAATAGACACTAACTTGAAGTTTATAAAAAAAATCATATGATTTCATCCTATTATAATCAAGAAAAAACTCTTACGTATTTATACCATCGACTAAATCATCCGCTTTTAGCACATGTTCCATGTAATGATACCATGCCACTTGTAATCCTATGTAATGATCACACTCTTTAATGGTCTCTAAATAGTACATATTCATCTCAAAGAGACACATCATATTCAATTTTAGATTTACATAAGAAGAAATGTGAATATTGTTATCTATATATTTAAATATCATTAGATAACTCGAGATTGTGTGTAATTCATTAATTATCCATGAATTATGGTTTTAGCATCTAAAATAATAATGAAACCATTCATATTTATGAGCTTGACTTAGTAGATGTGCAAGAATCTAAAATACACTAAATACTATAGATATCCTACAATCTGCCTTTAGCTTTGTTCGTCTAAATTAGGCTAACTAAAACTGCATAAGAAGAGAAAGATGAAATCGACACTTATAATTTAGGATTTGAGTCCAAATAACATAATGATTCTCTAATTTTCTCGGGAACTAAGACATTGGAAAGGAGTATTTACTTAAAAGTGATCCAATTCACCGGGTTTCAAATCATTGAGAGTAGCACTAGCTTCAATTTGCCTTCTACTAAAACTCCCTAATTTTTTTCATCCTTTGGTCCAATGCAAATTCCTTGATACAGAACAATGAAATGACTTGTAATCACTAAATATATCATTATATGTGATTTATCATACATGAGAAATTTCAAAGCAAGCTTTTGATTTGTTGATTGGTCAACTGAAATCACTCATCTTCATGACAAATTTGATGGCTTCTAGAAAAAGTTGAATGATTTACATAGTGTGTAATATGATATAATATTTGACATGTTAGTTCACCACTTCAAGAATCCATAATAACTTTTTGATGTATATGTATCTGATTCTAGAAATGGGGAATAAATAAATGCCTTCCAAAATGGGTGTCTAGAAAACATCAATAATCTAAGAAACCCACCCTCATGTCCACTATTTGTTCTCCTCCAGCCTATCTCTTCCTACACACTTTCTTTCTACCAAGACTTAAGCCACAAAATCAAGGTTCAGGTAGTCAAAGAAGAAGCAAGTCTCATTCATTGTTTTGACTTTAAGATTGAGACAATGTAGATGGATGTAGCTTGTTATCTAGGATTTTTCTTTTGTAAATTAGGGTCTAATCATTCCCAACTTCTAAAATTATAAGCTCTATGAGAATGTCTTTCGCACATCGTGTATAGTTAGAAAGTTGTAAAATGGATCCAAGATAATATAATAGAATATGTTGATAATTGGTGTATCATCTATGATGATGGAGAATCTTTTTATCATGTATGTTGTACTTTATCAGTATGACATTGGTAGACTATAGTATAAAACCCATAAAATTGTATTATCATATGTATTCTGACTTCTAATCAATTTGTATTAATTTTAGCAAACTTAGAGAACATTGTGACAAGATGAGGATGAATTCACAAGTCCAAGACTTATTAACAATTCAATGAACCTTCCATTATGTCTTCTGACATTGAAACCTTGTTATGTTGGGAACCTATTAACGTGATCACAATACAAATTACCAAATTAACTATTGATATATTTCATTTCCTTATAATGAATTGAAACCCTTATATTACAAAATTTTATTGGCTATTACATACATTTTGATATAGAAAACACTAATATCAAGTTCTGTGTATTTCTGTTATTATTCAAACTATGATGTCAAACACCATCATGATATAATTTATTGAAATTTAGATATATTTTATCTAAGTTGAAATGGATGAGCTCAAAGCCTTATCCTTTTTCAAACCCACTCTTTATAGTTATACTAATTTAATTTTGTCCCTATATTACTTATTAACCCCAATTCATAAAAAATAAAGCATAAATTAACGTTACACTTATACTTAATGTCGTATCTACTTTATACATGTAAATTGTAATTGGTTTCTTGAAATAATATCCTTGATTATAAAAGATATTAATAATATAAAGGTACTTATGGTTATGTTTTTCTTTAAAGGAATAACTTGATTTTACCTAATTTGTATCTAAGATGGGCATGAAAACCTCCCACCCAAAACATTTAGCCCTAAAAACATAAGAGGAAGTGTTTCAACTTTCCATCTATAACAATTTCCTCTCATATGATATTATACTCCTTTTAATTGTATATTTGATTTGAAAATTTCGTGATATGTCTTAGATAATATTCCCTTGACTTTGGATTATTAAATATATCATATATCATGGATAATATAAGTGCAAATTCTAGACTTTATTCCACTTTTCACCTCCTTAGAGTGTGCGGATCATATATTTATGTGTATGTTTGCTTCATTTCTAAACCCTAACACACATATCCATATAATATCCATCATATGTAATGCTTATAAGTCTTTTCCTATCATTTGATAGTTCTTCTAAGTATCTTGAGATTTTTTATTTGTTAATCCTAAATATTTGTCTATTTAACTCCTTTTGGTATTTTTGTTTCCAACTATTGGTTAAAATATGGAAGCCTGAACTATGTGCTTTGATGGTGATGATTGGGAGAGGGACAACATGTCAACCACAAAAAGGAAAAGAAACCCCTCAATTAGTGCATATTGGTGTTTTTCTTATAAAATGAGGCATTGCATATGCAATGTTTTGGGTTGATGTCAATCTATCACAGTGGCACATGGACCATGTGGTAATTCCTCATCATTGTAGTCTATAACACAAATACGAGAAACAATAATACCTCTAATATATATAGTACATTTACTTATCATATTGCTTAACATTAATAAATATTGGGATTTGATGTCTTGTTCAATACTACATGTGTAGGTTCATCTTTTAAATGGATTGTTTTAACATAAGAAGTGTTTTGTGTTTTCAAACCTATTAAATACATTAAAGTCTAAGTCATGTCCATTGTATATCATGGGAAAGATTATCATGAACCTTTTCAAGATGATTCTCTTCTAGTTAGAGTTGGGTTATGAATATGCTCATTATATTGGGCCTTGAAGTTCAACTTTTTCAAGTCAAGACACAAAATAATTTTAAGACATTTGTATATCATATTTTTACACAAATTTCTCATACTCTTCAACCATGATTTTTCATACAACATCACAACCAAAAATACATAGTGTAAATCTATAATGCAACTAATGTTTATTGTAATAAAAAATAAACTCAATTCACCAGAAATTATTTATGAACCACCATTAAGATTTGGGTGTTTGTACCTTTTATTTAGTTAGGGTGTTTCTATTCAATAATTCATTGATATTTTACATCTCAATAAGTTATTCATCTTTAAGTCTCATTTAACTATCAACATTCCCATATTAATAAGGTATTCATATACATATATTAGTTTTAACCAAATATAAATATAGGTTCATTAATTTATAAATATATTAGTTTTAACCTCATAATTTAGTGCTTCCTCTAGTGTTACTTACTAATGTAGTGTCATTACATGTTTCTAACTATACTAGAATCCCACAACCATTCCTTACAAGTTCAATACTTAGACACAATTCCATTATAAACTATAGTTGTTGATATATAACAAAGAACACATTACGAATTGATTTTCATTATATCTCATGTCTTTCGATTTCATCATATCTTTCCAACAATGTACTTTTATCCTAGGATTTTCAATAATTAAAATATCCATATAATTACTTGGATAGAGAATGCAACAAAAATGTGATAGAATAGATTAATACAAACCTACCTAAATATCAAAACACCTAGCTTGGGTGTCTAAATATTGAGTCTAGGTAGAGCTAACTTTTGTCATGATAAGGAACATTCTTTTTGTATCTTCCTATGATGCTCTACATTCACAATAGTCAAATATTTATATCCAATTTCATTCCTTTGATTTCCTTTATTATAAAACTGGATCACTAGTTATCACCCAGTGTCTCTTACTTTGTAACTTTAACTGTAAGATCCTATTGTACTTATGTGTCATCAGAATAAAATATAATTTCTCACTTGTTTATAAATACTAATTTTAATTTCTTTGGTGGAAAGTGATTTGTAAACTTGTTTCAAGTTTTATTTCATCCTTACTTCCAAAGATAGTAGAAAAAAACAACATTTGAGAAAGCTTGTCATTCTTTTTTCAATTTGAAAACATTTTGATTCAATAAGAAGAAGTTATGGTCTACTAACTACTATATCTGGCTATATTTATTTTCTTCAACAACTTGATTTTATATTTTTAAGTATTCAAAATATATTCATAATCAACATGTAAAAATTATGTTGCATTCTAGAATAAATTTTTTATACATTTTACATGTTACATTTTCAATTCATTTCACTTTTATATACGAAAGCTACACAAGAGAGTTATAATGTGAAGACTTGAATCTAACCACATAAATTGGCTACTTACGTCTAGCAACCTCTATTCATTCTCAACTTGTGAACATCACTATAGATATTTTATTTCTCTTTTGATCCATACATTTCAGATGTAGTTTCATGAGTCTACTCTTTAGTGAGTGAATTAAACTTTCTTAACCTCAATGTTAGTTTACAATTCATAACAAGACTCAACCCAATTACCTTGAAATCATACATAATGGTAGTAGTCAAGGTCATTCATACCATGGGTAATTTCATTTTCATGTGCAAGACATGTTATTTTCAACAATCTATGTCTTTTTATAGATTTTAAAAGGGTTTGTTTGAATTCAGATTGAACTAACAATAAAAAGCTAGTATACACTAAAAAGGTTACACAATCACATCATTCAAACTCAATTTATGACATATTTTAGAGCATGAGCACAACACCGTATCATATAAAATAATTGTATGTAATTCAAATGCAAGAACTTTACAAAGGAGTTCATTAAAGATCATTTTCCCATGTCATTTATATGACAACTATCCTAAGGTATTGTTTTAACATTACCATGTTAGAACATGAAATTGATTCATATAAGATAGAACCAAACCACTACTCGATTCAACTACTATGGTCAATCAAGATAATAAGTGGTGATTTAACTATTCCTATAACAATCATTCTCTTCCAACATGCATACAAAATATTAGAATTATGTGTTAAAGGTTATTAGTAATTTATTTTATGTGATGAATGGGCCAGACCATATAGTTTTCTTGAGTCCCAAGCATGCTTGAGTCACAAGTATGCTTGAGTCCCAAGAATCTTTTAGTCATACATTTGTAAGTATCCCTACAATCTTGTAAATAGGATGGAGGTTTTATGTAATGTAACAAAAAAACCAAAATAGCATCCCATTGTCTTTTTTCCCACATGGTATCATAGCAGTCGTCTATGAGTGAAGGGACCACATCCATATTATCACAAAGATAACCCTCATGCTCAATGTGTGGGTTTATTTTCAACATCCCCCATCACGTGTTGCCACTTTTTTGTGTGCTTGTATGTGTTTTTTATTTTATTTGGATAGGGTGGGACTTTCCTCACACTTTTTTGGTGGGGCCTACTCTAATACCATGTTAAGGTGTAGGTATTCAACTCAAAATAAACTAGCTATGAGTGAAACACACACCTTATTAGCCTAAGGATAATCCCCAAACTCAGTGATGTGAGTTTTTTGTCAACAGTATGTAAGTTGGGAGAAAATTGCCACACATGCATTTAGAGAACATTCATCACAATCTATGAAAGAAACTTGTATTTAAACAATCATTTGAAATAGTTCAACACAAAAAAGGTGGATGATACTCCCCCATGGATAAGAAACAAAAGACTACTCATCCAAGGACAAGTCTTGTAGGAAAACAAATCAAGAAGCAAACATGTTTGTGATATCAAAGTGGAATGGAATCCTAGATACTTTCTGAAAGTCCAAGATACTCCTAAAAAGTCTAGGATTCAATGTTAGAATTAGAGTTTCAATTTTGGTGAAGAACAAAAAAAGAACTGCACTTGATAATGCAAGAGATCTATAGGTGGTCTGAGATCACTTCTAATCTTCTTTTGATTCTTTCTACTCTTCCATTTTTCCTATATATTTGTATCTTACCATCTTTATTTCAAAGGTTCTTAGAATGGTAATAGATTGTTGGAGCATTTTAAATAAGTTGGAGTCAAATTAAACTTGAAAAAGTTTTTGGCTAAATTGGACATTATTATAATCCCTTTGTTTTGATGATGACAAACATTTCATTCTTGTGGATCTAACGTGCTATTTGAGTGTTGCAGGAATTAGGTGGATGACAAACTACTTGGAAGATCTATATATTAAAATTGCTTTAAGTCATGAATGTAATCAAATGTAAAAACTTGTACAAGTATATAATGTACAAGTACATAGACATCATGTAAATCAAGCATTAGATCTTCCCTAGCCAATCACAACACTTAGATAGGTCATCCCTTAAAATAGTGTCACAACTGCACACTCATACATACACTTGGTACTTAGTTTAAAACATTGAAACAAGTTTAATCTCGGTCGACAACATTCTCGACTGAGACACTCTCAGTCGACAAACTCTTCGATCGAGAAAGACCCAGGTAGCCGTTAGACACAGCAGACAAGGTAGTTGGGAGTTGGAGTAGAACGTTACATACACTTGCTCCAGACAGTCCCTCGATCGACAAGTCCTCGACCGAGAAGGACTCTCGGTCGACAATTCTTCGACTGAGAAGAGTTCTTTCTGCACTTTTTAGAGTTAATTAACTAGCCATTGCTAAAGCAACTAATAGATACCTAACGGCTAGTTAATCACTTAGAACCCCTAGAAAGTGTCTAGAACGTCCTTAAGCATCCATAGGCCATTCCTATAAATAGGACAAGCCATAGGACACCCAAAGTACACTTGTGCAACACTTGAGCATATACTTGCAATTGGCTAATCATTCTTGTGAGCAATAGAGCAATTCCAACATTGGTTATTCATTCCCATTGCTCCAATTTCATGTCCTATAGGCTAGCATCTCCTACCCACGTCACTTACACTTTCATGTACATTGGTTAGGAGATCAAAACACTCGATAAAGGAAATCAAGCCTTGTGCTACAACGGTATTGTAGTTTCTGTTTTTCCTTCTTGTTCCTTTATATCTTTTGTACTCTCCTTGCTACTCCTAGGGTTGGAGGCTATGGATTGGAGAGGGTTTGACTTCTCAGGTGGAGAAGGGTCTTCTCGGTGGAGAAGGTGGACTTTGGACTACTTCAAGAAGGCTATCTCAACCGGAAGCTACTTCAAGAGGAAGGCTACTTCAAGGGGAGCTTGAGGTTACTTCAAGGAAGGTTGCTTCGAGGTTGGTGAGACTACTTCTAGGTGAAGGCTGTCCGAAGGGTTTGGTGAAAGTATTATAATTTTACGTAACATCCTTGCGAGGTAATAAAATTAAATACTTTCAAAATCTCGGTTGGTAAGCAACCGGGTAGTGGATTGACTGCCTTAGTATTTGCTAAGGTTGGAACCACTCTAAATCCTTATCCCCTTGTCCAATATTTTTGTGGTTGTTTAATTTGGTTAAATTATTAATTAAATATCATAAAAGCCTATTCACCCCCCCTCTAGTGGTTTTTCAATTGGTATCAGAGCAGGGCTTCAAGGAACTCTAACAAAGTCTTGAAGAATGGGTGACGGGTTGCTCAACAACCTCAACTTGGAAGGAACACTCGTGGCTAGACCTCCAGCTTTTGATGGCACTAACTACACCTACTGGAAGAGGAGGATGCAATTTTACTTCCAAGGAATCAGCTGGGACTTATGGAGAATGGTATCAACTCCTTATGAACTTCCTCAAACTGAGTATGCAAATTGGGATGCTAATACGGTAAAGTCTTCCCAAATGAATGCAAAAGCTATAAGTATACTTTATTGCTCAATTTCCGTTGGTGAGTTTAATAGAATATCAAATTGTGAAACAGCTTATGAGATATGGCATAGACTTTCTATAACATATGAAGGAACTATTCAAGTTAAAAACTCTAAAATTGGAATGCTTAAACAGAAATTTGAACAATTTCATATGGATCAAAATGAGTCTATTAGTGAAATGTATGCAAAATTCTCTTCTATTGTGAATGGTTTAAATGCTTTAGGTAAAGTAATTAGTGAAGAAGATCATGTTTCAAAAATCCTTAGGACTCTTCCTCCTAAATACAAGCCTAAGGTGAATGCTATTGAAGAAGCAAATGATCTCACACGGCTAAGGATGGAACAACTTATTGGCAACCTAGAAGCACATGAGGCAACTTTAGAAGAGGAAGAAAGAAGAGAATGTGAACTTCAACAAGGGAGAAAGAAGGACATTGCATTCAAAGCATCAACCAAGATCAATCATGACACAAGTGAAGATGATAGTGAAGAAGAAACTCTCATTGTAAATGGTAAGCAGTATAAAAGTTTTAAATCTAAAAACAATTCTAGTATTTCTTCTTCCAGGTGCTTTGAATGTGGAAAAAATGGACACATGAAAGGTGATTGTCCAAAATTCAAGAAAGGAAAGAAATTATCTCATAAAAAGAAAGAAAGAGAATATAAATCTTCATGGGATGATTCAAGTGATGATAGTGGTGATGGAAAAGAAGAAGTGGAATGTCTTATTGCTACAACAAATGAAGAAGAAGAGGTAAGTCTTTTTGATCTACCAAAAGAAGATCTAATTGCTAGTCTTTAAGATACACATAAGAAATATATTGAGTGCAAGAAGAAATTTAGGAAATCAAATAAAGAGTTACATGCTAAACTTCTTACTCTCACATCTGAAAATGAAGATCTCAAAAAGGGTATTGAAGATTATGACATTAAACTTAAATCTGTAGAAGCAAATTGCAATATTCTTTCCCTAGAAAAGTTAAACTTGCAAACTCAAGTAAATGATCTTCAAAGACAATCTATTTTGTGTACACATCTAGATTATGATATTATTGTGAAAGAAAGAAATTCTTTATTATCTAATTAAGATCAAGAAAAATTAGATATCAAGAAGAAAATGGATGAGATTATGAAGTTACAACAAAAAGTGAGTAGCTTGAGTAACAATAATATTCTTGATAATATCTTAAATGATTCTTATCGTCAAATTGGAAGGAGAGGACTAGGTTATAAGGCTAAGGGAAAATCTTATCAAAAACCTAGTTGGAGAAGGACACAAGTGCTAGAGAATCAATCCATGTATGTACCCAAGAACAACTCAACTCCTAGAAAGAGAAATGAGATTGACTCTATTAGTTGTCATTATTGCTTGCGTCTTGGACACTACTGTTTTTCATGCCCATACAAGAAAAAGAATGATGATCTGGCTTGGGTTCCTAAAACTTAGAAGTTTAAATTTGACTAGTTGAGATTTGACCTAAACTGATTCTTGATATACAAATGTCATATCTCAACACAATCAAGCTTTGACTTTCATATTCTTGTTTTACTTGGAAACAATTACTGAAAACAGTTCTGAATTAGTACATAAACTTTCTCGGTCAAGAAACTGTTCGACCGAGAACACTGTCGGTCGAGAATTAGTCGACCGAGCAGGTTACTATTTTGAAGTTTGCAACAAGTCTGATTAAATCTGTACAAACAGCAGCATTTTTGGTCGAGAAAAACGTCGACCGAGATAAATTCAGTCGACAAACAGTTCGACCGAATCAAGTTCTGCTGAATCAGTTTTAAATTAATCTAGTTTGCTATCAATTTGTTATTAATGATTGATTTAATATGCAAATCAAGTATAAATCTTTGAGACCACTTTTGAAACAAGACATATTGATCTTTTTGTATCATGAATTAAGGTATAACATTATGAATATGAAATCCTTAAACATATTGCAAAAGTGTTATATGAAGACCGATTTTAAACAAATCTTATTCATTGATTGAAAAAGTTTACTAAGCATATTCAGTTACATAGTTTGTCTTAAAATGGAAAACTTATGAACCTGAATGAGATTATTTTGGTTTATTCCCTATATGGTTTGGGTTAAAACGGAAAATATGAACTGTGATTAGTTTAATCAAGGAAATTACTATTTTATCATAGTCCACATGGTTTTTCCTAAGTATTCCTTGGTCTATCTATATAGGAACCATGTATATTGAATTCTAATCATTGTATGTACATACTTTTATCTTGATCATTGCATTGTGGATATGCTTCTACTGTTCTATCATAATTATTGTGCTATGATCATTGTGTTTCATTGGTTTGTCTAAAATAATCTTTGATCCATATATATAAACCATGAATGGATATTATTCTTTATCATTGTCATTCAGTTCATATGAAGATGCCATTTTGCATAAATAGTAAAATTTCATGGCACAAATGCATTTTAATTTGAAAATATGTAGAAATTGCCTCTTGGTTGAAATCAAGTTTGACCAAGGGGCGCTTTCATCAAAGTCAAGGTCGACCTAAAATAAGATTGACAAAATGCTTATTTGTACATCATTTTACTGCACTTAATCTTAACATTCAAAATGTTTTTATTATATTGAAAACATAATTTTAGTACATAACTCTCATAAAAGGTCAAATATTGATTGTGACCTTAGAATCCTTCAATTATCTAGACTATAAGATTAAGGGGGAGCTCACACAAAATATATTTATTATAAGATTAAGAAGCCTACGAAAATTTGTAAACATCATTTGAAGTTTGTTATGACCTTAGTATTTTTAATCTTGGTTATAAAAATAAAGTAATTTCATGAATGATATATATCTTGTTCTTAATAGAATTCTCTAAACAAATCAGGGCTTAAAATCCCATACTTTTGGTTAGAGACACTTTTCATGTACTTTAAGCTTAAAGGATTTTCATATCATTTTCAGGGCTTAACATCCCTTGTAAAATGGGTGAGAAATCAATACACATATGCCATGAACTTAAAAGGAAATCATATCATTTCAAGGCTTAACATCCTTTGCAAATGATTGAGAAATAAATTATGGATAAATTTAACATTAATTGGTTTGCATTAATCCCTTGATTTTAAATTGAATATCTCTTTAAGGGGGAGCATAGCTTAAAATTAAGGGGGAGAAATAAAAAGTCATACTAAATGATTATCTTGGATATCTTTTTGAAATGATAAAGGGGGAGAAATAATATAAAATCAAAAACATAAAATAAAACGAGTTTCATAATATCTCGGCCATCACCCACTTGCAAAATAAGAATGGCTAAAAAAGGTAAACTTCAGGTATGAAACTCATATGATTTATATTTCCTTATTTAGGAAATGTTTGTCATCTTCAAAACGGGGGAGATTGTTGGCTAAATTGGAAATTATTATAATCCCTTTGTTTTGATGATGACAGACATTTCATTCTTGTGGATCTAATGTGCTATTTGAGTGTTGCAGGAATTAGGTGGATGAAAAACTACTTGGAAGATCTATATGTTAAAATTGATTTAATTCACGAATGTAATCAAATGTAAAAACTTGTACAAGTATATAATGTACAAGTACTTAGACATCATGTAAATCAAGCGTTAGATCTTCCCTAGACAATCACAACACTTAGATAGGTCATCCCTTAAAATAGTGTCACAACTGCACACTCATACATACACTTGGTACTTAGTTTAAAACATTGAAATAGGGTTAATCTCGGTCGACAACATTCTCGACTGAGACACTCTCGGTCGACAAACTCTTCGATCGAGAAAGACCCAGGTAGCCGTTAGACACAGCAGACAAGGTAGTTGGGAGTTGGAGTAGAACGTTATATACACTTGCTCCAGACATTCCCTCGGTCGACAAGTCCTCGACCGAGAAGGATTCTCGGTCGACAATTCTTTGACCGAGAAGAGTTCTGTCTGCACTTTTTAGAGTTAATTAACTAGCCATTGCTAAAGCAACTAATAGATACCTAACGGCTAGTTAATCACTTAGAACCCCCTAGAAAGTTTCTAGAACGTCCTTAAGCATCCATAGGCCATTCCTATAAATAGAACAAGCCATAGGACACCCAAAGTACACTTGTGCAACACTGGAGCATATACTTGCAATTGGCTAATCATTCTTGTGAGCAATAGAGCAATTCCAACATTGGCTATTCATTCCCATTGCTCCAATTTCGTGTCCTATAGGCAAGCATCTCCTACCCACAACACTTACACTTTCATGTACATTGGTTAGGAGATCAAAACTCTTGATATAGGAAATCAAGCCTTGTGCTACAACGGTATTGTAATTTCTATTTTTCCTTCTTGTTCCTTTATATCTTTTATACTCTCCTTGCTGCTACTAGGGTTGTAGGCTACTGATTGGAGAGGGTTTGACTTCTCAGGTGGAGAAGGGTCTTCTCAGTGGAGAAGGTGGACTTTGGACTACTTCAAGAAGGTTGTCTCAACGGGAAGCTACTTCAAGAGGAAGGCTACTTCAAGGGAGGCTGCTTCGAGGTTGGTGAGACTACTTCTAGGTGAAGGTTGTCCGAAGGGTTTGGTGAAAGTATTATAATTTTATGTAACATCCTTGTGAGGTAATAAAATTAAATACTTTCAAAATCCCGGTTGGGTAAGCAACCGGGTAGTGGATTGACTGCCTTAGTATTTTCTAAGGTTGGAACCACTCCAAATCCTGGTCCCCTTGTCCAATATTTTTGTGGTTGTTTAATTTGGTTAAATTATTAATTAAATATCATAAAACCCTATTCACCCCCCCCTCTAGTGGTTTTTCAAAAGTGAACATCAAGGTAGTTACTATGTGTGGAGGAGCTACATGGTGTATAGTTATTTGGTGGTTTCCAAATTATGTCACACACAACATGTTATGGAATGATATGACTTGTGATTTTCTTACTGGTTAAGCTTGTATGGTAACCATAAATCACATGGTTTTTGGGGTTTACAACCACAACAAGTGAGTCACACAAGATGTCATAGAATAACATAAAATATTACTTAATATAAAATATGAATTCACTAACAAATTTATACTATGTGCATGAGATATATGGCTTGTAATTATCCAAAAAAGCCTAATATGGCTCTAATTGTCATTGTTTTTGTTATGTTGCATTTTAGATCGAGTTTGATCATTTTGAAGTGGTTGATTTTTATCTATAGAGGGTAAGTGCAACAAATTAAGTGAAAATATAAAAACAAAAATGATGCACATGTATAGTATAAATGTATGTGAATGGGAAATAAGAAAAAAATATGCAAAAGAACTTGATGTGAAATTCTCTAGTCCATCTCATTCATAACAGAACACATGAAAATAATAGTATAAATAAAACTACCAACTATTACATTGAGTGAATAGTTGGAAACGAAAACAATTTCATCATTGAACTTATTATGAACTATCAATTCAATACAGTAACCTTAATATTTTATGTCAAATCATTTCAAGAATATTATATTGAAGGTTTTGAGTAATTTACATTAAAATTTTCTAATATTTTTATTCAGATGTTTTGATTGATGAATTTATAAATTAAACACTCTATATCAACTTAGGATATGTTCTAAATTCAACAAAGGGTTTTTTTGCATCATCACAATGGTGTAAATAGACAGCTAGTAAAATACATGATTAGCTTGTAGAACTTCTTAAAGAACATTGTCCACTAAGACATACCTTAGAAGTGAATCAAGGAATTTTACATTGTGTCAATTTCAAAAAGAAGTAAAGTTGTCATACTATCCCTACTCCATCATTGGTAGCTTCAACAATGTTAATGATATTGCATAACTCCCTAAGTTGAACATGATTAGAGGACACATTGGGGTCCAATAAATAGGAATTATGAAACATGTATTATGTACACGTGATAGAAGCTTCATTAATATAGCATGGGCTGACATAATACCCAAAACATTTGCAAATCCCTATTTGGACGAATGTCAACCTCAAAGATGAAGAAAAAATCCCCAAAGCATTTAGATTCCCTAATTTTTGGTGGTCCAAGCTCAGGTTTATGGAATTTGGGGAAATAGGTGGAGGATAAATATTGTAGGTAATCCTCTATACGTTTTTTGCATAAAACTAAAAGACACTAAGAAAATCTTTATTAACTGAGCAAAAGACAAAGTCAAAATTAAGACCCTCCTTCACTGTCATAGAGAGACTCATATGGAAGCCTCCATGTACATTCAACTCCACCCTCATTGCCTTATTTCCATTGACTAAAAGAAAAAATATGAAAATTGAAAAGGAATAGAAACTTTTCTTATATAAGAGGAGTAGAATGTCTCGATTCAACGAAGGGGGCCAAAAAATCAAGATCTATCATTCAATAGTTAGGTAAAATGCACTTTCCATTATCAAGGAGGGTGGCACCACCATTGAGGACAGGAACTCAGAATCTATCAAAATACTATCTATACTAGTAGTGTACCCTTCCCACAACTTACAATCATTGTTGTAATGAATGAAAATATATGTAAACATAATAATGAGGAGGAGGCAAGAGAGGACATGTTATCCATTAGGATTAACAAGTCTCTTAGACCCCTTGGATTCAATGAGAGTTTTTATACGGTTGTTGGAATGTGATTAAGGAGGATATTTTTGGAGTAGTGAGATAGTACATGGTGGTGGGACACATGGTGAGGCAGGCCTACCATGCCTCCATCAAACTCATCTCTAAAAATATCTCAACAAATAATGATAGATTGTATACCCATTGTACTCAGACTTATACAAGATCATATCTAAGCTTCTTGCTACAAGCTTAAACAATGCCTACCTGATATCATGTCACTTAACCAATGTTTTTTAATCAAGGGCATAAGCATTTCAAACTTCTCTCACCTTTCCACCTAGATTTTGACTATACTTAAGGTCAAAAGCTTTTCCTCCAAAGCATGTGTTAAAACAAACAATCTAAATATTTTGATTATGTTTATTGGGACACACTTTAGATTGCCATGACATCCATGAATTGTTTTGAATATGAATCCTTATTATTTGGTAACATGTTCAAAGTGCATCTTTCCCCATACATGTAAATGGGAAACATGTGGGCTTCTTCACTACTAAGGATGGACTCTGTTGTAGCAAAGGTTAAGGCGGCCAATTCTCCCTCTGTGATAGAATGAACTGGTTCTGTCCTACTCCAACCACCTCTTCAATTACCTTCATGGTCCATGAGCACACATGTTATGCCTGGTTTGGATCGGTTAATAGAGGCATCAACTATAACCACCATCCACACACCTTATCAAAATTAGAATTGAATCAGATAGTTTCTTAGCTCAGAGATATTTATCTAGACCAGGAAGATCATCCCCAAAACCCCTTCCATGGAGAGAGAGGAAATGGAGGAACTTGAAGAAAAGGCAGAACTGCATGACTCATTTTTACTATCTCAATAGAAAAGTTGACATTGTTTTTACTGCATTAACAAATTCACCAAGGGATGAAATCCCTAGGTTTTTACAAAAACCTTATGCAATAGTACCACCTACAAGTGGATGGGTCTTGTCGTAGTATAGTTAAGGAATGAATCCCAAGGGACATCTTTTTAAGAATCTTGTTAGTAGAATCTGGATCAACTAAGACTAATATTTAGAACAAAGGGTTGATTTGGGTTTATTTAAACTAATGGCAAGAAAGGTAAAAGAGTAGGATTAAAACAAAGTTTAAATTAATGACGGGAATCACTAGGGTGGAATCAATTTCACTACCACTACACATACAAACACATCCAAAACACATGTAGGAAAGATACAACTATCCAAATAAAGTAAGCAAAAAGCATCTGTTACGAAATAGAGATTTCATAAGCATTTCCATGAGATTGATGTCTCGTAACTCACAAATCACACACTTACTACTCCAAAGACATCCCTTCAGAAGTTCTCATCTGGGCATCAACCATGTTAATCAATATTCAAATCATAAGTATTGAAGTTCTCACAACAAAGGAATATAATAGATCATGCGAGGAAGGTGATCAATCCACATAGCATGCATTAAATGATTAACAATGAGATGTAAAGTTATATACAAGCCATGGAATGTTATAAAATGAACATTTAAGCACGGGAAGCGGGGCTAGTCCATGCACCCTAGCAAGATGGACTGCTCGCTACTCATGATAGAAGCAAAAAGAACAAGAGAGAGGGAAGATTCTGCCATGGTCATGATGAAGAAGATGGTTGTGACTTAGTGGAGAAATAGTCTTCTACATGATGATGGGGAAGATCTAGACGAGGAGTGGCAGCGAACCAATGGCAGACGAGGATGACCTTATCTTTCCTTCTTCCTTATCATCTCATACTTTTTCTTGTAGGAGAAGGGGTGATAGATGGTCGTGCGGCGGTCGCTGCATATCTGAACTGTCACCACTTTTATTGCTAGAAGATAGATCTCGATGGAGTGGAGGAGGGGTACAACAAGGAAACCATGGAGGCATTGTAGGTTGATGGAGATCGTATTCTTTGGCTGGGAACAGAGTGGAATCCTATTGATGTAATGGAGCATAAGTAATCCCCCCAAATGAAGGAGGGGGTCGTCTATTTATAGGCTCAGATCTGGGGAGCACCGACTTAACTATAGAGGTCGAGACACTTTTTGGCATCACAGTCGCGACCATTGTTCGGGTCGCGGTCGGACATCTTTTGGTGTTTCGGTCACGACACCCTTTGGTGTCGCGGTCATGCCACTCTTTGGCATTGTAGTCGCAATAATGGTGATGATGTAGCAGTCAAAACACTTTTTGACGTCGGGTCACGATCATTGTCGTGGTTGAAATTGCCATCTCAGTCATGACCATTATTGTAGTTGAGATGGTTGTTGTGGTCATGACCATTGTTGTGGTCAAGATGGTTATTGTGGTCACAACATCTTCTTGGCCACCATATATCACATTTGTGACCATTGGTCGGTCGCAACGATGAGCAGGATCCAGAGATGTACCATGGATCATTCAGTCTTCTACAGAAGACAACATTCTGGGAGCATTTTCTTAGTGTTATATGTCAATGAAATTGTGATTACTAGGGATCACAAGCATGGCATTGCATAATTAAAGCTCTTTGTATAGGGCCAATTTCAACAGACTTTGGTAGTCTTAAATAATTTTTGGGGATTGAAGTTGCCAAGTCAAGGTTTGGTATTGCAATTTCACAAAGGAAGTATGCCTTAGATATTCTCACCGAGAAAGAGATGCTTGGGGCTAGACCTTCTGATACTCCAATGGATTCTAAAGTCAAATTATCCATGGAGCAGGGAGAGTTACTTGATGATTCTTTTAGGTAGAGGCGGCTTGACGGGAAATTGATTTATCTGACTGTTTCTCAAGCCAACATTTCCTTTGTGACTTGTGTTGTTAGTAAGTTCATGGATAAGCCATGCACATGTCATATGGAGGTTGTTATTCACATTCTAAGGTATCTCAAGGAGTCTCCTGGGAAGGGACTTATTTATCAAAATCATGAATGTCTATAGGGGCAGGGTTTCTCATATGCATATTGGGCATGATCTAACATTGATAGGAGGTCTATTTCTTATTATTGTGTGTTTGTGGGAAGAAATCTCATATTTTGGAAGAGCAAGAAGTGAATTATAGTAGCAAGGTCTAGTGCAAAATCAAAATATAGAGTTACAACCCTAGAAACATGTGAGTTGTTATGGATTCACCACTTGTTAGAGGATCTTGTCTTCATGCAGAAATCTCCCATGGACTTGAAATGTGACAATCAAGTTGTTGTCCGCATTGCCCAAAATCATGTCTTTCATGAGAGAACCAAACATATTGAAGTTGATTGCCATTTTCTTTGATAAAAGATTCAATAAAAGTTGATTCAGTTGTTACCAGTTAAATTAAAACACCAATTAGATAATTTGTTTACAAATTCCTTGAATGGTTGTTGAGTACAATACTTATGTAACAAGTTGGGCACATATGACATATATGATCCAACATGATGGGGGTGCTAATATGTATGAGTAGGGACCTACTTGTAAATATTAGAAAAGGTTAGGGCCTTATGTATAAATTCTATAATGTCTCTTGTATATATAATACAAGAAACCCAACCGTGAGAGTGTGTCATGGGTTCCCCCCATTATTTTCTTCTTTCTAATGTGTTTAGAAACATATGTCAATCGGATGGAACTTTATGAGGACTCTATATACCTATTGTGTTTATGGATCCTATCCCTTGATGGTCCTCATATTAAACCTTTGAATATGGTGTCTGATGTTAGTAGTCCCTAGTATACAATGCCATGAGGGAAGGGACATACTCCCAAGTGGAGAAATTTTTTGTACATAGATATGCAAGGGAAACCATCTACTAGAGACATAGTTTCTAGATGGGGCTTGGTTATAGAGAACATATGCCCTCTTTTCAAGGAGGAGGATGATTCTGACTCACATATCCTTTAATTGTAGTGTTTTTGAATACTTTTGAGTGAAATCTTCCTCAAAAAATGGTTGGGGCCATTCGCCTTCTATAACCAAAAGTATACAAATACCATTTTTTGAGGAATATTTCACTCAAAAGTATACAAAACACTACAATTAAAGGATATGTGTGAGTCAGAATCATCCTCCGGACTCAAAATACCATTTTTTGAGTGAAATCTTTATGAGGCCATCCTCTAGACAAAATATTATAAAACATGAAGATTTTTTGTGGCATTTGGTTAACTATCACATGATATAAAATATGGAGGGAAAGGAACCACAAATGTTGTGGTTAACAAGACACATACTATCATAGTTTATTTAAGAAAATCTAGAAGGAATTTGTTGGAGTGGTCATCTGATCCTCCTTTAGTGTCTTACCAAAACCCTATGATTAGAAAATAATTGAATTTTCTAGTTTAGTTCCTCATGTGTAGGATTGGTTATACCTTTTTTCTAGGGTCCTTACCTCATGTACGGTGTTCTTGTAATCCATAATACTTTTATGGAGTTTCATATGTTATCGCATTCTAAAAATCATCAAAATAGGAGGTTACTTGTAGAAAATATTAGATTTGTAAATATCAACTAGTATTTTTTCCATCTATAGAATGAAACCACTAGTATATAATTGGCACATATATGAACTATAATTTTATTGCGAGATGAGTTTTTCTTTTTATGTCATGATTTACTTGGTTTATTCACACAAAGTAAAATCTACCTAATTAGACTGACATTATGGCCATCCATACAAGTCTTATAATGCAACAATCTCCCTAAGACTAATTATGACCTTAATACACCAAGATATATCCATTTCTATGATTATAAGGGTATCATGTCCATGCTATGTTGGAACCATGTCCTAGGTACTCAAGTGTTTAGCATACTCAAATGAGAAACTTATGAAAAGATATGTTAAACCCTTAGCTTGAGTGGTTTATGTGGTAGCCTTATGATTGGCAAATTTATTAGATTACAATATTTACTTACACATGTGAATACTTTGTATCTTTCTTGTCCACCATAACATATACCATTCCCATTTTGGCAATATAGATTTTCATGTTGTCTCTTCACTTCTCAAGGCTCTATTGAATATCAATTTAGTAGTAACTTCCCATTTGTATTATCTCACTTCTCATTTAGTTTGTTTAAAGAAATTTTAATGCAATCATCATTTTTTGTGAAAATAATCACATCTATCATATCGAAGCATCAGGTCATGTAGTTAATAGAATGACTCACTTCTACTTGATAAACAAGGCTACCATGGAATCATAGATGGTACGTGTATGAGATAGCATTCAAGTATTTATTCAACTTTGTATAATTTAAGAGATGTACATGATGCAGCCCTATTTTAGGGCTTCATCTTGTGTTATTTTGCTCTTCAATCACATCTATACCTGTTAGATTGCATGTCATTCCCCCTAATATGCTTATTTGTATAAAATGCACTTATGGACATCATTTGCGTGTTTTTCAGGCATTTGGACCACACTTGATGGAAGAGAGAGAGAAGGAGTGATCCTAGGGTTCCTCTACCCTTGGAGAGGCCCAAAGTGAAGTCCAAGGCTCCCTCAACCTACCCTTAGTGGCAAAAGATCATTTGAAGCAAAGATGTCCAAGAAAATCCAAAGATCCAAGTCAAAGTGCTGCCCCAGGACTCAGCACGGCCGTGGTACAACAAAACGGTCGTGCTAGGTCACTTAGAAATCAACAGGTTCAGCTTCCAAATCAAGCAGAAGGCAACACGGCCGTGGTGGAACAAAATGGCCGTGCCAGTGACAGACACCACGGCCGTGCACCACAAAATGGCTGTGGCGCAGCAGAGAAAAACGGCCGTGCAGCAGTACCACGACCACATCAACCAGGCCCACCACGGCCGTGCCAGCCACCACGGCCGTGGCACACCACAGCCACCACGGACGTGGTACCCCACCACGGCCGTGGCTGTTTTGACAAAAACCCTGTAACTGTGCAATTTAATTCCAACGACCGTGCCCCTACACCACGGCCGTGGCCTACCCTGCCCACCACGGCCGTGGTACCCCACCACGGCCGTGCCACTCACAAAATCCAGCCATTTTTCCACTGCTTTCCCCATTTTGTTCCTAACTTAACCTAGTGCTTCCCCCACACCTATATATACCTAGGTGGCGGCTGGGGCACGAGGTTAGCTACCTTCCATCGCCTCCTAGCTCCCCAAATTGCCATCCACTCCATTCCACTCCAAATACACCTCAAATCCACCCCATTCCACCATTTTCACCACCAAATCACTAGTTTAGACTAGTTCCTACCCATAATCCCCTTCATTCTTCACCCTTGCACCCTGGAGGAGGGAGGAGGTCAACCTACTGCTATTGGAGAGAGGATTGACAGCCACTACTTCGAGCTCCATGGCCACCTCTATCTTCTTCTCCTCTCTTTATGTATTTTCCATGTATATGAGTAGCTAGGCTCTTTGGGTGGGCTGTTTGGGCTCAAATATGTTACTTTGATACCATGTTGGGGGAAAATGACATGTAAACTTTGTAATTTCATTTGTTAATGATTATATTCTATTTGCATCTCATTCTCCATGGATTGCTTGTTGGTTTGTGTGTGAAATCACCTAGGAATTTAGGCAAATTGCTTATATGTGTGAATTTTGGGATTTGCCCCTAGGTCCAATTCTTGGATCCCTAGGTTGCCTCCCATCTTCCTACATCTTAATCAATCTCCCTAAACCTAAGTGAGAGATCTAAGTAGCTAGATTAGACAATTCTAGTGCAATTAGCATGGAGCCTTCTCAAGGCTAGAATGTGGGGGAATTGGGGTCCAAAACCCTAATCTCACCTCCCCATTACTACCCTCAGCCCCTAATTGCCCTAGGAATGCCTAATCTAGAAACCTAGACTTGATTAGACTCTAATTGGATTGAACCTAACCCCTAACCCAATTGAGCCTCATAAGGGTAGTAGGGGGTGTTAGGGACTAGTTCCCCTATACACAACCTAGCATATCCATGGCCAGTTAGTAGCTTAGGTTAATCCATTAGACTCTAACTTGTTGTTTGGTCTGGATAATCTAAATGGAATAATAATGTTCATATGTCACCCCCCCAACTTAAGTGATAAGTTCATACCCCTAAACAGCCCACACACCTCTTTATCGATTAAAACCTTAGTTTTGTGCTTGCTTGGCTTAGTTAGTTCTTTTCTTGCTTAGTTAGCTTCTTGCTTTGCTCTTGTCTTGTTCATGTTAGTATAGTTCTTTAATTGCTCTTTTGCTTCTCTCTTGCTTGCCTTAGTGTAATTTGCCTTTTCATACCTAGCTTAGTCCTTTCTTTCCTGCTTAGTCTTAATCTAGTCTAGGGTTAACATAGATTTCATTCTTGCCTTTAATTTCTTGTTTGTTCATCCTTAGTTAACAATCAAATCTACCTTTAAACCCTTAACCCTAGTCTCCGCAGTAGGAACCTAGCTAAACTAACCTAGCTCTAGCGCCCCCTCTTTTCCTTGTGGATCGACCCTTTACTTGCCACCTTCCTATACTACGACACGACCCCGTGCGCTTGCGGGTGTAGTGTTTTAGTAGTGTAGGTAGCTAGTTTAGGTTTATAAATTTTGAAAGCAAACCCCCATCCACCGTGCATTCTGACCTCGTAGGACGCAGTAGTGTGTTAGCACCACTAGCGGAATCACACCAATCTTTCTGGCACCGTTGCCGGGGATTAGAGGCGCTCGGCCTAGCTAGTTAGTTTTGTGACTTTTCCTACTGCCCTCATCATTGCTATTCTTTATTCATTTTCTTTGCATTCTTTGTGTATATTGGTTTACTAACCTTCTCTCTTTTGTTTGGTTGTGCTTTGTGCATGTAACAAGCCATTCGGGAGGAAACAAGATGGAAGACCAAAGTACACCTCACAAGCCACTTCAAGACTACTTCATGCCTAGCAACTACAAATTGCCAATTGCTAGCAGGGTTGATCAAATGCTAGGGGAGCAATTCTCTATTCCTCCAGGTCTTCTCGGGCTCCTACCCATCTTCTACGGCTCAGAGAGTGAGAACCCCTACAAGCACTTGGACTCCTTTCTTGAAGTATGCTCCACCTTCAGGACGTCGACGGCTAGTGATGATACAATCCGGTTGACCTTGTTCTCTTTCTCCCTCAAAGATAGAGCTAAAGATTGGTATGACTCAAGAAAGGACATCATGAGTTGGGAAAAAATGAAGAATGCTTTCTTGAGACAGTTCTACTCTATAGCAAGGTTAACACAAATGCGGCGTTCCGTGACAAATTTTAGTCAAATGGGAGATGAGTAGTTTCATAATGCATGGGAGAGATTCAAGAAGTTGTTGAGAGAGTGTCCTCACCATGAGATCCCTTTGTGGTAGCTAGTTCAATCATTCTACTCTAGTTTGTCTCTAAAGGACCAAGACACAGTGGACTCTTCTTGTGGAGGAGTTTTCATGGCTAGTCCACCTGAGGAGATATGGCCTTTGTTTGAGCAGTTGGCTGAAGGATCAAGAATTTGAGCTTCTAGCATGATGAATGAAAGAGGGTATGCCTTTGGTGTGACACCCCCTACTCATGATGACTCAAGCCCGCAAGTGATGAAGATTCTTGGTGACATGGTGAACTTCATGAAGAACCAGGTGACAAATGCTCCTTGCCACCCAGTCAATTCTATTGAGTTCTATGGAGAAGAAAAGAAGACACCTCACTCTTATAGCTACCAGGAACCACAAAGTCTCACATACAACTCAAGGTTTGAGGAAGAGGTTCTTTCTAGATTGAGAGTGTTTGATGATGTTCAAAGGTATGTTGTAAGGTTAGAAGAGAGAATAGAGCAACTATCTTCTATAATCACTCTCCAAGAGGAAAAATTGTCTTCAAGACCCATCGTGAGCCACCATGAAGCAAGTGGGCCCATACCATCTTCACAAGTTTTCTACAGCCCACCCCCCATGCAAGTGCACCCCATTCACTCCTTCCAAGGCTACCCCCAGCCTTACACCCCTCCACCACCTCCCTCACCTCAAATTTCACAAAACTTCACTTTCCAGCCCCAATTCTCTCATCCCCCTCAATTCCCTTCTCCACCTCAATTTCAACCCCAAGTATCACCTCCACCTCCTCCACAGCCACAACATGCTCCCCCTCTCCACCATGAGCAAGGTAGTGCCCTGACAGTTCTAAGGAGTGGGAAAACTCTTGAGCAGCCCGCAAGTCAAAGAAAGGTTGATGAAGCAAAGCAAAGGCAGCCAAGTGGTGATACTGTGATTGATATTGCTGAAGATGATGTTGTGATACCGCATGTTGAGTTTGGGATTCCATGTGATCCACCACATATCCCTTTTGCAGGTCCTACCATCCCTAGCGTTCCGCCTCATGTTCATGGAAGTGCGGCAAAAACTAGTGATCCTCCATTTGTCGAAGCACTAGATGAGCCACCGGAATTGAAAAGGAGGCAAAAGCACAATGTTTACATTCTTGAGGTGTTTCGTCAAGTAAAGGTGAATATTCCACTTTTGGATGCTATCAAGCAAATCCCATTGTATGCCAAGTTCCTCAAGAACCTACACACTGTGAAAAGAAGGTCAACGGGGAGGATTCCAAAGAGGGTGAGACTGAATGAACAAGTGAGCTCCATCATACAACACTCACTTCCCGTGAAGAGAAAAGACCCAGGAGCCCCACTCATACCTAGTTACATAGGGGGACATCGCATAAACAGGTCCTTACTTGATTTGGGATCTAGTGTGAATTTGATGCCATATCATGTCTATGTTGAGCTGGGCTTAGGCAAGTTGAAGCCGGCACATTGCACTCTCCAGTTGGCGGATAGATCCATAAAAGTGCCTAGGGGTAGAGTGGATGATGTCTTGGTGATGATAGACAAAGAAAAAGGCGCAGTGTTCCCGGCAGATTTCATTGTACTTGATATGGAGCCGGAGGATAGGAAGATTCCCATCATATTGGGGAGGCTGTTCTTATCTACAGCTGATGCCGACATTCATGTACGCAGTGGCACCATGACAATCTCATTTATGGACATGAAGATCAACATCAACATGTACAGGACCCCAACCCGGCGAGTCCGAGATAGGGATATTGGACATGATCACTTCACAAGTCCAAATGGGCAATCGAGAGAAGGACATTAGGGTGAAGAAGTTAATGATGATTATTGTGATCAAAGGGATGAGGAAAACAGATTGAGTGCAAAGGAAGGATGCATGTTTTGCAAGAATGGACACATGAGAATGCCAAACGGGTGAATTTTGAAGAATCACCAAGAAGCCTAGCTGAAGGCAAGAAACTCAGCGCTTGTGGGAGGCAACCCACCTAGGTTTGGGAATTTTTGACCCAATCTACATTTTTGATACTTTTGCTTTGTTTTTACTTTTTTCCAAGAAAGCACACACACTCATTTTTGATAGTTTTTGTTTAGTTTTGATATGTGCAGGTGAGAACAGAGTGAAATGAAGACGAATAGATGAAAGTTTTACAAAGAATCAATAGAATATCAACTTGAGATCAGTTTTTGATGTTTGAACAAGATTCGGGTCTCCTACTGCTGTTACAGTGCCCAACACGGCCGTGGTACATCAACACGGCCGTGGTGGTGCACTCACATTCAACAAGGAAATGATCAGAAAATTTAGAAAATTGAATGAGTTTTGAAGCAGGGCAGCACGACCGTGGTACATGAAGCCACCATGGTCGTGCCACACACCACGGCCGTGCAGCAGCCCGATTCCAGCAGTTTTAAGTCAAAATTTGCAAAACTTCTTTTCACTTGCTCATTTCTCCGAAGAACAGAACGGTCGTGCTCCGCGCCCTAGCGCCCGTGCAGCACTTCGCCCGCCTTCTCCAGCCATCGAATCCTCACCAAATCACCCCCAAACCATTCCCAATCACTCCCCTACCATTTATACTACCGTAATCTCCAGATCCCACCCATTTCCATCCACAAACACACCACTTTCTCTCCATTCCGCCCCAACAGCCCCGTTCTTTGGAGAAATCCGAAAATTTCTAATTCCACTTCAATTTTCGAGCAAGAATGAAGAAGTTTGCAAGGAAGGCAGTAGAGAAGACTAGGGGTGTCATCCCCTACCAAAGGAAGACAAGGAACAACCACCCCCAATTGACGGAGGTGGAATTGGATGCCACTGTGGAGTCTATTGCTGAAGAAGCCTCCGTAAAGCCACAGCGGGGGGCACCATCTTCGTCGCAGCCACCGTCGTCTGCCTCCCAACACTCCGTCTCATCTGAGAGACCTTCCGCCTCAGTTGCGCGGCCGTCAGTTTTGGCCGCACGACCGTCCGTCTCCTCCGCAGCACAACCACAGCCCGAGCCGCAGCCACGACTACGACCATGTCGACGACTCGTGCTAGCTGATGAAGATGATACTGATGTGCCTGAGGTTGAGCAGCAACCAAGCCCGCCACAATGTCCGTTTGCACAGCCATAGGTTACTACAGGCAGGGAAAAGGAGCCCAAGCAACCTGGATGCCTGACACGCAGAGTGTTAGCTACTCGATATGCATGCCAATCGTCAATGGAGGCAATGGGGTTCTTTGTCTGTTTTCAAGAATTGATGGAAAAATTGGGGCTTTATGAAATATTAACACTACAGCAGGAGACATACATTGAGCTAACGCAGCAGTTCTTCGCCACACTAGAGAAAGCAACCAATGATGGCGAGAAAGCAATTAAGGTAAAGATTGGGGACAAGAGGTGGAAGATAACCTCAGAGATGTTAAATCAAATTTTTGCCCCAAGTGGAGAGATGGCTTCCCTCCTAGATGGAGGGAGGACAGAAAATGACTCTAGTTCTACATATCCATCCATGTGGAAGTGTTTCACCGGCCAAAGTACATTTATAGCAGGGAAATCAAAGACAAGTGGTATTCATAGCCCATTTCTCCGCTATGTCCAGAAGGTGTTGGCAAACACCATCTTTGGCAGGTATGAAAATCAAGGCAGCTGCACCAACAAAGATCTTTTTGTGCTTGGTTGGATGGCAAAGGAGAGACATCTGAACCTGGGGGTGTTATTGATTGATCACATGAGGACAATCCCATCCAAGAGAACAAATCCATTTGTAATGGGAGGGATTGTAACATCTATTGCCACTGCCTTGGGGCATGACATGACAGGATATACAAAGGCAGAGGGTAGCAAGTTGGTTGATTTGCACTACCTGGCCCTCTCATCCATGCTTACAGTTACAGATCAGAAGATCGTGTACCAAATCAACCCACCCTACCCAGGAGTCACATTGGAGTTGCGTTACCATACTCCTCCCCTCATGGCACAGTTTGGACCATCGCCAGATTTTCTAGAAAAGTTGAGGAGGTACGAGGAGGAGAACCCCAAAGGAGAGGAAATCCCAAAGGTGAGGTTTGCAGGGAGTCCAGGAGAGCCTTCACAGGCGGCATAGCAGAGGCGGATGACAGAGGAGAGAGAGGCAAGACGGGTGAGGCAAAGACAAGAAAGAATGGGAGTGTCAGAGCCACATCAGCCTTCAGTGAATGCATATGATATGGGTACCATCCATGCACAGCTGGAGGGCATTCAGGCGACGCAGGACAGAATTTTACAGACACAGGAGGGCTTTCAGAGGACACAGGATGCCATGTGGTTGGACCACCAGCATATGCATTACCAGGTCAACCACCTTTATCAGTTTCACAATGCCCAGGCCCAGAGGAACCCACAGTGGGGTGAAGACTGGTGGAGTTCTTTATCAGCTTTTCAGGACCGCTATCCGCCTCCACAGTCAGACTACTGGGGCGCCTACTACAGATAGGGAGGAGCACCTCCACCACCTCCGTAGTGATCATCTACCCTATCACCCTAGACTTTAGTGTCATGCTGAGGACAACATGGTTTAAAAGTTTGGGGTGGTAGGGCGGTATGCCCTTATTCTTCTTTCACTCATTTTTGCATCTCATCTGCTGTTTTACTTTTTGTTTGTTGTTTTTCATTTCTTTTGCTTGTCCTACTATCTAGTCTAGAATTTTACTGCTTTGCATACCTGCATTCCATGTATTTTACCTTATTGTCATTTTTGCGTAATTTTCAAAAATTTTGCTCTTTTGCCATGCATTGCATACCATGTAGATTTTTGGTAATTTTTGCATGTTTTTAGCTAGGATTTGCTTGTTTACTGCTTTAAGTTCAATAATATAGGCTTAGATGTGATTGAAAGCAACTTGGCACCATTTTGGCCAATTTTGCCCAAATTTGGAACTTCTTGTCTAAAAATTGTGTTTCGACCCAATCTCTACTGTTTTGAACTAAAATGTTGACCTTTGACAAGTGCAAGTTAATCACCATTGTTTGTTGCTAAGTGGTATCAATGTTTGACTTTTTACATGTGCATCACCTCTCTTAGGATTGTGATTGAATTGGTTGAATTATAAAATTGAGCAAGCTTTGAACGCTTAGTGTTTGTGGAATTACTTGTTTGATATATCAATTCCATTTTGTTCATTCATGTGGTGTGATATCTGGGATGAAGTGTTGGATTAATTCTCATGCAGGATGTCTTATGTGGAAAATCATACCAATGACCCCTCTTTGACCTGACTATTCTTCCACCATCTTCATACCCCTCCGCCTCATAAAAAGATGCCCTAGTACACATAATCAGCCTTGGCCACCTCCAAAAGTTTGGGGTGGCCATACCTTTATCTCCCCGCTTCACTCTACCCACCATATGCCCTATCTACACAAAGGGCAAGAAAAAGAAAAGAAAAGAAAAGAAAAAGAAAAGCAAAATAAAATTAAAAGGATGCTCCTGTTTAAGAGCATTCAAATAAAGAAAAGATGAGTGTGTAAAAACACTCCAAAAATCTTACCGCAACCATTTCTTCCACTTTCATACCCATTGAGCTAGGAAACATCAAACTTAGCTCATTTTACCCTTTTCCGCAGCCACGTGGGTCATTTGGTGTGATTTGAGATATAAGATTGAATGCATGAATGTGAAACAACACTCCTAGTCAATTTTTATTAACGCCACCATGAAACAGTTTACTCGGAATTTAATGGAAGAAATATGGATAACTTGTGTATTCCATGCGCTATATTTGAAGTTCATATGCTTTGTGCTCTTTTCATGACTGGATTGTGAAAGAAGGAGAGGAGAGAGGTGAAATACATGTACTTAGTCATCTTTGATCCCATTCGGCAAGAATCGTCTTTTATATTGCATTTGTCATTTCTTTTTGTGAAAGTTTGTAGAGAGATTGAGTTGGAGCATACTTGAGGACAAGTATGTTTCAAGTTTGGGGTGGTGATGCAGCCCTATTTTAGGGCTTCATCTTGTGTTATTTTGCTCTTCAATCACATCTATACCTGTTAGATTGCATGTCATTCCCCCTAATATGCTTATTTGTATAAAATGCACTTATGGACATCATTTGCGTGTTTTTCAGGCATTTGGACCACACTTGATGGAAGAGAGAGAGAAGGAGTGATCCTAGGGTTCCTCTACCCTTGGAGAGGCCCAAAGTGAAGGCCAAGGCTCCCTCAACCTACCCTTAGTGGCCAAAGATCATTTGAAGCAAAAATGTCCAAGAAAATCCAAAGATCCAAGTCAAAGTGCTACCCCAGGACTCAGGACGGCCGTGGTACAACAAAACGACCGTGCTAGGTCACTTAGAAATCGACAGGTTCAACTTCCAAATCAAGCAGAAGGCAGCACGGCCGTGGTGGAACAAAATGGTCGTGCCAATGACAGACACCACGACCGTGCACCACAAAACGGCCGTGGCGCAGCAGAGCAAAATGGCCGTGCAGCAGTACCACGACCACATCAACCAGGCCCACCACGGCCATGCCAGCCACCACGGTCGTGGCACACCACAGCCACCATGGCCATGGTACCCCACCACGGCCGTGGCCATTTTGACAAAAACCCTATAACTGTGCAATTTAATTCCCGTGACCGTGCCCCTACACCACGGTCGTGGCCTACCCTTCCCACCATGTCCGTGGTACCCCACCACGGTCATGGTACCCCACCACGGCCGTGCCACTCACAGAATCCAGCCATTTTTCCACTGCTTTCCCCATTTTGCCCCTAACTTAACCTAGTGCTTCCCCCACACCTATATATACCTAGGTGGTGGCTGGGGCACGAGGTTAGCTACCTTCCACCGCCTCCTAGCTCCCCAAATCTCCATCCACTCCATTCCACTCCATATCCACCTCAAATCCACCCCATTCCACCATTTTCACCACCAAATCACTAGTTTAGACTAGTTCCTACCCATAATCCCCTTCATTTTTCACCCTTGCACCCTGGAGGAGGGAGGAGGTCAACCTGCTACTGCTGGAGAGAGGATTGATAGCCACTACTTCGATCTCCATGGCCACCTCTATCTTCTTCTCCTCTCTTTTTGTATTTTCCATGTATATGAGTAGCTAGGCTCTTTGGGTGGGCTGTTTGGGGTCAAATATGTTACTTTGATACCATGTTGGGGGAAAATGACATGTAAACTTTGTAATTCATTTGTTAATGATTGTATTCTATTTGCATCTCTTTGTCCATGGATTTCTTGTTGGTTTGTGTGTGAAATCATCTAGGAATTTAGGCAGATTGCTTATATGTGTGAATTTTGGGATTTTCCCCTAGGTCCAATTCTTGGATCCCTAGGTTGCCTCCCATCTTCCTACATCTTAATCAATCTCCCTAAACCTAAGTGGGAGATCTAAGTAGCTAGATTAGATAATTCTAGTGCAATTAGCATGGAGCCTTCTCAAGGCTAGAATGTGGGGGAATTGGGGTCCAAAACCCTAATCTCACCTCCCCATTACTACCCCCGGCCCCTAATTGCCCTAGGAATGCCTAATCTAGAAACCTAGACTTGATTAGACTCTAATTGGATTGAACCTAACCCCTAACCCAATTGAGCCTCGTAAGGGTAGTAGGGGGTGTTAGGGACTAGTTCCCCTATACACAACCTAGCATATCCATGGCCAGTTAGTAGCTTAGGTTAATCCATTAGACTCCAACTTGTTGTTTGGTTTGGATAATCTAAATGGAATACTAATGTTCATCTGTCACCCCCCAACTTAAGTGATAAGTTCATACCCCTAAACAACCCACACTCCTCTTTATTGCTTAAAACCTTAGTTTTGTGCTTGCTTAGCTTAGTTAGTTCTTTTCTTTCTTAGTTAGCTTCTTGCTTTGCTCTTGTCTTGTTCATGTTAGTATAGTTCTTTAATTGCTCTTTTGCTTCTCTCTTGCTTGCCTTAGTGTAATTTTCCTTTTCATACCTAGCATAGTCCTTTCTTTCCTGCTTAGTCTTAATCTAGTCTAGGGTTAACATAGATTTCATTCTTGCCTTTAATTGCTTGTTTGTTCATCCTTAGTTAACAATCAAATCAACCTTTAAAACCTTAACCCTAGTCTCCGCAGTAGGAACCTAGCTAAACTAACCTATCTCTAGCGCCCCCTCTTTTCCCTGTGGATCGACCCTTTACTTGCCACCTTCCTATACTACGACACGACCCCGTGCGCTTGCGGGTGTAGTGTTTTAGTAGATGTAGGTAGCTAGTTTAGGTTTATAAATTTTGAATGCAAACCCCCATCCACCGTGCATTCTGACCTCGTGAGGCGCATCTATTCAATCGAGTAGTGTGTTAGCACCACTAGAGGAATCACACCAGTACACATCAACTATACCATCCAATATGATGAGATCTTCAATTGTTTATACTAAATGAAATTAATCTATTTTCATAACTTCTCACTCATTATTTGTGGTAAGTTGAAACTAAGTAAATATTGTATACATATTTTCCCTATATTCATATTTGTCATATAACCATGTGAGAATCACTAATTTCATCTCTTATGCTTATGAGTAACATGTACAAATTGTTTCTTTTCTAAAAATCACATTTTCAAAATAATGTATGTTTATATGTACTGCAAAGTAAGTTCAATGACACTAATTATATCCTGAGAAGATTACATATAGATAATTTGGGTTAATACTATAGACCATAAAATAGTTCTTCATATTATTCTATTAGAATAAACTACATACATTCATTTCTCTACCAGTCTATATTTCTTCTATTCTTATTTGAAAATTCACCATGCCACTAAATATATAGTAATTATATCATTTTAACTACTATGAATCACATAAGCTATGCTGTGTAATAGTGGTTCATTTAGACTGGCTATGACAACACCTAAAGGTATGATATATCTTTATCATTAGTTAAAACAATCATACCAACCAACATGTTACACCCATATAGGAAATAGTTTGGGACAAACCAAAAGTGTATGTACCTGAGTGACTGAATCAAAAACAAATTCACCATGTAGGACCAAAAAAATTGTTTTCATGTATAAATGAGAATTTTAATAAGGGGTGAAGGTGACAAGAAGGAAGATGCATTATACTTGCAAGAAGATAAATGTTGTATATGTATATGAGAATACTACATCTCATTTATTATTAAAGTTCCCATGGAGTTTTTTCATGGTGGAACATGTCCTCCATTCAACAATTATCACATTCTTCTAGAACTAGCATATAAATTCATAAGACCAAAGAATGACAATACAATCACATTGGTACATTATAAAACAATATGAGTTGATACCACTAGTACAGTAATGGTCTATAGGGTCGGGTTTTTTTAGCCTCTAGCATCACATTTTAACCGACGCTTAAGTGGTCGTCACTATAGAAATTGCATTATAGGGTCGGTTTTTTTAACAAAGAAAACCGACCTTAGATAGTAGCATCAGATTGGCAAAAATAAAAACCCGAGGCAATAGTTACATTGTTGCATCATTTATTTCAAACAAAGCTGACCCAAGAGAGGTACAAAATCTGACCTGCTCACCCTTGAGGTTGTAAGGTCAGTTATATTTAAAAACCAACCCTAGAGGTCTATAAGGTCAATTTTATATAAAAACCGACCCAAGAGTGGTACAAAATAGACCTACTAACCATTGAGGATGTAAGGTCAGTTATATTTAAAAAGACTGACCCTAGAGGTCTATAAGGTCAGTTATATGTAAAACAACGACCCAAGAGTGGTACAAAAACTGACCTACTGACCCCTGAGGATGTAAGGTCAGTTATATTTAAAAAAATGGACCCTAGAGGTCTATAAGGTCGGTTATATGTAAAATACCAACCCAAGAGTGGTACAATGACCTAAAGAAACTAGCCCTGAGGCTGTAAGGTCAGTTATACTAAAACAAATGACCCTGTAGGTCTATAAGGTCGGTTATTTTAAAAAACTGACCCTGTAGTTTACAATTTTTTTTAAAGAAAAAAATCTGCAGAACAAAAATCTGCAGAACAAAAATCTTCAGAACACGAATCTATAGAACATAAATTTGTTTTACAAATATCAAAACCTGCAATAGAAAGTAGACTTGCAAATGCAATGTTGCAAGTCAAAAATTCATTCCAAAGCCATTTTCTAGCTTTTATGTCCAATCCTATTTGAATTGATTATCAATTTCCAAACCACACACATTCATAAGAAAAATAATTCAACATATTCAATTGAAACGTATTAATACGCATAACACATCATAACATTCACAAAATGATAGATTGCAAGTTTGAGATGATATTAAAAGTCATGTGAGATACTAAAGTAAATTTCCAAGAGTTTAAAAAACTACATACATAAATGAATCTAATATATACATTCAATCCAATGCCATAGTGACTTCATTTAGAAAAGCATCTGACCACTCTTCTTGGAATTCATTTAAATCCTCACATGTGTAAGGTTGAGTTGTAAATATCTGCAATAGAAAATTTGCATGCTACTATTTTATAAAATGACTAAAACTCACTTGTAAATTTATGATATTATCCTCTATTACCTGATCTATAGTCTGAATGTCATGTGCTTCTCCTTTGACAATAGTTTGCAAATATTTCAATACATAGTAGCCACAAGCCTAGTCATTATTTTATATAGGACACTACAAATAACAAATTATCAATAATGTTAGTAAACTACTATAAATAGAGTTGAGATTAGACTATAAGATTTGGCATTAATACATTGAAATAAGAGTTGTACATATAAGACTAAGTCATCAAGTAGCTACCTTGACATTTTTCTAACTCAATGTCTTTAATTTTGTGAGTAGTCATCCTCCACCTTCACGAAAATCCTTTATACCCATATTAATTAAATGATTAAGATAGCTGGAAAAATAGAAATTCTAAATAGAGATATCATGTTGAAGCACAATAATTGATGTGGTAGAGACTAAATTTATATATGCTTACTCCATAGTTGGCAATTTCAGTTTGTGGCCCCTTGTTGTTTTTCCCATTGGGTCAAGATAATAAAGAGTCATCAATTTTGGGATGACTACCAGTAATTTCCAATGTCTAGATCTAAGTAAGAATAAAACAAACATTAAAATAAAGAAATTTAGTCATTATTAAAATTATATTGAATAATAATACTTACTGGACGTTGAAAGGAATTAGGATAATTTCCTTTCCCACAATAGCAAAATATTTGAATGTAGTAGAGAAGTACTCATTTACATCCTTAATATGTGTTTCCACCTGACTAGTGACTGAAGGAACTAAGAATCCAACATTATTTATTTCAAAGGCCTAGGTATATAAGTGGCTTTAAAACATTTGTAATCATTTCATATATAGAAATCAGTAAATGTGTATTGGAATTTTTCTATATTGATAGATCCTTACCTTATCCATACTTCTAATATTGAAGTATTTAGCCAATCATATCAGAACAACTCTATAATATCATCAAGAAAAATAAATTATCAAAGTCTCTCCCAGTTGTATCTTCTATTAAATTGACCAACATATGTGATCCTGATCTTTGGTTGGCTAAGTATCGACACAAACATTTACATTTACTTCCCAACTCGTCGAATGTGGATTCCAGAATGAAAGATGGCTTGGGCATAGGAGGATGACTAGTACGATTCTGACTTTTTGGTTTACAAACATGTTAATTAAATTACATATTTATATTACACGAGTTCATATATGTAGGCAAATAGGAAAAACATGGTAGAATTTAGGTATACCTTGTCATTGAGAACCAAGTGTCTAGGCCACCCCACCATAGCGCCCTCTACTTCTTCAATTGTACTATATTTAGGATTATGTATGGGTATTGGTTTTTTCCCCCATTCCATCATACACAAGATGGATGGACACACGATAAATGTCATCAGTAATTGGTTGAAAATGCAATGTACCACCGAGGTTGTATACCTTGCCTACTACCACAACATTATATTCTGGAACCTCCACTACAAGTTTATAGTTCATACCAATCTACAATTGAAATAATATAAGTTATATATGAAGCAGTAAACTAGATACCTACTAAAATTATATATATATCATACTAATAACACAACATATAAAACAAACTTACTGCAAATTGTTGTGGTGGGTCATTGGGAGTGCTCCCACATCCTTCTACAACTGGATCATGGGCTTGTACCTCATCATCTGAGAGACGTACACTTTGAATAGGTTGAGAAGGCTGAAATGAAGACTTATTTCTTTTACTTTCTATGCTACTAATGCTTCAACTTCCTCTTGTGTAAGACCTCTTGTACGACCTCTTCTAGATTGCTTTTGTGAAGGGAAAAAATAAGACTTGAATCCTACGCCAGCTCCTAATGCCCTAACATGGCCATGATGCTCCTTTGTACCAAGAGTGACTGATAGTTCATCCATGCAGCCAGTTGGGATGAACTTTGTTCCTTCCTTTTCTCATGGAGATCAATCTATTCATAGTTAATAAAAATATTTAATCACAATCAATTAGATATAAATAAATCAATTTTTTTTGGAGTTACTCTTTACTTACCATATTTTGTGCCACCTCCTTAGTTGCAGGGTTGGGAATTTCACTTGCTCAATTTTTTCTAGCATCAATCCACACCAAGTGTTGGGGTGGATGCTCAACTTGAGTTGTACTAGGCTCTTCTCCAGAAGAGAGTTGCTTCTTTTGTAGTTGGCAGCGGAAGGCATAACCACCGGGCCCTAAAGATGGTCATGCACAATTTTGGCCCACCTTTCCTTTTGGTCCTCGTGAATAGCCTGATTATTTAAAATGAGGTATTGCAATTTAGATCGAATATATATATATATATATATATATTAATTGTATAAAAAGATTCATACAATACATTAGAATATTTTTTACCTAAAACTCATATGAATTCCTAGATGCAACAAATCTTTCCCACACCACATGATCTATAAAAATATATTGATCGATTGATTTCTTCTTTTGGTAGGATTATCCATATAATCCCTTTTAAGATAGGTCTTAAAAGCCCTCCATCGTACACCACAATGTTGTAGCACTTTTTCCTTGTGATATTTTTCATTTAAATGAAAAACACCCTATATATACAAAAGAAATAATGTTATTTCAACAAGTATATGTCTTTCCAAGCAAATTAAATTAGAATCAAAAAACAAAAACTTAGTAAAATAATATCACTTCAACTCACAGATATATCTTTCCATAGGAGGTCTTGTAAGGCAATAGAAACAACATGCCAATTTTCTTTATTTATTGCCTCCTTACTGCATGCGGTTGCCCCTACGTAATACTTGAAAGCACTAGCTTGTTCCCTAATAGGTTCTCTTATGACATCAAATTGTATTGGCAATTTCTCCCCTTTGGCCCTGAGCTCCTATATCCTACGCATTAGTGTGTGAAATCTACATTTCTTAGCATCACCACTGCTAGAAGCGCCAACACTACCATTCTCATGGAGGTCATGCTCAAAATGTTTATCTTCACTTGCCATTTTAGAACAACCTGCAAGTTTACATGATAAAAAAACATAAGTGATAATAAAAGAACAAGTGGTAATATGATGTATATTTATAAAATTATGTGCTTGAATGATAATAAAATGTATATTTCAAAGCATACATGCCTCTAGTATTGGTTGAGTTGCTAGTCAAGTAAAATTCCTTCAGCATGGTCTTGACGTTTATTGTATTCATCGGTGTTAACTTCAACATTTACACTTGGAAAACCAACTAAGAATGGGATGGAATCATCATACTTTTTGTAGTATTCTTCTTCATTTATAGGATCTAAAGTTAACTGTCTTTTTCCATGAAGAACAACAAACCAATTTTTATTTGCCGGGTCATCAATGTAGAATACTTATTTTACTTGATCTGCCATGATGAATAGCTCAACATTCTCACAAATCTTTTTAAAATTCACCAATGTGAAACCCAACTCATGCACTAAAACTCCTTTGTTGTTATCAACCCAATTACATCTAAAGATAGGAACTCTAAAATGTGTATAGTCCAATTCCCATATGTCCTCAATGACACCATAATACGACATCTCAGCTTCGTGTGGTCTTTTATCTTTAGCACTAGCAAAATACAACGAACAAGCTTGAATAGTGACCCCACTATTTTTGATTGCACTACTTTCATCTTAACGCTTTGTGTAGTATGAAAATTCATTTATGTCATATCCTTCATATGACATGACATCCATTTTTGGCTTAAAGGCGAGCCATTTTATGTTCTCAACAACATTATTCGGTGATTCAGATAGTTGACTAAAGACTTTCTCTTTAAACCACCTAATAAATGTTTGATTATGCTCTCTTGCAAGCCACATTGAACTGGATCGGGGATGATGTCTCTTGATAAGATCATTGTATTCTGTGATGTAGCTACCAACTTCATCGATGTTGTATAAAATATACAAATGATCTTGTTCCCACAAATCATGACTAATTCCTTTCACTTGTGCTCCAAGAGTTCCTTTGCCACAATAAGATGTTGGCAAAATTGGACATTATGATAAATCCCTTTGTTTTGATGATGACAAACATTCATTCTTGTCGATCTAACAAGCTACTGGAGTGTGGCAGGAATAAGGTGGATGAAAAAGTACTAGGGAATCTATATGCTTGAATGCTTGTAAATTTCATGAAATGTAATCAATTGTAAACTTGTACAAGTATATAATGTACAAGTACTTAGACATCATGTAAATCAAGCGTTAGATCTTCCCTAGCCAATCACTACACTTAGATAGGTCATCCCCTCCAATAGTGGCATATATGCACACTCATACACACACTTAATGTCTTTATTTGAAATATTAAAATAGGGTCAATCTCGGTCAACAAACTCCTCGACCGAGACATTCTCGGTCGAAAAGCTTCTCGACCGAGAAAGACCCAGGTAGCCGTTAGACACAGCTGACAGGGTAGTTGGCAGTTGGAGATGAACGTTGCAAACACTTGATCCAGAGTGCCTGTCGGTCGAAAAATCCTCGACTGAGTAGGTGTCTCGGTCGAAAATTCCTCGACCGAGATGGACTCTGACAACAACTGCAGAATTAATTAACTAGTCGTTGCTAATGCAACTAACTTGTACCTAACGGATAGTTAAGCACTTAGAACCCCCTAGAAAGTGTCTAGAACGTCCTTAAGCACTTGTAGGTCATTCCTATAAATAGGACATGCCTTAGGACACCTAAATACAACTAAGCTACACTTGTGCTACACTTGAGCTTGCATACTCATTGGCAATCTGTTTTGAGCAATAGAGCAATTCCAACATTGGCTATTCATTCCCATTGCTCAAATTTCGTGTCCTATAGGCTAGCATCTCCTTTCCACAGCACTTACACTTCTACACTCATTGGTTAGGAGATCAATACGCTTGATATAGGCAAATCAAGCCTTGTGCTTCAAAGGATAAGTTGTAATTTTTGTTTTTCCTTCTTGTTCCTTTTTATCCTTTGTACTCTCCTTGCTACTCCTAGGGTTGGAGGTTGTGGATTGGAGAGGGTTTGACTTCTCAGCTGCAGAAGGGGACTTCGGACTACTTCAAGAAGGCTGTCTCAACGGGAAGCTACTTCAAGAGGAAGGCTACTTCAAGGGGAGCTTGAGGTTACTTCAAGGAAGGCTGCTTCGAGGTTGGTGAGACTACTTCTAGGTGAAGGCTGTCCGAAGGGTTTGGTGAAAGAATTGTAATTTTATGTAAAGTCCTTGCGAGGTAATAAAATTTGATTCTTTCAAAATCCTGGTTGGGTAAGCAACCGGGTAGTGGACTGACTACCTTAGTATTTACTAAGGTAGGAACCACTCTAAATCCTTGTCCCCTTGTCCAATATTCTTGTGGTTGGTTGTTTGAGTTAAATTATTGTTAAATTAGTTTAAAACCCTATTCCCCCCCCCTCTAGTGGTTTTTCAATTGGTATCAGAGCAGGCTTCAAGGAACCCTAACCAGGTCTTGAAGAATGGGTGATGGGTTGCTCAACAACCTCAATCTTGAAGGGACACTTGTTGCTAGGCCTCCAGCGTTTGATGGAACAAACTACACATACTGGAAGAGAAGGATGCAATTCTACTTCCAAGGCATTAGTTGGGATCTATGGAGAATGGTGTCAACCCCATATGAGCTTCCTCAAATGGAATATGCAGCTTGGGACACTAATACGGTAAAATCAGCTCAAATGAATACAAAGGATGTAAGTATTCTTTATTGTTCAATTTCAGTAGGAGAATTTAATAGAATATCAAATTGTGAAACGACCTATGAAATATGGCATAGAATTTCTATAACTTATGAAGGGACGGTTCAAGTTAAGAATTCAAAAGTTAGTATGCTTAAACAAAAGTTTGAACATTTCCGTATGGATCCAAATGAATCTATTAGTGAAATGTATGCAAAATTCTCTTCTATTGTAAATGGTTTAAATGATTTAGGTAAAGTTGTTCTTGAGGAAGATCAGGTATCAAAGATTCTTAGATCACTTCCTCCCAAATACAAGCCCAAGGTGACGGCCATTGAAGAAGCAAATGACCTCACCCGACTAAAGATGGAACAACTCATTGGCAACCTAGAAGCTCATGAAGCAACGTTAGAAGAGGAAGAAAGAAGAGAACGTGAAACTCAACAAGGGAAAAAGAAGAACATTGCATTCAAAGCATCAACCAAGGACAATCATGACACAAGTGAAGATGATAATGAAGAAGAAACTCTCATTGTAAATGGTAAGCAATATAAAAGTTTTGAAACTAATAAAACTCCTAGTGTTTCTTCTTCCAGGTGCTTTGAATGTGGCAAGAAGGGACACATGAAAGGTGATTGTCCAAAACTCAAGAAAGGGAAGAAATCATCTCACAAAAAGAAAGAAAAATCATATAAAGCTGCATGGGATGATTCAAGTGATGATAGTGATGATGGAAAAGAAGAAGTAGAATGCCTCATTGCTACAACAAATGAAGAAGAAGAGGTAAGTCTTTTTGATCTACCAAAAGAAGATCTAATTGCTAGTCTTCAAGACACTCATGAGAAATATATTGAGTGCAAAAAGAAACTTAAGAAATCAAATAAAGTAAATGATGATGTAAACGTTAAACTTCTTGCTCTTGCATCTGAAAATGAATATCTCAAAAAGGCAAATGAAGATTATGATCTTAAGTTAAAATCTGTAGAAGCTAATTGCAATCTTCTTTCCTTAGAATAGTTAAACTTGCAAACTCAAGTGAATGATCTTCAGAAACAACCTATTCTATGTTCACACTTAGATTATGATGAGGTTGTCAAAGAAAGAAACTCTCTAGTATCTGATTTAGATAAAGCAAAGAAAGATATAAACAAGAAGATGGATGATATTGCTAAGTTACAAAGAAATATAAATGAGTTAAGAGGAAATGACATGCTTGAAAATATTCTAAAAATGTCCTCTAGTTATAATGGAAGAAGAGGATTAGGATATGATCCAAAGAGAAATCAACCCAAAAGAGCTAAAGCATCCAAGACTAAGACTATGTTTGTACCTAGGAACACAATTCCTATAAAGAGAAATGAAGTTGACTCCATTAGTTGTCATTATTGCATGCGTCTTGGACATTATTCATTTTCATGCCCATATAAGAAAAAGAATGATGATTTATCTTGGATTCCTAAAACTTAGAAGCTTCAATTTAACTAGTTGAGATTTGACCTAAACTGATTCTTGATATACAAATGTCATATCTCAACATAATCGAGCTCTAACTTGCATAATTTTGTTTTACTTGGGAGCAATTAACAGTTCTGAAAACATTCCAGAAACCTTGTCGTTCGAGAAACTGTCGACCAGGAGAACAGTCGGTCGAGAAATTGTCGACCGAGCAGGTTACTGAATTCCAGTCTGCAATAAATCTGTTGAATGTGTTTTCAATTGATCATATTACTATCTATTCATTGTTAATGACTGATTTTACATGCAAAACAAGTTGAAGACCATTTTTGAAAAATTTTAAATATAAATGAGATTATTTTGGTTGATCCTCTAAATAAGTTAAAATTGAAAATCATGCTTAGCTTATCCATATAGAAATCAAGTGTTATGATATCTAGTTTAAATGATCACAACCATTGTATTTCATGGAATTATCATTATATGCTTTTATTTGTTCTATCATGGATATGCTTTCATTATTTCATTATTCAGCTCATAAAGATGATGATATGATAGCAAAAATAGAAAATGATAATTGTATGCATGGATACATGAATGATTATTGTATGCATGGTTCCTTGGCAAGCAAAATGATTCATTGGTGATATGTTTCTTAGAACAAGAACTGTAATGCTTGCAAAGAGCACAATGTTATCACATATAAGATAAAAATTTCTCAATTGGTATCTTTAAAAGACTTAAATCGTGCTTTCATTTTTAAGAATCTTATGATGAAAATAATGGTACAAAAGAAATAAAATTTGATATTTCAATAGAAGTATTTCATGAAATTACATGATTATATCTTGATCATTGCATTCATAATTATTGTGCCATATGTTTCATTGGTTTGTCTACAATAATCTTTGATTCATATATACAAACCATGAATATTGTTATTGATCATTGTAATTCAGGTCATATGAAGATGCCATTTTGCATAAACAGTAAAACTTCATGGCATAAATACATTTTTTTGCAGAAATTATACTTCACATATAACCATTCAAATTGAAAATCTGCAGAAATTGCCTCTTGGTTAAAGTTAAAGTTTGACCAAGGGGCGCTATGGTCGTAGTCAAGGTTGACCTAAAATAAGCTTGACAAAATGCTTATTTGTACATCATTTTATTGTACTTAATCTTAGTATCAAAATGTACTTTTGATAAAGGTTTAAATCAAAATTTAGAAATCATTTGTGACCTAAGAAGCTTTAAATTGCTTTAAATTATAAGATTAAGGGGGAGCTCATAAAACAAATTTGATTAAGAAGATTAAGAAGATTACAAAAACATTATAATCATCATTTGAAGCTTGTTATGACCTTAGTATTTTTACTCTTGGTTATCTACAAATTTCATAAAAATGATATATCTTGTTCTTAAAGGAACTCTCTAAACAAATCAGGGCTTAACATCCCGTGCATTTGGTTAGAGACATTTTTATGTACTCTAAGATTAAAGGATTCTCATTTCATTTCTAAGGCTTAACATCCCTTGCAAAATGGATGAGAAATCAATATATCATAAGCTTAAGGGAATCTCAGATCATTTTCAGGGCTTAACATCCCTTGTAAAATGGGTAAGAAATCAATACACATATGCCATAAACTTAAAAGAAACTCATACATCCTTTGCAAATGATTGAGAAACAAATTGTGGCTAAATTAGAAAATAAAATCCCTTGATTTTAATTGAATATCTCTTTAAGGGGGAGAAAAGCTTAAAACAAAAGACACAATGTCATACTAAATTATTGTATTGGATATTTTTTTTGAAATGACAAAGGGGGAGAAATAATATAAAATCATAAACATAAATATAAAATGAGTTTCATAATATCTTGGCCAGCAGTCACTTGCAAAACCAAAGATGGCTACAAAGGTAAATTTCAGGTATGAAACTCACATGTTTTATATTTCCTTATTTTATATTTAGGAAATGTTTGTCATCTTCAAAAAGGGGAAGATTGTTGGCTAAATTGGACATTATGATAAATCCCTTTGTTTTGATGATGACAAACATTCATTCTTGTCGATCTAACGAGCTACTTGAGTGTTGCAGGAATAAGGTGGATGACAAAGTACTAGGGAATCTATATGCTTGAATGCTTGTAAATTTCATGAAATGTAATCAATTGTAAAGTTGTACAAGTATATAATGTACAAGTACTTAGACATCATGTAAATCAAGCGTTAGATCTTCCCTAGCCAATCACTACACTTATATAGGTCATCCCCTCCAATAGTGTCATATATGCACACTCATACACACACTTAATGTCTTTATTTGAAATATTAAAACAGGGTCAATCTCGGTCGACAAACTCCTCGACCGAGACACTCTCGGTCGAAAAGCTTCTCGACCGAGAAAGACCCAGGTAGCCGTTAGACACAGCTGACAGGGTAGTTGGCAGTTGGAGATGAACGTTGCAAACACTTGATCCAGAGTGCCTGTCGGTCGACAAATCCTCGACCGAGTAGGTGTCTCGGTCGAAAATTCCTCGACCGAGATGGACTCTGACAACAACTACAGAATTAATTAACTAGTCGTTGCTAATGCAACTAACTTGTACCTAATGGCTAGTTAAGCACTTAGAACCCCCTAGAAAGTGTCTAGAACGTCCTTAAGCACTTATAGGTCATTCCTATAAATAGGACATGCCTTAGGACACCTAAATACAACTAAGCTACACTTGTGCTACACTTGAGCTTGCATACTCATTGGCAATCTGTTTTGAGCAATAGAGCAATTCCAACATTGTCTATTCATTCCCATTGCTCAAATTTCGTGTCCTATAGGCTAGCATCTCCTTTCCACAGCACTTACACTTCTACACTCATTGGTTAGGAGATCAATACGCTTGATATAGGAAAATCAAGACTTGTGCTTCAAAGGATAAGTTGTAATTTCTGTTTTTCCTTCTTGTTCCTTTTTATCCTTTGTACTCTCCTTGCTACTCCTAGGGTTGGAGGCTGTGGATTGGAGAGGGTTTGACTTCTCAGGTGGAGAAGGGGACTTCGGACTACTTCAAGAAGGCTGTCTCAATGGGAAGCTACTTCAAGAGGAAGGCTACTTCAAGGGGAGCTTGAGGTTACTTCAAGGAAGGCTGCTTCGAGGTTGGTGAGACTACTTCTAGGTGAAGGTTGTCTGAAGGGTTTGGTGAAAGAATTGTAATTTTATGTAAAGTCCTTGCGAGGTAATAAAATTTGATTCTTTCAAAATCCCGGTTGGGTAAGCAACCGGGTAGTGGACTGACTACCTTAGTATTTTCTATGGTAGGAACCACTCTAAATCCTTGTCCCCTTGTCCAATATTCTTGTGGTTGGTTGTTTGAGTTAAATTATTGTTAAATTAGTTTAAAACCCTATTCACCCCCCTCTAGTGGTTTTTCATAAGATTCAGTGTGATGGGAATTTTTTAGATCGCTAGAAGTTTCATTGCAATTCAAAAAATCATTACAAAAGTCCATCACCTCCCTAGCCACATAACCATGAATAATACTCCCTTCAGGACGATAACGATTCTGAACATCACCTTTAAAAACACTCATGTAGCGTTCAAATGGATAGATCCATTGCAAGAAAATTGGACCCAACATCTTCACCTACCTTGTTATATGTACTACAATATGAACCATGATATCAAAAAACGAAGGAGGAAAGTACATTTCAAGATGACACATGGTAACAATTACATATTTTTGTAATTTATTGAGAGTTTCAGGATGTATCACTTTGTTGCATATTTCATTGAAGAAGAAACAAAGTCATGTGATTGCAAACCTTACATGCTTCAGCAATATAGATTGAATAGCCACAAGTAAAATTTGTTGCATTAAGGTGTGACAATCATGAGATTTGAGACCTATCACCTTTAGATCCTTCTTTGATACCAATATATGAATATTAGAAGAGTATCTTTGTGGAACCTTAATATTATACAAGCACCCATAGAAAATCTTTTTCTCCTACTTTGACAAAGTGTAACAAGCTGGTGGTAAATATGTATGGTGACCCCTGATCTCCACTGATAATTCTTTTCTTATGCCCATTAATTCTAAATCTTTTCTAGATTTGATGTCGTCTTTAGTCTTTCCCTGTATATTTAATAGCATACCAATGATGCTATCACAAACATTTTTTTTCAACATGCATGACATCAATGCGGTGTCTAATTGATAAGAATCTCCAATAAGGAAGATCCCAAAATATTGACCTCTTCTTGTATAAATATTTGTCACATGTGAGAGTACGAATACTTGATCTCTTTCCAAATTCATTGACAATATCCTTCACCCTATCATATACAACATTTCCTGGTATAGGTTTAGAAGCACTTCGTTTCTCAATTGATCCATTAAAGGTTTTGTGTTTCCTTCGATAAGGATGCACTTGTGGGAGAAACCTCCGATGACCAAGATATACGATTTCACCATCATGTTTCTATCGGATTGAATCAGTATCTTCATTACAAATAGGACATGCTTTGTATCCTTTTGTGCTATATCCAGACAAATTCCCATAAGTTGGAAAGTCAATAATTGTACAAAACAACATAGCATGCAAACTAAAGATCTCTTCATGTGAAGCACCATATGTCATAACACCTTATTCCCATAGTTGCATTAGGTCATCAATTAGAGGTTGAAGGTAAACAACAATGTCATTTATAGGTTGCTTGGGCCCTGATATCTATATTGGCAACATGACATACTTATTTTTCATACACAACCAAGGAGGAAGATTGCATATAACAATCATAATAGGCCAAGTGCTATGTTGGTTGCTTAATGTACCATAAGGATTCATTCCATTTGTATAGAGTCCAAGTCTTAAGTTCCTTGTTTCTTTACCAAATTGAGGGTATAATAAATCAATTTTCTTCCAGTGTGGTGAATCCGATGTGCGTTGTAGGATGCCATCATCATTGGTCTTTAACTCCCCATGCAAATATAAATTTCGCGCATCTTCTGTATTAGCAAATAAGCATTGATATCATGGTATTATTGGTAGATACCACATCACCTTGGCAGGAGAGCCATTTTTAGCCTTACCTGAATTTCTGGTCTTGTACCTTGACACACCACATTTTGGGCAATTTATCAAATTACTATAGTCCTTCTGAAATAACACACAATCATTTGGACATGCATGAATCTTCTTAGCCTCCATTCCCATTGGGCACATTATTTTATTTGCTTGATATGTTGAAATTGGAAGCTCGTTGCCTTCAGGAAGAATTTCCTTTAACAAAGATAACAGTGAAGTGAAACTCTTATCGCTCCACAGATTTTGAGCTTTAAGAGTATATAATCGCATCACAACACTCAACCTCGTGAACTTAGTACAAGCCTTATATAATAGTCTTTTAGCATCATGGACAATGTTTGAAAATAAAGAAGGTGGATCAATGATATTGTCCTGAAAATGACATAGCATCTCATAAACCATATCATCCTGAATCGGTTCACCCTAAATTGGTTCATCATTGACATTATCATCATTATCTACATCTTCTATGCCACAATGATTAGTATCAACATTTTCTGATCCATAATTAAATTTCTCTCCATGCTAATACCATTGATTATAAACTTGTATGATCCCATTACATGTGACATGATTCTTAATTTCCTCAACAGTATCAACTTTCAAATTGTTACCACAATTTCTACATGGACAATAGAACCTATCTGTAGGTAGTTTCCTATGTTCCTTGACAAATATGATAAATTCATTAAGAACTTTGGAAAAGTCTGGACTACAATGGTTTTTGATAGACATCCAACTTTGATCCACTTTCTAGATCACATTAAAATTGATTATAATAGTGTACCACCTATCACAACAGTTATGGATACTATAAGTTATAAGTTTTTATTGGTCGGAAGTTAATTACTTTTATAATAAAATGTACCACCTATCCCATTTTTGAATATTTAATCTCACTAGTAACTATATAATGTATGTTTAGTTTTTAAGAAAATTTCAGCAGCATTTCCCCTAAGTTCTTCAAGTACATCGATGTAAATGGAAAATAACCACCCACATATGTACCCAGAGAACAAATGAGGATATACTACTAAAATTTTCTTTAAAACTAAACATAAAAATACACTTACATCCTAAGTGAGATTAAATATCCAAAAACAGTCTCAGACTGGGGACTATCCAAAATTTACTCCTAATGAGTAAATTTTGGGCGGGTTTCTAAGTTAATATATAAATGTATTATTGTCATATTTATATATTAAGTTTAACAACATGCATTGATGATCTAATCTATAAACCCTAAAGTGTTAATCTGGGATCCATTTTATAGATCACATAGAATTAATTATAAAAGTGTACCACCTATCATAATGGTTATTGATACTATATGTTGTAAATTTTATTGATAGGAAGTTAATTACTTTTATACTAAAGTGTACCACCTATCCCATTTTTGAACATTTAATCTCACTGGTAACTGTATAATGTATATTTAATTTTCAAGAAAATTTTAGTAGCATTTCCCCTAAGTTCTCCAAGTACACTGATGTAAATGGCAAATAACCATTCACATATGTACCCAGAGAACAAATGAGGAAATACTACTAAAATTTTCTTCAAAACTAAACATACAAATACACTTACATCCTAAGTGATATTAAATATCCAAAAATAGTCCCAGACCAGGGAATATCCTAAATTTACTCCCAATGAGTAAATTTTGAATGGGTTTCCAAATATATAAATGTTTTATTGCCATATTTATATATTTAGTTAAGCACCATGCATTGATGATCTCATCTATAAACCCTAAAGTGTCAATCTGGGACTACACAATGTCTACCCTCATATTTATAGAATATATACAATGATTACATATGTGACTGATAATAAAATGTAGATATGAAAGAATACATGCTTTTATTATTGGTTTGGTTACTAGTCAAATAAAATGAGAAAAAATGTAATTGACCTAAGCCGTCGAGATGAAAATGAGAGAAGACCATGGGCAGCGGAAGGTGCACAGGTGGCAAAGAGCAAGAGGATGACCGTCGGGCATTGGAGCTTTTGTGAGCAATAGGATGACTGGTTGTTGGATTGCCCTACTGATCATTTAATGACCTACAATTGAAGAGGTGAGGGTTCAGTATATGTGGGCAGAGGAACAACAATAAATTCAGGTAAAAAGGATGGATCCCTTACCATTGTGGCAGACTTACTTCCAATAAGGAGGAGGAAGAATTCAAATGCACACTTGGTAACATATGTTTGAAAATTATTATAGGCAATTGACACTTATGTGTAATTGACAGTGGGAACAACATTGGGTAGTAAGTAACTAAGAAAATTGGGAATCATATGGGTGGAAGAAATGGAGATTGGTGCGTGTTCTTCGTACCTTTTCTACAGGACAGAGTGGCTCAGTGCAAGCGGTCATGAGTGGTCACTCGTTGATGTGGCCTCCCAGTTGTGATGTATATCGTTGCTGGTACCAGGAGCCCTTTCGTTCTCTATGTCTCTGGTGAGTTGAAGGGCATCTAACTAGCACCTACGGATGGGATGTAGCTAGTGATAGGTGGGTAGCTAGTCAATGAGAGAAGAAATAGCAGAGATCAAAGGTTGTGAGGGAGCTTACGTGAGATTAGAACCGGCACGGGAGAGCTCATGATGGTAGAGGTCGATGACGTAGATTGAAGGTGGTGGGGAAGCTTGCGCGGGAGAAGAACCAATGTGGGGAGGCAACCCTTACAGCGGAAGTTAGGTCTAGGAGTTTGGCGTCAGAGATGGTGGTTGGGGAGGTGACCTTGCAGTGGCACGGTGGTCATCACAAAACCTTGGATAGCATCAGAGATGGTGGTTGAGGAGGTGAAGGAAAGGAGATGGACATTGGCACCTTGGACATCGTCATGGTGTCATCACGAAACCTTGGATAGGAGCACAAAGATGGTGCCATCGTCATTATCGAAGGAAAGGAGAGCGGCCGATCAAAACCCAAAATAGAAACCCTAGACAGAGAGAGCTCGTGAGACTCACGAGACCCTTTAACTGAAGTTTCACCTAGAGGGATGGTTATTTGCAAAAATCTGACCCAAGAGAGAAGCATTTCCGAACAAACCATCTATAAGGTCGCTTATTAAGTGGAAAACTGACCCTAGAGGTAGTGGTCACTGAACCACCTGCAAGGTCGGTTATTTGGGGAAAATTGACCCAAGACGTCTCCCAAAATTGAACCTACTAGGTCGGTTATTTGGAAAAAAACTGACCCAACAGAGGTAGCGGTACCTGAATTTTCTTGTACACTGCTAGGTCGGTTATTTGAAAAAAACTGACCCTATAGCTCAACACTTATGGATGTGGAAAGGCTAAATGAAGCCAATTTTTGCCTCGGAAAACATGTTGGGTTGGTTTTCTAATAAAATCGGTGCTATGTATATGTATGTGAGCAAAATTTTGATTTCCCAGGTCTTTTGTAGCGTCGATTATCTTTAATATAACTAACCTTGTACCTCAATTGGTACTTGGATTTTTTTCCTTATGACTTATTGCTTTGATTTTTTAAAAAGAAATAATGCAATAGCTTATTAGGTCGGTTTTTCTAGTATAAATTATGCTTTTGGAAGCGACGTTCTTGGCCAAAAATGTAGTAGTGTACATTTAAAAAATGAGTTTTCTTAGAAAAATTGATGTAATTTGGTAAGGCAAATCAGTTTCATGAAATGTGCATTAATAGAGAAACCATATTTAATGTCCATTTCCATTATACATTGGAAGTATTTTTTCCATAATGGATCAATACTTGACCTCTTCCCAAACTACCACTGGTGAATGGTAGGGGTCCAAATATCATAATCATGATAATTTCAACTAAAACAAGGCCCAAAAACCAAGGAACAGTTTAAAATGAACCCTAATATAAAATTCCACAGGATACTCCCAACATGTGTGTCACCATCACCATTTAGTGGTTTCACCGATAGTGAATAATGGAAGATCAAGTTTATGTTCATGATTTTCAATAGCATAGTCTGAACAAAATGATAAGGTCACATAAAAATGTGTATCTTCAGTACCACAAGGGGGCCAATATGAGGTAACAACATGTCTTTTTGGGAGTTTGTGTAACAAGGTAAATAGTTTCGATTAAACATCACATGTACAGAGATCCTTAAATTTATAAATCATGTTCATTCATAAGTATAAGTCATAATCATGAATATGTTTAGTAGGTCGGATTAGGGTATGCTTGAATCCTATATATTATATGTGGAATCCCATTACAATTTTTGATGTCATTATGCAACATCATTCACACGTCTCATAATATTTTAAAAAAGAGTATTGGGTACATCTTATAGGTCACATTATTTCAACATAACCATAATTATCTCATCAAAGCAATATGTTTTAGATCAAGATTGATAACTTAAATAATCCAGTATACAATATTGCATAATTTCATGTATCAGCATGATATGGCTGAATCTAGATCTTGAAAGTATTTTTAATAAAATTATCATTTTGTATGATCAAAAGCATACTTTTGATGTTTTGATGATCATCCCTAGATGTTCTATCATTTTACAATCATTTGTCTATTTTTAATGAGGAGAGATTATTTTACCTTTCTAAAAATACATGAGCTGCAAGATCTTGACCTGGGCATAGGACAAAATGGTATCTCACATTTGACTTGAATCTGACATTAATTGATGTGCAGTAGGTCATGGAGGTTGGATTCTCAATCCTATTATTATTGATCTTTGACTCCACCATTCAGGTCCCACGAGCCAACACTAGGATACTAGCCATAGAGAAAAGGAATGGGAAATAAGGAAGCTCGAGTTATCATTGTGATGCGTGTTGGTATGTATGCCCATAGAACCATTCATATAATTATTGTAATAGGACATCATACACTTGTTTTGATAATGATAAAGGTAACTTTGTCTGTTATGTTTGTTTCAATCATGAAAAGATGGCACATACATAGTAGATGTCTAAAGAATGATGTGACTCAATGACATATGTCTTCAGGTGGAGGACCTGAACAATGAGATCATATGTATGATAAGAGTACATGCATTCTTGTTATGTCCCTACTTGGATATTTGTGGATGCAAAATAGACAACAGTAATACATAAGACTAGAGTGTGTGTTGGTTGATGACAGAATCTCATTAGTTATGATATGTGATATCAAACCAAGTACATAGGTACATGTTAGAGAATAGTGTATCAGACAAACCCACCTTGAAAGTGATACATGGAGACAATGGAATGGTAGTCATAATCAACTCTCATGGTGATAAGTGGTGATTTTGGTTCTTAGATCTAATTCACTACACTCATCACATGTCATTCAATTTATTTTATCATCAATCGTGACCTTAAATAAGGGTTGTCATAAAGGTGATGCTCAGATGCATAGAGTGATGTAGATGGGATTTGTCTCGCCTATAGGAGATTGATATCTAGGCCACTTGATAAGTGAGACTGAGAAATGTATGGATATACTCATGTGTATGATATGTGAGCTCACATGCATCTCATACAATCTTCTCTAGTTCAAGGAACATAGATTGAATGTTGAGAGGATGACATTTCCATGCCTCGAGTTCAATCTAGATATCAAAGAAAAAGGAGATATATGATCATTGTAACACTAATCTTGGATTTTAGGTTGAAGTTGTTCTCCAACTTCCCAATTACTTGGGTAGCAATGATGTGTTGCTAGATACCGCTCATTGCTTGTGATGTCATAAGTTAGTTATGGACATTCACTGCTACGTAAGTTGGGACCAATAGGGTCACATGCATAGGATGCACCTAGAATAGGATTTTATTCATGAATGATTTTTAACTTGATACTAAAGTGTTTATCTATTCAATTTCAACAAAAAAAATTTAGAATTGATTGATAGGATTGTGAACTGACTGGTTCAAGTGTTGAACAAATCGATCCAAGTGTCAGGTTAATTTAAACTACACTAGCTAAACATTATTGGAGTTGGGGCATGATCCAACTGATTTACTTAGTGAAACGACAAGTTCAGGTAAAAAATGACTGGTCCAATGATCAATACGATTGGATCAAGGATTGATGTTAACGTCATGTTGTTCATTAATAAAAAATTAAATGCAAATGCAAATAAAATTGTGAATAGGAAACATAGTGAAATGACCGGTTCAAATGTTGAACCAATCGTCTCATGTTTGAACCGACCGGTTCATGGTTTGTAGATTCCTATAAATATATGAAATTCCATCTCTTTAACTCCTACTTGATCTAGAACTTGTAAATTCCTGTAAATTCATGAAATTCCATCTCTTCAACTCCCATTTGATCTAGAACTCTTGACCCTGACCTTCCTACAAATAAAGGGGTAGTTAAGGATTTTTGGAGATAATAATTCTCTCTGACAAGAGTTATCCTCTCTAGTTGTGGTAACTAGAGAGCCCGAACAAGTCCTACATGTAAAAGAGAAGGACAGTAAGGGAGAGATAACACAAAGAAGAAATCAATCCTAGCACGTTGACATTCAAAGTGACAACTCCTTCCTGTTGGCTTTGGTAGTGCAACGTGGAGTTCTCAGTGGTCCGTATGGACTACATAGAGACTAAGAGGCCTTTGCCACCCAATAGGAGGACATTGTCAACCGCCATCTGTGGTGTTTCACCAGGAGGCCATTAATGACAATAGCTCGAGTGTTGCTTGAAGAAGAAGCAAGCACTGCAAGGATAGTCATTTGACTTGCTCCAGGACTAGGTATATCTCTTGTAAACCATCTTTCCTAATTCATAGTTGTTGACGTGATCTGGTGTCTAAGGGGTATATAACATAAAAATTTTGTTTCTTCTGCCATTCATGATGTCATATTTCCCTACAATAGTATTAGAGCCACAACAATTTACTATGTTTAGGGATTTAATTGATATGATCATATTTTTGGGTTTTATCATTTATTTATTACATATGCAAATATTTAGATTATTAATATGCATATTCAATTAAGTACAACATACAATCCCAATATATATATATACATATATATATATGTATATATATACATATATACATACCTACATATATATACATATATACATACATATATATACATATATATACACACTTATATATATAGATATATATATATATATATATATATATATATATATATATATATATATATATATATATATATATATATATATATATATATATATATGCAATTTATTTGTGTCACCCTAAAAATTGTTTTGATGGTGGATGTAAGCCTGATTTTGGCAAATGATCCCCCAGATCTTTGTGTTTGGTTGGATGGTTGTTATTCATGTTTTATATCTCAGTTTGCATGTTAAGCCTCTCTCTCCTTTTCCATATGTAAAGGTATTAATGTTTTCCTTCCTATGTTCCTCTCAAATGTAACTCAAGGTTTCCCTATTACAATGCAATAAATATGATTAGGATAGTTTATTTTTTCTATTTTGGCAAAGAAGGTGTTCTTCTCTTGATGAACCATCTGTTTCAGAAGAGAAATCAATCGACTGCAGGACTGAGGAGGCCAAATGATAGGATGAACTGACCAATCGGCTGGTGGCCCAACCGATCAATTGTAGGATGCTAGATGTCACTTGGACCAAAGACTAGATGACCAATCCACCGAACCAACCAACCAACCAAGAGATCAACTGATCAGTTCAAGAGTTGAATCAATCGAACCAGACTTGTTCCAATACATGTATTCATGAACAAAAGGTTTCTAGATATGATGTGGACCTTAGGAGGTAGTAGTTCCTTCTGACTCCAAGGCATTACATTAGTTTGGCAATAACCATAACTTGTGTTTTTTATTTACATGTTTTTGTTTGTGGGATATAGTATGTAATATAAGTATGTGGTGATTGGATATGTATATATATATTTGTATAAATATCAAATACCTCAATAAAATATTACACCTTAGATGGTTTACATAAGAACACACATGAAAATGTTGATTGACTAAGCGTGGGCACGCCAAGTGTGATGTGTTGTCCGTCCCATGGATGTGTGATGGTAGTCAAGTGAGTCTGCCAATCAGGGTGCATTACTATCGTGTTGGCTTTTGGTTCAGACTTAACTAGGTGACCATAATGAGATTAAGTATCTAGAAGCATGAATATGATAATGGGAAAGAGTTGTGCACGCCATATATCTAAGAATTGCATAAGATGCAATTGGAAAAAGTTTCCTACCTTCATAATTGATTATGGACATTGGAGTTGGTTGGGTAATAACTCAATTGTTTTGGGTCTTGGCTCACTAGAAGGCTATATGATGCAATATTCCAAATTGATATGTGAGGGATATCAATTTGAACAAAATAGTGGGAGTAATAATTAAGTAAAAGCCTTATTAATATCATCAAACTTATAAAATCAAATCAAATCAAAAGTGTTTTGATAAAAGTTACAAATTTCTTTTATACAATCTAATAACAACCACAAACACATTTTCTTTATGAGTTGTCCTTGAGAAGGACAAGTTGAATGGGAACAAGTTCCACATCTAGTTTAGGATGTTGAGAATCATTCTCACTCAAGAATGCAAACTCTATGTCCTGGAGACACCAGAGCCAGATGAACCCGCTCCCAACACGCCTAAGGATGATAGAGAGACTTATAGGTTGCACTTTAAAAATGTTGTGGATGTCTTGTATCTAATGCTATGCTCAATGAACTATGAGTTGTAGAGATAACATGAGAACATGAATGTTATTGATATGGCTACACTTCTTTAGAAGATGTACTAAGATCAGGAAATACAAGAGAGATACGATGCCTCTAAGGCATTGCAAGTTAAATATGGTTGAAGGAGATCTAGTAAGTCCCCATATACTCAAGTTGATTGGGTACATCATGAACCTTGGTAAATTGGGATTTTCCATGGGTTAAGAGTTGGCCAAAGATGTGATTTTGCAGTCTCTGTCAAAATCATACAACTAGTTTGTCATGAACTACAACATGAATGATTTGGACAAGCCATTGTCAGAATTACTTGGCATGTTGAGGACAACTAATGTTTACATGAATAAGGACAAATCAAAATCTATTATAATTATCACATGAGGGAAGTGCAAGGGCATAGGAAAACCTAAGGAGAGTTCTAAAGCTATCTAGAAACCAAAGTCTTTTGCACTGAAAGCTAAGGGAGGAGTGAATAAGGAAGGGAAGTGCCAACATTGTCACCAACCTACATACTAGAAAAGGAACTATGCTCTTTGCAAAGAGACACTCAGGCAGAAGAAGGAGATAGAGATCTCCACTTCAAGACCTGAAAAGAAGTAACTAGAATTGTGCGGAGCAAGAGTTGCTTCCAATACAGTCTCATTCATGGGCATGTAATGGGATTAGTGAATTTCTATTAGGTACCTACCATTAATGAAAACTATCTTGTATAGAGAAGAATATTATGAATAAATTTATTTTTTTATTATAAAAGATAAGATCTTATATGTTAGTACTCCAGTGTCTCATACTTTATATTTTTGATAGTTTTAGAGACAGTTATGTAAATACTGAATGACTCAATGACTCAAATAGTAAACACCTATAGCATTGTTATCTAAAGTAGACAAATGAGAAATGCATTTTTGGAATCCATATGATGGTTGTCTAGACTCTTTTGGTAATTGAACCAAAAGAGATATGCAAGTCTTCCCAATGTGATAAAATCACCTTTCACTAGTTGTAGTGGGAGAGCAAGTTTTCTATTACGACTCATATATACTAGTGTATATAGCCCCTTCTAGAATAAATTTTAGAGGTGGTTAATAGTACTTCGTTATATTTAATGATGATCTCATTAGATGTGGTAGTTTGTATTTAGTGAAATACAATTCTCTTGATGTGTTCAAGGAGATCATTAATGAAGTACATAACCTACTTGGTATAGATATTAAAACACTTTGATATAATCAATGTGGAAATATTTTAAACAAGAGTTTGAGGGCCTTATGGGAGACCATGATGGTGTAGCATGATGAACCCCACCAAAAACACAATGATAGTGTATCATCACAGTGTATTAGAAAGAAGGAATCATGCCTTGTTAAGTCATGGTGTGATTATCAATAATAAATCTAGTTGATCTTACAATTTCATTTTTGGCACATGCTTTACACTAAAATAATATGCCATCTAAAATGGTTCAAAAGACACCATATGGGACATGGCTTGGGAGGTGTCCTAATATGTGTTTATAAATATTAGGATGGAAAGATTATATAAGAAAATAGTTTTTTGAAAATATTTGTTCACAAATAAAATAAATGTTTTTTAATACTATTTTTATAATCCAATCCAAAGAGAAAAGTGTTTGTTTCTAGGATTATTGTATTTCCCAATGTGAATTCGATTTCAAAGGAATTAGAGGGAGAAAAGTAGAACTCAAAATGCTTGAAACCAACAAGAAAACCTTGAACCAAAATAGGTACACTAGAAACAAGGAGAATCAAAAATTATTGTGGAATCCCAAGTTACTTATGTAACTAAAAACCTCATAGATCTAGTAAAAAATGCCTTGATTTTGAAAGATTTTTATATCTTATAACTCAACAAGGTGATGTGTTGGTCATAGACAATGAGCCAACAACCTACCTAGAATCTGTTGAGGGACCAGAGTATGAGAAATGACTTGAGGCCATGAGATCCAAGATAGAGTCTATGTAAGCTAACAAGGTATGACCTTGGTGGATCCACCTGAAGGGGTAAACCCCTTTGGGTGCAATTGGGTCTTCAACAAGAAGACCAAAATGTATGGTAAAATCCTATAAAGGAAGAATGGTTGCAAAGTATTTCAAATTTCAAATTTCAAATTGTTGAACATGACACAAAGTTTTCACCAGTTTCCATGGTTAAATCCTTAAGGATCATGCTTGTCATTGCCACTTATATGACTATGAGATTTGGAAAAATGGATGTTAAAACTACATTCCTTAATAGAAATATTGTAGAGGATATGTGAGTGCCACAACCTAAAAGGTTTTATAAATCCAATTATTGCAAATAAGATCTATAAGCTACAAAGGTCAATCTAAGGATTGAAGCAAGCATCTTAGAGTTGAAATCTTTGATTTTTTACAAGATAGTCAACGAGTTTGACTTCAATCAAAATGAAGATGAAACATGTGATTACAAAATATTTAGTGGGAGCATATTTATACTCGACATAATGATGAGGAATGACATCTTTATACTACAAATGTTGAAAACATGGCTGAGAAGTACCTTCTCTATGAAGAGTTTAGGATAAGAATCTTATATGATAGGAATTGAGATCTATAGAGATAGATTTGTAAAGCTTCTTAACCTAAATAAGAGCACATATATGGGCGAAATGCTGAAGCGGTTCAGCATGTAGGACTCAATGATAGAAAAATTGTCCATGTTCCATGGGATTAGTCTCTTAAGATCTTAGTTTTCCAATTCTTATGAAGAATAGGAAAACATGAGTAAGATTCCATAGGAATTCACAATTGGATCTATCAAGTGTGCAATGTAATGTACTCATCCCATGGTCTCATATGTATTGTACATGACGAGTGGATATCTGTCAAATCCCACTGAAAGTCACTGAACTACCATAAGGAACATCCTCAAGTACTTGAGAAGCACTAAAAGGATCGGTTCCTTGGTTATATGGTAGTAAGGAATAGTTGGGTATAAAGCGTTACACCAATGCAATCTTATAAAATGACAAATAAAATGGATCATCACAATCAAATTTTTGATTGACCTTAAAATGAGAACTTTAAATTGGAAAAGTTTTTAGCAAGACATAGTGGTTTAAATCTACAATAGAAGTCAAGTACCCTGTAGTTTTGAGAACAACAAAGGATATTGTATGGATCAAGAAGTTCATTTGGATGAACTTATGGAAGTTTCCAACCATTTTTGACAATAGAAACACTATGAAAACAATGGAGCCATCGTATAGGAAAGGAATCTCAGATAGAATACTACAAAAATTCCATCTGATATGAGAAGCCATACAACAAGGAGATGTGAAACTTGTAAAATACCGACTAGATGCAAACATTGCTAACCTACTATAAAAGTGCTTGCCCAATAGAATCATGATGGACATATTGTGGATCACTTGGAATATGATTAATAAGTGATTAGCTCTAAGTGCAAGTGGGAGTCTGTTGGTATGTATTCCCATAGAGTCAATCATATAATGATTGTAAGGGGGTATCATATACATGTTTTGATAATGATAAAGGTAATTCCATGTGTTATATTTTACTCAATCATTATATGATGACACAAACATAGTAGATGTATTAAGAATGATGTGACCCGATGATACATCCCTTTAGGTCGAAGACCTTGACAATTAGATCATATGTATGATAAAAGGACATGCATTCTTGTTATGTCCCTAGTTGTACATCACTGTGGAAGTAAAATAAACAACAATAATACATAACAATGGAGTGTGTGTTTGTTGATGATAGAATCTCATTATTCATGATAAGTGATATCAAACCAAGCACATAGGTACATGTTAGAGAATATTGTATTGGATAGACCCACCTTGAGAGTGATACATGGAGACTATGGAATGGTAGTCAAAATCAGCTCTCATATTGACAAGTGGTCATTATGGTTGTTAGACCTAAAGTTACTACACTCATCACATGTCATTTGATATATTTTAACATCATCCAAGGTGACCTTGAATAAGGGTTTCCATAAAGGTGATGCTCAAATATGGACATTCTCATGTGAATCAATATATGAAATGTGATCTCACATGCATCTCAGATAGTCTGATCTAAGTCAGGGAACATGGATTGAATGTTGAGAGGATTATGATTCCATGCGTCAAGTTTAATCTGAATATCTGAGGCAAACGAACTATATGATCACTATAAAACTAATCACATATTGTAGGTTCAAGTTACTCTCCAACTTTCAAATTACCTAGGTAGAAATAATGTATTCCTAGATGCCACTCACTACTTGTGATGCCATAAGTTAATTATGGACATTCACTTCCAACGTAACTTGGGACCTATAGGGTCACACACATAGGATGCACCTAGAATAGGAGTTTATCATGAATGATGTTTAACTTGATTACCAAAGTGTTTAGGTATTCAATTTAAACAATAATGGTTGACAAATGACTGGCATGATGGTGAACTAACTGTTTCAAGTGTTGAACTGATCAACTCAAGTGTTAGGTCAATTTAAATTGTATTGGCTGAACATTGCCTAAGTTGGGACATTAAACGAGTGGTTCACTTAGTGAAACTAATGGTTCAAGGTCTAAAACAACCGCTTCAACTTGTGAACCACCCTGTTCAACAATCAGTGTGATTCGATCAAAGATTTATGATGATGTCATGTTGTTCACTAATGGAATACTTAATGCCAAAACAATTGTGAATAGGAAACATAGTGAAATGATTAGTTCAAGTGTTTAACCGATTATCTCATATGTGAACCAAGCAGTTCACTAGGGAACCGACTGGTTCATGGTTTGTAGGTTCCAAAAAAATGCATGAAATTCCATCTCTTCGACTCCCCCTTGATCTAGAACTCTAGACCCTGACCCTGACCCTCCTATAAATAGAGGGGTATTCAAGGCTTTCTAGAGATAAAAAATTTATTTCTAACAAGATTTCTCCTCTCTAGTTGTGGTAACTAGAGAACTCGAGCAAGTCCTACCCATAAAATGGAGGGACAATAAGGAGAGACAACATGAGATAGTGAATCAACCCTACCAGGTTGACATTTGAAGGCACAACTCTTTCCAGTTGGCTTTGGTAGAACAACATGGAGTTCTCAATAGTCCCTATGGACTACATAGACAAGAGGAGGCCTTAGCCACCTTCTAGGAGGATGTCATCAACCATCGTCCGTGGTGTTTCACTAGGAAGCCATTGTTGTTGAATGCTCGAGTGCTGCTTGAAGAAGAAGTGTGTCACTGCAAGGATAGTTGCTAGACTTGCTCCAGGACCAGGTATATCTCTTGCAAATTATATTCCCAATTTATAGTTGTTGATGCTATCTGCTGTCTAAGGGTAAGATGGTAGAAGATTTTTTGTTTTTTCTACCATACTTGGTGCCATATTTCCATACAATGTGCAAACAATTCTTAACAAGGTTTGTTGAGGTTAATAGTGTCACAAATTGGGGAAAAAGGTGGCCAGAGGAAGCTGTATCGAAAAGGCTAGTGCAAAACATATTAAGGACATTGAAGGAAACATTGAAGTCACGAAGGGGGTGAATAGTGGGGACTCACACCAAAAAGTATTTGAACATCTTAAGGGAGGTAAGGTAGAGTGAAAGGAGGTAGTTATAGGAGGTGGGGAAGACTAGGGTAAAGTATGGGTGTCTTGCCTATATATGGAGGGAGATAGGTGGGAGAGGGGGACTTCAATCTCTTACACTATGACATGAGAGATGTCATAAAATCTAGTGGTGTGATCACCTAGATGAGACAAATTGGTTCCTTGCTTTGGATTTTTGGTTAACCATCTGAGATGGAAGAAAGGACAAAAGGTCTCATGGAAATCAACTCTAAAGAATTTATAAGTAGAAGACAATCGGAAGTTGTCAGACTTGGGCCCCAATATGTGGGTGCCCTTATTAGGTGCTCCCTTGACTTTGGTATGTGACACATGGATTATAGGCCCATGGTGGGCTATATGATTCACATAGTCATCGGATCTAAAGGATACAATTGACGGGTCAAATGAAAAGAAAATAGAAAAGGAAAATGAAGTTAGGCATTTTCTTGAAAAATCATAACTTTCTTTATCTTAATCTCCAAAGTTAATAAAATTTGAACCATAACTCCATAGAATTCTATAATCTATAAAATATTTGTGTATTGGGTCATGATGTAGATTGTTTCAATTTTCTAAGTGTAGTTTTAGTGGATAAAGTATAGTTTTTGATGTCTATGAGTCGTTAAATTTGACTTTGAAAATAAAATTCTTCCACTATGAGAGTATATGAGGATAGGAGATTATATAGATACAAAATTGTGATATAAAAGTATAACAAATTAAGGATTACTACATAGTAATATAATTTTCAAAAACTAGAAAAAATTGACTTCGTCATGATCGTTATATTATATTGTGTAATGTTATGTTGGTATCAACCCAAGATAATTCCTTAGACATCTTTATGTTATTTCACATATATTAATCAAACCTTGTTATTAGTCATTTCTACAAAGAATAGTCAATTATACTATTCAAAGAAATCATGATTTTTGTTCTAAAAAATTATACTCTAAGTGTATTTTTTATCTTTTTTTTGGAAGCTATATATTCATCTCGCCTTCCTCTTAAAGAAAAACACAAAAAGATACAACCATTATCATTTGAGTTTGAATTAAATGTGGTAGTACTACTGTCATTACATGTGTCATCCCCCAACATAACTTTGAAAGTGTTTAGAGGTCAAACATACCTAAAGCTACCTTGCTTGTTTTTTAGATGGAACTTGGTCAGGCTGTCCACAGTGCAATTACATCATCTACTTACATACTTGATTGCTCAATTCTTGTTCTCCTCTGTTATATAATATATCATATAATTAATCTTGCATACCTAGGGTTGCAAGTGTGTGATCCATCATTATACTAGAGGCCATTTTACATTCCTTCTCTACCCCCCAAACATATTGTAGGAAGTGTTTGGGCCCTCTACAGAGCTAGATCAAAATCTCACAATTCCACCCGCAAAGTAGAACAAGCTCTAGTAGTCCAAGCATAGACTTCTATACATACACCCTAGCATCCTTTAGAATCATAGACACAACATTATTGTTTTTTTCCATTGCGGTGTTCATGTTCATTTTGAATGGATCGACAGTGGGTGTTTACCAATGAAGCACCTCAGTTTGTCTTATGATCATTGTGCTAATACAATTATCATTCTTCCAAGCTTGCCTCAAATACTCAACCTCCTTCATGATTAATTAGACCTGATGTTGGACCAATTTTAGGGTTTTCTCAAAGACATGGCTATTCCTACATGCTATCATGAAGCAACTTCTTTGGGTATCATTGATGGGGCTCTGAATGTCACACCAGTAAAACCCTAATGAAATAACCCTCAGGTTTAACCGAAAGTTGTGCACTAATTCCTTACTTCACATGAATGGAATCATTATTGCAGTATACTTGAGGATCGAATGTAAAGGACAACCTTTTTAAACAGTTATGTATTTTTGGAAGTGTTAAGAGTAATATTTATCATCGAGAAAGTTGATTGATTGATTAAACTAAATTGTTAGATATGGAAAAAAGGATTGAAGAGTAAATAAATGATAATAAAAAGGATCAAGGCATGGGGTTTCACTCATCAAAGCCTGCATAATTATTCTAGCAAGATTTCAAATTTGAAATAACAATTTACTAAATAGAGGTTTAGCTATTGCAGCCTCACGCGATACTGATCACTGCATGGATAAAACACCTTTGGAACATACCAGTCTGAGTACCTAAGTTCCTAGCTCTTCTGATTGGACTCCCTAACTATGGCTGACCAGTCTCAACACATTATCCTATCCCTTTCTAACACCTTAGGGGGATAGTAAGATCATTTTGAAGTTCTAATCATGATTACAACAACCTGCACATCCACTATTATAACATATAGGTTAAGAAAGATGTCAATTGGTAAGGAAAATAAATAAGAAAAACAAAACTTAATTTAGCAATTGTATTTTTGTGTTTACATACAAGCTAGAATAGAATACATGCTATTGGGGCTAGTCCCCATGCCCCAACACAAACATCTACTTGCTCATGGAAAAAGACAACAATGGAAAGATAGGTAGAACATTGGAAGGGGCCATGATGTCTGGGGTAGGAAGACTAGTCTCTCCATTGTGATTGTCACCTCCTTGATCCTTGTTAGGGTTTACGATGCATAGATGTGGCTTCTAAAAATGATTAGAGACCCCTAGAATGGACAATAAGTGTTTTATTTTTAGATGCATTCATCATTACCAAAACCCTAATGTTGAATACTTGTGGTTGAAGGCAGCAAATTGCATGGCCTATACTCGGTCCATTACGTGAATCACATGGGTTACTCAATTTGGACCTCATATCAGATTCTCTGGAAAACCAGCGTAGGTTGAACCGAGGTAGGAAGGATGCAGAGAGCGCATGTCAGAACTGTAGAATCTGGGAGACTCCAGGTAGAGAGAAGCTTGAGTCGGGCGATTGACAGAGCTGATTGCTTGACTGGGTGGTTGTAAGGTGGACACTAGACAACTACTAGAGCCTTCCTTCCCTTGAGGTATTGCATTGTGAGGGCTTGATCAACATTCTAGGAAATCAAGCATATATTTGGTTGTTTCTGCATGAAAAACATATAAAATGTGTTAAGGTCTAGAAAATTAAGAGAATATAATTACATTTAAGTAAATCTAAGTCTAAAACTAGGGAATAGAAACTCAATAGTACATAAAAAGATGATAAAAATGTATGCAAAGATGAGTAATATTATACTCATAACTCATCTCCTCCAACCCCAATTTGATCCAATTTCTCATATCCACATGAAGAAATCATTTGGCAATCTATCCTTCAGAACTCCTTTCAAACCTCCATTGCATATTTATAGTCTTTGATCACATGAAAACTAGTTTCCTCATGTTCACTACATCATTCACAGACATTATCAGTAGCAATGTGCCTTTGAACGTGCTTGTTATTGGTTAGAATTACACCATGCACCAAAATCCACATAAAGAACTTGATCTTGGTTGTAATCTTCATATTCTAGATTTTATTCCACTCTCCTTCAACCCTGCTATCTTTGTGTTTGTAGAGAAAGTGATATGCAGAGCTAGTTGTGTACTGCCCATTATCAGATCTAGCCCAAACCTATGCTCAATAGATAAATATAGGAGTGTTCGTAAATAAATTATTTTCCTAGTAGTGTTGCCCTTGCCAAGCGTGAAGCATTAGCATTTTTACCTAGTTTGTATTGATAATATTTGGATCTCATGAATTTGCAATATAGGGAGTTTCTTTGAGTAGATATTTCCCATGTGTTCTTCATAAGGAGGGTGATGTTCCTTCTCTCATAGTTTGTATGCCTAACCCTTCATACACCTTGCTACTAGTCACATTTTCCCAAGCTACTAAGGACATTGAATTGGCTTTCCTCCCCATGTGAACTTTATAATATTGTTGTCTCTATGATCACACAAACAATATGGAATTAAAGTTGTTTGTATTGTGTATGTAGGAATGGCTGAGAGGGTGGATTCTGCCAAGAAACAATGACCTGTGAGGGATAGGAACTTGGCTGCCCACCTATTTATACTCGAACTGACTTTATCTAAATTTTTTTCATCAGTTTCAATTGTCACCCTTGAATGTATGATAGGAATTTCGACATATTTGTCTAGATTAGTTTCTTCCATGAACTCAAATATCATGTTTAATTTCTTTCTAGTTCTTCATGCGATACTAGCAGCATACAAGATCTGTGTCTTTTTAACAGAGATGGCTTGGCCTGAAGCTTTCTCAAATCTCTTGAAGAAGTTCTTGATCATGCACATCTATTTTCTTGTAGCTTGACTGCAAAAACTAGGTCGTCTGTAAAGAACAAATGTAACAATTTGATTCCATTATGTCCTTGAGTAATGGTCTTCTGTTCACCCCTCAGCGTGAGATCTTCTATAACCTAAATCATTCATTCAATACACAAAACAAATAAATATGGGGACAAATAGGTTGCCCTACTATAGTCCTCGAATGGATTTCAATGACTAGGTGTTGTTCCCATTCTACAAAATTGAACATTAACCTGTAGTAATGGAATTCATTATATATGTGGTGATATTGATCGGTAGTTCTTGTTTAATCAGGGTGTCTTGAGTAAATTTCCATGACAACTTATAATTGGCTTAGGCTAAGTCTACTTTGATGGCCATATTCTGGCTCCCATCCCCCTCTTCATTGTGTGTATCACCTCCTAAGCTATTGCAATGTTGTCTATTATTCTCCTTCCTATGACAAATCTTCTTTGGGCTTTGTATATCCATTCTCCGATATAAACTTTTGGGCATTCTACCACAGCCTTTGAGGTCAATTTGAGACAAATATTATTCAGTGAGATTAGTCTCAATTGCTCACATGATTTTAGCTTGGACATCTTTGGAATAAGTACTATTGTAGAGTCATAGAGAGCATTACTAAGACTGTTTCTACTGAGTGTGTGCTTCATTGTGTTCATAACTAAGTTGATCACTTTCCCCCAGTTGCAAATAAGAAATAGGATGTTGACACCATCAGAGTCTACCTCCTTGTATGGATTCATATTCTAAAGAATATCATATACTTCCTTCTCCTATGGTACCTCCACAATGCTTCTCATCTAGATTGGATTCAGTTTCTTGAATTTCCCAGGTACAGATTCTATCTCCAATCCATTTCCATTATCTTCTTCAGATAGTTGGTTCTGGAAATTATTGTGTACAATAAATTTGAGCTAGGATTCTTCTCTGATTCATCTTCCATTATGATCCTTGAGCATTGATATAGTGTTAAATCTCCTTCCTAATTTGACATAGGCATTGAAATTTTTTGTATTAACAGCTCCATTTTTAATCCAGTTAATATGGCTCTTTTGTTTCCATTTCTTTTCCTCCATTTTGAGTACCTTGTCAACTCAGTTTTCATATCTAAACATATACCATCAATAATTGGATTATATAAGGATGCCAATTCATTCCCAAGAAGATTGATGTTCCTTAGTAGTCACACCTTATTCCTCCTTGTGTGCTTTGAGTTATTTATGTCCCAACAAGTGATCTCTATTAGCATTGTTCAGTGCTTCATTAAATCTTACACTGTGGTTCCAGTGCATATCTAGAAATTCCTTTAAGTTTCCATCTTACAGCCATGATACTTTTTCTAAGAATCTCTGTTGCTTCACTTTCCTATTTATAGATTTAATCAAGAGTGGACAATGATCAGATTGTAGTCATGGTAAGTGTTCCACAATGAAATTTGTATAGGTTTGGATGAATCCATCATTAGATATATCTCAATATAGTCTCTACTAAAGCTCACCTCTTTGAAGGTAAATATAGGATCTGAGAAACCCAAATTAGAAAGGTTGGAAGTGATGTCTCCTGGAACACCCTGGCTTCAACATAATCATAGTGTATGCTTCTACTTCTTTCTCCTAGTTGAGTTATAGTATTGAAGTTTCCTAGAGCAATCCATAGATTCATGAAACATGTTCCCATCTTGATTAAATGTTTCCATAATAGACCATAGACTACAATATGTGGATTTGCATAGACAAGTTGACCAGTGCATTGTTGTTAATAAAGCAAGTAATACACTATCTATGATTTTTATTAATTTTTACTTGACATTCATGTACATTCCAATAGACCCAGATTCTTCCCATAAAGCCTCTCGACTCCATAGGAAGAGATTTTGTGTTCCACTTATCCATGGTTCCATATTGGATACCACTTTATCTTTATATTGGTTTAAGTATTCTTTGAGAACACAACATGTTTTAGATTTTTCTATCCTTCTTATGTTATAGCACATTATGTCCTACATTGTTATTGATTCTAGTGGAAGATGACGTTCATGAAAGATCTACTAGAATTTGGTTCTCCTTATTCTTGTTTTCAACACTGGCATCTTCATCCTCTATGTTGGAACTGCTATTAATATCACATCTAATGGTTTCAACATCCTTGGAGATGTTCCTTGGGCTTCTGTGTATCAATTCAAGTGCAAGTGTATTGTGGATTTTGCCCTTGCACTTCATCTTAGTGCCATTTCTGGTAGACTTCTTCCCTCCAATATGGGGAGTGTAGCAATCACTTCAATGATTTCTTTTATGTGCCATGGTATAATTTCCTCAGTTTCTTTCCCAAAATTTACTGTACTGGTTAGAATGTTTTCTATAGTGTTAACATGTATATCACTTTTACAAATTCATTTACCCCTTGATTAACCACAACATGTGTGGCCTTTGCCTATGCATTTTATTCCACCTGGTCTTCTTGCATATTTGAGATATCCCCCAACATTGTCCTATTATTTTCGTTCAAGTTCATCTAGTTTGTGGATTTTTTTCTTCTTCTAAACTTTCTATGTGCGTCTAACTAAATACTAGAATGCTCCATTGTTGTGATGACCTACCCCCTCTTAGCACTGCGTATCATGGTCCACCTCAATTTCTAGATTTGAGAAATGATTGTTGCAATACGGGTATATGGGACCTATTCAGTTTGTTCATTGTATCTTCTTCCATTCCCTCACCGTTACTCGGTGTGTCGGTTATTATTGTTCTTAGTTGTCTAATGGGCCTGATTCCCAGATTCTTTCCTATCTAGGTCAGATTCCTCTTCTTCAATATCATTTTGGAGTCTACGTTCTTTCGAGATGTGTCCCTCCTTTCCGCAAATGGCAAAATCCCATGGAAAACATCCATATATCAATTAATATTCAACCCCATTAATTAGGATGGATGGTATAAAGGTTATTGTTGTAGCCAACTCCAAAGCTAATCTTGTGAACTTACTTAGTGACTGATTAGCCGTATGAGTATCTACTTTTATGTGTCTACCCAAAGCCAGACCTAAATATTCGAACATAGTTGGTACATGCATATGGAGAGGAAGGTTTAGAATTTGTACCCACTATATTACCAATTCTGGGAACTCCTCTTTCAGCTTAAATGTGGGATACCAATCCCACACTACTAGATTGAGCCCAAAAGTCTTTGATGACCCCCGCCCTATGTGAGCTATTTCATAATCAAGATAGCATGAAAGTTGTGCCTAAAATGTCCCAAATCGAGTTTGTACATGTTGAAGCATCCTGTTATCCTCCATAGTAGCTTTAGTTTATCTTGCAATGTCATGTATCCTATCATAGGGCCCAACAAACAGACAAACTGGAAGCAACAGATATTCTTAGGAAACTGTGGAAGTATGTAGTGGTAGTCCAGCTACTAGGATAATTTTATTTATTCTAGTACATAAAGATATAAAATAAATATGAATATCCTTATACTATGTTGATTTTTAGTTATTCAAGAATATTAAAATTTTTTTAGTATTCATATAGATATTTCTAAATAAATATAGCTTTTTTATCATCTATATTACCATATGATATGTAAGGTTGTTTACAATTAGCTAAGTGATGTTACTCATGCTATAGTGTAAGTCAACGTGTACTAGGTGAACTAGGCATGTGGAGACTAGCATTGGATCAATACGAGTTATCTCAATTTTTAATATTGCTCATCTAAGTCTACATCAATTCTTTTCTACCATTTAGTGTTAATAAATCTATATCATTTTCATCATATTATGAAAATTTTAGGGCTTTTTCATAACTATATACATGTTGATACAATCAAATAAATTAATAGGACCATATAACAATGCAAATTCTAAGAAAGAAGTGTCACTTAGATCATCCTTATTATAAACAACATCAACTAGAACTCACTAATAAAAGTCTATTGTGGAACCCTGGTAGGGTTTGGCTGAGGCGAATGGGAGAGGTGGTAGTGAATTCTTCCATATCTAGTATTTAGCACATGATGAAGGTGATAAAGAGGGTTGCATTGATTAAGAATCCACTATGGAAGATTAACCAACCCATGGTACACAACATGGCCACAAGCCTAACCATCAACCACAACCTCATATGGATGGATGGACCAATGAAGTCATACATGGAATAGACAACATGAATGGGAATCAGTAGACTCTTTGACATAAACATGAATTTTATGGACAAGCTTCAACTAGTGAAATAACCACCAATGATAAGGGTACTCACCATCATCACAATGTTTCCATATTGTCTTGAAATAGTGTCAAAACCCTACAAGTTGTAGTGATAATGAAAACCATTAATATCGACATCAGATTTTGAGGATTTGGTAACACACTCTAGATCCTATGGAAGTCATTTGAACCATTTTGAATGATAAATCTGGAGATATGCTAGTATATCATCCAATTAGTGAACAAATATGATTTTATTTAAGCCTCAAATTGAAGACTTAAATTTTTTTAAGAATTCCATGTTTATCCAATCATGGATTCCCCACTTCTTTTCATTTGACCCAAACCGAAAAAGACTAATGGATTGGGAAAGAGTTCTTGACATGCAAATATATGTATATGAGAACCACCTTATGGGGAGCATTGAGATCACCAAAAGATCAATAAATATTGGCACTAATAATTCCATGCGTCCCATGGATAGTTTGAAAGAATAATGAAGGAAGTCAACACCATCAAGGCATTACTTCCAACAATTTACTTGAATGTTGACTACTTCAAATTGGAATATGAAGACCTGACCACCTTCTATATGTTTTGTAGGGGATGTGGCACATAGAAAAATCATATAGATTTTCACCATGATCGATCATTGAGGCTTTTTTTACATATGACCCAAAGCTAGATATCTATGGTTTAAGATATGCCATGAGAATTTGTGCAAAAATCCTAGAATAGGGTGATCTAGGGAAAGTAAGCAAGGGACTCAAGGGCATGAAAAGGTACATCCAATAATATTCCAAAAAAAATAATCAAATAGATAGGTAGATTGAAAAACTACCTTCAATTAAGCTACTTGGAAAGAGTAAGAATGGAATTGTATATAATAAAAGGACAATGAGAAAAACAACATGTCATAGTTAAATATAATTATGTGTTACAGGAAGTCCTAAAAGGGTAGGAAGCAAAATAGGATCTAAGTATCACACTAATAGTAATGGCAATGCATTTTTCATCCCTAGGGACATTGAGATGTCAGAGTTAAGGCATATATACCTTGCAATTTCCATCCCTTCCATAAGTTGCAACCAATAAACTACAAATTCCCACTATCCTAGAAAGATTTCTCTCATGATAGGCATGTGATGGTTGATTCTAAATGCCATTTACAACATGAAAGCAACCTACCACATAATCATACTCAACCTGCATCATGTTTGTATGGAAGTGAGATATCATCACAGGATGATGAGTCCAACCCTAGTGATTCTATAAAGAGCACGAAATTCTAGTCATCTGATCATTAAAAATACTTTTGAAGACAATGAGGATCAATCGATTAGATTGTACACTACCTTCAAGTTATTCCCAACCCTATCCCCCATGTATTTTAAATGAATTTAATTTGTTCCAATAAATAGGAAGACCTATCCACCACTGAGATTGCTTATTAAAGGACATGATGAAGATGTACTATTTGCACACTGCAGCCTTTCTTAAGTGACGTTAAAGAGGGAACAAAATTGGGAAAATTATCATGAACATAGGTTTAAACTTCGGGCCACTAGTTTTTTCTAGTATTCTATGGGTTGGTTTAGAACTTTTATCGCACAACATATTTTGTAGATAAGAAATTTTAGCTTTGTACCTAACCAAGTGTACGACAATCCCATCCACAAGTAGACTGATTTTATTGTTGTATAGCTATAGATCAAACCCAAAGGTAACATATTTAAGAATTACCAGATGAAAGTAACTAATCAAGAAATAATATTTGTCAAAAAAAGTTTAGTGTTGGTTGATTATGATAAGATTGCAATGTAAATATATGAATAAAAGTCTGAGAATATCAATGGATGGAAACACTAGGGTGGATGGGTTTAACCACTTCTACCTATGTTTTATCTCTTGGAACATCACAAACAAGCATGAATAAATCACATTGAGGTCGGGTAAATCCAATCATTTTAGAATAAGGAATCAACCTAAAAGATATCACTCAAGGATCACCATCATGTTACCTAAAAGTCAAGTACCATTTCCTTGGAGAACACCCATCAAAATTTCTCATCAAGGGTTAAACTTGAATAGAAAAATATCCTTGGACTCAATTCTAAATTTTACACCCAGGTACAAATAAAAATGCAAATATGTCATCCAAACAAATAGGAAAGGTGATAAATGATGAATTTGAAACATAATATTGTTCATATAAATATGATTCAACAAATAGAAAAACAAATGGGAAATGGGGCTACTCTTGGCACCCTAGAAAGGGACTACTCACTTCTCAAGAAAGCAACAAGTTCAACAAAATAAGAATAACAAAATGTCAATATCACTATAGGTTTAAGGAGTGCATTTGTGGCATGCAGTGACAACTTTCAATCTTAGTGATGATGTTATCGAACATGAGCATCAAATCAGAACTTGGAAATTATTAGCATTACAATTCATCATTTCCTTGTTCTTTTTTATAATCGAGCCCTATGGACGATTGACAGATGACAATGTATCAGCTAGCCTCTATCAGGGGAAAGTCATGATGGTGGTGTCATAGGAAAGATTATAAATGACCCTTGAAAGTGGATATACAAGATGTCCATGGAGGGTGTTGTTGATGGATCTAGAGGTGGATGCATCATAACTTGAATTTGTAGTGAGCAACATACACTATCAGTGCTGATGCCTGTAGTGGAGTCTAGGACCTTGTTTTTATAGGGAGTGTTAAGGAAGGTCAACAAAATCCCAATTTCCTACAATTATGGTGACAATAATGTTGAAGAAGATGATGTGTTGCACAATTTGCATGAGGGTGGTGACAATAGGGGACTTGATAGGTACCTTTGAAAAATACCTTGATAGGCTGTTAAGCAACATGCTTCTATAGATTTTCCTCAATAGGTGGATGTTGAGGTTAAAGATCGATAGTTGGTTGTCATGGGTGGCTATGGAGGGGTGTCTCAATAGTGCCTTTAGAACAATATCATGATAATACATGTCTTATGATGTTTTATTAGTTGCCTATAAAGGGAGGAGATTCAATAGGAACAAAACTACAGAAATGACATATCACGTCACATTTGACGGTGTCATTTGTAGTAAAAAAACCGACACCAATACACTACGACGTCGGCTAAGAAGGACAACTGTCACCTATATGTGAAGGTCGTCCGATTTAAAAAAGACACGGGCATCACTTTTTCCTTAACATCAATTTGTTAAAATCACATCTGACGTCTAAAATCACCCTCATAATACAATTTTCCAGGGAAAAAAATATACCTCCAAAAATTTTCAATTCGGCATCGGTTGCATAAAAACCAACGACATATGCTCCACGACAAGCCCTCACGAATTTTTTTATCCCTATGTAGTCGTCGGATTTTGACAAGGAACTGACGACTAAACATCCTTCGCGAGTAAAAATTCATCCCCTCATGTGGCGTCAGTTTTCTTTAAAGAACAGACGAGGACGTGTCTTAGCGCATTGTCCCCACGAAAATATTTTCCCCCCAATTTGTCTATTCAGCGTTGGTTTTTACTTGGCAACTGACAATTCTGATCGTAACTGATGAACAATTTTATTGTCATGTTATGTGTATAGACGTTGGTTTTTGTATCTAGAAACTGGCAACTAACAACCTGATAAGGTGAAATGTTTTTATTAAAGTTGGTGATAGGTGTCAATTTTTATTTACCACCGATGTCTATTGATTTTAAGCATTGGATTTTTATTTTAACCGATGTCGATAGTTAACTTAATAGCACCCACGCAAGCCAGACTCTTCCTCTTCTTTATTTATTTCCCGATTCTTCAAGCTCCTGATCTCGCAATTTCTTCCTTCGCCTCCATCCGCCACCTTCGCAAGCCACCTCTACTCACCGCCTACCGCCGCAAGGAGGTTGAAGCTACTCACTGCCTCCACGCACCGCCAGCCGCCACCACGAGGAGCTTGAAGCTGCTCATGCCAGAGCTGCTGCTAATGTCCAGTTGCCGCCAGTCACCGCCACCACCTACTCCTATCATCGCCACCACCTGCTCCAGGCAGAGTGAGGAGCTTTCCTCTAGCCACCTTCAGCTTCTCTAGTCACCGCTACCAGCCACCGCCTGCACCTCCTCTGCTTCATCTCCAGCCCAACCACCTTCACCTCCAACCCGACCACCTCCACCTTCGGACGCCGCCATCAGAGCCTTCTCGATCCACTAGTACAGTGAATGAACACAAAATGGAAGAATATTTGATTAATATTGGTTAATTAGGGTTAATGATGCCATTATTATTGATTGATTAGGGTTAATGATGCATTAATGAACTTAATTAATAATATTTGCACTTATTTTCTCTAAGATTTTGTATTTGATTAATATTAATAAATAAGGGTTAATGATGCATGAATGAATTTAATTAATTGATATTGCTTTCTTTCTCTCTTGTTGGTGATTAATTTAACTTAGTTCAAAAATTGTTCTTCAAGCTTGTGTAGTTGATTTATAATGATTAATTAGGGTTAATGATGAATGAATGAACACAAAATGGAAGAATGAGTTGAATTAAATGATGTTACACAAAACCTAGGACATGAACGATGAAACTAGGATTGTAGGTATAGAAATGATGATGATGATCATGATGATGACATACATGTATTTTGTTGGCCTAGAAACCCGTCCGAGATTTACTCATTAGGAGTAAAACTTGGATAGTCCCCAGTTTGGGACTTTTCTTGAATACTTAATCTCACTTAGGATGTAAGTTTATAATGTATATTCAGTTTTCATGATGTTTCATCAGTACTTCCCCATTTGTTCTCTAAGTACATATGTCGGTGGGCATTTTCCCATGTACATCGGTGTACTTAGAGAACTACGGGGAAATGCTGCCAAAATTTCTTGAAAATAGAATACACATTATACACTTACTAGTGAGATTAGGTGATCAAGAATGGGATAGGTGGTATACATTTATTTTATATAAGACCCTAAACCCTAATCTTTTAACACTAAACCCTAGTATATACTTATTTTCTCTTTGATCATATGATGGATAGATCATGGATGTTCATTCAAAATCGCTGCACCCCAAAGTTTATTTTTGGTCTAGATCAGTTTATTAGATTTGCAAAGGAACATATGAAACAACCTGGAGATAGGTTCTATTGTCCATGTAGGCATTATGATAAAAACTTGAAAGTCAGCACTAGTAACGAAAACAAAAGTCATGTCTTGTGCAACAAGATTGTACAAGGATATAAAGAATGGTACTGGCATGGAGAGATTTCAAACTTGAAATCAGTAGATGTCGATAGCACTGCTTGTGTGAAAGAAGAAATTGCCTCCGATGACGTAGATGTGAATGAACCAGTTCTAGTAGACATCATTGATGAGATGTTGGATAGTTGTGGGGTAGGGCACACCGATCCACCTCCCATGTTTAGGAACATTGTGCATGATGCTAAGAGACCATTATATACAGTTTGTACTAAGTTTATGAAGCTTAGAGTTGTGTTGAGATTGTATAAACTGAAGTCTAACAATAGATGGAGCAACAAAAGCTTCATGTCATTGTTGTCTTTGTTGAAAGAAATTCTTCCTGAAGGAAACAAGCTGCCAATCTCAACATACGAGTTAAAGAAATTGTTGTGCCCAATGGGAATGGAGGCCAAGAAGATACACGCATGCCCGAATGATTGTGTATTATTTTAAAAGGACTATGTGGATTTGAAAGATTGCCCAAAATGTGGTGCGTCAAGGTATAAAATGATGACTTTGGGGAAGTCCAAAGCTGGTTCTCTTGCCAAGGTGATGTGGTATCTACCTATAATACCACGATTTCAATGCTTGTTTGTTAATCCGATAGATGTGAAGAATTTGAGGTGGTATGTAGAGGTTAAGAAAAATAATGATGGGATCCTATGACATGCGTCTGATTCCCCACAATGGAAGAAGATTGATTTATTTTACCCTGAATTTGGTGAAGATGATAGGAATCTAAGACCTGGGCTTTAAACCAGTGGGATGAATCTGTACGGGACATTGAGCAGACAACATAGCACTTGGCATGTTATGCTTGTTATATACAATCTTCCTCCCTAGTTGTGTATGAAAAATAAGTATGTTATGCTATGATTGTTGATATTGGGCCCTAAAAAACCTGGAAATGATATCGACATTTACCTTGAACCTCTGATTGATGACTTAAAGAAACTCTGGGGTGAAGGTGTGATGACCTATGATGCTTCACATAGAGAGACATTTTATTTGCATGCTATGTTGTTTTGCATCGTTAATGACTTTCCAGCAATGGGAATTTATCTGGTATAGTGTCAAAGGATCTAAAGTGTGTCCTATATGTGAAGAGAAAACTGATTCAATATGACTAAAACATGGTGCCAAGACTGTATATCTTGGTCATCCATGGTTTCTTCCAAAATTCCATCCATACCGAAGGTTGCACAAAGCGTTCAATGGATGGAATGAGGAATGGAGTGCGCCTAAACCTATACCAGGGGAGGTTGTTTATGAAAGAGTAAAAGACTTTGTTAATGAATTTGGTAAGAGATAACAATGTACCATGTCCACATAGAGTGACAAATCTTTATTCAAGAAGAAGTCAATATTTTGGGATCTTTCTTATTGGAGTTCTTTGGCAGTCAGGCATTGTATTGATGTCATGCATGTTGAGAAAATTGTTTGTGATAGCGTCATTGGTACTCTGTTGAATATACCAGGTTAGACTAAAGATGGGATAAAATCTAGAATGGACTTACATGAAATTGAAATAAGGATATAATTAACATAAGTAGTTAGTAGTGATTGGAGAACATATTTACCTCCTACTTGTTACACGTTATCTAGAAAGGAGAAGAATGATTTTGTGAGTGCTTGGTTAATTTTAAGGTTCCATAGGCTTACTCATCCAACATCCGTAGATTGGTATCAATGAAAGATCTAAAACTGATAGGTATTAAATCTCATGATTGTCACACTCTAATGCAACAAATATTGCCTGTGGCAATTTGATCTATATTGTTGAAGCATGTAAGGCTTGCAATCACCAAACTTTGTTTCTTCTTCAATAGTATGTGTAGTAAAGTTATTGATCCTAAGACTCTTGATAAGTTGCAAAGAGAAGTGGTTGTTATCCTATGTCATCTTGAGATGCATTTTCCTCCTTCATTCTTTGATATCATGATTCATCTTATTGTCCACTTGACTAGGAAAGTAAAAATGTTGGGGCTAGTTTTCTTACATTGGATGTATCCTTTTGAACAATACATGAGCATTTTTAAAGGTGATGTTTGAAACCGTTATCGGCCTGAAGGGAGTATTATTGAGGGTTATGTGGCGAGAGAGGTTATAGATTTTTGCAATGACTTTCTGAGTGGTAATGATGCTCCTATATATGACAAGAATATTGAGGAGTATTCTACATGCAAATGAATTTTAGGATCATGGATGAAAGTAATTAGCCATGAGTTGTTGGAACAAGATCACTTGTATCTTTTACACAACATCAACGAAGTGAGTGTTTATATCGAGGAACATACCAATTTCATTAAGAAACAATATCCTCAAGCCAATTCAATGTGGCTTGTTAGAGAGCATAACAAGACATTTGTTATGTGGTTTGAAGATAAAGTCTTACATCAACTATCTCAAACACCAAATAATATTGCTGAAAATATCAAATGCCTTGCTTTAAACCAAAAATGAATGTTATGTCTTATGAAGGGTTTGACATAAACGGGTACTCATATTACACAAAGATGATAAGAGTGTCGTCCAAAACAGTGGGGTCACCCTTCAGATGTATTCATTATTTTTTTCCAGTGCAAAGGATAAGAGTCCACGTGAAGCTAAAATGACATATTATGGTGTCATTGAAGACATATGGGTGTCTGACTGTGTAGATTTCAAAATTTCTCTCTTTAAATGTAATTGGGTGATAACACCAAAGGAGTTATAGTGGATGAATTGGGTTTCACATTAGTGAACTTAGAAAAGATAGGCGAGAAGGGTGAACCATTCATATTAGCATCACAGGAGAAAAAGTATTTTATATCGATGATCCTGCAAATGAAAAATGCTTGATTGTTCATCATGATAAAAGATAGTTCATTGAAGATCCTATAGATGAAGAAGAGTACTATGATAAGTATGATGACTCGAGTCCATTCTCAGTTGGGTTGCCAACACCAAATATTGAAGCTAATGATGACTTATATGTGCGCAGAGATCACATTGAAGGAATGTTAATTGATAAAAGATCGCAATATTAGAGGCATGTTTTTATTTTTTATATGTTCTTTATATCAATGTGAACTTTACAATGTTATATTATCTTCTAGTTATGTTAAATGTTAAATGTTACAATGTTTTTATTTTTAGATGGCTGACCATGAGTATGATGATTGTAATGATGATTACATTGAGGGTGAGGATATCAATGAGGCGCCGCCTCACAATGTAAGTTTTAAAATATATCATATATATCTATTTATATGTCCATTTATAAGTTATGTCCTATAAGTGTTTTTTTAACATACCATTTTTAGGTTGATGATGTACCTTAAGAAAACCTTGAAACACTTGTTGAGAAAAAGAAAAAAAATGAAAAAGCGAGGGGCATCATGATGATGAACAAGTTAATACAACAAAGGGGCAGTGGACCAAAATTGGTTGTGGATTTTGATCATGCAGGAAATCCAGCTGGAGTGAACCGCAACTCATTTATTTCATATCTTGTGGTTCTTACTCATAGCCATTATAGTCCTTATATAGAATGTTCTTGGCATAATGTTCCTAAAGGGAAGAAAGACTTATAATGCAAAAAACTATATGTGAGTTATTATCATTTATAATTCTATTTTGTAGAATACTATTTTTAGGATATACTAGTCTATTAAATTTATGACATTTTGTAGAGTATATTTGAACTGAATGAAAGCCTACATTTCAAAAAGGTGATGCAGCGTTGTGGGAGGGTCCTAAGGAATTAAAAGACAAATCTCACCTGACTATACATTTGAGATACTGAGAATAGGAACAAGTCAACCACTGAGCAATGGAACTACCTTGAACCGAAGGACTGGGAGGCATTTGTTGCCAGGAGAAATACTGATGAATTCAAGGTATTAACCAATTCTTATGAATTCACCTATTCACAATTGACCTTTAGTGTTACTAACCAATTCAATGTGCTTACAACAATTCTATCAGCGATGCTCAAAGAGCAAGGTGTGCACTAAATGTGCATGACCACACGATGGGTCCAAGTAGCTATGTAGGCGTTCGCCAAAAACTATTGGCTACTGTTGCTTTTGAGTCTACTTCTACTCAAGAGACCGGTGAGTCCTCGACTGTTACTCCCACGCATCTTCCTCGCCATGTTGTGTGGATAGTTGGGAGGAAAAATAAGAAAGGAGATATAACCAAGCCCGCAACATTTGAGGCGGCTGCAAAAATGGTAAAATTCAACTCTTAGAGCATTTGATATTGATGATTGTTATATTTACTTACCAATTTCTATTGATGGAGATTAGCGGTAACTTCATGAGCAGAGGAAGCAAAGCAAGTTCATCACTGAGGCTACAAGGGATGCATTGACAGTTTCTCTTAGTAACCTAGAGCATCCTGGATGTGTTAGGGTTGTAGGTGCTGGTGTGGGCAGAAAAATGTTCTTTGGGACATGACGGCGCAAACATGTCCCCAAAGCGGGAATTTCAAAAGTTGAGGTAACCTATTCTTTTTTTAGAATGTTATTGCAAAGGGAATTTAATAATTAAAATCTAGATTTCTTTTATCCATGTATAGGTAGATGAGTTAATTGATAGGAGAGTCAAGGAAGCACTTGATAAGAGACTTCATGAAGCAATGAGCAAGTGGTAGGCATCTCAGGCTGCCACTCAGACAGTACATGTGCCATGTCACTTTTCCCCTACGATAGAGGAGGTTGGGAGTAATCCTATAGACCCAACACCTAGAACACCCGTTGTAAGTATTTTTATGACATAGTAGCTAGTCTTTTCAAGATGATATGTTTATGTATATATGTATATAACATACTCTATGTAAATTTGTAGGGGTTGAGGCCATGTTGTCTAAGGGTCAAAGAATTCATTGTTGCAGATGTCGAGGCTTACCCACGCCTTCCAGGACACATGATTCATGGCACTCCAGTACCTGATGGTTATGTTCGTGTGAGCATGAGGCTTGTGTTCCCTCATTGCACGTAACATCCATTATCATATGCCCACCCAGATGCTGACACACTTGGTGAAGTAGAAGGCGGAGTGATATTGTGGCCCAAAACGGATGTCATCTATACGATCATGTATGGTAAATTTAACATTATGTTAATTTTTTAGCGTGTATATACAAGTCAATTGATATGCATATGTATATAGGAGAAAAGGAAGAAACCCGCTACAACTCAGCATCCACCTCAACCTCCTCTTGTAGTACCTAGTTGGCTTCCAAATAAATGACCTATATCACTCAATAGGTCCTAATTGTAGGGGTATGGAAATATGGATAGGAGAAAGGTCCTAATTGTAGGGGTATGGAAATATGGATAGGCGAACATAACAAACTGTGTCCTATAAATGTTTAAATTATGGAGGATGTTGTAGGCCAACCATACAATAACACTATATTTGTACAAGATATTTTGGAGTTGTTTAGGTATGATTGGATGAATACATCTATGATAGAGTCACCAATATGAGGCCCACTACACTTTTATTCTCTCCTCGGGCGGGAAAGGTCAATTGAGAGGAAGGCACTGACATCTCTCTTTGGAGATGAAACCTAACATTGATTCCGCCTCCATTGCTGGAAAGGATAATGCTGGATCTTTAGCAGGATCATAGGCAAAGGAAAGGTATAGTCTCGGGGACAGATAAGGAAAATAAGGGGATCTCGCTTACTGAAAAAGAATGGGAAGAGCGGGAAAGAAGCATCGGCTAGCCAGTTCGGGAGGGCTATGGATATGGTGAGATCTTACTTATATATCTATATACCTTGTTTTATATACAGTGATCTAGTTTCTTATATATTAATGCATATGTAATATGCTTTTTGCAGCCACCTACACAAGATCTATGAAGATTTTTGTTTACCCGTGTGGGATTTATAATTCCATCTTTGATCAGTCTTATAGATAAAGACCCTCCAGTAGTTACCTTATACTGCTCTGTTGCTTTTAAATATTTTGGTTAAAAAAAAGAGTGTGATAATATCTCCATTCAATGTTAAGTTTACTTTGCTTATATAATAGCTCCAGTCAATGTTAAGAAAATTAGATTTTATTGTTGATTTTGAGTTATATATTTTTAACTTTCTTATCTCTAGTGCTAAGCATTGGGAGTTACTTATTATTATCCCCAAGGCATTCACTGTTTATTATCTAGATCCTGTGGGGGAAGCAATTAGGCATACATGGACACATAATGAAAATGCCATTACTCACGTGAGGAATTTTTCATATTTATATCCGTTAACATCTATTATTACATTACTATATGGTAATGCAATTTAATGTGTTACATTAACATGTAGGGCTTTAAAAGATTTCAAAAGAGTTGGAGGAAACATGTGCAAGATAAAGGATAAACTGTTAGTTTGGGAGAATGTGAAAGTATTTTCCTGACTCAAATGTATATATTATTTATGTGAACTATGCTTATTTTTATTTATTAACATTTTGTATGTTGAAATTCATAGTGTGCTAAACAAGACAATGGTTGAGCATGTGCATACTACGTGATGCAATATATAGACCTAATTGTTAGATATGCTGCATTGGATATCGATAACATACAACATGTATTTTATAGCTAGTCTCATTAGATAATATGAAATATATCAATGTTATTAATTATATATATTATATAGTCCCATTAGATAATATGAAATATATCAATCTTATTAATTATATATACGACATTCTCTTTGCAGGTACTTTAAATTAGTGACTTCATTACATGTGAAAAGTTATTAGATGTACATAGTCCCTATATGATGGAACAATTAGATGATATAAGAGAACAATGGGCAAAAGCATTAGAAGCACTGGGAATTTTTTTATTATCACCGAAGTACGGATGACAACGATGATAATGATAAAAAATGACATTTCTAAACTTTGATGTCATAATATTTTTATGTATTTGACGACATGTTAAACTTTGAAATACACACTTATATATACATGTCTGAATGAATTTTGAATTGTCTTATCTATATACATGTGTGTGAATGTGCTTCTACATGTGTGTGAATGTGAAAAGAGATGAATGAATGGATGTGCTTCTACACTACATGTGTGTGAATGTGAAAAGAGATGAACGAATGGAACTACATGTTGCTACATGTGTGTGAATCATATGAATGAACTAAATGTGCGTATACATGTGTGAATCACATGATCTATATATATAATATTTTCCATCTTGTTAATATTGTAGGTTTGTGGCCTGTTGTTGGATGAAATCAGATGATGTTGTAACCTGCGGTTCAAAACTACAGGTTCTACATCCTGCTGACCAGCTGGACAGTAGGCCCTCATGCTAATAAGAGAAAAAAGCAAAACATCATCTTCGGTTAAAAGTAAAAAACTGACAACGAATGTCAAGATTGTCAGTTAACTATAGAAAACTGTCATCTTTTATAGTAATGGTGTCGGTTATTTTTTAGTTACAAAAAAACCATCAATATAGGAGGTCAATAGAGTCAGTTATTTATAAGCAACCGACAACTATGCTCGAACTGGGGGTCGATTCTTTTTGTTAAGGATGGATAATGGCTTCGGTTTTGGGTGAAGAACCAACAGCTATGGTGCCATTGTTGGCGGTTCTTCTTTTTGTTGCAATCGGGGACAACTTTAGGTCATCAGTTTTGTAACCAACACGTAAGACATCTACTTTTAGTGTCGCCCACATGGGTGTCGCTTGGAAACTGACATCAAAAGGCTTATTTAACTGACATCAAAGGTGATATCTGTACTAGTGGAACCTCCATTCGAGTACAATTATAGGTACCTTTGATGGGTGAGCAAGGTGAGACATCATTGGATTGATGTTGAAGTAGGGAACTTAATAGGTTTCCTTAGTGGATTGATTACAAGTTCGGGTTGGGGTGTAATTGGTGAATGGTCATGGGCCAGTGTCAATGGGATGGTCACAAAGGTTGAGCCTTGGTGAGGTCATCAGAGGTGATAGCTGATTGATACCTCAACCTTGATCAAAACTTGTTGTGAGACCACTGTCCTAAGTTGATTTGTACAGATTAAATCTCTTGCTTTCCATGAAAACCAAGGAATTGTGTCCAAAACCTAAAAATTTAGCCTAAGACAGAGAGAAGCTAAATGTAACCTAATTCTTAAGAAAAATGTAAAATATAAACACAATACTAGGCTAAAAATATGAATAAAATTAGGATGGATATGCATTCATCATTAGTTTTGTATGACAATGCAAAAAAATCATTGAAATTGCCTGAAATCATAGGAAACTCACTTATTCCACAATTGGCAATATTTGGTTACTCATTATTGTCTACAAAAGCGCCAATCCAACTTAGAGGGCCACCTACAGAAATAGATCAGTGAGATTAGCCCAAACACATTGGATGCATGGGGAATCATTATTTATTTTAACACCATGCTATATAGATGTAAGAATAGTGAAAGAAATTATTTTGAATCAAAATCAAAGGAAAACTTAAATTTACCCAAAATTAACATTGTTGTAGAAAACATCTTTGTTGCAGGTTAGATCATCACTTTAAACCACATTGTCCTTCTTGAAACAATGTATAAGGGTAGCAATGTATTATCACCACCAACAACTGTATAATCTCAGTCCTTCCCAAACTCTACTTAGATAACAAACGCATATGATCTCCCAACTCCCTTAAACATGCAACATGCACCGCTGCTTCAACTCCAAAGAAATATATAAAAACATCATTAGCTTGAAATATCTATCCCACTCATGTGGGATAAGAGAAATCCTTCATCAATTCACTTCCCATATTTCATGAGAGGATATAAAAGTCGCACCAACAAACGCAAACAACAGAAAAAGGATAAGGGTGCTCTCCTACAATATCTATACAAATTCTAGGTATAAATCATAAATGCACATATCATTTTTATTGACATGCTTTATAAATAACCTTCAATAGATTTTTCACTACATTCTTTCACTTGATGAGACTAATTATCACTATAAATTGCATATCAATTGGATATGGTTAGGCAATGGTAAACCTAAATTTAAAAAAAAATAACATTTAGCTTGAAGCTTTCATAACTAGGTTACCCAATTGAAATATGAAGAGGGTGATTGGGTTTCCAAAAACTAGGACAATACATCATTGTCTTATTCAAAAACATCATCACTAATTATTCCTTACCAACAAAATAACAACTATTATCCTTCAAATGTACCTTCCAATGAATAAATACTAATAAAATGTAAGCTTCTGAGCAACCTTAGCTATTAGAAAGTGAATCATAACCTTTTGAAGATGGCACTAACTAAGGCTCCCAATTCCAAAGGTGTACACAAATAATTCCTACAAGATAACCAAGACCAATTTGGCCACACCATGCTCACCACTATCCAACAATATTTCCTTATTGGTAAAATTTATCATGGGATTTTTAATGCACATGATCCAAAGTTTATCCTAATTTTGAAAAAAATGTATTCCTTCATTAACAAACCAAATAAATGTGGGTTATATTTACGAAGCAAAATATATAAGGAATGATTGCCCCATGAAAAAGCCATTCTCCTCAGCCTGTTCCTTTGTCAATATGAACCTACCAATAATTTTCAGCTATGCAAATATAAAATAATAAGTAATGGTTGTCACTCAAAGAACAACTAGATTTCATGCATGTATATACAAGATAATCAGTAATGGTTGTCACAAAGAGGACACCTAGATTCCATGTTTATTCATGCATAAACTCTTTCCTACCAAAGTTGTTGAACATGATCTACTCAACATTTTTGTTTTCTCTATGGTTGATCTCCATGACAATTAGGATTCATACTTCATACATTTTCACATCCCACAAGGTGTCTAGAACTTTATCAAGTAAGTCCCTCCATCTAAACCATATGTTGGTGATGATTCATGGGCATGGCCTCTAAAACAATATGTCACCATGTGATTAGCTTACAAGTACATTAATACTTCCAAATCATACCAATTCCACGTATCTAGGTTCAATTTGGAAATCAAAATTATTAGAAAAGATGTATTCGTTCCTTTGTCTATTGTGAAGTAAAGCCATTCATACCACTTTGTGAAAAAGCAGTAAAATATGGATGTCTCCACCATTTCCCTATCTATAATAACACAAAAGAGTACCTCTTTGACTTCTCTGAGGACTTCTCAACTAGAAACTTAATCTAGCAAGACATGTATATTTTAAGATCTTTCTTTGACATGTCTAAAAATGAGTGTTTTAGCCAGATCATTAGTCAAAAATAAACCCACCAAAACACTTGCATTACCTTGAATGTGGTTTGTTGGCACTTATGGAACTCTAGAAATGATAAGGTGTAAGACAAAAGTATGAGGTTGGTTGACTCCATGACCACCTTCACCAAAGAAAGAACCAAGACTATTGTCGATATCCCCAATAAAACTCAAGCTCAAATCCCAAATGAGGTTCCTATAATCAGAATTCCACAACATCATCCCTACGATATTTTCATAGATGTAGTCTTATTAAAGAAAGAAGCCATTCAACTATTTCCATCCATGCCACATATGCTTATGGTAATTGTATTCTAGGTAGAGGGTTCTTTGGTAGTCGTAACAATGACCCGATAAGAGGACTAGGCCATCATCAAGGCTTCCATGACATGCGCCACCGAGTCAAGGTCCCACTGCCTAATTCTCTCAGACTCGACAAAGTTTCTATCCATCTCAAAGATCACTAGGAGGTATTAGAAAAATACATTGCATATAAAATACAATTCTCATGGATTGCCTCAGACATTCAAGACATATGTATTTTCAAAAAACTATGGGGAACAAACCGAATTCATAAAATATTTCTAAACACATGATCCAAATGGGGACCAATGTACTCTTCTCTCAAAACAAGCTTATATATATATATATATATATATATATATATGAAATATTTTACCAACAATATAGACCAGGATGAATACTAATTGAACATGTTCTTGCAAAAAAAATTCTAGGTAATGGATGTATAGGCATAAATTAAATATATTTGGCATGAATGACTTGTTGACTCATGTTTTTATGGCCATTTTTAATTATTAAGTGTGTGTATATACCTTATAGTAGATATGCATCCAAATTATTAGATTCTATTTAATTTTTTATTTAAGTAAAAAATTAATGAATAACATACTCTAATCATTGTTAATTAATGCACCACACAAACTATCTAAGAATTGATTATTCATGATTAATGTTATAATATTTATAAGTAGGATTAAGAACCTCACCTGATCTCTACTTTTAGTTGATGTTGATTTTTATACCTCAAAATCCACAAAATACCAAAAGAAATTCTCGAATGGACCTTATCTTAGTCAGGTCCAAGTTCAAAGTAAATCTAACCTGAATAGTGGACTACGCCAAGTAATTTCTTAGATTTGAGTCCATATAAACTCGTGTGATTCTATTAAGGGTCAGTTTGAAGAGAAAATAAGGTTGATTGAGGTTGACCTTTTAATTTTCCCCAAAAATCACATAATAAAATCCCTATTTAAGTTCCATTGCCCCCTTCAAAAGCCATTATTATCTCCCTTCCTAGGCTCCAAGGTGACTCCATGACTTGACACCATCAAATTGACTTCTAAGGATCAAATTTGAGCCACTGACCTACTTTAGAAAAGGTCAACTTAACCTTTTTTATTTTCTTTATTTGGAAAATTAAATTTGATTGACTTCATATCATGTTGATTGGCCTTTCAATAGATCTAATCAACTTTGACACTACTTGATATAATATAACATTTTAAAAAGTGGCCAAGTTTTACATAAGTTTGTTTACCTATTAGTTGTTGACTGGCTAATGGATGATCTAGAACAATTCATAACAAGATGACCAACTTACCATAAACTCAATCAAATTTGGCACTATGTGAATTTACCAAGATTATTAACAAGATAAAAAAAAACTTACTAACTTTAACCTTTATGCATATATTTTCTTTCTAATTACCCCAAAAATTATATTATCATATTTTTTTGGGCATAACTCCACTTCAATTGGATAAACACTAGTTTAAAAAACAAATCTATTACATTCATCAACTTTGATATGAATCACAATCATAGTCCACTATGAAAACGTGAGACCTCCTTTCATATTCCTGACTTAGATGAGATTTCAGCCTTACCCCTATTTAATATCATTTCCATTGTCCCTCCCCTTTATATCACATGTATCACCTTTTTCATATAGTTATCCACATAATACAAGATAGATGGTAGAATTGGGTACACACTTACACATGGATACTTCATTCTAGTATAACATGAAAATTTCTATTAGATTTAGTGATACTATTATCCAAGATGTTTATAAAACTATAGTCATGCAAGGTAAAAAAGTATTAATGCATTATGCTATACTTTAGATGAGAAATTAAGGTTTCTTTCATGTGTATCAAATATGGATATTACTACTATTTATGCAAATAACTATAATAAACATATAAAATGGAGTGAATTTAATGTAATTAATTATTAATACTAGTTATGGAAATTTTTACGTAGTTAATAAGAAACTTCCATATGGATAGTCTTGTGACCCTATATATACACACACATGCACACACACACACACACTATATATATATATATATATATATATATATATATATATATATATATATATATATATATATATATAATATATATATATATACATACATACATACATACATACATACATACATATATACATACATGCATACATATGTAGCCAACAAGGAGTGGCTCAAGTGGTCAAGCATAGTGTCCCCTAACAAAGGGACCCGGGTTTGAATCCCAGTTTCCGCCTTGATTTACCACCCTCTCGGGCGTTCAGCCTCCGCCACGGGCATGGAAGAGGGGGGGGGGAGAAATCTTTCTCTCTTAATCCCATACATACATATGTATACATATATATATATATGTATATGTATATATATATATATATATATATATATATGTATATATATATATATATATATATATATATATATGGAGGCTCATTTTTTTCCCGTGCGAGAAATGAGGATTTTGCTACCCATGTATCCAGAAAAGTAATTATTTGGCCAGAAAAGTAACTGTTTGACAAAAAAGTAACTATGGTGTTAAAAAATTAACTATTCAATTAGAAAGGTTAAAACATATAGAATACACAAAATAATTATGGAATAACTATGTAATTGTACATCCATTATAACTATAACTACTATTCATGTAGTGTAACTATTTGGAATGTAATATAACCCTATACACGTGTGAAGTAAAAAAAACTACAGAAAAAGTAAATAGCTCTATAGTAGGTAGCTACCCGTCGGGACATTAAAATTATCCATACACACATATATATTTAATCCATATACATATATACAGTGACCTTAGGAAAAGGACATTACATAATTAGTGGTTTTCATAGATTAGTGGATATGATTCCGTTATTATTCTAAAGGTGTTAGAGGGTACAATGAAAGGATCTAGGGTATACTGAATTCCAGATTAACATAGATGTTACTTGTGATAGTAAAGTAATAATTTTAGTTATTGATAACCTATTCCCAAAGAAAATGTTTTCTTTAATAATTTTTAACTGAGTTTTAGTATTCTTTTTCTGTATCGTACACGACCAAATGATGAATCCTACAATTATCATTACAATATAAGAAATTTTCTTTTCAATTTTAGCTCTTCAACAAAACGAAGGATTCTAGACAATATGAGTACTAAATATTGTTACCCAAGATATTCAATATTTAATTTATTTGGAACATAAGTAAAATTCACCATGAAATAATATTTTTACTACCATGGTCAAACATATGGAAATAAGGAAGATATTGAATTGTTTTAGCATGTTTGAGAAATAGAACTTCCATAGATAATATTTGTTCATTACAACCAAAAGTTTCTATAAAACACATCAGAAGTAACTCCTTCATTCATTGGCAGGGTGCATAAAATTGGAAAAAACAAATGTATAAGTGTTCTCTATATATACGATGCAAACATCTTATCTCTCACCATATCTCTGTGATGTAATGAAACAAAAAATTGGAGTTATCATATGGTTCAAAAGCAAGGAAAATGTAAGATTTCATTATTTCTTAGAAGAATGTTACTTCAAATAAAGATGTGGGAGGTTAGGGCATAGAGGATGCTAGGGACCATGACATAGCATTTCAAGACAAAAAAATATAGAATTTTCTAAACAAGAGACCCAACATTTGAGCGCAAATTATGAAAGTGAAATATAAAACAAGAGATAAGCTACTCCGTAATCATGTTCTTTATCCTAGTCATTCATTCATAAGAGTTGATATTGGAGCTAAATCAAACATTTGGTATGATTAATGGATGAATGGCATATTCATGGTGGAACTAGTTCATCAAAGATCCTAGATGGGTTGTAGTCTCTTACTATCTATTCAATGAAGGGTGACAATGGTGATTAGATTGGACCTTGATTCATATACAGATACATATTTTCCTAAACACTCTTAGAATGATATAGTGGCCACCCAACACTAGATTGCAAAGAAGGAGTAGATATTTGGTCATGGTCACTTTAGTAGAACGGGTTAATTTTCAATGGGCATATGAATGGATTAGAGATTTTAATAAAATTTAAGTCATGGGAAAATGGGAAACTATTTGGAGTGCTAAGTTGTTGGAGGAACTCCACGTCTTCCTATGTCTTCTATGACATAGGGTTTTATTAACCAATGTACATAAATTAATGAATTATATTGTAGTCATAGAAGATTTTTGTCCACACAATAATTTGGAGGATTTTGTCCTTCAAATTCTATAGGTCTATCCATATAGTAAACAAGTATGACATGACTTAAATGTTGGCATTCAACACATCTGCCTTGATGAAAATGATTGGATGGCCCTTAGCACATGATATTAATTTCTCATCCACTAAGGCAGTGGCATGTTGTTACTTATAAACTTGTCAAAATGAGTCATGCATTCTAGCATCAAGACACCATTTGCAGATGATGTAAATTTATCATAGAACAAACTAATATTGTCCTAATGTTACCTACCCTGACAAATATCATTTTCCATGAAAGCATGAATATCTATCAAACTATTATAGCACACACAAACTTCTAATCTTTGCACTACATCTTTCCATGAACAATTTAAAAATTTTAAATACTAGTATCCATATTTTGACATGAATAGGGACTATGTTGGGTATGGGTCTCGTGTGTCATCATCTACATCAGCTATATAGGCATAAACATAGGCCATCACCAATATTGGGAGATTTTCTCTAAACCTAATTAGCAAAGACATGTCATAATCTTCAAATACTCTCAAATATAATTTATAAGGAAACATGACCTCTATCAGGTTCATTTCCATAAGAATAAAAAACCTTGTTAGTAGTAATACTCATATCATATATGGGCAAGAATGTGTAGGCCCGTATAGAGTCCAGTCAGGTATGGAATTCTCTAGAGTCATGCCCACTTCTCCTATATAAGGGAGAGGAGTATCTCTTGTATCTATCACATTATCAACACATGATCAATAATTCTTCATGGTATTAGAGCGTTGATCCTAACCCTAGAGAGAAAGTAGCAAGTCTCCACTCAAGGGCGATCACTGTCATCATGGATGACTGCCTATACATCCATCTCCATCACCATATTTGCATGGCCATATCCATCACCCACTCTATAGGGCCATCTTGGTCTCCCTATATCTCTACAGGGCAAGTATCATCTCCATTGTCATCTACTACTCCATAATCATCATTTATGACTCCAGATCCAACAAGTATCATCGTAATTATCATCTAGCTCCCTCATATATCTGCCTTTTCATCTTCCCTGGGATCATCTTCCCACGTCAAGTCTTCCCTAAGCATGAAGTTCAACCACTCTTTCCATCAAGATGAAGTCTAGATGCCACCCTCTTGTTGTCAGCCTTCTTGAATCATCGTCACCAATCACGATCTAGTCGCACCAAAAAGTGGAAGTTCTCTCTAACATCATCAATCCAATGGTGATCTATTCATAGTGAAAATCATTCCCCCGTCATCTCTGTCTACTCCACATGCATAAATCCAAAGATCCTTCCATATTTCATCTTCAAAGTCCACATATACCTGTAAAATTCATCCAAGGATATTGGGTGCAAGTCCTTTGGCATTTATACATTAATCTTGGCTAGATCTATAAGTCAAAATTTCTCTATAGGCAAGTTACACAATGTGTAAGTCAGTTACATGATGTGTAACACTATTTGCAACAGAGTTCTCTGTCAAGACTACATATAAGTAAGTTGCATGGAGTGTCAATAAACATTTTCTACAATCAAACTATATTATCCAATTGGACAACATGGTGTGACTCCAGGAGTCTATTAATTATCTTTGACAATCAACATTCTATGTCATTGTCCAACATAATGTGTCGCCACTAGGTTTTCGATTGGCCAGTATGTCATTGGACAATAGTGGCATGTCTCCAACATTCTATGCATCATCTTTGACATTTAACATGTTGCTTCATAGTCTAACATGATGTGTCACCACTAGGGTTTTGATTATGTCAGCGAAGCCAGTAGTGATTGCACAACATGTCATATAATTACCATGACATATTGCTACTAGGGTTTTAAATCATTCAGTAGGGGCAACACAGTGTGTCATATGTCCAAAATAATGTGTCATAGATTAGTTCTCCGGTGATCTTCGAACATTCCATATCTATTAGTCAACACGAGCTTCAAAGGTCTTGAGCAGCTGAGAAAGTCTTCACACAATGTGTCATCAATACCGCATGATGTGTCCAATCCACAAAGAATCCATATTTATCGAGTCTTTATTCAAATCTATTGTTAGACCTAGTATGTACCGCAGGGCTCTACATACTCACCCCTAGATCCATTTATTTTCTACTTCGAATCTTGCAATTGAGTCACATTCTTCATTAAATCTAGTAATCAGTTCATCACCAACTAGCTTCCTCACCAAGTCAACCTCATTGAAGCATGATGAGGTTCTCTACTCACATGCATGATGTAGTTTACTCTCAGGAACATGACCAACCTCTCTCATGTGCAAGGATCCATCCCTTTCAAGAAAAAACTCAAGCTTTCTTAACCTTGATGTTGAGTTATCTCAAGCCCTTTGAGCAGTCTAATACCTACTTCTCCAGTCGTATCAAGAAAAACCCTTCTCCACCCTGTGTGTCTTGCATGTGTTGTCACAAGGGAGTTTGTCGTTGTATTTGTCCACCCCAACCACTTCCATCATATATTTTTGGTTGGTGTGTGGCAGAGAGATAGAAGAGATGAGAAGAGGAGGATAAGGAGGAAAGATGAGGTACATAGTTTAGAGTTTAGAAGAGGAAATAGGAAGAAGAGAAATATATATATATATATATGAAGTTTTGTGTACTTAATGTATTTGTCCAGATATCATTGTCTAGTTCAAGGACAACTTCCATCCTCCCCATTCATATTTCTAGTTGTCAAGCATTGATATGTCATTCTTCATCTTCTCACATCATTATCAACAGAAGAAGATGATTCCTCATATCAACCGGAGGTCATCGACACCATAAATCAAGTGAATATTTTTTTTGATAAAAGTCCATGCATATATAATAAAAAGAGCTACATGCAAACAATGACACCTACAAGAAAAAGGCAATAGAGTTTACCACATGGGCTCACAAACATAGATGTGGTCCCACATCAAGTTGGTGATAAGAAAAAGGACTTTGAAAGGAAACAGAAAGTAAAGAGTTTATGGGGGAGGCACTCCTTAATAGTAGGCCTCTGCAACATGATGAAGTTGCATCAGAAAAACCCAGGCATGATGAAATATTGGTCTCTAAAAATAGCCCAAATGTTGGTTCAAAATCAGGTGTCATCTGCTATGATGTCTTCCACCGAGTAACATCCTCCACCATTGTGATCTCCAAACATGTTGTCTTGATCATCAACTGCTCCTAGCAAATGTGTTGATGTTGATATCAGCCCTGCAATGAAAATGTATGTATAATGAATGTTCAATTTCAGTTAAAAATCAGATGAGTTGGCCTGTATTTTTTGTTGAATTTTTTATTATTTCTTTCTAGCCATATGTGCCAAAAGGTATATATAACCAGATCTATTGGGGGTAGTTTATATGTTGTGTAAGTGGTGTTAAATTTGTTAAGCTATTTGGAAGGAAAAGTTTTCTAGAGCTAGATATAGTGTGGTGGGAAGAATTTTTGGAGGAACTAAAGTGTGGTGGGGCATATGGTGAAGAAGTGTTGTGTAGTTTCTTCTACGATATGACATAGATAGCATTTGGTAGGCCCTTGGAAGCCTCTTCTCCTAATATGTTGGTCTGTATGAATTCTACTATTTGAGAGGAGCCAGTAGAAGATTTGAATTTTTGGGGCCATTTTGTTCTCCATATGCCTTTCATATCTGATATATGCCCTTTAAATGATAAATGTCATTAAGTAGCTTTTGGAGAATAAAAATTCCCCTAGATCCAGGAAATGTGATTGTTGGTGTTGTATTCCAACTCGTGAATGATTTCTAGCAGTGTGTTGTCATGAAGGTTGTTTATGCGGCAGATCTTAAGAAAGTTTTGTTGATTGCTAATAAGGAGTTTTAGAGCTCTATCTATGTTGAGATTTTTCACTGATGGCAGGAATATGGAGATTGCAATTTAGGTTTGGGATGGTGTTATGTTGGAACCATGGGCCGAACTAGAAATTTATGTTAAGGAAGGTGGGGGGAATAGATGAGATGCAAAATGGTGTTCAAATTTTTATTTATAAACTTCCAAAGTGGGTACGATTTAAATTGACCGGTGTTGTGCCATTGAGGTTTATTTTATAATATTTGTCGATGATGATGTTTTTCTAGATTTTTTTTTGTGTTGGTAGGGAGGATGTTGATGATCTTAGTGATGAGGCAAAGGGCATGTAATTTGATGTTGATGATTCCCCAACCTCCATAATCAAAAGGTGTTGTGATTGTGTCCCAGTTCACTAAGTGAATTTTTCATTGGGCTTATCTACATTGAAGTGATTCTAGAAAAATTGTTTCCTAATGGTGTTAATGACTTTTAGGGTTTTTCTAGGTAGGGGGGTACAAATGAGATAGTGTGTAGTTCTAAGTGTAATGACACTATTGAGAAGTGTGACACATCTGACAAGGTTGATGAAATGGTTTGTCCAATTGGAGAGCTTTTTCTTGATTTTGTCAATGAAGGGTATCCAAAGTGAGTGCTTTATGGGGTGAGGTGAGATGGGAAGGCCAAGATAAGTAACATGGAAATTTTCCATTTTTCATTTAAGAAGTATCTTATATCTGTCAAGAAGGTCTATAGAGGTGTTGATATGGATAATGGAAGATTTTTTGAGGTTTATTTTGAGGCCAACGATGTATGGGAAAAGTCTAATAATGTGAATGGTATTTATGATTATGTTGTCTTTTGGTTTGACCAGAATCATGGTTTCATATGCAAATTGGATAATATTCTCATAGCATTCATAGGGTGAGGTGTTGACACCATGTGTTGTACTGAGCTTGATCATGTTTGTAAGGAGGGAGGTAACAATGATGAACAAATATGGGGAGAGAGAGTGACCTTGTCTATGTCCATTTGTGTTGTGGAAGTGGACAAAAGGGGATCTGTTGATAATGGTGGAGAAGAAGTTTGTTATCAACAAAAGGGGATCTGTTGATAATGCATGCATGTATCCAGTTATTCCAAGTATTTGGGATCCAATATCCTATCATGGTTATCAGGGACAGTCCCGGTTAATGTAGTTGATGGATTTCTCAAAGTCAAGTTTGATAGAAATGATCGAGAGTGATACATTTCTTCATCAGCTATGTCTTGGTCATTGCACTCTAGAAACACTTTAGTCTTCTAGCATTGGAGAGTCTTGGATTGTTTTCATATTTGGTTGTGTGTCAGTCCTACACGCATATCTTTCATAGAAGATCATTTGGTCATCTTCATCAACATTGTTTCCTCCATGTTTGTCCATGCCCCATCAAGAATGTTGACCATCGTCCATTCCCTATCAAGCACATTGAGCGTCTGCTACAACCTAGTCATCATGTGGCTCAAATCATGTCTAGGATAAAAAATGGTGGTCTTCTTCTCAAAACTACTTCAATGATAGTAGCAATTGAGTTGGTGACCCAGATGATCTTTGGATGTTCCTTCAGCATGCTCTAAGATACAACCTCCAATGGCAAAAAAAAAACATCAATGTCTCGTGATTTGGTATTTATTGCTCTCTCTGTCAAAGATTTGATGATTATCAATAAAATGAGAAGCCTCAAAGTCAAGATATCAAATTTCATTTTGTGCTTATTTAGGGATATAATTTTTTAATTAAAAAAATTATATATCTTATTTCTTTCTATAATCCAAGGTGGGCATGTGATTCCCCCTTCCTATAGCTTGTGAGGGAGTGTTAGTAGTAATAGTCATATCATATATAGGTTAGAGTCTGTTGGGCTATATTGAGTCTAGTCAGGTTTGAAGTCTCTAGAATCATGTACACCTTCTTTTATATAAAGGATTCAATATTTTTACATACCTAAAAATCAAAAGTTGTTCCCTACTTTGAAAATTAGGCACATTCCATGAGATCCAAATTATGTAGTATATTCAATTTCCAAATAAGTACCTAGAACTCAAAAACATGATTTATTTGTTGTTGTTAAGCCTAGTTAGTTTCTATTTAATGCTCATTTATTTTGGCATGTATTATATAGAAGAATGAATAATATGTAATCTCTACTTAGCACAAAAATACACTTGTGAAGTAAAACTTATTGCCAAATATTTATCTCTCATAGAGCATCAATCACTGCCCTCCTAAAACTTGAAGTTCAACTATTGTTAGATCCCAACATGGTCAGTAACTTTGTGACCATTATGAATGAGAAGAAATCACTCCAAAAGTATTAATGTCCTTTTGAAACCCTTATTATATATTTACACCTTAACATCCATATATTAAATATACACAAGACCAATTATGGCATTTATTGTAAAGGTCTATCTTTACCAGTTTCAATTTTTATTTAATATATCTAGGGTATTATTGGTTGACACATCTATTTTCAAACATGATAGATTGAATATTTGTCCAATAGTAGTTTTATTTTTTCCATGGGCAATGCCTTTTAGATATGGAGATGAAGTCAATTCAAAAAGCATGGTGTCTTTTCATAGTTCCTCTTATTTAAAAATTGCACTAAAAGAAATATGCATGCCTAGAATGTATAAATGCACAATATGATTATCTTAAAATTGTATGAAAGAAATTATTTCGTCCTTGATGTATGTTTAATTTAGCTTTATGTTTGTTTTGATTTTGTTTATTCTCTTCTTAAAGCTTGTCCAATTTGAGTCGATTCAATTAATTTACAACCAAACTACATAATTTCCTCTCACCTTAACTCTTCCTTTTGACATGTAGCTATATATCCTCCTTAATAAAAAAATGAACATGGTAGAGAACCATGGATGAGATAAAACAATCTACATGATAAGTCCATTTGACTATTACTTATAATGTGTCTTCAATGGGTTATATGTAACAAAATGTAATAGAAGATCAAAATTCATATCACTTACACTTAGGTATATAATTTTTTTTAATTTATTATATAAAACAGGACTATGGTTGAGAACCATAAAATTGGTTCTTAGTCCATTTATTGCCATTTTGTAAGTGGATTGATGTTCATCATTAAAAATATTGCTTTATCATACAAACTCAATTTTGATATACGACTGCATAGTTAGAAAAATCAAATGGTTTGAAAACAAGGAAAAAGCCATTTTTTCTTCATTTACTGGAAGAAGGTTACCTCAAATTAAGACGTGAGAAGCCTACGTATCAAGGATGCTCAAGAATAGAACTTATCATTGATTATGAAAACTGTATAGAGTTTTCTAAACTAGCCATCCAAGATTTGGGTACAAAGCATGGAAGAGAAATATAAAATGATAGAGGGGATACTTAAAAAACAATATTCTTCAACCTAGGCATTCAAGAAAAAAAAGAATGTCAAAGGACTCAAAATTTTATGGAAGAGAATTATTAACATTATAGATGACTTAAATGTACGGTTAGATTGAAAATGGTGTTTGCTTCACAAACATGATGTATTTTTTACAGTTCCACTACTAAAAAATTGCATTAAAATAAATACGCAAGCTTGAATCTATAAATGTACAATTTTATTATTTTAAAGTTGTATGAAATAAATTATGCATGCTTCAATGTATTTGTTTTAGATTTACATCCTTTTGGAATTTGTTTTTTCTTCTCTTGGAATGTATCCAATTCAGTTTGGTTCTCTAAAGTTGCACTCAAACCGCACATGTTCCTCTACCCTTAACTCTTCCTGTTGATATGAAGCGAACTATTTATTCTTGACAAATAAATGATGATGGTTTAGATAAAAGGTGCCACCTAATGTGTCTGTTATATTTTTACTTCTAACGCGTGTTTATGGTGTTACATATGATGTAACATACTCAATTTTGGTACTTAAATTTTGAGTTATTATTCAAAACCCTCTCAAATTGAAACCTCTATTGCCAAATTTTCTATTCAATATTTCACTTCATGGAATTATCTTAAGATTAAACACCAAAATGTAAATTGTCTTCATTTTGATATGTTCATCCTATTTGGGACCCAAAATTGGAGAATTGAATTCCATTATGAATTCTTGGATATGGATTCAAACAAAATATGTTTTGATGTGAGTATTATTAATACTGGAAGTTATTATAAGGATAATAGAAGATAGGGTTTCGACTTATTAAAAGTTACATGTTTATTTTTAGAAAACAAATACAATTAGTATGAGTTGTTGGTCAATTTCACAAAACAATTAGAGCTTTAGATAGAAAAGGGCATTTTTTAAATAAAGGATAAAGGATTATAAACCAAAATAGCAAGATTTCATAAAAATATGTACTGAAATAGCACCCTAGTCATCTTAATTCCCGAAATAGCCCACTTTCCAGAGAAAGCGCCAACATTTTTGGCGTTTTACTGTATCCGGGGCTGAAAGCGCCAAAAAAATGGCGTTTTCAGCTGAAAGCGCCAAGTTTTTGGCGTTTTTCATGCAAAAGCGCCAAAAAATTGGCGTTTTTTTTTTTTTTTTAACGCTTTTACATTGAAAACGCCAAAAACTTGGCGCTTTCAGCTGAAAACGCCATTTTTTTGGCGCTTTTGGCCCCCGGATACAGTAAAACGCCAAAAGTACTGGCGCTTTCACCCGAAAGTGGGCTATTTCGGGAATTAAGATGGCTTTGGTGCTATTTCAGTACATATTTTTATCAAAGTGTGCTATTTTGGTTTATACTCCAAGGATAAACTTTCTGCAACTTTCTTCTTCTCTTTCAATTTAGTCCCTAAATGTGACACATCACCCCCCTGCTCACGATGTGCCCGGCCGTTACCACAAAATCAGAAATTGGTCCCGCTCTTTCCTCTCGAAGGCTTCTCTCCTATTCGAGTCCTAGTAACTCCATCTCTTAAACCTATAAGCGGTCAGCAACTCGTCTTCCGTCAAAACCATTTCATCCCCAACAGAAATGGGAAAGGAAGTCGGCCAAAAAAGTCTCTGTCTGGCTTGATACCTAGTCACAAATAGTCCCAAACCTAGGACGAACCCCCCTCTCAACCTGCTTCCCTAACCATCTGGAACTCTAGCTTAACCCAGCCTACATAAGTACATCCACACAGGCACAAGTGCGCCTACAATATCAACGTAACCAGACTGTGACCTGTAAACGCCCCAGTCCCGTCTCCAACCAACCGCCAATTGGACCTCCCTACCACAGGTCCCGATCCCAACCAGAACAAGCCACAACCCTTGACGCCAAACCCGGGTCGCAAGTGAAGAAGCTCTCTAGCAACTGATCCCCCACCGCCGAGAATAAGCCCTATATATACTATCTCGACTCCAGGGTCTTCAAACCCAGGCCGTCAGCCTGATCTAGGTCCACCACACATTTACAGATTGGAACCCGCCCATCCTCGATCTTATCCCTTCCTTCACTCCGCACATAGTGCATGACCACAAGGAATACATATGTGTAACACAGTGGCAATGTCGGCCATCTGCAAACAACCCTAACTAATCTCCTTCTTTGACCTCTCCACTGTTGACCAAAACTCACGGCCTCGACAACCTCTGCAACTAAGATTTACAGATGCTCCTCCTTATCCTCTGATTAAAGGCTAATAACCTTGCCATTATCTTCAGACATATTATTCTATTTCAAATTTGCCGCAGTGCCCACCTCTTCGTCTCATCCTGGTCACGACAGACCTGAAACGGGGATAGTGCAAGACCCGCCATGGGGTGGAACTTCCCCACCCTGGACCATCTCTGGGTCCACCTTCCCGGATCCCCCTGGTCATGATCTTCCACCATGTAAACCTACAACAAACTAAATACAAGTAGCAGTACCAAAGAGCTTGATCGATTCCTAAACAGCAAGGTCACACCTCTGACCATCCAGACAATGGGCCCGAGGAGCAAAACCTCCCTTGTTGTTCATTGGCTCACAACCACTGGGATCTTGGCCGTTCAATCAATCCGACGCAGACTGCATAGACCCTCGATCGAGTCTACTTCCCCACCGAAAACCACACCTCTCCACAGGTCCCAAAATTCAAGACACTAGAGGAAAATGGTTCAGTCCACAAACATTACCGTGGACTATACTTCATAATCCATGGTTTTAACCGTGGAGTATAAAACAACCGTGGACTATTTCCGTAGATCAAGTATCGGTAGACTATTCCCCATAGTCCACGGATAAACCCATGGACTATTAAAAAACCGTGGACTATTTTCATTTCTGTAACTCAAATTAAAACCATACAGTCCACTATGATAACCGTGGACTATTATTCTTTTCATAATTTATTCAATATTTATTGTCCACTGTGAAAACCGTGGACTAATATTATTTTTATTTTGAGACATTACATTGGAAAATTGTGGACAACTTTATTTTAAAATTCTAATTTTATTTATATAATACATTTCGGCCCCAATTAAACTATAAATATTCAACCTTATTAATGTAGGATATCACATAGCAAAGAACATGTTATGCTATGATATTTATTCAGGATATACTCATATTAAATCTTGCACTCATAAATATTTAACAATCGCAACAAATTGTTAAATAATATTTATTTATTTGACACAACTCAAAAGACACAATACTTCATTCACATCTGTTCAAATTACTGAGAATCATTATTTTAATGATCTCGGTAATGAACATATTCCATAAAAAATATTCATATGTTTGAAACAAATAAAAATATAATAGCTGAAGCTGTCTCGGCCACATCTCTAAAAATTCTAAAAATATCATAGTATTTCCGTACAAATTCTGAACTTAAACATTACAACATGTTATGTTTTAAGAATCTGACAACATGGTATCACAGCAGCAGTAACTTCAACAATGTTGTAAGATATTTTGGTCTCTTGCAGATCTTGTCTCCCAAAGTGATCACTTCCTTCCCAAATATGTGGCATGAGAGTCATATTCCTATATAAAACAAAATATTCAAGTCAAACATACATGAAAACAAAATATATTTTTTTAACATTCATTTATATAGATAACTTCATGATAATTTTATAAGTGTAAAAACATGTCATAGTTTGTATGCGTGTTATTTCTTTATAACAGATAATTTTATAAGTTGCGTCTCCCTAGTCCGGCAATTCTACCATCATTGAGAACAATACATTTATGCTTCTGACCACGCATAGGAGCCACAACCTTTAAACTGATCCTACCTCTTGTCTTCTCTTTTTAATATTTAGTATGATAACATCTAAGAAATATTTAAAAAAATGTGATTTAACTTTTATTTAGATAATGAAAACTATTCATTAAAATCTAATACCTGTGCCACCGTGCTCAATTGATTCTATTGAATTTACATGAACTTCATCATGTGAAGGACGTTCTTGGATTTGACCATTCCTTCCTAGTATAGTAGAAAAATACATAAACATATACTCAACATAATAAAAATAACTAAACATGAACATCAATATAACTTTATTATAAATATTGCACCTCCTATTTGTTGTCTATCCACTACAACAAAGGCTGTTAGAAAGCCACGCTTTTTTTTCCATGAAGGAAACAACGTGGCCGTTATCGTCATAGCTGACTGCTTGCAAAATCTTTCTGAACTACTTTTGAGGAGATGATGCAATAGTCAGATTGGATTGAGGGAGGACGGTGTCCGGGAGTCTGCTCTCCTTCTTGGAGAGACTGAGGATCTGATCAGGTTTTTCATACATCTGTATAGGTAATATATTATGTTTGTTGTTTTGCAATCTTCCCAACATCAACTTTCTAACACGCTTTCTTTCTGCAATTTCTGAATCAGGTAGGTCCATGTCCTGATTTGCACCAATTTAAAACTGACCATACTCTGTAATGGTAAGCTATGTTATACATATACATAATGTCAGTCCATGGGAGGAAGTCTATGGTAATGATGGAGAAGCTGCATATAATTTTAAACTGGGCGTCCACTCATGTACAGGTATTAAAAATATTTGAAGTACTCAGAATGGCTGGAAGAAAAGTCAGTGCTTGTGTTGGACTAGATGAACTTAGCAGATACACAACATTTTGTGACTCTACACGGTCAATTTCATGTGTTGTAATGTCATATACTCTTTTTAAGTTGCACTGAGCCAGTAATTGTTTTCTGTTCAGGTGTCTGGTTTGCCTAAATAAGGACATAATACAATTCATTGGCTGCCAATGTTATGGTGTGCATATAATCCCATTACACAACATAGTCATTTAATATCTGTTTATACATTAGAGGTGTGATGATTTTATCTAACTAAAGAATTTTTCTGCTATCGATCAGCTACTTCTCCAACAATCTGATACGGCTCAGAGAATATGCAAATGCTACTTGTGAAATAGAGGAAAATGTGTTTCATTGGTTGAAGGTGGTGTCACCAATGTTGGATGCACAAGGGAGGCTACGATTTTTAAAGGATTGTTGAAGAGGCAATGCCTTATTACTGCTGCTTCGTGCATAGGGAGGATGCAGATGTTGATTGCGTTGCTAAGAAGAATAATATGTTACTAACAAATTGGAAAAATGCTGAGCAGGATGCTGATGACGGCTGCATCTCCTAGAAGATAAAGAGCTGCAGTTTTACCATAAGAAGATCTAGATAATGAAAGCCATGTCATAGTGTTGTTGTACCATTTTTAGGATAGGGAATAGTTTTCTTTTCGCTATCCTTGTATGAATAGTTGGCTTGAACATGCCCCAACGTCTCCATGATTCTTCATTATGAATTAGAAAACAGTATGTGAGTTATTTAGTATGTTGTTCCTGTAGACTCATTTCATATGTGTAAACTTGGATACTATCTTTTCATTTAAAAATGTGTATTGACGATTCATTGGATATCACATTTGAGAAATAAATAATACATCATTTCTATTCATCTAGTAGGAAAAGTCATTTTATTTTAAATAATTACCTCCAATTGATGGTCAATCTTGGTCATGTCTTGTGAATTCTTTTGAGGCATTCACTTGCGTCTTGCCATTCCCTTCATTTCATATAGTAAAAATGAGAATACATTGGCATAGCATACTTCTTTTAACTCTAAATAAGTACTTTTTTTACTTGTAACATTACCTAATGCAATGCCTATTTCATTATTGGAATCCTTGCTCATTGGGTTAGTTTTCTTGATGATTGTTTTCACAGAGATGCGCTTAGGAGGCATTTTCCTATAGGAAAAAAAGGTAAAGTGAGAGAATATACTTGAGTAATATGAAAGAAGATACAATGAGAGAATATACTTGAGTAATATGATCAAAATGTATTAAAAACAAGGATAATTCTTACCATAAATTGACTATGTAGAGAGAAAAAAGTGCACCACTCGACTGCGGGTTCTGCTCGCCTAGGGTACGATTTTGCAAAGACCGCAACTCAAAAGTATAACGGACCGAAGTACAAAAAGAAATTTATATCATCGGTATAATCGTAGAGAATAGGAGCAACAACAGCTCCATGTCTATGACTACAAACGACATAGCCGATGTGGCTGTGCATTTACTGTCTTCAAACAAACATAGATCGGAGCCAGGGGTGGAGCCAACAATACAACGCGGGGGGGGGGGGCAACATACTACAAATAAGAATGATTCCTCAAGCATATAAATCGTAACTTAAAAAGTAAAGTGACTTGTGATTTGTTGAATGCACTGGTCTGTGCTAAACGGGCATATCATATCCACCTTGGTAATATCACTCAGCTCAAAATTTTATGTGAATTTATAAATGTATAATAATGTCCTGATATGTGGAAAATTATTACCTTCCAGTATATGAATAGCCTAGGATACGTGCCAATACGATTGTCCTCTGCAATTTTAGATGTTACCATCACACAAAATGATATCATTTCCCCTATATTCTTGATGTTGCAGAGGAGAATAAGATGTATTCATCTAATCATCTTCACATAAGAGAAGTATACTTATTTAACTCTACCGTGAAAGAAGAAGAAAATGATATTATATGACAGAAACGACGATCTAATTACCTCTGTAGAAAGAAAAGGCATTCACCGGTGTGCGCTTTATGCACTGTTTGACGCAGTACAGACCAAGAAGACTATACACCGCAAATGTTGTTGGGTGGAAATGAAGATACATATATAAAAATTACTACTACAGTTTTATAGACTCGTACTCATTAGAAGTTTCTTTTCATTTCTATCTTATCATCAATGCAGACATGCGAGAATTTACAGAGTCAAACATCAATACTGTAAAATATTAAATCTGTTAACAAACAACGATGGAAGAGGTGTGTAAAATGATTTTAAAACAGTTTTATAACAGTGTACAACACTACAAAATACATCTACTCGAAATTGAGGTCTTTGGTTAATGTCACGTTGTCAGTATTTACAGATGAAATTTATCAAGGATATCTCAAATGGTACAATGTATTACTGCTCACAGCAAAGCTTTTTTTTAAGATAATTTAGACTCGTGCATAGGTGTATATTCGAGAATGAAGAACTAGCTACTGAAGATCAATAAAACTTCAGAAGAGAATATACGAAAAAAAATCGAAGACGATATCTGATGCTGGCAATAGCTAGAGGTTCTAAGTTTAGAAGTGAATCAGAGCTAAAGCGGCGAAACAGAGACAATCAAACATCTAGACAATTAATTGAAAAAATTTATATAGCATCGAAATCTTCGTTGATTGAATAATGTACCCGTCAGATCCGTAATCCAAAATGCTTTTTTTGCTTGAAACTGAGCGCAACCAGTAAGCGAAATCATTTTAAACTCAATACGTATACAGCGGCAACTGTTAACTTAGCTCGACCGACCTGTGCTAGCAGAAGAAAAAATCCGAGACCATAAAAACAGATCTGGCAGGACAGAGATGCACAATCAGATAGCTAAAGCCAGATATATGCCTCTCACCTGTTAATTTACGCCCTTTTAACCTCCCGCCAAGCAGCATGCCCTAATTTAGAAACAGACTTGCCTGCAGAGAAGGGGAAATCCAATTTATCCAGAAGAAGAAAGAAGGATAAATGACGACAACGCCGCAGGTGTGTAAAATGTTGCGAGATTCTTGTGTTTCATGTTAGCGGAACAGTCAAATTAAGTCCAAACTACTCAGTCATGTGGCCGAGAAAAGAAGACATTTTTAATGGTTCTAAACAGTTTTAATCGAAGAAATGGAGGTTCTAACTGTCAGATACATGCCATAATCAGACGAAGAAAAAAGAAATTCTAAAGGATGACAAATCCATGGGGTAGAAGCAAACCTCAAAGCAGGGCACAAGAGCATAGGCCAAAGCAATCACCAGACCATCCGCACAATCCACAACAGCAGTTTTGTTGATCTTCCTCGCAGGTTCACCATGATAGTGCGGCGCAACTCTAGGAACAAGCGGCGGCAGACAGAGGGCGTCGCTGCTACGGAAGACCGAAAGACGCCGCTGCCGGCTGCCGCGAATGAGGATGGAAACTGGAAACTGTCTGAGGGTTTGAAAATAGAAAGTCGGAGGAATATTAGATGTTATCGGACTGTTGAGATTAATAACCATGGACTTTTAAAATCCAAACCGGATCAGAACTTTGCGGCCGAAATAACCGTGGTCCAATGGACCAACCGTGGACTAATTTACCTTTTGTGCTAGTGAGAGAAACAACTGCCTACTCCTCTTGTCCATCGATAGGTACTTCAATCCTTCATTCTTCTTCTTTGATCGCTTGCTAACCTTGTAGATAAACTAAAGTTAGATGAATCAATGGTAATCTATAAAGTTAGATTGTAATAATTTATCTATATTCACCTAGCAGGATGTGAATATCCTGGTATACATCATAGCCTACCCTTAAATATCAAAAACACCTAACTATGACCTATATATATCTTTATTCAATGTATAAGGTTAGGACCATGACCATAATATCACAAAATACAAGGTAAATCCGTATGGAAACCATAGTGACATATGCAAACCACGATCTAGATATAGTTTGGCCTGATTTAGTACATATGTGTATAAGTATGGTCTAGATTCTTATAAGGAAATCCATGTACCACTATGAAATATATAATCCATGATTTCGATGATAGTTGCCAAAAGTTGACTGCTCTTATTAATGGTTAATGTTATGGAGACGTCAACCTTAAAAAGGGACACATGGATGAAGATATGTTGGTTAAGGGATAGATATGAGAACTTAAAGTCAATAGACTTTATGCCTGTAATATATACACATACTACTTCCAAAGAACCACACACACACACACACCGATATATATATATATATATATATATATATATATATATATATATATATATATATATAAGATCACAATCCTACAAATATCACACCTTTAATGTCTCTAACCTAAGGATCATATTCATTAAAAGGTGAATTTATGAAATATATATATATATATATATATATATATATATATATATATATTTGTGTGTGTATCTATATAATGAGAATGGGTAATGAGTAGAACATCATACGTGGCCACACATGTATAAAATGAACTCAATAGGAGATATTATGATAACCGAAAATAATTATCCAATATAAATCTCTCTAAGGGGAAAATGGTAATATCATGCAATAAGAATCTAAGATGAGATTTCCAAGACAAGATGAATATAATAACACGAGTATGTTCTCTCTTTTTAGATTCATGATACATTTGCATATTTTATTCTTGTGGACATCTCGATTGAAAATTCTCATTTGGAATAGGTACTAAATTCTCGATTCTTTATTAAGTTGTTTATTTCCCTCTTGAGCTTCTTCTATATAACTTTGCAAAGGTGGTGAGCCGATTTTATTAGCCTTTACCTCTTGTTGAAATTCACCACGACTAAAATTGAATGTTGAACATCGTTGAGAAAATGGAATATGTTAGATCTTGATATTGACACAAAGATTCAAAATATTGTCTAAGAGCTTTGGCTCACTAGATTTGGCAGGTCACACCCCCAACCCTGAACAGTGGATAATGAACATTTACATGTCCCCGAGTACTGGTTACCCCATAGGCAAAACTGTCATTCTCTCAAAGAGGGGAGAACAGTAGGAACTTAGCAACTGGAGAAGACAAAGTATTAGATTGATTGTTTCAATGGATAAATTTATTTCATTTTTAATAGTTTGATATCTTGATATTAGTTTTGAGAAAAATTATTACATTTTGAAATCTTTATATTACTTTGGAGAATATTTTAAATTTTCTCTAGTTGCCACTTTGAGTTATGTTACTTTTTGAAACTAGCATGGTAACTAGACTACCTTTTGTTATTCCCATAATCCACCAAGCAATCTTACCTAGAGTTGATCTCATTACTCTTTATTTTAAAATAGCTCAGTAATTGAATTTGGTACCAATCTAGCTGACCTTTATTTTCCCTTCATGGGGTCCATGTGTGGTTTCTTCCCGCTGGGAACTCATGGATAAGTGATATGAAGGAGAACTAGAAGATACATGCAGGATTTGTCCTTTATTGAAAACTAGATAGGAATCAATTCATATTCTAAAATTTGTAATCTTGTGTAAAGCTTTCATGACTCTGATTTAAAAGCATATGTATAATAAATATTAGTTTATATTTTTGATATTATTTGTATATATTCGACCATAAAGATCATGTTTTACAACATGGTATGGGATGAATAAATAGTCGACACTCATGCACGTCTCGTGGAAGTTAGGGTTAAATAACTATTACACCTATAACTTAGGTAAATAGTTTACAACCAACCCTAGTCTTGTTAGCCCTATCTTGCTAAATGGGAATAGTAACTTAGGTGTAATTTATTTTCACAAAATCATCTGATGCACCAATTATTTAAGAGGAAACATCACTATATTTGTAAAGAAGAGTCGAGGTGTAAGAAAATGTGAAAAAGTTAGTAGTTGAAAGGTGAATAGTGGGATTAGGAACCCTAACTTTGAATCTTCTCTTGTAGAAAACATTATCCTTCTTCCTTATCATAAGTGAAATTACCCTAGTGACCCTTTAGGTTCCATGTAAACCTTCTATTTACTATTTCAGTCAAGTAACTATGATGGTAAATGTTGGTAATAGGTGACTTTGACTTAGTCATCACATCAATTTTGCCCATTTTCAATTTGCATGGAAATGTTTCCCATCGCAAAATTATTTTCTTTATAATACTACATGTACAAAAGGATTTTTGGATTTTTGTCAATTATTTATTGAGATGAGTCATAATCAAAGAGATATGGGGTAAACCCTAGATGAGAGTCTCATGAAACCCTTCAAACATAGGATTTGGTGAAAACACTACATTGTAATTGACACACCCATTTAAAATACTAGTTGAAACCTTTTAAGGGGTGGAGTATGGTACCTAAGTAAACCATGGATAGATGGATTTGGAGGAAGAAATCCACTTTAAGGGGTGGAGAGTTGTAACATACTCAAGTTTGGTACTAAATTAAATTTTGAGATATTATTCAAAATCCTCTCAAAGTGAAACCTTTTTTGCCAAATTTTCTATTCAATATTTCACTTCATGGAATTATCTTAAGATTGAAATCAAAATGCAAATTGTCTTCATTTGGATATGTTCATCCTATTTGGGACCCAAAATTGAAGAATTAGATTTCACTATAAACTCTTGGCTATGGACTCACAAAAAATATACTTCAAAGTGATCATTATTAGTACTGGAAGTTATTATAAGGATTACAGAAGATATGGTTTTGACTTTTTAAAAGTAACATAATTATTTTTAGAAAATAAATACAAACAGTATGAGTTGTTGGTCAATTTCACAAAACATTTGGAGCTTCAGATAGAGAGGGGAGTTTTTGAAATAAAGGATGTTTGCAACTTTTTGTTTCTCTTTTAGCTTAGTCTCTAAATGTGGCAAGTCATCCCCCTTCTCGTAGTGTGCATGACCATTACCATAGAATTGGAAATCGGTCTCATTCTCTCCTCTTGAAGGCTTCTCTCCAATTTGAGTCCTAGTAACTTCGTCTCCTAAACCTATAAGCAATAAACATCATCGGTCAAAACTATTTTGTCCCTGATAGAGATGGGAAAGACAGTTGGCCATTGATGCATGGGTTTTGAGTCACTTTTATAGGCTTATTTTATATCTGTTTTATGCATGTATTTGTCATTTTCTTGATTATATTTGCATAATTCACTATAGTTGGCCCTTAAACTCTTTTTTCATCAAATTATACTTCTTTTATCATATTTATATGATTTTATATAATCTCCGGACTTATACACATGTTTCGGCACTTTTTCAGGCACGCTTGCATTGTCCGGAGTCGATACTATCGACCCCCAGGTCGATAGTATCGACATTTCATCAAAAAGCAACCCCAAAACGCGATCTTGGAAGGAATAACCTGTCCCATGGTCGATACCATCGACCTTGGGGTCGATACTATCGACAGCGTCGGGATCTGGCGATTTTCAGCACTAAATCGGAGTGTTTTAATCCGACGGTTGAGCTTTTTCGGAGCCGTAAAGTGGTCCTATGACCTAAGAAGAGCATGGACGGCCCGAGGGGGAGAGGACATTGTGTTTCACAACATCCAAGAAGGAGAGAGAGAGATAGGAGACGAGAGACGAAGGCCGTCAATCGAGCGATCCGGGCACCTCCGACGGGCGATTTTGCTGTCGGAAGACTGCAAAACGCACGTTTCTCGAGGAGGATCTCCAGGAACACCTTTGTATCAGGGGTTACACGAGTTTTCTCCATGTTTCCCATGTTTTTCTTCTCTACTCCTCTATCTTTCATTGAGATGACCATGCGGGGCTAATCCCCTTTGTCTTTAGGACCGGGAGTAGCCCGAGAATTCATTGTATGATAGTTTTATAATAGTAATTCATATTTTATCTCTTAAATCCGTGGTATAGTTTCGTTTTCTCCATATATTGTTATGCTTGATCACCATAATAATAACCTAATGCCCTTAATCACTTTGAAAGAAGAATTAACGGCTGAAAAGAGACGAAATCTACATTAATCGATAAATCCCTTGACCAAGGTGGTGTAAAATTAATGGTGGATACTGAGAGATCATTCGTAATGCACTTAGTTTAGGGGATAGGTTACTATGATGGTGGAACCGACCTAAACCTAAGTAGTGAATTGCACCACGACAGTGGGCACTTCTATTTTCAGGCCACTACCTGGATAGAGAGAGACGATTGAGGCATTATATGAAATCTAATACAATGAAAACCCACGGTGAAACCGCAATCCTAAAGATATCCTTTTGAATTGATTAAATTCACCTTTAATCGATTGTTTGCTTTGTTTTATTTATATTTTCTTTTAATTTTATTCAACAACCCCAATTTGTTATTCGGCTTAGCTGATCGCAAATAGTTAGTAGGAGTCTCCAACATTTCCGAGTATCCCTGTGTTCGACTCGGGCCTCACAAGGCCTGTACTACTCGACGCGTATACTTGCGTTTTTAGCGCGTAGTAAAATACACGTCAAGTTTTTGGCGCCGTTGCCGGGGATACGGCAAATTGTTGGCACTTCGAGTGCTACGAGAGGCCACTCTAGGCCATTTTTTTATTTAGATTGAAACAACTTCAAATATTTTTAAATTGTTCGATAATTTTTATACTCATCATAGAATTGTATTGAACTCGAATTTTCTCATTTCAGGTACTGTGCATGGTGCAGACACGTAGTACTGACTACGCAGGTCGCGCACCCGAGATTCCACTTCTGGGACCTGAGGACGAGGAGTATTACGAGCAAGAGCACCAAGAAGAGATAGATTCTGAATTTGAACAGGAAGAGATGGCCGACGCACAGACCATATGGGAGAAGATCAAGGCTTATTCCGCATCACCTTCCAAGGGGCCTATAAAGAAGCAGACAATTAACATACCGACATATAAGATTGATCCAGCGCTGATAAATCTGGTGAAATCAAATGCTTTTCATGGGCTGAAGAATGAGGATCCCGTCGCGCACATCAGCCAGTTTGTTGAGAACTGTGACATGGTCAAAATTGATAGGTTTCCACAGGAGGCACTGTATCTCAAGCTTTTCCCGAGTTCATTGGCGGGAGCCGCGCGAGAATGGTTACATAATTTGGATGATGAGTTTGTGGAGTCCTGGAACCATATGGTGGAGGTTTTCTGAGAGGTTCTTCCCTCCTGAGAAGACTAACGACATGATCCGGAAGATTCACAACTTTACCCAACAGGCTGGTGAGACATATTCTGAGACCTGGGAGAGATTTCAGGTCATGCTGAGGAGGTGCCCACATCATGGGATGGATAAGGAGACACAAGTAAAGATCTTCTATTTTGCTCTCTCTGAGCACGATAGGAGCAACCTTGATTCAGCTGGGTCAAGATTCTTTCTGAATAATACGGACACCAGATGTTGGGAGATATTAAAGGACATGGCTAGGAAACAGTCATGGGGTGAAAGAGGCGTTGTGGAGCAGGTCAGAGTTGCAGGTGAATCCAAAGTAATTAAGGAGCTGAACGACAAGTTAGATCTGCTAGCCAAGAAGCTGCTAGCTAAGGAAGATTCATCTGAGGATGAGGAAGCCCAAGTAAAGTACATGCAACAACAGGGCTACAGAAACAATGACTATGCGTGGAGGAAGGACAAAAAGTTCTCCTGGAAGGATCCTAACAATTTTCTGCAGGATCCGGAGGCAAAGCCACAGCCTAGAGCTGCCATCGACCTTTGTCGATGGTATCGACACCTGCAGGACAGCTACATAAAACATGTCGTAAAAGGTATCGAAATGAGATTTTTTTGAACCGTTTTTTGTAGAGGAAAGATGGATGAAGCAAGTCACGTCTTAGAACCACTAAGACACAAAAATGGGCCACAAAAAGGAGTAAGATAGCAAGCATCACTTGTTCTACTTGAGCATCTAACCATCCTTCTTTGCCACACTTCAAAGCGAATGGTACCGCTGTTCCACCTCTTAAGTGAGAATGTTGACTATGAGGCCATAGTCATATTCAAGCTTAGGGGGGGTGTTGGAACAACCCTCTATCTTAGTTTTTACTTACTTATTCATGTTGATTTTATTTTTGAAATATTAGTTGTTTTTATTTCTAGGTTTATCGCTTTTGTAGGATCCACACCTATCTAATGTAATCTGTGGAGTAATAAATGCATGGTTTCAATTGCAAGTTTTACTCTTGGGTTGTGTGCACATGAAAATATGAGCATATTGAAAACTTTTTGAGCTTATTCTTGTGAGTAATTGAGTTGCATAACTGAGGAAGTTCTTGGGTGAGTCAGCTTCAAGACACGGGGACATGAATGACCATCTTTATTGTCTAAGGAAAAGTGATTGACAAGGATGTTTGAGCCCAAACCGACCAAACGCTAACGTGACCTTAGACTAAAGTTTAAGAGAGAAATACTTCAGTTACCCTGTACACAGGTCTTTAGAGAGGGACATATGATATTTTCGGAAGGTTCTGTCAATTAGTCTTGTGATCTGATCCACCGCAATTTCATTCACACTCCACCATAAGAAATGGGAGCACATTACTGTCTTTCACTCTTTGATTGCATACCGTGTAGATAGGTCTTGCATTACAACTATTTTCACATTTTTTGCATGAGAATGAAAAAAAAAAGATAGAGTAGTTATACATGCACATTATCCTTAGGTGCATGTCATAGTAGTTGCATAACTGTCATTATGTAGTTGCATTTACATCTTTTGAGCATATTGTACACCATGTATCTTATGTTACTCTGAAAACATTAAAGGTGATGAACTTGTTCCATACCCTCCAAATAGAATGCTTCAGATGCACAAGTATGTAACAAGAAGTGATCCCGACATATAATTCATTGTCATCTATGAAAATAAGGGCTTGAAAAAAAATTGAAAAAAAATTGAAAAAAAAGAGAAGAAAAAAAAAATAATTGAGAAGTAAGTAGGAATGAGAGGGAGAAAGGAACATGTTCTCACTTACATACTAAGAATAATAAGCACATGGTGTAGTTTTCTTAGATATTCCATCTCACCTTGAGACGGAATGATAGTGCATGCATCATTCCACCAAAAATGTAACATTAGGACATTTTCACTTGCATTTTGCATCATGATAGGTCATTAATTTTTGTATTGCATGATTGACTATTATGTGCTTCCATCTCTTCCACAACCACCTATCCCATCCACCCATTGCTCTAATTGGTAGGCCACCCATGATATTCTCCTCATTCATTAATATCAGGAGATCTACTTCCATTTAGATGGTAGTTAGGAAATGAGCAATGTAGATAGGAGATCACAAGATGCATCAACTATGGACCAAATGAGTTTATCATATTAACTGCTTTAATTGATAGTGTTTCATTGATTGGGGGACGAACATCTTTTACATAGGTCTTTGGTCGCCTGGATGGCAGTTAGTGTTCAGTGGTCAATGAGGGCTGGTTTGTGGAAAGAAAGTAGGGATGATGTAGATTCATTTCATGTATTTATGTCCTGTTGCTGACTTATCTCAACCAGATCCAAAGTTTTGTTGCTCGAGGATGAGCAAGGTTTAAGCTTAGGGGAGTTTGATGCATGGGTTTTGAGTCACTTTTATAGGCTTATTTTATATCTGTTTTATGCATGTATTTGTCATTTTCTTGATTATATTTGCATAATTCACTATAGTTGGCCCTTAAACTCTTTTTGCATCAAATTATACTTCTTTTATCATATTTATATGATTTTATATAATCCCCGGACTTATACACATGTTTCGGCACTTTTTCAGGCACTTTTGCATTGTCCGGAGTCGATACTATCGACCCCCAGGTCGATAGTATCGACATTTCATCAAAAAGCAACCCAAAAATGCGATCTTGGAAGGAATAACCTGTCCCATGGTCGATACCATCGATCTTGGGGTCGATACTATCGACAGCGTCGGGATCTGGCGATTTTCAGCACAAAAACGGAGCGTTTTAATCCGACAGTTGAGCTTTTTCGGAGCCGTAAAGTGGTCCTATGACCTAAGAAGAGAACGGATGGCCCGAGGGGGAGAGGACATTGTGTTGCACAACATCCAAGAAGGAGAGAGAGATAGGAGACGAGAGACGAAGGTCGTCAATCGAGCGATCCGAGCACCTCCGACAGGCGATTTTGCTGCCGGAAGACTGCAAAACGTACGTTTCTCGAGGAGGATCTCCAGGAACACCTTTGTATCAGGGGTTACACGAGTTTGCTCCATGTTTCCCATGTTTTTCTTCTCTACTCCTCTGTCTTTCATTGAGATGACCATGCGGGGCTAATCCCCTTTGTCTTTAGGACCGGGAGTAGCCCGAGAATTCATTGTATGACAGTTTTATAATAGTAATTCATATTTTATCTCTTAAATCCGTGGTATAGTTTCGTTTTCTCCATATATTGTTATGCTTGATCACCATAATAATAACCTAATGCCCTTAATCACTTTGAAAGAAGAATTAACGGGTGAAAAGAGACGAAATCTACATTAATCGATAAATCCCTTGACCAAGGTGGTGTAAAATTAATGGTGGATACTGAGAGATCGTTCGTAATGCACTTAGTTTAGGGGATAGGTTACTACGACGGTGGAACCGACCTAAACCTAAGTAGTGAATTGCACCACAACAGTGGGCATTTCTATGTTCAGGCCACTACTCGGATAGAGAGAGACGATTGAGGCATTATATGAAATCTAATACAATGAAAACCCGCGGTGAAACCGCAATCCTAAAGATATCCTTTTGAATTGATTAAATTCACCTTTAATCGATTGTTTGCTTTGTTTTATTTATATTTTCTTTTAATTTTATTCAACAACCCCAATTTGTTATTCGGCTTAGCTGATCGCAAATAGTTAGTAGGAGTCTCCAACATTTCCGAGTCACTTAAAGCATAAACATCATCCAACCAAGTTCAAACTTGGAACTTAGGCACTCCACAAGGCACCCTATAGAATCACTCTCTATATAATGATTCTATAGAACTAAAGGCATGCTCTACATGTGACATATTGCAATATAACCCCTTACTTTGGGTAAATTGCACTTTGGTCCAAAATAAGAAAACATTGCTCAAACAACATCCAAACGGGACCAAACTGGAAACATAAGCTTGTCACATGATATAAAAACTTCTTGAGGGATTAGATTAATGTTATAAGCACCTTTATTAAGCAAAGCAAACAGGGTTAGCCCAAAACATGGGTCAGGGTCCTTACAATAATATGTCCTAGTGAGTTCATTTTATACAAGTGGTCGCATATGATATACTACTCATTACCCATTTTCATAGTATATATATATATATATATATATATATATATATATATATATATATATATATATATAATTCATCAATTCACCTTTATTTGCATATGATCCTTAGGTTATATTATCCATTAAACTTGTGGGATCTGCAGGGGATTATATCATTATATATATATATATATATATATATATATATATATATATATATATATATATATATATATATATATATATATATATATATATATGTGTGTGTGCGTGTGTGTGTGTGTGTTCGTGTGTGCGGTTCTTAGAAGTAGTATGTGTATACTACGAGCATAAATTTTATTAACTTTGAGTTCTCATATATATCCCTTGATCTACATATCGTCATACATGTGGCCCCTTTTTAAGGTTGAAGTCTCTATTACATTAACCATTAATAATAATAGTCAACTTTTGGCAACTATGATGGAAATCATGGATTATTTAATTCATGACAGTACATTGAGTTCCTTATATGATTATCTAGACCATACTTATACACATCTATACTTAATCATGCCAAAATATATCTAGATCATGATTTGCATACGTCACTATGGTTTCCATACAAATTTACCTTGTATTTTGTGATATTAGGGTCATGTTCCTAACCTTATACATTGAATAAAGACATGTATAGGTCATGGTTAGGTGTTTTTAATATTTAAGAGTAGGATATGATGTATACTAGGATATTCACATCCTGCTAGGTGTATATATATAAATTGTTACAATGTAACTTTATATATTACCATTGATTCATCTAAGTTCAGTTTATCTAAAAGGTTAGGAAGCGATCAAAGAACTAAAATGAGGGATTGAAGTACCTATCGATGCACAAGAGGAGTAGGTAACTGTTGCTCCTGAAGTCCGTGACCCAAGAGGAGGATGTATGGCTATTGAGGGGAAGTGGACTCGATCGATGGTCTATGTAGTCTACGTCAGATTGCTTAGATGGCCAAGGTCCCAATGGTCGTGATACAATGAACAACGAGGGAGGTTTTTCTCCTCGGGCCCATTGTCAGGATGGTTGGAAGTGACCTTGATACCGAGGAGTCGATCAAGCTCTTTGGTACTGAGGCTTGTATTTAGTTTGTTGTAGGTCGACATGGTGGCAGATCACAACTAGGGGTATTCAGGAAGGTGGACCCATAGATGGTCGAGGGTGGGCAAGTTCTTCCCCATGGTGGGACTTGCACTAGCTGAGTTTTAGGTCTCTCATGACTAGGAAGAGTCAAAGAGGTGGGCACTAGAGAAGATCTAGAACAAACTAATATGTCTAAAGATGATGGAGAGGCTATTGGACTTTGATCAGAGGAGAAAGAGTAGCATTTGCAAATCTATGTTGCAAAGGCTTTCAAGGCTGTGTGTTTTGGTTAGCTGTGGAGAGTTCAGAGAAGAAGATGAGCTAGGGTTATTTTTAGATGATAGACATTACCACAGTGTTACACATTCATCTTCCTTATGGTCGTGTGCTATGTACAGAGTGAATGGAAAAGATTGAGGTTGGGTGGGTTTCAATCTGGAGATGTGCGGTGAACCTAGATCAGGTCGATGACTAGGATTTGAATACCCTAGAGTCAAGGTGGTTTATTCAGGGCTTGCTGTTGGTGATTGGGGATCAATTGTTGGCGAGCTTCTTCACCGACGACCAAGGTATGGCGTCAAGGGTTGTGTCTTATTGTGATTCGACCTATGGTAGGAGAGGTCTGCTTGGCTACAGGTTGGAGACAGGGCTAGATCATTTGTGGGCCACGATCTGGTTATGTTGATGTTGTAGATGCACTCAAGATATACTAGCGTCATAACATGTATCAAGGTGGGCTAGAGAAAGGGTATCCTGCAGAGCTGACCCTGTGACTAAGGTCACTTAACCAAGAGACTACGGTCCTGCTTTGGTTCTCGTGCACTGACCACGAGGGCAGAGGTTGTGGATTTTGGCTCTTCCATTGACCTTGTATGGCACTGGCTTTGGGTTTCACAACTGAAGTATGGATTTGGGCGGTACGGCTCACTTCCACAAGGCATAATAATTCGTAATCAAGCCGTATAGTATCTTTGCTTATGGAAAATATGAAACATTGGATGAGGCCTTGTAATGTTCTTCTATGATCTTGGTATAAGTTTTTCATATACATGTTCTTCATATTCCTTCTTGCATAACTGGTTATTTATTATCTATTTTTTAAATTGATCTATCTGCTCAGTTATCTGTGACAATAATATAGTTGGTAGAGGGTTATGTTTCTCGCTGGTACTGTGTGTCTCACCCTGCTGGTTAAATAACATTTTTAGGTGGACGTGCCTGGCAAGATGAAGATCATGTGGTTGAGATGATATGCAGAGGTATCGTACCTGGTGGAATAGATTGTGTCCAGAAGTAGAGTCCTATGTGTCATCCCTGTACACTTAGGTCTTCGGGAGAGTTTTTTTATGTTTCTAATAAGATGATCGATATGTGGTTTTTGGCTTCTGTACCTTGATGTAATAAATCAGCATGTGGAACAATTATTTCATGTAACGAGATGATGGGAAATTATGTTGTAGCACCTTGAAAATATGTTATGAAAAGAAAGTGTTGGCTCAGATGCAACATGTCTCATCTTATGGTGCTTGTTGTAAATCGCTTTTAATTTCTCATGATTTTTGGTAATCCGTTGGTTAGTATGTAATCGTGTTTTGTTCGAGTTGAGATGTTTCAATTATGACCACCAAAAATGATTATCTATTATAAAACCTTCTAAGGGGGAAAATGGTAAAATCACCTAATAAAAATCTAGGATGTGATTTGCAAGATAAGAATCATTTAATAACACTAGTATGTTCTCTCTTTCTAAGTTTGTGATACATTTGCATATTTTATTCTTGTGGACATCTCGATTGGAAATTCTCATTTGGAATAGGTACTTTATTCTTGATTCTTTATTAAGTTGCTTGTTTCCCTCTTGATCTTCATCTATATAATTTTGCTAAGGTGGTGAGCCAATTTTATTAGTCTTTCTCGCTTGTTGAAATTCAGTACGACTAAATTTGAATGTTGAACATTGTTGAGAAAATGAAATATTCTAGATTTTGATATTGGCACAAAAATTTGCAATATTGGCTAAGAACTTAGGCTCACTAGATTTGGAGGGTCGCATCCTACAACATTTCATAGTGGATAATGGACAATTAGAGGTCCCTTAGTACTGGTTACCCCCATATGAGAAAGTGTCATTCTCTCATAGAAGAGGAGAACACTAAGTAGTTAGCCACGGGCGAAGAGAAAAAATATTAGATTGATTGTGCCAATGGATAAATTTTGTCATTTTGAATAGTTTGATATCTTGATATTAGTTTTGAGAAAAATAATTTCATTTAAAATCTTGATATTACTTTTGAGAATATATTTATTATTTTATAGTTACCACTTTGAATTATGGTACTTTTTCAAATTATCATGGTAACTAGACTTTCTTTTATTATTCCCATAGTCCACCAAGAACTATTACCTATATTTGATCTCATAACTCTTTATTTAAAAATAGCTCAGTAATTGAAATTAGTACCAGCCTAGATGACCCTTATTTTCCCTTCATGGGGTCCATATGTGGTTTTGTTCCCTCAGGGAGCTCATGGATAGGTGATATGAAGAAAACCTAGAAGAGATGTGCAGAAGTTGTCCTCTGATGAAGACTAGATAGGAATCAAGTTTTATTCTAAAATTTATAATCTTATGTAATGATTCCACGACTCTGATATAAAAGCATGTGTAATAAAGATTTGTTACTTTTTTTGATATTATTTTGTAAATATTCAACCTTAAAGATCGGGTTTTACATATGATGAAATGTAAGAGCTTACAAAGAGTCATATTAGTTGCACCTTTTAACTAGATATGTATCTAATTTACAAAAAAAAATATGTAAGATTGATTGTGGGAGAGAAAATAACATTTGTTTTTAGTTTATTTATTACCCTTTTGTAAGAGGGCATAAGGTCATCTCTTGAAAATATTTTTTATCAAACAAGCCAAAAATTTATGTATGACAATTTAGTGAGAATATCTAAGTACCTAGTCAATTAATGGGCGTATAATGAGAGAACATCTCCTGAAAATTGTAGGAAAAACAAATAACATAATAAAAGAAGGATAACTATTTAGAAGTGTTGTAGTGTAGGATATTATAATAGAATTAGCAACATGAAAATCTTGCATCATGGAGGTTACATAGATTAATTAAGGAGTACATAATCTATAACACTTGTATGATGATTGAAAACCATGTATCTGATAGTATCATATCATTCACTTTGTTTTGAAACTATACTGACTAACATTCATTCATTGAGATAATTTACAACAATAACAACCCAACTAGGGGGGAAGTTTGATTCCATCATAAGAATCTGATCAGAAGCAGAGGGAGTCATGGTTGTGGCATAGGCTATAATGTTGGTATCTCTGTTAATATGATCCACTTTGAATGTCCTAAAACCTTGGCATCTACAATTAAGCTCTTTGATGGTTAATCCCATGTAGTTGTGGTCCTCCATCCTATGTTGAAAGTAACTAGCTTTAATGAGGGAATCAATTTATAGAATGATCAGGTCTACATCCTTCCTATCTATTGTTGATATGGTTGGCAAAAGAGTTATACATCTACAAGGCTAACATCTCCCATACCTTTAACTTTCTTCTGGGTTGTAGCTATAATCTTCCCCCTACTATCTCTAATGACCACTCCAAGGGATGCACCACCCCTACGAGTGCATCTCACATCAAAAATAATTTTTAGAAAACCCTCTTACGATGGAGACCATTTAGCAAGTGGCATGGTCTACAGACAGACCTTGTAGACTCTCCTATTGTGTGAGACATAGTCTGCCACCAAGGACCTAAAGTCAGATATTAGAGTACAAGGGGTTGGTTGCCTCTGCTTGAAAATGAACTCGTTCCTAGTAGTCCAAATAGCCTAGAAATTGTAGCATATCCTCATGATTTTCTCAAGTTTCATTGCACTCATCCACCACCAATAACATCCATTGAAGTGACCATCAGAATTCCTTCGAATAAATTCCAACACATTGAGAATATCCCAGACCTGATCCATCCATGGGTAGTCATCAAAAGCATGTCGTATTGTCTCCCCCTTATTCTGATAGAAAGGAAATCTGAAATGTCTAAGATGTGTCTAAACTTGATTCTTTCACGGGTAGGTAGGGAATCTGATATTGATCTCGAATAATGTGCTCCAATTTTATTGGGCCCTTAAGCTTCCAAGTGGTGTTCTACATTTTGGGTGGATTTGTGTCATTGTGCACACTGTTCTAGAATCCCTTGCCCAGAACTACTAGTTTGTATGCATATCTCACGGTGAAAGCACCCTTGCACTCATGCCACCAACACTGGTCATCATGTGCACTACCCCTATTCAGAGACATCACAATGATTCCCAAAGTTGTTCACTGGGGAAATATACATACCAACTTCTTCTAATCCCATCAACCAATTTCTTTGTCAATCAGATATGTCACTCTTTCATTTTCCTACTGAACCACCTGGTCGAATGGAACCATTCTCCCCATGCCAAGAACCCAATCATCCTATCATGTCATAATATCCCTTCCATTCCCAACCTTCCATGTCAACCCTTCCATCAGAAGCAACTTCTACCCCCAAAATCTACACCATGTGAAACCAGGCTCATGCCCCCTATTAACTTCCAAAAGTGAGGTATTTTTAAAGTACATGGAGGATATCCATGATTGCTTCTCCAGGAGTGCTTTATTAAAAGTGTTGAGGTTTCTGAACCGCGGGATGTCATTGTAGTTTGACTTGCATAGAGTATGCCAGTTCTTCCAATGAAACTTCCTTTCCGTCCCTTTTCCCCCACCAAAAATGAGCCATCAGAGAGTTGATATTATCTAGAAGACCCTTTGGTAGCTTAAATATACTCATCATATAAGTTGAGATCACTTGGATAACAAGTTTTATTAGAGTCTTCTTTTTTCGTTCTAGCTAGAAACTTTTATTTCCACCCATTTAGCTTCCCTATGTCGTTATTTTGACCTAGCTAAAAATTACTTTATTCTACCTTCCCATGGTAGTAGGTAGCCCGAGATACTTAGCATTCTTCACAACCATCTATATCTGAATCATGTTTGCAATCTCACTACTTCTATTTCTCTCCAAGTTCCTACTGAATGACAACTCAGACTTGTTTAGGTTTATCTTTTGCCCTGAAGCTCTTTCATAAAAGCTAATTAACTCAGATATTTTTGAGATTGCATTGAGGTTCTCTCTTACAAAGAGCACACAATCATCAGCAAAGAACAAGTGAGACACTCTTCGTGTTCCCTGGTTGGTCTGAATGCCATGAATGGACCTCTCAATAGTAGCCTTTGTAAGCAGAGACAAAAAAGACTTTCCACATATGATAAACAAGTAAGTAGATATGGGAACCCCTTGTCTCAGTCCCCATTGTGGAATAATATGCCCTTTGTGATTGCCATTAATATTCACAGACTATGTAACTAATCTGACACACTCCACCACCTTTACCCTCCACAACTATCCAAATCCCATTTTCTCCATCACAACATTCAGGAATGCCCACTCAATTTTATCGTAACCTTTACTCTTGTCCAACTTAAGACCCATGAGGCCCTCCTTACTCTTCCTCTTTTTCTTCATTGTGTGGAACACGTCATAAGTAAATTGGATGTTATCATATATCAACTTCCTAGGTATGAACGTGATTTGGTTCTTTGAGATGATGGTCGATTGAATGAGCATCAACCTGTTACCAAGCATTTTGGGTATGATTTTGTATACCACATTATATAAGCTGATATTTTAAAAATCTTCCAATTTATTTGACCTTTTCTTCTTAAGAATAAGAATAATAGTTGTTTCATTTATGTCTTCAACATTGCTTTGACCCTGCTACCATCTCAAAATGTACTAACAGACATCATCCCCAATTGTGTATTAGCACATTTGATAGAACAAATATTTCATCCTCACAGACCTGGGAGCCTTATTTGGATGCATGTGTTTGATTGTCTCCTAGATCTACTCCTTAGTTGGTTCAATGCTTAATGTGGTCAACCATAGACCTCTCTACAACCAGGCTGATGCCTACAATGGCTTCATCAACCAAGCAAGCATTAGAGCTAACAAATAGATTACTGAAGTGAAAAATGAAAATCTATTCAATTTGATTGACATCCTCCATCCACTATCCCTCCTCATCTTCAATACCCTCTATTTGATTTTTTTGATCTCTTTGAGAAGATTTGAGGAGGAAATACCTCATGATTAGTCACCATCAGTAACTCATTGGCTCTAGCTCTGGTGAACTGGTAGCTTAATTCTCTTTGCATTAGCTCATGGAATTCCTAATTGAGTTTTTCACAATTTTTCATTATATCATCTGAAGCCAGACTTTTTTGGCCATCATGAGAAGTCATTATGTATATTTATTCTTTCTTTTAAGTCCCCAAATTGGTGGTTGGCCCAAGATTTGATCTTCTCTCCACAATATTTGACTTTCTTATAAGCTCCCTACTCCATCTTCTACCCACACATTTTTTAATGATCGAGTTGCACTCCTCATCAACGAACCACATCAGTTCTAATATGAACCAGTGTGTTACTTATCTCCCTCCCATGTTTTTCTTTGAGAAGGAATGACACATTGTTAGATAGGTGATAACACCAAATTTTGTGATGTTTTTGGCCCTTATTTCGTTGTCAAATCTACCCTTTAAAACTGTTTTCCTCTCCTTTTTGTCATGTTTTTGAATAAACAGGCCACGCTACGCTCTTAACTCAATTTTATCATCTTTTGCAAAGTTTTCCTCATTTTTCGACTCATTTATCAGCAAAAAGGCTCATCCCGGCCCACGAACGTGTTCCACCTGCATCGGCCTTCTTACCAGCCGACCGACACACTCGCTGCCCGACACAGGGCAGCACGATACACTACTGTGTGACACGGGGATGCCGCGCAAGAAGGAGCAGACGAGCGATACACCATTTACCCGACATGGAGCCAGACTCACCACGACTACTGGAGCGTGTCACGTAATACAAGCCACCCACCGGCAGGCGCCCACGAGTCACGACACTCGGCAATGCTTACAGCCCGACACCCTTGTGTCGGGTGACACGCATATCGGGCATCTCTGAATCCATAATGGTAGTGCTGATGGAGGACACGTGGAACCAAAAGAACCACAACTTCTCTCAACCGTTGCCTATAAATAACAAGTACAGGACTCTGATGGGATGGGTCATAATTTTGCGAAAGCTAACTTGGGAAAGCACCTGGAGCTAGCATGTCGTGTCTCATAGGTGTACTGGGCGATACTAGGTGAGAACTTCTTCGACCCAAGAGGGCGGGAATGGTTCACTTAGAATCTGCCCCAGTCACCACAGCAGCCAGATATCGGCCATCACGGGCACCCAATACGAGCAACCTAACACCCTAAGAAGTCTCTAGCCCGACACGATACCAAGCCCGACATGACCGTATCGGGCATGAGCACCTCGCACGATATGCCATCCTGTCCTGGCCTATCGCCCGAGAGGGTGTGCCACCCGACAAAGGCGTATCGGGAAACGCTCCCGCCCGGTATCGGGCTAGAGAAATCTTAGGGATCTGCTGCTGCCTGACGCTCTTCTAAATCAAGGAGGCGATGCTTATCTTTATCTTTTCCAGTCATTTACTTTCTTTACTTATGCAATGTAACCAAACTCTTTTATATAAATGATTATGCAAGTGGAATCAGAGGAGCTTTAAATATTTGTTGCTTCATGTTTGGTTCCCTTTTGTTGGACGATTGCTTTGTTTAGCATCCGAACTCTAGCTTGTATGCTTGGATCATGTTTTGACTAGCTATTGAATCGTGTTTCCTATTGTAGCAACCTCGAGAGAGGTGTTGTGGCTCTAGTGTTTGGTCTGATACGGGAGTATGAGAGTGCCCAGGATCAGAGTTTCTTTAGTGATCTTTCCACTCTAACCAAAGATCAGCAGCCTTGAGAGAGGTGTTGACACTTAGTTAGAGGTACCCTCTTTGAGAGAAGGGGTGCTGGAAGTTCCTACTGCCGCTTGTTTTATCGAAGCTTCCTCCTTCGTTCCCTACTAATGCAATAGTGTTATCCTCTCTGTTTCCGTTGCACAAAAACCCTAAAAACTGTTAAATGTCTAAAAACCTTATATTTTTCCTTGTAGCTCCAGTTGGAGATAGTTTCCTTTGATTTTATCAATCTTCTCCTGTTGTTCCCTTTGGGAACTTTATCCTTGTTTTGCTTCTACCGGAGTGTAACATGCTAATTCTGAGTTCTTAACACTACCACCCTTGTCCCTGTGGTTCGACCCCGATCGCTACTTCGGACGCCGTCATCATTGCGGGGGCCTAAGAGTCGGGTAATTTAAAAGTCCGACTACTTTAAATCCGCTCCTTTTGGACACACGATTTAGGCCGATCAACTTTTTGGCACTGTTGGCGGGGACAAGGCAAAATGGTACTGTTGACGAACCCGAGTCCGCTAACTACACTCCAGTGCCTCAAGCTTAGAAATGAGCATGACATTACTCTCTTTTCCTTTTTAATATTCTAACCCGAAATGAGTATGGAGTAGTTCGTATTATTTATACAAGTTTTCTAAATTGATTATACATGCTATTCAGGTACTCAAGAAGGAAGCATTCTGCTCATCTAAGCACTGACATCGCTAGACATGCCACCTCACGTTGAACCACCTCTTTCAGAGGGTGAGCGAAATGCGAGAGTTAGACCTCACTCGCCTCCGGATGAAGACAATGACCTTTATGATGGTAACCCTCAACATGAAGATCCTGAAACAGAACAATTCGAGGATAAACATCGCCATGAGAGACGTCATCAACATCGAAGAGGCAGAAGAAATCAAAACAACCAAGAACAGAATGATGGAGTTTTGCAACACCACTAAAAATCCTAGAGATGATGAATCCCTAGGTTTAGCCTTTCTAGTACTATGGTAAGAACTCCACCGACGTGTGCTAAGACACGCGGAAGTCTTATCGTAGTATAGTTAAGGGTCGAATCCTTGGGACAACTGTCTTGATGAAATCAAGATGGAAAATGTTTTTAGTTGTACTTAACTACTTAACAGTTGATATTTAGATCGAAAGTTTGATTTGGTTTTAAACTAAGTGCGAGGAAAGTAAAGCAAGAAAGTAGAGATTAAGGTTGTAAACAATGATTAAAAGCCACTAGGATGTTATCGGGTTTCACACCCTACACATGGATCATAAACATGCAACATAATAAAAAGACATGCAAAGAGAAACCAATCAGCTAGTATCTTTGTAGACTTAGCTTCCTTTCGGATAACCAACTACGAGGAGCGTGGAGTATTGCAATGCCAGCCATCCCCTAACGAATGGTCACTTACTTTGCATTACTCCTTCATGAAGTGTGTTCCTCGACCTTACCAAAGTTGCACTTCCATACGTCAACTGATTCCATTTCATAGTATGAAAGTGCAACGATGGGAGTGAGTTTACTCCACTCATGAAAGCACTCCTAGATACCGAAACAGACATATGGTGACTACATATATCTAGAACCAACATTCAATCGATATTCAGATCTAAAGGTATAAACGTAGACAATTCATACCAAAAGATAATAAGTAACACAAGTTGGTGATCAAGCAACAAGCATTCATTAAACGATAGATGTTGAGCCAAAAAGGAGAGTATCTCTATTGCAAACGATTGAATTACATTGCATGAAATGAAAACATGGGTAGCGGGGCTACTCCCCGCACCCTAGTGAAAAGGACTACTCGCTCATCTCAAGAGAAAAGGAGGGGGTGAGAAGAGAAAGAAAGAATGACATCTCCACGGAGGAGGGAAGGTTGAACCCTTGGTGGAGAGAGCAACGATCTTCGCACTTCGTGGTTGCCTTGATGAAGGATCTTCTCCTCCCACCTTCTTTGTTGATGAGAGAGAAGGTAGCTTGATGATGAGATGTGGACCTCAAACCGGCAGCCTTAGGGCGATGGATGAAGGATGGAATTGCTCTGGAACTGGAGGGGCAGCCTTTGGGCGTCTGAGAGATCTCTCTTTGAAGTGACCCTTGAGGTCCTATTTATAGGCTCAAGTTGAGCCCAAACGGTCTTGAGACCGTTTGGTCTCAAACGGTCTTGAGACCGTTTGCCTTCTCGCGGTCTTGGGACCGTGAGGCCTTCTCGCGGTCTTGGGACCGTGAGGCCTTCTCGCGGTCTTGGGACCGCGAGGCCTTCTCTCGGTCTTGGGACCGTGAGGCCTACTCGCGGTCTTGGGACCGTGAGGCCTCCTCGCGGTCTTGGGACCGCGAGGCCTCCTCGCGGTCTTGGGACCGTGAGGCCTCCTCGCGGTCTTGGGACCGCGAGGCCTTCTCGCGGTCTTGGGACCGTGAGGCCTCCTCGCGGTCTTGGGACCGGGAGGAGTCTTTGTAATTTTTTTGTGTTTTCTGTAATGAAAAAGAAGAAAAGTTAGTTTATTGGTGTATCCGCAATAAAGTAAAAAAAGTTTAATGATTCTATCTAATTTATCTGAGAAAGAGTATGGAAAATTAAAGATAACTAAATAAGATAACGTCACAAAATGGGAGGTTATCACCCCCCCTAACTTAGAGTCTAGCTTGTCCTCAAGTTAGATAGAGCTAAGGCATGTAATGGCGAGGTGATTTTATTTGATTAGGGTTTCCATACTCTTGCTTCAATTCTAGGTCAGAGATCTAGCGAGGTCTTATTAGGGCTTCTACTTACACTAACTCTTTCGAGTATCAAAAGTTTCATGGATCTCAGGTTCCTTTCATATCGTGAATCTCGCATTGGGACCACCTTTCTTATTATGTGCATGTCATCGACTCTAATCAGTTTTATACTTCTTTAGAGAAACCTACCGGTAGCTAGAGTGGGTAAGAGGGTTGGCTTAAAAGGCTTATTGTGTAACTCCCCCTTCAAGTGGGGAAGGGTTTGTCTATGCTTTTTAGAGACTCACTACCGGGCACGACACATCTGCCTTCATGAGGGCAGATGAATGTACCGGCCGGGTGAGCTCTTTTATCAGCCTTTTCATATATTAGGAAACCTTAGGATCTCATTACCGGGCACGACACATCTGCCTTCATGAGGGCAGCTGTATGTACCGGCCGGGTGAGATCTTTGTTGGCTCTTCATATAGGTCCTTATACGTGGCACAACTCTCATGTTTTTATTCAACACTCTGGCTTTTATTCGAATCTCACAGGCTTAGGAAGTGGGTTTTGTTAGGGTTTTTTGATTGGGTGGCCAAGCCTCTTTTATTGAAAGAAGAAAACTGTTCTTAGGGTTCCTGACATGCACTTATTTTTGATTGGTGGTCCGCTCGCGAGATTTCTTGATTTTGGATTTCCCTGATTTCCCTCTTGACTTTGAGAGTTTTCGGTTTGCTTTGGCCCTGAAGTTGACCTGTGAAGAGTCTGAGATAGAATTGAAGTAAAAGTATAGAAACCAATAGTGAATGAAATTTATGAATTCGTCATTTCATGCATGTATGCTAATCTTATTATTATTTTTTTTTTTGAGGACTACTTTATCTATAACTTAGCTAAGGGTGATTCTTTCCAGGATGAAAGTTATACTTAAAAGTTATTTTATTGAAAAAAAAATACTGGAAAAAGTCTAAATATGGACAAAAAGTTTGAAAATTGATATGCGAAAAAAATAGAAGGGTTGAAGCAGAATGATACCTCGCCCTTGTCCAATGCACTCCCCCCCCTAACTTATCATGCACTCTGTCCATAGAGTGTCAAAGTGATAGGTTGAGAAATGCATGGACAAGGGTATTTATAGGTTTATAGGGGGGGGGCGCCTCATACCGAACGGTTTTGAGACCGCGAGGGCCCAAACGGTCTTGAGACTGAGAGAGCTCAAACGGTCTTGAGACCGCGAGGGCTCAAACGGTCTTGAGACCGAGAGAGCTCAAACGGTCTTGAGACCGCGAGGGCCCAAACGGTCTTGAGACCGCGAGGGCTCAAACGGTCTTGAGACCGAGAGAGCTCAAACGGTCTTGAGACCGCGAGGGCCCAAACGGTCCTGAGACCGTTTGGCCCCAAGATTATGTGGATTTTTATGTATTTTTAGATTTAAAGAAGAAATAAAAACAAAAAACGAAGAAAGTAAACAAAATAAAAGGCTAGAAAATTAGGGAAGGTGATACTCAGGTCTTGGGCTGCCTCCCAAGAAGCGCTTTGGTTTAATGTCGCTGGCTCGACAAGATTTTGCTCAGGCTATGCTGACTTTATAGGATCATGGATCTCTATGGTTTGCCTTGATAATTTGTCTGCCGGAGTGTGGTATTTCTTCAATCTGTGACCATTTACGGTCCTTTCTCCTCCATTATCATCGAGAATAATGACAGCTCCTGTCGGGTATATGTGTTTGATTGTGAACGGCCCCGACCATTTAGTACGCAATTTTCCAGGAAACATTTTTAATCTGGAGTTGAATAGGAGGACTTTGTCTCCGACGGTTATATCCTTTCTTTTTATGTGGCCATCGTGCCACATCTTAGTTTGTTCTTTGTAAATTCTTGCGTTGTGGTAGGCTGTCATTTGTAATTCTTCTAGTTCTTGGAGTTGCAGTTGTCTGAATTCACCAGCGCCTTTGAGATCGAAGTTTAGTTGCTTAATGGCCCACCAAGCCTTATGCTCTAATTCAACTGGCAAATGGCAAGACTTCCCATACACTAATCGAAATGGTGTTGTTCTGATTGGTGTTTTGAAAGTTGTACGGTAAGCCCATAGAGCGTCAGATAGTTTGGTGGACCAATCGGTGCGGTGTCGATTGACAACCTTTTCCATGATAGCTTTAATTTTCCTATTGGAGACTTCAACCTGTCCACATGTCTATGGATGATACGATGTAGAAACTTTGTGGTTGACTCCGTATTTTCTTAATAAGGCGTCAAAGCTCCGTTCCAAGAAATGTGATCCGCCGTCAGATATTATCGTTCTTGGGACGCCGAATCTGGGGAATATTATCTCTTTAAACATCTTGATTACCGGTTTTGAATCACAAGAGATGGTCGGTAGAGCTTCTACCCATTTTGACATGTAATCCACAGCAACTAAGATGTACATGAATCTGTAGGATGAGGGGAAAGGGCCCATGTAATCTATTCCCCATACATCGAAGAGTTCAATTTCTTGCCATATATTCAATGGCATTTCATTTCTTTTGGTTATTCCACCGGATAGTTGGCACTTGTCGCATGATCACGCGTATTCATATGCATCTTTTGTGATGGTTGGCCAGTAAAAACCAGATTGCAGTACTTTGAGGGCTGTCTTCTTAGAACTCATGTGGCCCCAGTGGGGCCTGAGTGACAGTGCTCTAGAACCGAGGTGATTTCCATCTCTGGAATGCATCGACGAAAAAGTCCATCTGCGCATAAGCGGAATAGATAGGGCTCATCCCAGAAATACTGCTTAGGGTCATGAATGAACTTCTTTTTGTCGTGATAGGATGCAGAAGGATGAATGATTCCTGTTGCCAAATAATTAATAATGTCGGCATACCAGGGGAATCCATTATCGACTTTCATTAGTTGGTCGTCCAGGAGGGAGTCTCGGATAGGTACGTTATCTTCATCCTCAACTTCAATACGGCTGAGATGATCAGCGACGATGTTTTCCACTCCACTTTTGTCTTTGATTTCCAAATCGAATTCTTGAAGCATCAATACCCAGCGGATAAGTCTAGGTTTTGCATCTTGTTTCTGAATTAGATACCGTATAGCGGAGTGGTCAGTGTAGACAATGACCTTAGCTCCAATCAGGTATGAGCGGAATTTCTCGAACGCGTAGATGATAGCTAAGCATTCCTTTTCTGTAGTGGTGTAATTTTTATGTGCTTCATCAAGCGTTTTGGATGCGTAGTATATAACATAGGGTTTCTTGTCGATTCTTTTCCCTAACACAGCCCCTATGGCATAATCGCTCGCGTCACACATGATTTCAAAAGGTTGTGACCAATCTGGAGCTCTTAGTATGGGTGCAGAAGTCAAGGCATTTTTCAGAGTTGTGAAACTTTGCAAACATTCTTGGTTAAAGTTAAACTCCGTGCCCTTGGTCAGCAGTTGTGTCATGGGTTTTGCTATTTTAGAGAAGTCTTTGATAAATCTTCTGTAAAACCCAGCATGACCTAAGAAAGCACGTACCCCTTTTACATCTTTTGGTGGCAACAATTTCGAAATAACGTCAACTTTTGCTTGATCCACCTCGATCCCTCTGTTGCTCACTCTGTGTCCCAGAACGATACCTTCGGTTACCATAAAATGGCATTTTTCCCAATTTAAGATGAGGTTTGTTTCCTCGCATCTTTGTAAAACTTGAACCAGGTTGAGCAGACATTTGTCAAAAGAGTCTTCATAAACTGAGAAATCGTCCATGAATACCTCCATTATAGATTCTGTTAATCCTGCAAAGATAGCAGACATGCATCTTTGGAAAGTGGCTGGTGCGTTACAAAGCTCGAATAGCATTCTTTTGAAGGCATATGTCCCAAAAGGATAGGTAAAAGTAGTTTTCTCTTGATCTTCTGGGTGGATAGGGATTTGGTAAAACCCGGAATAACCATCTAGGTAACAGAAGAACTTCTGATGAGCCAAGCGCTCGAGAACCTCATCTAGGAAGGGTAAGGGGAAATGATCTTTCCTTGTTGCTTTATTAAGTTTTCTATAATCTATGCACATTCTCCATCCAGTTACTGTTCTAGTAGGTACCAGTTCATTCTTATCATTAAGAACAACAGTGGTACCCCCTTTTTTAGGGACCACCTGCACGGGGCTTACCCACTGAGAATCCGAGATTGGGTAGATGATACCCGCCTTCAGAAGTTTGAGAACCTCGATGCGAACTACCTCCTTGAGATTAGGGTTCAATTTTATTTGAAATTCCCTCGATGGTTTGAATTCTTCCACCATAGGCAATCTGTGCATGCATAAAGCTGGATTTATGCCAGTTAAGTCAGTCATTTTATATCCGATGGCTTTCTTGTGTCTCTTTAGCTCATCAAGAAGTCTGTTTTCTTGGTCTTCTTCCAGAGTAGAGCTGATAATCACTGGGCAAAGTTTCTCGCTATCAAGGAATACATGTTTGAGTCCTTCGGGTAAGGCCTTCAATTAAGAGGCCTTAGGTGGCTCGGTTGCTTCTATAACGGTGACAGCCTTGAGTTCTTCAAAGGTGGCTGTTGGGGCTTCTTCAGCTTTTTCTAAATATTGAAGGCAGTGTTGCACTAGCTCGTTTGCCGAAAATTCTACTTCCGGGTTTGTCAAGGCACTTTCCAGCTCATCGGAGGGTTCGGACATTTCTAACTGGGACATTTGATATATAGCATCTAGGAGAAAAACTTCCTCTTGAATGCTTGGTCCTTTCATGTTGTTAAGGACTCTGAATTGGAAAGCTTCCTTCCCAAGTCTTAGTATAATCGTTCCCGCTTCTACATCGATGAGTGCTCGAGCGGTAGCTAGGAAAGGTCTTCTGAAGATTATCGGGTATCTTACATCTTCTTGTATGTCCATAATAACAAAATCGCACGGGACATAAGAATTTGTTCCTATTCTGACGGGTATATCTTCAATAATTCCAAGGGGAGCAGTTACGGTAGAGTCGGCTAACTGAATTGTCATTGACGTAGGTAACAAATCAGTAAAGCCTAATCTTTTACACATAGAATAGGGCATGATGGATATACTTGCTCCTAGATCTGCTAATCCCTTTTTGCTAGATCCATTTCCAATCGAACACTGAATACCGAAGGAACTTGGGTCCTTCTTTTTCTTTGGCATTTTGTTAAGCAGAATATCTGAAGTGGTCTGAGCTAGTTTCACTGTTTCATGCTTTTCTGTCGTATATTTTCTCGACAGCATGGTTTTCAGGTATTTGGCCCAAGCGGGCACTTCAGAAAGGGCATCTAGAAATGGGATATCGATATATAGTTTCTTCATAGCTTCTTTGAACTTCTGGAACCTAGTGTCCATTTTGGTCCCTTTCAGCCTGTCCGGATAAGGAATTCTGAATGGGACTTCTGGCATTGGTTCCTTTTATTTTTCTTTCTCAGTAGAATTTTATGTTTCTTTGCTTGAGTTTCCTGTTGGGGAAAGAATGGCTACATCATCATCATCATGGATGATTCTGGTGATATCAGGCAGGACACGACCAGACCGTGTGGTGACAGCATTCAGTTGCTCAGGTCTATTTTGGTCATGCCTTGGGTTTTCCTCTGGTTGCCCAGCGAAGGTACCTGCTGGTGGTTTCAACTGAGCAGCAATCTGTGCTAATTGGGCCTCCACCGCCTTTTGTTGAGCTTGTTGATTCGCAAGCATGGTCTGCTGAGATTGCAGCATCTGCCTAATCAAAGATATTTCATCAGATGGTTGGGAAGGAGCACTCCTCTGTTGTTATTGAGTGACTTGTTGCCTCTGGGGTTGCTGTGGAGGTGTTGTCAACTGCAGTTGTTGTGGCTGCTGCAATTGAGGTTGTTGCAGCTGCGGGTGCAGCCCTGGATGGGTATATTGGTAAGAAGGGTTCCTAGGATAGTTAGATCTTTGGAAACCTTGTCTATAATTCCCCTGATTGAAGTTATTCTGAAATCCTGGTGGTTGTCTATTGAAAGATCCACCTTGTGTCTGTTGTTGTGGGTTGGCGGTCCCTGTAGGATTTCCATATTGGAACCCTGGGTGATTTCTTGGTTTATCTGGATTGTAGTACACTTGGCCAGGTATTGAATGGATGGAGTTGACTTGCTCTAGCATTTGGTCCTCGGGATGCTCTATAATGGGCTCATATTGCGGCACGGGTGGTTGTAAATCCATCATGACATTGTACAACAGACCACATGATAATGTGGGATGATCAGATGCATGACAGGCTTCACAAGCTCCAGTAGCTGCTTTTACTTGTTGAACTTGAGAGCTTTTCTTCTTGTCATATTCCCCGAAAGAAGTTTTGAGGGCTTGTTGCTTGCTCGCAATAGTTTTCAGGGCCTCTGCAATGGCCTTGAGTTCCATAGATTCTTCAGCTTTGTAGACATTAAGAACTCCCTTGGGTTGGTTAGACGACCTTCCCCAATTGGATTGGTTCTCGGCCCCTAGCGTAACTATATTCCAAGCATCTTCATAGTTCTTTCTCATAAAATTTCCTCTAGATGAGGAATCTAGAAATTGCTTGATATCATCACTAACTCCTCTGTAGAATGTTTCTATTAGTTGATTTTGAGAAATGCCATGGTGAAGACACTTTCTCAGGAGTTCCTTGAATCTTTCCCAAGCTTCCGCAAGTGTTTCTCCAGGTAGTTGGGCGAAGTGATTAATCTGTCCCCTAATCTCATAGGTTAGTGAAGGTTGAAAGAATTTCTCAAGAAACTTTTCTTCTAAAGGAGTCCAAGTAGTGATGATGGGGTGTCTATCTAGAGCATTGTACCAGCTTAGCGCTCTTCCTGATAAGGTGAAGTGGAAAAGGTGTAACATTATTGCTTCCAGGGCGATTCCTGCTTGAGGTACAAGTCACCAGAGTTACTTGAATCTCTTAAGGTGATCCATGCAATCATCTCCGGGTGCTCCAGAAAAAGAGATGCCTTGCATGATCTGGATCCATTGCGTCCAGATTTCAAAGTTTGATATGTTAATAATCGGTGGTCGGACTGGGTGATCATCTTCATAATTCTTCGGGACTGCGTAGTCCCGAAGTTGCTTGTTTCTTAGCGCAAGTTGAGCAACATCATTCTCGGCTTGGATGCGGGCTTGTTCCTCAGCTCGAATCTCAGCTTGTACTTGAGCACGAGTGTCTGCAATTAGTTGTGCTCGTTGTGCTTCTATGGCGGCGTTAACTCTTTCTACAACAAGGCGTTGCTCTTCAGCCATCTGTCTGGATCTTTGGCGGTTAAGTCTAATCCTTCGGTGGAAACTTCTTTCTACCTTAGAGTCGTACTCTGGTTCAGGGGAGAATCCGATACTATGCGGGGGTTGCATACACATTTTCTACCTGAGTAGAAAGAAAATCACACGTTAAGATAATGGAAGGAAATGAAGAAATCAAGAAGATTTGGAGTAGTTATCAAGAAAAAGTGTAAAATCCTAATCAACCAAGAAGTTGTTAAGTAAAAACTTAAACGTTCCGTTGTCCCCGGCAACGGCGCCAATTTTTGATGGAGTTTTACAACACCACTAAAAATCCTAGAGATGATGAATCCCTAGGTTTAGCCTTGCTAGTACTATGGTAAGAACTCCACCGACGTGTGCTAAGACACGCGGAAGTCTTATCGTAGTATAGTTAAGGGTCGAATCCTTGGGACAAATGTCTTGATGAAATCAAGATGGAAAATGTTTTTAGTTGTACTTAACTACTTAACAGTTGATATTTAGATCGAAAGTGTGATTTGGTTTTAAACTAAGTGCGAGGAAAGTAAAGCAAGAAAGTAGAGATTAAGGCTGTAAACAATGATTAAAAGCCACTAGGATGTTATCGGGTTTCACACCCTACACATGGATCATAAACATGCAATATAATAAAAAGACTTGCAAAGAGAAACCAATCAGCTAGTATCTTTGTAGACTTAGCTTCCTTTCGGATAACCAACTACGAGGAGCGTGGAGTATTGCAATACCAGCCATCCCCTAACGAATGGTCACTTACTTTGCATTACTCCTTCATGAAGTGTGTTCCTCGACCTTACCAAAGTTGCACTTCCATACGTCAACTGATTCCATTTCATAGTATGAAAGTGCAACGATGGGAGTGAGTTTACTCCACTCGTGAAAGCACTCCTAGATACCGAAACAGACATATGGTGACTACATATATCTAGAACCAACATTCAATCGATATTCAGATCTAAAGGTATAAACGTAGACAATTCATACCAAAAGATAATAAGTAACACAAGTTGGTGATCAAGCAACAAGCATTCATTAAACGATAGATGTTGAGCCAAAAAAGGAGAGTATCTCTATTGCAAACGATTGAATTACATTGCATGAAATGAAAACATGGGTAGCGGGGCTACTCCCTGCACCCTAGTGAAAAGGACTACTCGCTCATCTCAAGAGCAAAGGAGGGGGTGAGAAGAGAAAGAAAGAATGACATCTCCACGGAGGAGGGAAGGTTGAACCCTTGGTGGAGAGAGCAACGATCTTCGCACTTCGTGGTTGCCTTGATGAAGGATCTTCTCCTCCCACCTTCTTTGTTGATGAGAGAGAAGGTAGCTTGATGATGAGATGTGGACCTCAAACCGGCAGCCTTAGGGCGATGGATGAAGGATGGAATTGCTCTGGAACTGGAGGGGCAGCCTTTGGGCGTCTGAGAGATCTCTCTTTCAAGTGACCCTTGAGGTCCTATTTATAGGCTCAAGTTGAGCCCAAACGGTCTTGAGACCGTTTGCCTTCTCGCGGTCTTGGGACCGTGAGGCCTTCTCGCGGTCTTGGGACCGCGAGGCCTTCTCTCGGTCTTGGGACCGTGAGGCCTTCTCGCGGTCTTGGGACCGTGAGGCCTTCTCGGGGTCTTGGGACCGTGAGGCTTTCTCGCGGTCTTGGGACCGCGAGGCCTTCTCGCGGTCTTGGGACCGTGAGGCCTGCTCGCGGTCTTGGGACCGTGAGGCCTCCTCGCGATCTTGGGAGCGTGAGGCCTTCTCGCGGTCTTGGGACTGTGAGGCCTTCTAGCGGTCTTGGGACCGCGAGGCCTCCTCGCGGTCTTGGGACCGGGAGGAGTCTTTGTAATTTTTTTGTGTTTTCTGTAATGAAAAAGAAGAAAAGTTAGTTTATTGGTGTATCCGCAATAAAGTAAAAAAAGTTTAATGATTCTATCTAATTTATCTGAGAAAGAGTATGGAAAATTAAAGATAACTAAATAAGATAACGTCACAAAATGGGAGGTTATCACAGAACCAGGGAGACAGTGACAGTGAAGATTCTAATGAAGAAGAAAAGACACTCAGGGAGTTAGCTGCCACCAAGGCCAATAATTCAAGATGTCTGGTTGTCATCCTGAGGTTCAACGCAACCAAATTTGAGCTAATACCATCTGTCATCTCTATGATCCAGAACAAGAGCTTCAGAGGGAATTCAAAGAATGATAACCCCTACCATCATCTAGATGCTTTTAAGAACATTTGTGATACCATTAAAATGCGGGGAGTCCCGCAGGAGGTGATTTATTGCAAGGGTTTTATCTTTTCTTTAGAAGACAAGGCTCTATCCTGGTACCTCGGGCTACCGCACCAAGCCCTTAACATATGGAATGCACTGGCAGATGCTTTTGTAAACAAGTTTTACCCCACAGAGAAAACTGTCAGGAATAGATAGAGGATCACGTCTTTCATGCAAAAGCTGAATGACAATCTACAAAAAGCCTGGGAACGGTATCAAGAATATCAGAAGGACTTCCCTCATCATAACTACAATGGTCTGACCCCTGAGGAAAGGGTTTCGCTGAATGCAGCTGTAGGCAGTGACATTCTGGGGAAGAAGCCTAGCAGATCCAAAAAGATCATCGAGAACATGGACGAGTTACAAGCTGGCGCCGACTACGACAGATCTGATAGAGGATATGCTAAGAATGTGGCTAGCGAAGGACCTTCAGTCGAATCCAAAGCTCTGGAAGCTATCACTACTCAGATCCAGAAGATTGCCACTGATGTGAGACAACTGAAAGAATCAGGTGGAAAAGGGAAGAAACAAGTTGAGAAAGTCATGAAATGTGTCACCTGCGGAGAAGGTGGACACAGTGTTGATAACTGTGTTTACACCCAACCTGACGAGTCAACTAAAAGTGAATCCGAGGTAGAGGAAGCTGAGAACGTCTCCTTTGTCAACTTCAAGAGACTGGATCACCCCGGTTTTAACTATGGCAACAAGGATGCGGCTAAAAACTCGCATCAGATGAATAACCCCACCAAGCAACCCCAAGGTTTTGAGAAAAGAGGGGGACAAGGTCAGTTCACCAGAACTACCTCTTTCCAAATGAACAAGGCAAACTTCCAAGGACAAGGAAAGTATCAAGGTCACCAAGCGGCTAACCCTAGTCAAGGCTAAGGTCAAGCTAAGGAACAAAGTCAGGGTAAGAATTCGAACCAACCAGACTTGATAGGCCAATTGTTTGATTTTGTCAAAAGATACGATACCATCAACAACCAGCTAGCACAAAGTGCGCTGTCAAATTCGGGAGTTCTGAACACGATGCAAGTCCAGATGGCGGACATGCAGACGCACCAACACCAAATCGATCAGCAGTTGGCCCAGATGGCCGAGATGATAAAGAATCCATCAGGTAAGATACCCTCCAACACCGAATCTGCCAAGATGGTAGTGCTGAGATCAGGGAAGACAGTAGAATGCCCTGAAGAAGTCAGATCCGAGGATCCTGAATCAAGGACTGCGGCTGACAATCCCGCAGAAGAAGACAACAAACAAGCTCGTGTCAGAGAACCTGAACCAAGATCCTTTGAGGAACCGATTGGTAAGAGAAGTCCTTACTCTCCCAAGTTGCCTTTTCCTTACAAACTAATAAAGGCCCACCTTAAAAAGTGTTATGAGAAGTTTATGGAATCAGTAAAGAAGCTTCACCTCAAAGTACCTTTTCTGGACGCTTTAGAGGAAATGCCGACCTACACTAAGTTTTTCAAAGATTTGTTTACCAAGAAGAAAAGAGGAGGAAGAATTAGGACCGTGCATCTAGCTAGTATGTCTTCAGATTTTGTCAAAGCATATTTACCCAACAAGAAGATAGACCCAGGGGCTTTCACCATTCCTTTCGCCATAGGAGATAATGTTGAACGAAAAGGTCTCGCGGATTTAGGGGCTAGCATCATCCTTATGCCCCTAAGCCTCACAATGCAACTAGGTCTGACTGATATGGTCAAGACCAACATGAGGATTGAATTCGCAGACCATACCTTTAAAAGACATGTTGGTGTTGTTGAGGATGTACCGATCTGAGTGGGAAGTTTCTTCATTCCTTGTGACGTAGTGGTCATTGATACTGTGGAGGACCATAGATGTCCTATCATCTTTGGATTCCCTTTCTTAGCTACAAGAAGGGCGTTGATCGATGTTGCTGAGGGAGTAATCACTCTAAGGGTCGGAAATGATCGCTTAGACTTCAAGGTAAAGGATGTGATGAAAGGGCCATCCTTGTTAGAGTCTGCTTGCTTTGCAGAAAGTTACAACCAGTTTTGTGTAGAGGTGGAAGAGGATATCCTAATGGTAGACCCTCTTGTAAGAGAAATAAGCAATCAAGAGTCTGATCTTGAAAATCCAAAAGTTGTCAAGTTTCTCAACTATCTTAATCAAACTGATGAAAAACTGAGCGACGAAGAAGACGTAATAGAAATAGTTAAGTTTGCCTCTCTAGAGGAGGCTCCAAAAGAAAAGGCACCCAAGGCTAAACCTGAGTTGAAGCAGCTACCTGAAGAGTTAAAGTATGAATTTCTAGATCAAGAGGAGAGAAATCATGTCATAGTGAATGCTCATATTACAAAGGACCAATTGGAAAAACTTCTTGAGGAGTTGAGACTCCACATGCAGGCTATAGGATACTCGGTAGAGGATATCAAAGGCCTAAGCCCTGCTTTATGTATGCATCACATTAATTTGGAAGAGTCTGCTAAGCCTCTGGCTCAACCGCAGAGAAAATTGAATCAGATGCTAAAAGAAGTTGTGAAGAAAGAAGTAATCAAATTGAGGGATGCTGGGATCATTTACCCGATCAGTGACAGTAATTGGGTGAGCCCGATCCACGTAGTACCAAAGAAAGGAGGTATAACAGAAGTTAAGGGAGATAAAGGTGATGAAGTGGCAGTTCGAACCGTCACAGGATGGATGATGTGCATTGACTACCGGAAACTGAACCAAGCCAAGAAAAAGGATCATTATCCGCTTCCTTTCATTGATCAAGTTCTTGATAGATTAGCACATCATGACTATTTCTATTTTCTGGATGGTTTTTCAGGGTTTTATCAAGTCCCCATCTTACCAGATGACTAGGAAAAGACTACTTTTACCTGTCTCTATGGCACCTACGCCTTCAGAAGAATGCCTTTTGGTCTTTGCAATGCTCCTGCAACGTTTCAGCGTTGCATGATATCGATGTTCTCAAATTTTCTAGAGGATATCGTGGAAGTTTTCAAGGATGACTTTTCTATCTATGGAAAGGACTTTGATGCCTGCCTCAAAAACCTCTCTCTGGTCTTGCAACGCTGTGAGGAATAGAGTTTGGTCTTGAATTGGGAGAAGTGCCATTTTATGGTACGAAAAGGCATCGTGCTAGGGCATAAAGTCTCGAGGTGTGGCATCGAGGTAGATGATAGCAAGGTTGAAGCCATTTCCAAGTTCGTCCACCGAAGTCTATAACGGGAGTGAGGAGTTTCCTCATGCACACCGGCTACTACCAAAGATTTATAAAAGACTTCTCAAAGATCTCAAAACCGTTGTCCAACCTTCTGGTAAAAGATGTTGAATTCAATTTCTATGACGATTTTCTGATCGCTTTTCAGGCCTTAAAGGATGCTCTTGTCTCACCGCCCATCCTTCAAGCTCCAGACTGGGAGATACCTTTCGAGCTTATGTATGACGCCAGTGACTATGCGGTAGGAGCAGTCCTGGGGCAGAAAAAGGACAAAAAGAACCATGTAATTTTCTATGCTAGTCGCACTCTGGATGAAGCTCAGGTGAATTATACGAATATAGAAAAGGATATGCTCGCGATAGTCTTTGCTTTCGACAAATTCAGATCTTATCTTATCAGAGCAAAACTTAAAGTCTACACAGACCATGGGGCAATAAGATATCTCATGCAGAAGAAGGATAGCAAGCCCAGGCTATTGAGGTGGGCTTTGTTACTACAAGAGTTCTACCACGAGATCGTTGATAAGAAGGGTGCAGAGAATGTGGTTGCCGACCACTTATCAAGGATCATGGTGGAAAAGTAGAAGGAACCGCCTATTAACGACAACTATGCTGACGAAGCCTTGCTGATGATTGAAACCAAAGATGAGAATTTACCTTGGTTTGCAGATATTTGTAATTATCTTGCCTGTAGAGAATTGCCCCCTGATATAACCTATAATCAAAAGAAGAAGCTCGTTGTGGATGTAAAGAATTACTACTGGGATGATCCTCTCCTCTTCAGAAGATGCGCAGATAACTTGTACAGAAGATGTATCCCCGAAGAAGAGGTCCCAAAAATTCTAAAATAATGTCATGCCTCCCCATATGGAGGACACCTAGGGAGCGAAAGGACCGCCGCCAAAGTGCTGCAATCGGGTTTTTACTGTCCCTCCTTGTTCAAGGACGCTACAAATTATGTAAAGGTTTGTAAAGAATGCCAATCAACAGGAAACATTGGAAGAAGAAATGAGATGCCTATGGCCAATTGGGTCGAAGTGGAGATATTTGATGTATGGGTAATTGACTACATGGGTCTATTTCCCCCATCAAAAAGATACCAATACATTCTAGTGGTAGTGGATTATGTGTCTAAATGGGTGGAAGTTGTTGCCACCCAAATGTGCGACTCGAAATCAGTAATCAAGTTGTTCGAGAAGACTATTTTCCCTCATTTCAAAGTACCTCGTACTGTAATAAGAAACGGTGGATCACATTTTGGAGAAAAACAGTTTGAAGCGCTCCTGCAAAAGTATGGAGTTAAACACAAAGTCTCTACGCCCTACCACCCACAAACTTCTGGGCAGGTAGAGGTTTCAAATAGATAGATCAAGCAGATTTTAGAGAAGACTGTCAACCGCACGAGGAAAGATTGGTTGAAAAAGCTTGACGACGCACTTTGGGCCTACAGAACTGCATATAAAGCACCCATTGGAACTACTCCTTACAAGTTGATTTATGGGAAATCATGTCATCTACCTTTAGAGCTTGAACACAAGGCTCTGTGGGCGATTAAGTTCTTGAATATGGTTCTGGAGAAGGTAGGAGAAAAGAGATATCTGCAGTTGCAGGAACTCGAAGAGTTGAGAATGCATGCCTACAAGAATGCAAGGATTTACAAGCAGAAGACAAAGGTGTGGCATGATGCCCACCTGAGGAAAAAGGATGTAAGTGAAGGTGACAAGGTTTTATTATTTAAATCTTCCATTTGTCTTTTTCCAGGTAAACTGCAAACACGGTGGTCCGGACCATTCACCATAGCAAAGATATATCCGTCCGGAATGATGGAGCTGTATGATAAAGATGATACATCCAAAGTTTTTCAAGTGAACGAGCATAGGGTAAAAAGGTTTTATGAAGACGAAGTGTTCGCAAGAAGGATAGAGATCAATTTGCAAGATGTGGAAACTGCTAAAGGCGAAAAGTGAAGGATATGGAGCTGTCGAGATGACGACGCTAACTACAGCACTCCTCGGGAGGCAGCCCAAGTTTTACTTTTCTTAGAATAGGATGCTATTTCCTTTCCTGCAAGAGAAACATTATGATTGTAATAAGGCTCGAATCAGTGCATGCGTCACATGCTCTGAATCTTCTGTTTTATGGGCCACCACTCTGTTTTATGAGCATTGATGAGTAATACTATCTGAGGTCGGGAACTTCTCTTTAGGCCAATGATGTTTTACCCATCAATTGCTTTTTCCTTCGCTTTGTTTTTGGTTTTTCTTCATGAATCTTGTTCTGAAACCTTATATCGGGAAAGTATACTATGTTCCCTGACCATATCGAGCAGAAAGACTCAGCGGCACGCAAGACACGCCCGTATCGGGCGATGCCGTATCGGGCGTCGCAATCTAGCTATGAGTCATGTCGGACGACACGCCCGGGCGGCGAGCACCCATATCGGGTAGCAGGAGTAATTACCCTTGATTAGACAGATGGGACTTCTCGTCTCGGGAATGATTTGTCTCAACGGCTGACATGCACCCTGGATTTACCTGTTTTACCCCCAGTTGGGATTTCTATATATAGTACAGAAGTTTAACTGTGTCGGGCTACTGCAATTACTTTTCACCTACTCCCGTATCGTGCAGTAATTCCTCTCGTTGCTCTCATGTTGCGCAACCTTGCTTCTGCTCTCGTATCGCGCAAGATAACATAAGCAAAGGTATTGCCCGACAGCCATATCATTTTCCTTGCCCGACATGACCTTCATATCGTGCACCATCGTATCGAACCTACGACTTAGTTGATTTTCTTGTATCGCCTGACACATGTGTCGCGCAACACACCTTTGACGTGTTTGACCGATACACTACCGGGTAAAACTCTGTGTCGCCCAACCCGTGTCGCTTTGTTAGTTTTTGTTTTCGGGCGACACGATTTCCGTCCAAACGACCCTATCGAGCACCTCTCGCCACATGGCCGTGTCGCCCGACACGCTTTGAATGAGAAGTTTATTGGGCACTAGCTATATCGTCTAGTCTTGTATTGCTCAGCGGTGGGTGACACCTTCTTAAGAACAGACGTATCGGGCATGAGCCTACGTAAAATTTTGAAAGTTTCGTATCGCCCAACACAGGCGTATCAGGCAGGCATAATATCGTGCAGTTTTGATGCCTGATACAGATGTGTCGGGTAGCTTTTATATCGAGCTGAACTTCTCTTATCGTTCTATCAGTTTCCTTTTGAACACCGATATCGACTTTAAGTTTTTACCTACCGAATATCAGGACATTCAGATGCTTAATTAACTTGTCTTATGACAACATAAATGGCCCGTACAAAGCAAATTGTCATTCAAGTTGATGAGCACGGTCGGAGGATCGACACAGAGGCCACGGTAGTCAGGCAGAAATGCCTAAATCCCGAGGCAGCTAGGCCATCCACAACTGAGAAGAGAGCAAGGACGGAAGAAGTAACAGCTCCAACAACAGCAACAGAGTCTTTGAATTATACGCCAAGCAGGTTCATGCACTGAGACGATGAGCATGGGCGTCATTACTCAGAATTGGCAACAAAACTCTACAAGCCGAGCAGGTTCTGCCACCAGTCATCCTTTCTTCAGCTAGGCATATTCGACAGGCTCGAAAATGTCCTAGCTACAGCAGGGCTACGGAAGATTTGCTTCAGCCACTCTGCCTCCTACACTGAACTCACTAGGGAGTTCACGTCATCTCTCCGCCGAGTGTAGAATAGACCCGAAGAAATCAAAGAATACGGCAGAGTAGACAGACTGCAGGGGCGGCTTTACAACTCAGAGCACGTCATCTCTGAAAAGATGTTCAACGAGATCTTCTCCTCCAACGAGGAGGAGAAGGAACAGCTTAATAACGGTGCAAGGATCACCAAAGGAAACATGATCAACCCCGTGGAGCTCTGGAGGAAGCTGACTGGCGAGTCTTCATTCAAGCCGGGAAGCAAGGTGGCGGTGGTGCACTCCTGCTTCTAGAGGATAGTGCACAAGCTGGTAGCATGCCTGCTCTTTAGCAAAATCGAGTCCAGCAATGTCTACACTGAAGAACTCCATCTCATGTGGCACGTGATGGAGGGTAGGGTGATCAACCTGGGGCGCTTTTTGCTGAATAGGATGCACCCAATAAAGGATGCCACCAAGGAGTATTGCATGGGTGACATCATCAACCTGATCACGGTCGGGTTAGGGTACCCACGGGATTCGCGTAGTCTCTCAAGGACAAGGGGCGATGAGAAAATCGACCTCAAGTTCCTCATGAGAGTTGACATCATCAAGAAGAAGGGGCGAAGATACTTCTACAAATTCGCAAGAATAAGCACCCTCCTTCTGCTTCCTAGCTGTGCCAACTACGACGCAGAGAAGCTGGTCTTCACCAGCGTAGAAATTGAAGCGGTGGTAGTCGAAGCCGCTTACGCCGCCACCACCAGAATACAAGAGAGAACGGCTGCAAGAGGAGAACCAATTCCTCTTGACACTCGGCAGGACAAATCTTCCACAACTCCTGTCAAGCCGCCCACTGCTCCAGAGCCACCGATGACAGCAATTGATAGAGCTGTCGTCGCTCCTACCATCCCAGCAAAAATCACGACAATATCTGTCATGGCTGAAAAAGAACTGACAATCGTCGAGGTCGCCGAAGCAATCGGGGAAGAAACAACCGTACAAGCCCTGAGGGAAGTTGTTGCAGAAGAGACAGCCACAGCTTTCGAACATTCTGTAGTGCCCTTAGGGGCAGAAGAAGAATCACAGCTGGACGCCAGTAATGGGGTGTTCGCCGAGATACTAGAGATGGAACTCGGAGATGCACAACTTATGCCGACACCTTTGTCGGTGTCTCTAGTAACAGCTATTGAGGAGGTCGCTGACAACAGAGAAGTGGAGAAACATCTACCCACACCACGTACTTCTCCACCACAACAAGAAGGCGAGGCAGAGACGGCTGCAAAAGTGTCGATGCCTCGCCCCAAAGATCCACCTCGCGAACAGTGCAGATCGAAACTACCCCGAGTGAGGCGGCACACTCGTCTGGTAGATCTTCATGCGGGAGGAGTGTCACGAGGACGCGAGGGAGATCTGCAGGAGCCCCTCAGTCGCTCGGACAGTTGCTGGGAAATGAAATTGACAGCTTGCGAGAGGTAACAAGAAGCCACTCTGCTACTTTTTCTTCACTCACCCGCAAGTTTTCCATTTTCTAGCATAGGTTGAACAGCCAGGAGCGGCAACTACTGACTCTATTTGGGCTTCCTGGCCAACTAGAGGCACTCAATGCCACACTTCAGCAGGCCCTTTAGCGCCTTGACGTGATTGAGGAGAGGATGAACAGGGGAGACGACCATCTGCACCCAAGATAGTTGAGAAGGTCTCCATCGCCCCCTGGCTCAGGCTCTCAACCCTCCTTGTCAACATCCTCATCCAGATCGTTGTCCACCTCCTCCTCCAGTGGGCCATCCTCAATGCTTGAGGAAGGAACGCCATAAAGGTCAGCCAACAGAGCTCCAGCAGGACAGGCGAGCTCCCGCGGTCTGGATGAAGCAGCTCCCTTAGTCCCCCTAGATGAAGCTGAGGATGACGACGAAGAAATCAGCATCGGGGAGGACTCTTCTGATGAATCTGAGGGAGAAGGGGGGACATATGTGCCACTAATTAAAGACACCCCCACAGAGGAAGACACTCGACGACAGATGAGTTCTCTGCACCGTCAGAGATACCTTCCTTTGAGATGGCCGACTTCGATAGAAGGGTCATCAGCTACCTGTCGATCAGAGACCAGAAACTTATGAACAAGGTCCTAAGGTCGCATGCAGATGAAGAAGACTTCGTATGGAGCGACGACTACTTCTCCATACGATGGGGAGCACTCAAAAGCATATTCCACTCACCAGCCGTCGTCGGAAAGAAGTTGTTCAGGGTCCTAGAAGGTGCGATAATAGAGAATATCAGCACCGGGAGAGGTCGGAGAACAATATACAACGCCACCCCGACCTTGGCAAGAATATTGATGATGGGAGTACCAGACTCCATCACGGTGGCCAATATGTTGCGACACATCGAAAAGCACAACATGAACATCGTGTTGGCCCCATACAAGCACCACAACATATGGTTCCTGAGTGTGGCAGACCTCCAGAACCACGACGTCCAGCTCCTCAACTGGTGCAACAAGGAGGTGCCACACTCAGGCCTTATTTTCAGTCACCCGGAGGACAAGCATCTCAGGCTTCTACCGCTATGTCTTCTCCGAGCCATCAAGCAAGGAGTCCAACATCATAGAGGCATTTGGAACTTCTTCTCTATCGGAGACTTCCTCGTCCAAGAAGAAGAGGGAAGTGGAAACATTGCCTTTATCATCTTGCGTGCCATGAAGTTGCTCAACATATTCGGATACATAAGGCATCTCCAGGGCCAAAAATTCTACCATCTCAGAAGCATATATGCACTGCTACTGATCAAATACAAACACTATTTCCAAGACGCAGGGGTACCAGAGAGGCGGCTGGACAGTGATCAAGCAGATGAATCTTCGCATCCCAGCAGCACTCTAGAGAAAGAAGCTGAGATAGAAACATACATCTATGGGGCAGGCAAGCAGTTAGAGATCCTGTGGGAAGTGCACGGAATCAAAGACACTGCTTCGCCTGAAACACCAGAAGAAATGATCAACAATTTCAACCGCTTCTCATGCTCTACACTCACACAGGAGCAGGTCAATGAAGTTCTTCTGAAATTAGCTGACTCTACCCCGACAGATGTTATTTACGAGGCAGGCAGTGTCATAGTCCCGGTTGACGACTTGAGGGACATGGTAAAAGAAGGAGGATGTTTGGTGATATCTGTGGTGGCTGCCTACATCCAGACACTACAGACAAAGTTTGAACATGCATACATATCCCATCTAATGTTGTTCAACGACATCTGCCTTGTCGACGAATCAGGAGCGAAGCAATCATTTCTGGCAGAATTGCAGCGCAGGGTTCCACGCACAATCTTTCTGCCCATCCTGCATTACAACCACTAGACGCTCCTGATGATGTATACTCTCCAACAAGTAGGAATCTTCTACAACAGCTCAGATAACAAAAAAGATCATCCAGTGCAGTGTACATTGACGGCGTTGACCTCCCTCGAGCGCTTAGTACGAAAATACTACGACGAGGTGGCGGTGATGATACAACCATTCCTGGAGACGGAAGCGAGCAAATGGCACAAGCTCCAGTTCTACCACTGCAGTCCACAACAAATTCCTTTATCCAACGACTGTAGCATCTTCGTGTTGCAATGGATATCGAATGAAGAAATGCCTGACCAGCTCCACCACATCGACTACCACAACAAACGAGGAGAATATGTGTGGGAGCTTCTATCTGGCAAAGACGCGCTCACCAGCTAACCCTCACTGAGTTAACATTACCCTACCTTATCTGCTTCACAACTCTGGGACAGAGTTTGGAGAAAGTTTGGGGGGGATACTATGTACCAGTGAGGGAGGTATTAAAAAAAATTCTTCAAACTTCTCCCCTTTTTGTTCTTTCTGTTCTTTTTCTATAACATGTGTACATATACATATACACACTCATACAAAACTTTTGCTAAAAATTTTGAAAATTTTTTCTTATTTTGTCTCCACATATATGTACAAAGACACTATATAGTAAAAACCTGATACGACTTCTTGCCAGTTTGTTTTCTATGTGTCCAAGGAGATGTAGGTTTTGTTATGTCTTTCTGATAATGCAGCCTCAAACAACAAAAGACTACGACTTTCCACGCCAAAAATTTCAAAAAATAATCTCGCAACAGCTAAGAGACGTGTATGCAGAAGGAAAAAGCTGCCCAAACAGCAAAAATTCCTCTTGTTTTACCTTACCCGACAAAATCCCAAAAAGAGAGAATAGCCTTATGAGAGTGAATAAAAGCATGAGAGTTGTGCCAAATGAAAAGAAAGAAAATATATATATATATATACACATTGTTTTCCAAAAGTACCCATCTTTAGGCATGGTAGATCCGGGGCAGTGGTATGTAGGATGTGAAATCACTGCTCTAAAGACAACTGGCTTGGACTGCAGGGACCACTCGCCCGCTAACGGACCCGTACCTGGATGGACTGATGGGAAACAAGAAAAACTCAAAAAGCATTAAACCTACCCAAACACACAACTTGTTGTTCCCCAAAAGCTGTTTAGTATGAAAGCTAACTTCGAAATCATGCACCCAAGTCTCGCCGAAGCTATGGAGAAATTTTTTACTTAAATAAGGTAGGAAAAGGAAAGTTTGTTGTTCGTGGTCAGGCCGTATTCTCTGTAAGACATCTCAATGCTCACTGAAACCCTTTGTCTAAAAACCATACCGGTCAAGAAGAAGTGTCACAAACAAAGTTTAAAGATTGATTGAGGACAATCAAAATACTAAGTTTAGGGGAGTTGATAACACCAAATTTTGTGATGTTTTTGGCCCTTATTTCGTTGTCAAATCTACCCTTTTAAACTGTTTTCCTCTCCTTTTTGTCATGTTTTTGAATACACAGGCCACGCTAAACTCTTCACTCAATTTTATCATCTTTTGCAGAGTTTTCCTCATTTTTTGACTCATTTATCAGCAAAAAGGCATGTCCCGGCCCACAAACGTGTTCCACCTGCATCAGCCTTCTTACCAGCCGGCCGACACGCTCGCTGCCCGACACAGGGCAGCACGATATACTACCGCGTGACATGCGGATGCTGTGCAAGAAGGAGCGTACGAGTGATACATCATTTACCCGATTGGGAGCCGGACTCGCCACGACTACTGGAGTGTGTCGCGTGATACAAGCCACCCACCAGCAGACACCCACTCATCACGACACCTGACAATGCTTACAGCCTGACACCCTTGTGTCGGGTGACACGCATATTGGGCATCTCTGAATCCGCAATGGTAGTGATGATGGAGGACATGTGGCGCCCGGAGAACCCATAAGATCCTACAGCTACAGGACTCTCCCAACCGCTACCTATAAATAGCAGCTACAGGACTCTGATGGGACAGGTCGGAATTTCACGAAAGCTAACTTGGGAAAGCACCTGTAGCTAGTGTGTCGTGTCTCAGAGGTGTACCGGGCGATACTAGGTGAGCACTTCTCCGACTCGAAAGGGTGGGAATGGTTCACTTAGAATCCGCCCCGGTCACTGTAGCAGCCCGATATCGGCCGTTAAGGGCACCCGATACGAGCAACCCGACACCCTAAGCAGTCTCTAGCCCGACACGTTACCAAGCCCGATACGAGTCACCTGTCACGGCGTGTCGCCCGAGAGGGTGTGCCGCCCAACACGACCGTATCGGGCATGAGCTCCTTGCACGATACGCCAGCTCTCCACGGCCTATCGCCCGAGAGGGTGTGCCACGCAAAATAGGTGTATCGGGCAAGGCTCCCACCCGATATCAGGCTAGAGAAATCTTAGGGATCTGTTGTTTCCTGTTGCTATTCTAAATCAAGGAGGCGATGCTTATCTTTATCTTTTCCAGTCATTTACTTTCTTTACTTATGCAATGTAACCAAACCCTTTTATATAAATGATTATGCAAGTGGGATCAGAGGAGATTTAAATATTTGTTGCTTCATGTTTGGTTCCCTTTTGTTGGACGATTTCTTTTTTTAGCATCCGAACTCTAGCTTGTATGCTTGGATCATGTTTTGACTAGCTATCGAATTGTGTTTCCTGTTGCAGCAACCTCGAAAGAGGTGTTGTGGCTCTACTGTTTGGTCTGATACGGGAGTACGAGAGTTCCCATGATCGGATTTGCTTTAGTGATCTTTCCACTCTAACCAAAGATCAGCAGCCTTGAGAGAGGTGTTGACACTTAGTTAGAGGTACCCTCTTTGAGAGAATGGGTGCTGGAAGTTCCTGCTGCCACTTGTTTTACTGAATCTTCCTCCTTCGTTCCTTACTAATGCAATAGTGTTATCCTCTTTGTTTCCATTGCACAAAAACCCTAAAAACTGATAAACGTCTAAAAACCTTATATTTTTCCTTGTAGCTCCAGTTGGAGATAGTTTCCTTTGATTTTATTGATCTTCTCCCATTCTTCCCTTTGGGAACTTTATCCTTGTTTTGCTTCTATTGGAGTGTAACGTGTTGATTCCGAGTTCTTAACACTACCACCCTTGTCCCTTTGGTTCGACCCCGATCTCTACTTCAGACCTCGTCATCGTTGCGGGGGCCTAAGAGTCGGGTAATTTAAAAGTCTGACTACTTTAAATCCGCTCCTTTTGGACGCGTGATTTAGGTGGGTCAATAGGGTAACAGGAAAATGTGAGACCCTATCCTTAGTGAAGAGGTTCTTCCATTTGGAAACTGTAAGAAAATGGTCTAGCCTTGCTCTTAAAATATTTTTGGGTTGTTTACCAAACATCCAAGTGAAGATGGATCCGTGCTACCCAATGTCGATCAACCCACAATCATCAATATTGTTTCTAAAGTTCTACATGGTTGCTACTGACCTCCTAGCTCCTCCTTTCTTCTTTGTGTTTGTCACTATTTTGCTAAAATCATCAAAAAGTGCAATAGGAGGTTGTTTTGGATGTATAGCTCACCCATGAAGTCCCAAGTATTTGTCTTCTAATTCTTGATAAACTAGCCATAAATTCCTCCTGCTCTCCAACCCCATGTCTTGTATTCCTCTATCACCTTGTAGTCTACATGATACTTTTACAAGGATGTTATAGTCACCTCCACTCCCTTCCGCCAAAGGCCCATACCTCCCAAGTTCCCCTCGCTACTCAAGCACATACCGCTAGTATAACCACAATTCCTTTTGATACGGTCCAACACATTCATGCATCATTGTCACCATGAGAAAGACAATGTTGGGTCACTCTCTCCCTCCAACACCAATACTGAAGGCTTTGAACTATTTTGGGGTGATCCAACCCTTGGTAGTTCCAACTGAACAACTTCATTGGTCTTCATGGTGCTGGTCGCCGCCAAGCTTCCTCACTTCAAGGTTGTTTGGATCACTAGGAGCCTTATTAACTAGTCAATGTTTCTTTGTTGATGGACTTGAGTCTACCTCCATAGGAACATATTCTTCCCCTACAGAAGTTTTCCTTTTCTTGTTGCTATTGGTCCCCCACGTTTCTTTGTTCCTACCTTGTTCTTGTTCTATCTTTAGTAGTCCACCTCTAGTTACAAGATTTACGTCTTCTTTGCCATCCCCCTTTAGTCTAAGTGTCATCTTCGGTAGCCAAATGAATTATCATAATCAATGGTTCAAGTTTTTGATAGATTGTTGAAGTTTTTTATATACAAGATGATCGCTTTAGTTTTTTTATGTCAGATCCCTTATAGGCTTAAATGAAACTCACACCTACAGTTTATATAATATTTTTAAGATAAGTTTATATAATAGTTATTACACTTATAGTTAGTGTAACGTACTAAATCTTAGATGTAATCTCCATGTAACCCTTTTTCCCAATTTCCCTTTCATTTTTGTCATTTATGTCCTTGATGTTTAATTAGTGGAATTTATAGTTCTTTGGTGAACATTTATTCACTATTTGTAACAATAAAAGGGTTTATGCACAAATACCTCAGTGAAAGTCTATTTAAGGACCTTAGTTACTTGTTGTAAACCTTAATATAACATTTTATGTGTTTTGAAATAATAAAGTGAGTCTAAGTTTCAAATTTGATTCAATTTGGATGTTGTTTGTTCAAGTTATGCAATTTTAGGTACATTTTGGACTTTTATGCATTTTACACAATTGGGAGGTTTTCTTTGCAAATTATCACATGAATTATAATCCTTATATATTCTCTTACCATTATTAAGATTTTGAACCATGGGGCACCTAGTTGCACCTTAGGTTGAAGGTGTTTCTCTCCAAGGGCATTTTAGGGATTACCCACTTTATAAATGAGCTTAGCTTAAAAAGCTATCAACCAATGGGGTTATTTCTTTGATTGGAGGTCGGTGGGGATGGCCTATAAGTTTCCATGGGATTTAGAACTGACATTTGATATATAAGAAGTCTCTATGAGATGTCCTCTTGCATGGCCATAAATCCCTAGGCTAAGGACACATGGAAAGTCCCATAGAGACCTCATGCTTGCCCCTTCTTTATAAAGCCATGTCTACCCCTTCCCACCTCCCAATTTGAAAACTCTCATTCTCCTTCTCTTTACTCCATCTTGGAGCATCGTTCCTACTCTATTGGCCACAACGGTGATGTCCTAAGGTAAAAGAGGGTGCTTACCTTGGTAAAGAAGGCTCCTATGGTTCCGAATTTACTCTATTTAGGGTTTCTAAAGCCCCTTCTTAGTGATTTTGGCAAAAGTAAGTTTCCTCCTTTACTTCCATGTGTTCATGATTTTATTCTTCCTCCCACCTTCTTACAGGTCAGAACCATGGCCTTCAATGATGAAACCGCACCTAGAGCCCTTAAACACCTCATCTCCATGTTCTTTTGCTAGGGTTTTTCACTTCTAAAGTGGAGAAGGTGCTTCTTGCTCGAGACAGGAGTTTTGTTGGATAAACTGACCTCTCTATCTCGGGAAGATTGCTGCTTGAACTTGTCCACCATCCCTAGAGGCGAGTTTTATAACCCCCTTGTAACGACCCTCAAAATTTAGTCCCAAAATTTTTTGTTATTTAATAAAGGTGAAACCCGAAATTGAAAGAATTCATTTTTCATATGATGACTTAAGTACAGACCATGCTTAATTCGTATTTCAAAATGAGCTAAATGTGCCAAGTGGACCTTGAATGGAATCATTTACATCAATAATTAGTCATATTAATGTCATGTATAATGCATGAAAACTTAACCCTAATTATGCAAGGGTGACTAGTTGGGATTTAATGTTAGTTTGGATCTGTATACATGTATAACGTGTCCCACATGTTGGTATATGAGTAGATATTAGAATTATAGAGCTTCCCTCGGATTTTGGTAATAAAATTCCCTTGCAATAATTATTAACGTATTAATAACCCTAAGTAACTAATAATGTAAAACGCGTGTTTCCCTAACTCATATCCAAAATCTAATTGGATAATTAGATTCCTGATGGTCGTATTTGCTTTCCCACAAAATTTGGTTGGATTTGGATAATCATAAATGATCCAAAATATATTGAGGAGAAAAGGGAAAGATAATATCAATTTATGACCTTGTTTGGTAACATATATCATTATCCCGAAAATTTTGCCAATTAATAGACAATGCAGCGTCACGTGCTGCTTTAGAAAAACCCGGCTCTTCGTGAGCCATTTGATATAGATCTGAGGCAGGGACCTCATCCCCTACCTCCCGCTTTACCCGCACAGGGAGGGGTAACAGAACCCCGAGAAGTCGCCAATGATTTCTCAGCCCCTTCTCAACGTTTCCTTTTTATCTCGACGCCAATGATTTTGGGGGTCACTCTGAGTTAAAAGAGCCCTCACTCGAACCCTAGGTCCCGTCATAGTGGAAACGCCCATTTGGCCTTCATCCTCAGTCGACGGCGCAGCCTTCCCTAGGCCAAGTAGGTCCATCAGACTGAGGGAAAGAGATCCAGAAAGCAACTACGACCCCTGATAACCCATCTGCATCCACCAATTCTGCCAGAGCTGATGTGAGGAACTGCCGCAGATCCGATCTACCTCACTGCCACCGGCGAGCTTGAGTGCGAGCCTCCGACCATCCCAGTGGAATTCCACCTCCAGTAAGCTTCCACATATTCCACTAGTGGTTTCCCTTATGCCTTTAGCATGTGCTCTTCACTCATATGCTCCGCCCACGAACCCAGTTTCAGACCGTCAGAACGCAGCCTCCGCCTAGGTCAGTTGGTCACTACCAGGCCACTCCAATAATGGTTTCTTTAGGATTTTGCTTCTCACACCTTCAGTGAATCGGGCCGAAGCTATTCATGCCCTGTGTTACTCCGACTTCTCACTGTATGACCAAAACCCCTTTTTCCGGCTAGGCTCCCCTGTTTCCAGCTACAGCAGAAACCCAGAGAGGGCGGTCATAGACTCCATCACATCACATACTCGCAACGGATCTGTGAATACGTCGTCGATTGAGGAACGAGATGGATAGTATGGCATTGTGTTTTTCTTTCCCTTAGTACTCATGCTTCTCGGTCGATCGATGCTTCTACGGAGCACCTTGCTACGCCATGGCCAAGAGGAGAAGCCAGGCATTGTTTTGACCACCGTACCCCTCCTACATCTAGATGTATATAGTGGCATGCCAGTATGGGTATTCTCGGGATTTCAGTAAGCTTTGATCATGTATACTCGAGCGCCTAAGGTGTGTCTAAATCACCAATATGCCTTGTCATACAACTATAGTTGTGCATGACAATGTAAGGCTAAAGAAGTCTTTGAGCATGTCGACTTACTGAAATTTCCGGATTTCTCAGAAATGTCTTGAATGATTTTTCCTCACCTCTGATTGGTCAGAATATCTCTGATCTTTATAAAATCATAGAAAATAATCTAGAGCTCAGATGGGTACGATCCATATATGGTTTTTGATAAGTTTTTTGAGATCTATCACATGGTCCTAGATTCTGACCAAGAATCCCGATCTAATTTCCAAATTTAATTAGAGAATGATACACCTATGTTAAGCATATGTAATTAATTCATAATTATATTATTTACAGGATATTCGGATTGATCAGGACTGCATCTACTGTTAGTATACCCCTTCAGGTTTAGGTGAGTGGATCATGCACACTGATCATAATTCTAGGGTTATGGGTTTATTTTATTCGTTTATTGGTTATGATTACTCAATAAAGTGCAATTATGCTATTATTCAATTTATGCTTATGAAAACCATGCAAATGCTACGAATTTACATTTTCTACTATTTTAATGAATATGCTTTCATTTGGAACACTATGAATCACTGCCATGCTAATTGATCAAGAAATCATGATAACTATGTTCAAGTATAATACTTCATGTTATGTTGATATAGTTCTCTCAATCATGTTATGTGAGCCTTAATTGGCCTTATGTGAGCCTTAATTGGCCTTATGAGCTCTGTGGGAGTATTATGTGAGCCTTGATTGGCCTTATGTGAGCCTTGAATGGCCTTATGAGCACTGTGGGTGCAAATCAGGAGAGAGACTACATCAACTCAAGTAAAAACCATCTTATTATGAAATCATGCTAAGTTAATCATGTTCTCACGTAATCATGTTAATTATGTTATGTATTTATGATCCAAGTTATTCCTCATGCCATTTCAATTATAAGCTATTTTCTTATATAACTGCTCAGTGCCACTCACATAGTTTTACATTGCCTTGCATGGGCTGGGGACGAGATGTCCGCAGACGAGGAGGAGAAGAAGTAGACTTCAGGGACGTCAGCTCAAGCTCAAAGATAGTTCGTGAATCCTACTTGGGGGGTGCCATTCTAGATAGATGTCTTTCCTTTTTGTTATGTTATGTTGGAATTTCAACCTTTGAACTCTTTTATGTTGGACTTAGAGTCTTTGTTTATGGTTTATAATAAGGCACCCTGATGGATTTTCCTTTTATCCTATGGATTTCCATTGGTCAATGATATCAGTCCACAATTTGTCATGATCTCCATTATGAGGATGAAATTTCTATAAGGTGGGTAGGTTGTAACAACCCTCAAAATTTTTATGTCATATTAAAGTACTACCCACCTTAGGGTTTCACATATATGTACCCTAACTTATTGTCTGATCGTAATATTTCATAAGCCAACACTAAGCATAATCATGATATGGTATTAACATGGATAACTTTCACATTATTTCTAACATGACTGGTAAAACTTAACGAGTGCAAGAGTTGTTAATGTAATTCGAAAACTAAATCTTACCTTCATCATCCACCATAGAAAAAACCCTAGCTTTCCTTTTCTCTGGGGGACCTGGGTTAGGGTTCTGATCTGCTCCTTTCTTTGCAGCTAACCTAGGGCATTTCTCCTTGAAGTGCCCTTCGCCTCCACAGTAGAAGCAAACACCTAAGCCCAACCTGCACGGTCCTGCATGGGATTTGCCACACTTGGGACATGCATCCCTCACTGGGGGATCCTCAGGGGCCTTGTGCTTCTTGTGGTCATTATGGTGCCGGTCCCGATTGTTGTGGTCGTGATGGTGACGATGTCCATTGTGGGAGTTCTTCTTCCAAGCCCTCCCTGGGTGATCCTTGAGCTCAAGTTCCGCATCAAGAGCTTCCTGCATCGTCTTGTGGCCTCGTCCAGAAAGTGAGTAGCTGAGATCATCCTTGACACCTCGAATGAACTTATTGGCTCTCTTCAGCTCATTCATCTCGTTCCTGTACTTCTGGAGGATGTGAAACTTCATTGCGTACTGGGTGACAGTCATGTCGCCACGCTATCGCAGATGAAGGAACTCTAACTCCTTCTTGTCCATCATCGCTTCTGACACATAGTGGCCCTTGAAAGCTTCAATAAACTCCTCCCATGTGAGTAGCTCTTCATTTGGGTCTCTGGCGTCACGGAAGTTCTCCCACCAAATTCGAGCTAGTCCTCTAAGCATGTGAGTCCTGAACCTAACGTGTGACTCCTCGAAACAGTCCAAGTCGTGGAAGCAATGCTCCAGGTTGCGAATCCAGGCCTCAGCCTTACCTACAACATCCAGCTCTTCTTCTCCCATGAATGTCTCAGGTTTCACCTTGAGGAAGTCTATTATGGTGACTTCATTCCTCCTCTGATGACGGCCTCCCATTGCATCAGATAAAGCTATGACCAACATATTGTATGAGAGGGGAGGGTCTTCTCCATGGGGGTTCTCCTCGTGCTCAAAGTCATGATCACTCTCTCTACCAGAGTGAGGGGGTGACTTGTCATGCTCAGGACGACGCTTAGGGGCCATCTGGAATAGGAAAGGAGACTTAGATAAGCACATGGAGTGACACATAAGATCCTACTATGGTGGCCATTCTAGGATTGCTTTGATAACAATATGTCATGATCTCCATTATGTTCAAATGCTTCCTCTATGGTTGTATTATTTTTATTAGAAGGGAGGTCGTGACAAAATGGTATCAAAGAAATCCTAGAATGGCCACCATAGTAGGATCTTATGTGTCACTCCATGTGCTTATCTAAGTCTCCTTTCCTATTATAGATGGCCCCTAAGCGTCGTCCTGAGCATGACAAGTCACCCCCTCACTCTGGTGGAGAGAGTGATCATGACTTTGAGAATGAGGAGAACCCCCATGGAGAAGACCCTCCCCTCTCATACAATATGTTGGTCAGAGCTTTATCTGATGCAATGGGAGGCCATCATCAGAGGAGGAATGAAGTCACCTGAATAGACTTCCTCAAGGTGAAACCTGAGACGTTCGCGGGAGAAGAAGATTTGGATGTTGTAGGTAAGGCTAAGGCCTGGATTCGAAACCTGGAGCATTTCTTCCACGACTTGGACTGTTCTGAGGAGTCACGCGTCAGGTTCGAGACTCACATGCTTAGAGGACCAGCTCACGTTTGGGGGGAGAACTTCCGTGACGCTAGAGACCCAAATGAAGAGCTACTCGCATGGGAGGAGTTTATTGAAGCTTTCAAGGGCCACTATGTGTCAGAAGCGATGATGGACAAGAAGTAGTTAGAGTTCCTTCATCTGCAACAGCGTGGCGACATGACTGTCACCAAGTACGCAATGAAGTTTCGCATCCTCCAGAAGTACGGGACCGAGATGACTGAGCTGAAGAGAGCCAAGAAGTTCATTCGAGGTCTCAAGGATGATCTCATCTACTCACTTTCTGGACGAGGCCACAAGACGATGTAGGAAGCTCTTGATGCAGCACTTGAGCTCAAGGATCACCCAGGGAGGGCTTGGAAGAAGAACTCCCACAATGGACATCGTCACCATCATGACCACAACAATCAGGACCGGCACCACAATGACCACAAGAAGTGTAAGGCCCCTGAGGATCCCCCAGTGAGGGATGCATGTCCCGAGTGTGGCAAATCCCATGCAGGACCATGCAAGTTGGTCTTAGGTGTTTGCTTCTACTGTGGAGGCGAAGGGCACTTCAAGGACAAATGCCCTAGGTTAGCTGCAAAGAAAGGAGCAGATCAGAACCCTAACCCAGGTCCCCCAGAGAAAAGGAAAGCTAGGGTTTTTGCTATGGTGGATGATGAAGGTAAGATTTAGTTTTCGAATTACATTAACAACTCTTGCACTCATTAAGTTTTACCAGTCATGTTAGAAATAATGCGAAAGTTATCCAAGTTAATACTATATAATGATTATGCTTAGTGTTGGCTTATGAAATGTTATGATCAGACAACAAGTTAGGGTACATATATGTGAAACCCTAAGGTGGGTAGTACTTTAATATGACATAAAAATTTCGAGGACAAAATTTCTATAAGGTGGGTAGGTTGTAATGACCCTCAAAATTTAGTCCCAAAAATTTTTGTTATTTAATAAAGGTGAAACCCTAAATTGAAAGAATCCATTTTTCATATGATGACTTAAGTACAGACCATGCTTAATTCGTATTTCAAAATGAGCTAAATGTGCCAAGTGGACCTCGAATGGAATCATTTACATCAATAATTAGTCATATTAATGTCATGTATAATGCATGAAAACTTAACCCTAATTATGCAAGGGTGAATAGTTAGGATTTAATGATAGTTTGGATCTGTATACATGTATAACGTGTCCCACATGTTGGTATATGAGTAGATATTAGTATTATAGAGCTTCCCTAGGATTTTGGTAATAAAATTCCCTTGTAATAATTATTAACGTATTAATTACCCTAAGTAACTAATAATGTAAAACGCATGTTTCCCTAACTCATATCCAAAATCTAATTGGATAATTAGATTCCTCATGGTCGTATTTGCTTGCCCACCAAATTTGGTTGGATTTGGATAATCATAAATGCTCCAAAATATATTGAGAAGAAAAGGGAAAGATAATATCAATTTATGACCTTGTTTGGTAACGTATATCATTATCCCGAAAATTTTGCCAATTAACAGACAACACAGTGTCACACGCTGCTTTAGAAAAACCTAGCTCTTCATGAGCCGTTCAATCTAGATCTGAGGGCAAGGACCTCATCCCCTACCTCCCGCTTTACCCGCACAGGGAGGGGTAACAGAACCCCGAGCAGTCGCCAACAATTTCTCAGCCCCTTCTCAACGGTTCCTTGTTATCTCGACGCCAATGATTTTGGGAGGTCACTCCGAGTTAAAAGAGCCCTCACTCGAACCCTGGGTCCCATCACAGTGGAAACGCCCATTTGGACTTCATCCTCAGTCGACGGAGCAGCCTTCCCTAGGCCATGTAGGTCCATCAGACCGAGGGAAAGAGATCTAGAAAGCAACTACGGCCCCTAATAACCCATCCCCATCCACCAATTCTGCCAGTGCCGACATGAGGAACTATCACAGATCCGATCTACCTCACTGCCGCCGGTGAGCTTGAGCACGAGCCTCCGACCATCCCAGCGGAATTCGACCTCCAGTAAGCTTCCACAGACTCCACTAGTGGTTTCCCTTATGCCTTTAGCATGTGCTCTTCACTCATATGCTCCGCCCACGAACCCAGTTTCAGACTGTCAGAACGCAGCCTCCGCCTAGGTCAGTTGGTCACTACCAGGCCACTCCGGTAATGGTTTCTTCAGGATTTTGCTTCTCACACCTTCAGTGAATCAGGCCGGAGCTATTCATGCCCTGCGTTACTCCGACTTCTCACTTTATGACCAAAACCCCTTTTTCCGGCTAGGCTACCCTATTTTCAGCTATAGCAGAAACCCAGAGAGGGAGGTCATAGACTCCATTGCATTGCATACTCGCAATGGATTTGTGAATACGTCGTTGATTGAGGAACGAGATGGATAGTATGGCATTGTGTTTTTCTTTCCCTTAGTACTCATGCTTCTCGGTCGATCGATGCTTCTATGGAGCACCTTGCTACGCCATGGCCAAGAGGAGAAGCCAAGCATTGTTTTGACCATCGTACCCCTCCTACATCTAGATGTATATAGTGTCATGCCAATATGGGTATTCTCAGGATTTCAGTAAGCTTTGATCATGTATACTCAAGCGCCTAAGGTGTGTCTTAATCACCAATATGCCATGTCACACAACTATAGTTGTGCATGACAATGAAAGGGTAAAGAAGTCTTTGAGCATGTCGACTTACTGAAATTTCTAGATTTCTCAGAAATGTCTTGAATGATTTTTCCTCACCTCGGATTGGTAAGAATATCTCTGATCTTTATAAAATCATAGAAAATAATCTAGATCTCAGATGGGGACGATCCATATATGGTTTTTGATCAGTTTTTCGAGATCTATCATATGGCCCTAGTTTTAGACCTATACTACTGATCTAATTTCCAAATTTAATTAGAGAATGATACACCTATGTTAAGCATATGTAATTAATTCATAATTATATTATTTATAGGATATTAGGATTGATCAGGACTGCATCTACTATTAGTATACCCCTTCAGGATCATGTGAGTGGATCATGCACACTGAGCATAATTCTAGGGTTATGGGTTTATTTTATTCGTTTATTGGTTATGATTACTCAATAAAGTGCAATTATGCTATTATTCAATTTATGCTTATGAAAACCATGCAAATGCTACGAATTTACATTTTCTACTATTTTAATGAATATGCTTTCATTTGGAACACTATGAATCACTGCCATGCTAATTGATCAAGAAATCATGATAACTATGTTCAAGTATAATACTTCATGTTATGTTGATATAGTTCTCTCAATCATTTTATGTGAGCCTTAATTGGCCTTATGTGAGCCTTAATTGGCCTTATGAGCTCTGTGGGAGTATTATGTGAGCCTTGATTGGCCTTATGTGAGCCTTGAATGGCCTTATGAGCACTATGGGTGCAAATCAGGAGAGAGACTACATCAACTCAAGTAAAAACCATCTTATTATGAAATCATGTTAAGTTAATCATGTTCTCATGTAATCATGTTAATAAAGTTATGTATTTATGTTCCAAGTTATTCCTCATGCCATTTCAATTATAAGCTATTTTCTTATATAACTGCTCAGTGCCACTCACATAGTTTTACGTTGCCTTGCATGGGCTGGGGACGAGATGTCCGCAGACGAGGAGGAGAAGAAGTAGACTTCAGGGACGTCAGCTCAAGCTCAAAGATAGTTCGTGAATCCTACTTGGTGGGGTGCCATTCTAGATAGATGTCTTTCCTTTTTTTTATGTTATGTTGGAATTTCAACCTTTGAACTATTTTATGTTGGACTTAGAGTCTTTTTTTATGGTTTGTAATAAGGCACCCTGGTGGATTTTCCTTTTATTCTATGGATTTCGCTTGGTCAATGATATCAGTCCACAATTTGTCATGATCTCCATTATGTTCAAATGCTTCCGCTATGGTTGTTATTATTAGAAGGGAGGTCATGGAAATAATTTGTCACGACCTCCTTTTTAATAATACTACAACCATAGAGGAAGCATTTGAACATAATGGAGATCATGACAAATCGTGAACTGATATCATTGACCAAGAAAAATCCATAGAATAAAAGAAACATCCACCAGAGTGCCTTATTACAAGCCATAAACAAAAGACTCTAAGTCCAACATAAAAGAGTTCAAAGGATGAAACTCCAGCATAACATAACAAAAGGAAAGACATCTATCTAGAATGACACCCCACCAAGTAGGATTCACAAACAATCCTTGAGCTTGAGCTGACGTCCCTGAAGTCTACTTATTATCCTCATCATCTGAAGACATCTCGTCCCCAGCCCATGCAAAGCAACGTAAAACTATGTGAGTGGCACTGAGAAGTTATATAAGAAAATAGCTTATAATTGAAATGACACGAGGAATAACTTGGAACATAACATAATTAACATGATTGCATGAGAACATGATTAACTTAACATGATTTCATAAAAAGATGGTTTTTACTTGAGTTGATGTAGTCTCCCTCCTGATTTGCACCCACAGTGCTCATAAGGCCATTCAAGGCTCACATAAGGCCAATCAAGGCTCACATAATGCTCCCACAGAGCTCATAAGGACAATTAAGGCTCACATAAGGCCAATTAAGGCTCACATAACATGATTGAGCGAACTATATCTACATAACATGAATTATTATACTTGAACATAGTTATCATGATTTCTTGATCAATTAGCATGGCAGTGATTCATAGTGTTCCAAAAGAAAGCATACTAATCAAATCAGTAGGAAACGTAAATTTCGTAGCATTTTGCATGGTTTTCATAAGCATAAATTGAATAATAGCATAGTTGCACATCATTGAGTAAACATAATGATATAAACGAATAATGCAAACCCATAACCCTAAAATTATACTCAGTGTGCATGATTCACTCACCTGATCCTGAAGGGGTATACTAACAGTAGATGCAGTCCTGATCAATCCTAATATCCTGTAAATAATATAATTATGAATTAATTACATATGCTTAACATAGGTGTATCATTCTCTAATTAAATTTGGAAATTATATCGGGAGTCTAGGTCTGAAACTAGGACCACGTGATAGATATCGAAAAATTGATCAAAAACCATATATGGATCGTCCCCATCTGAGCTCTAGATTATTTTATATGATTTTATAAAGATCAGAGGTATAACAAAATGGTATCAGAGCAATCCTAGAATGGCCACCATAGTAGGATCTTATGTCTCACTCCATGTGCTTATCTAAGTCTCATTTCCTATTCCAGATGGCCCCTAAGCATCGTCCTGAGCATGACAAGTCACCCCCTCACTCTGGTGGAGAGAGTGATCATGACTTTGAGCACGAGGAGAACCCCCATGGAGAAGACCCTCCCATCTCATACAATATGTTGGTCAGAGCTTTATCTGATGCAATGGGAGGTCGTCATCAGAGGAGGAATGAAGTCACCTTAATAGACTTCCTTAAGGTGAAACCTGAGACGTTCGCGGGAGAAGAAAAGCTGGATGTTGTAGGTAAGGCTGAGGCCTGGAGTTGCAACCTGGAGCATTGCTTCCACGACTTGGACTGTTCCGAGGAGTCACGCGTCAGGTTTGGGACTCACATGCTTAGAGGACCAGCTCGCATTTGGTGGGAGAACTTCCATGACGCCAGAGACCCAAATGAAGAGCTACTCACATGGGAGGAGTTTATTGAAGCTTTCAAGGGCCACTGTGTGTCAGAAGCGATGATGGACAAGAAGGAGTTAGAGTTCCTTCATCTGCGACAGCGTGGCGACATGACTGTCACCCAGTACGTAATGAAGTTTCGCATCCTCTAGAAGTACGGGACCGAGATGACTGAGCTGAAGAGAGCCAAGAAGTTCATTCGAGGTCTCAAGGATGATCTCAGCTACTCACTTTCTGGACAAGGCCACAAGACGATGCAGGAAGCTCTTGATGCAGCACTTGAGCTCGAGGATCACCCAGGAAGGGCTTGGAAGAAGAACTCACATAATGGACATCGTCACCATCATGACCACAACAATCAGGACCAGCACCACAATTACCACAAGAAGCGCAAGGCCCCTGAGGATCCCCCAGTGAGGGATGCTTGTCCCAAGTGTGGCAAATCCCATGTAGGACCGTGCAGGTTGGGCTTAGGTGTTTGCTTCTACTGTGGAGGCGAAGGGCACTTCAAGGACAAATCCCCTAGGTTAGCTACAAAGAAAGGAGCAGATCAGAACCCTAACCCAGGTCCCCCAGAGAAAAGGAAATCTAGGTTTTTTGCTATGGTGAATGATGAAGGTAAGATTTAGTTTTTGAATTACATTAACAACTCTTGCACTCGTTAAGTTTTACCAGTCATGTTAGAAATAATGCGAAAGTTATCCATGTTAATACCATGTCATGATTATGCTTAGTGTTGGCTTATGAAATGTTACGATCAGACAATAAGTTAGGGTACATATATGTGAAACCCTAAGGTGGGTAGTACTTTAATATGACATAAAAATTTCGAGGACGAAATTTCTATAAGGTGGGTAGGTAGTAACGACCCTCAAAATTTAGTCCCAAATTTTTTTTTATTTAATAAAGGTGAAACCCTAAATTGAAAGAATCCATTTTTCATATGATGACTTAAGTACAGACCATGATTAATTCGTATTTCAAAATGAGCTAAATGTGCCAAGTGGACCTTGAATGAAATCATTTACATCATTAATTAGTCATATTAATGTCATGTATAATGCATGAAAACTTAACCCTAATTATGCAAGGGTGACTAGTTGGGATTTAATGATAGTTTGGATCTGTATACATGTATAACGTGTCCCACATTTTGGTATATGAGTAGATATTAGAATTATAGAGCTTCCCTCAGATTTTGGTAATAAAATTCCCTTGCAATAGTTATTAACGTATTAATTACCCTAAGTAACTAATAATGTAAAACGCATGTTTCCCTAACTCATATACAAAATCTAATTGGATAATTAGATTCCTCATGGTCGTATTTTCTTGCCCACCAAATTTGGTTGGATTTGGATAATCATAAATGCTCCAAAATATATTGAGAAGAAAAGGGAAAGATAATATCAATTTATGACCCTGTTTGGTAACATATATCATTATCCAGAAAATTTTGCCAATTAACAGACAACGCAGCGTCACACGCTGCTTTAGAAAAACTCGGCTCTTTTGTGAGTCGTTCGATCTAGATCTGAGGGCAGGGACCTCATCCCCTACCTCCCGCTTTACCCGCACAGGGAGGGGTAACAGAACCCCGAGCAGTCACCAACGATTTCTTAGCCCCTTCTCAACAGTTTCTTGTTATCTCGACGCCAATGATTTTGGGAGTTCACTCCGAGTTAAAAGAGCTCTCACTCGAACCCTAGGTCCCCTCACAGTGGAAATGCCCATTTGGCCTTCATCCTCAGTCGACGGCGCAGCCTTCCCTAGGCCAAGTAGGTCCATCGGACGAGGGAAAGAGATCCAGAAAGCAACTACAACCCATGATAACCCATCCCCATCCACCAATTCTACCAGAGCCGACGTGAGGAACTGCCACAGATCCGATCTACCTCACTGCCGCCGGCGAGCTTGAGCACGAGCCTCCGACCATCCTAGTGGAATTCGACCTCCAGTAAGCTTCCATAGACTCCACTAGTGGTTTCCCTTATGCCTTTAGCATGTGCTCTTCACTCATATGCTCCGCCCATGAACCCAATTTCAAACCATCAGAACGCAGCCTCCGCCTAGGTCAGTTGGTCACTACCAGGCCACTCCGGTAATGGTTTCTTCAGGATTTTGCTTCTCACACCTTCAGTGAATCGGGCCAGAGCTATTCATGCCCTGCGTTACTCCGACTTCTCATTGTATGACCAAAACCCCTTTTTCTGGCTAGGCTCCCCTATTTTCAGCTACAACAGAAACCTAGAGAGGGAGGTCATAGACTCCATCGCATCGCATACTCGCAACGGATCTGTGAATACGTCGTCGATTGAGGAACGAGATGTATAGTATGGCATTGTGTTTTTCTTTCCCTTAGTACTCATGCTTCTCGGTCGATCGATGCTTCTGTGGAGCACCTTGCTACGCCATGGCCAAGAGGAGAATCCAGGCATTGTTTTGACCACCGTACCCCTCCTACATCTAGATGTATATAGTATCACACCAGTATGGGTATTCTCGGGATTTCAGTAAGCTTTGATCATGTATACTCGAGCGCCTAAGGTGTGTCTAAATCACCAATATGCCATGTCACACAAGTATAGTTGTGCATGACAATGTAAGGGTAAAGAAGTCTTTGAGCATGTCAACTTACTAAAATTTCCAGATTTCTCAGAAATGTCTTGAATGATTTTTCCTCACCTCTGAATGGTCAGAATATCTCTGATCTTTATAAAATCATAGAAAATAATCTAGAGCTCAGATGGGGACAATCCATATATGGTTTTTGATCAGTTTTTCGAGATCTATCACATGGTCCTAGTTTCAGACCTAGACTCCCGATATAATTTCCAAATTTAATTAGAGAATGATACACCTATGTTAAGCATATGTAATTAATTCATAATTATATTATTTACAGGATATTAGGATTGATCAGTACTGCATCTACTGTTAGTATACCCCTTTAGGATCAGGTGAGTGGATCATGCACACTGAGCATAATTCTAGGGTTATGGGTTTATTTTATTCGTTTATTGGTTATGATTACTCAATAAAGTGCAATTATGCTATTATTCAATTCATGTTTATGAAAACCATGCAAATGCTACGAATTTACATTTTCTACTATTTTAATGAATATGATTTCATTTGGAACACTATGAATCACTGCCATGCTAATTGATCAAGAAATCATGATAACTATGTTCAAGTATAATACTTCATGTTATGTTGATATAGTTCTCTCAATCATGTTATGTGAGCCTTAATTGGCCTTATGTGAGCCTTAATTGGCCTTATGAGCTCTGTGGGAGTATTATGTGAGCATTGATTGGCCTTATGTGAGCCTTGAATGGCCTTATGAGCACTATGGGTGCAAATCAGGAGAGAGACTACATCAACTCAAGTAAAAACCATCTTATTATGAAATCATGTTAAGTTAATCATGTTCTCATGTAATCATGTTAATTATGTTATGTATTTATGTTCCAAGTTATTCCTCATGCCATTTCAATTATAAGCTATTTTCTTATATAACTGCTCAGTGCCACCCACATAGTTTTATGTTGCCTTGGATGGGCTGGGGAAGAGATGTCCGCAGACGAGGAGGAGAAGAAGTAGACTTCAGGGATTTCAGCTCAAGCTCAAAGATAGTTTGTGAATCCTACTTGGTGGGGTGACATTCTAGATAGATGTCTTTCCTTTTTCTTATGTTATGTTGGAATTGAACAATCCATCATGATCTCCATTATGGTATGTATATCGTGTGATGATGTCCCTTGTTTTGGCCAGAGCGGATTGCTGTTTTTCATAATCTAGTCAGTGAAATGCTATTGTCAGATTTCTATTCATGTTTTTAGTTCAGTTTGGTGTCTTGACTTCGGATGACCTTCTCGAACTCAACGAGGATGGTGGTTGGCACTACTATTCCTAGTTTCTTTACCAGGATCTACTTGAGCTGCTCCTGCTTTCAATCATAGTTTTACTCTGTTATTGCATTATTAACTATCACACAAGTTTTGGTTGTTCCTACTGAAATCGGAATACGTAGAAGAGCACAGTTCCGTTGTCCCTGATCGTGATTATTCATCTTTCTCACAGTTTGATTTTGGATAAAGCTTTGATACCATTTTGTCACGACCTCCCTTCTAATAATAATAATAAAACCATAGCGGAAGCATTTGAACATAATGGAGATCATGACAAATTGTGGACTGATATCATTGACCAAGCAAAATCCATAGAATAAAAGGAAAATCCATCAGGGTGCCTTATTAAAAACCATAAACAAAGACTCTAAGTCCAACATAAAAGAGTTCAAAGGTTGAAATTCCAACATAACATAACAAAAAGGAAAGACATCTATCTAGAATGGCACCCCACCAAGTAGGATTCACGAACTATCTTTGTGTAGTCTACGCTCATTTTGGTATACTACTTAAGCATGGTCTCCACTTAAATGAAAAAATGTAAGAAAATTCATTCAAACTAGGGTTTCACCTTTATTAAACATCAAGAATTTTTGGGACTGGATTTTGAGGGTCGTTACAACCTACCCACCTTATAGAAATTTCGTCCTCAAAATTTTTATGTCATATTAAAGTACTATCCACCTTAGGGTTTCACATATATGTACCCTAACTTATTGTCTGATCGTAACATTTCATAAGCCAACACTAAGCATAATCATGATATGGTATTAACATGGATAACTTTCGCATTATTTCTAACATGACTGGTAAAACTTAACAAGTGCAAGAGTTGTTAATGTAATTCGAAAACTAAATCTTACCTTCATCATCCACCATAGCAAAAACCCTAGCTTTCCTTTTCTCTGGGGGGGGACCTGGGTTAGGGTTCTGATCTGCTCCTTTCCTTACAGCTAACCTAGGGCATTTGTCCTTGAAGTGCCCTTCGCCTCCACAGTAGAAGCAAACACCTAAGCCCAACATGCATGGTCCTACATGGAATTTTCCACACTTGGGACATGCATCCCTCACTGGGGGATCCTCAGGGGCCTTGCGCTTGTTGTGGTCATTTATGGTACCAGTACTGATTGTTGTGTTCGTGATGGTGACGATGTCCATTATGGGAGTTCTTCTTCCAATCCCTCCCTGGGTGATCCTCGAGCTCAAGTGCCGCATCAAGAGCTTCCTGCATCGTCTTGTGGCCTCGTCCAGAAAGTGAGTAGCTGAGATCATCCTGGAGACCTCGAATGAACTTCTTAGCTCGCTTCAGCTCAGTCATTTCGGTCCCGTACTTCTGGAGGATGCGAAACTTCATTACGTATTGGGTGACAGTCATGTTGCCACACTGTCGCAGATGAAGGAACTCTAACTCCTTCTTGTCCATCATCGCTTCTGACAAATAGTGGCCCTTGAAAGCTTCAATAAACTCCTCCCATGTGAGTAGCTCTTCATTTGGCTCTCTGGCGTCATGGAAGTTCTCCCACCAAACGCGAGCTGGTCCTCTAAGCATGTGAGTCCCGAACCTGACGTGTGACTCCTCGAAACAGTCCAAGTCGTGGAAGCAATGCTCCAGGTTGCGAATCCAGGCCTCAGCCTTACCTACAACATCCAACTCTTCTTCTCCCACAAACGTCTCAGGTTTCACCTTGAGGAAGTCTATTAAGGTGACTTCATTCCTCCTCTGATGACGGCCTCCCATTGCATCAGATAAAGCTCTGACCAACATATTGTATGAGAGGGGAGGGTCTTCTCCATGGGGGTTCTCCTCGTGCTCAAAGTCATCACTACTACAGAAATGGCTTATAAAGTCACTTTTCAAGGTGTCGGTTGTATACATAAACGGACACCTAAACTCTACACAAAATTTCACATATGGTGTCTGTTCATAAATGAATAACCGACGACCAAAGATTATTCGCGGGACAGGAATAGTTGTCGGTTGTCTTTTAGTTAAAAACCGACGACTATAATCTAGTATAGGCGTCGGTTGTTGGAAAAGAACCGACACTGTTGGTTTAGTTGTCGGTTATTTTGAATAACCGACGCTTATTGTCAACTTAATATCTCACCAGCGCGAGTGACTCTTCCCCCTTTCCCAGTTTCATTCTTGATTTCAGTTAGGTCCGGTGATTTCTTGCTCGCCCCCACCGGTCGTTGCTCCTCCGCCGCCGCTGTCGTGCTCCTGCTCCTGCCCTCGCCGCTACTTCGTGCTCACCGGCGGCCGTGCTCCTGCTCCTACTCCTGCCCTCTGTGCTCACCAGCGGCCTTCCGTGCTCCTACTCTGTGCCCTCGCCGCTGCTCCGTGCCCTCGCCGCCGCTGCTCTGTGTCCTCTCTGGTGCTTCTCCTCTCTTTGCCGCCGCCTCCACCGGTGGTTGCTGTGCTCCGGCCGCTGCTCTCCTCTTCCCTCAAGGTATGCCCGCCCGCCCTGCCTTCTTCCTTCTTCCTCTGCTCCGGTGGCTTCTTGGGCGGTGCCAAGGCACGCCCAAGCAGGTACTGGGCATTTTTTTATTTTTTTTAAAGTTATTTACTTATTTGTGTTTAGGGTTTAGGTACTGATTTTGTGCTTCTACTGAGTTGAATCCTCTATTGTCTATACAATACATGTAATTTTGATCAAGTGATGATATCTAAATGTGGAAATAAGTTAGTAAGGTATCAATGATAAGTCTGTTGTAATGTGATGCAAAATAGTTATTGTATCATGCATATCTTAATACTTTTTTGTTTTATAGTTGTATAGGGTGTTGTATGTGTGACAAGTCTATTGTTTTATAGTTGTGCATACCTACGAGTTATCAGGAACACCTAAATGAATGTCTAACACCTAAATGAATATCTAGTTGTGTATTTTCCTAGTATCGTGAAAGATTCTCAATCGTGTGTATCACATGGGATTCTTATCTCAACACAATGGACTGCAATATATGCATATAATGCCTTAAATGGAAGACTCGAATGTTATAAAATCCCATCAAAGTAGGTAGAAACAACTTATATATATTTAGAACTTAATAATTCCATGAAGTGCACATTATCTTACTCAGGAAAAGTATGTGTATAATGTAGGATTAGTTCCATATAATGGTTCTATTTTAGTAAGCACCTAGAAACTCGTCCAAGATTTACTCATTAGGAGTAAATCTTGGATAGTCCCCGGTTTGGTACTGTTCTTGAACACCTAATCTCACTTAGGATGTAAGTGTATAATGTGTATTGGGTTTTCGAGAAAATTTCGGTAGCATTTCCTCATTTGTTCTCTAAGTACATATGTAGACTTCTTTTCAAGCTATCATGTCTACCACAATAAAGTTGGTTATGACAAGCAATAAAAGGTTAACCGATGTTATACAACTTTTTCTGAAAATATATAACATCGTTATATGTACTTACACTTTGTTAATACTAATATTGTGCAGTCTCTGTCCACCCATAACAGTCACTATGAACTGGGCCTCTATGTCAATGTTAACGTTCCCTATTGAAGAACAATTGGACATCATCCTAGATGATCGTTCCTTAAACCAGTTGGTCATACCCAAACATTGGCGTTTTTTAAAAGGAAGACACTACATGCCTGGTAAAGTGACCATAACTTTTGGCAATTATTCACATGTTATCGAGGTTGAGTATGATTTGGCGGGAAATCTTGTATCAAAATCCGGTTGGCGTGATTGGATTGGAGAGATGCATGTGGTCCGTTGCAACAGGCTTTTTCTCTGTCCAGTTGGCCATAATTCCATCAATGTTTGGATAACCAACAGCAACTACGAGACCCCCGATCATCTATTGCGGTATGAGCGCACAACGTCGCATATCAGCTCGGATGAATCTGAATCTGAGGCCCTTGTCAGTTCAGATTCGTCTAAATACAGTGAGGAGCTTCGTGACACAGCTTCATCATCAAAAAGAAGTTATTGATGCGGGACCATGTTGGTGTAGTATTTAGTTGTCTATCTATCTAGACTTGTCTGTATTAATAGTTTTTTTAAGTATGTGCATGTTTAGGGGTACACCAACCCCTTTGTTTAGTTATTGTTTAGGGGTACACCCCTGTGTGTGGATGTAAAAAGAGATTAATGAATGGAACTGAAAGTTGCTACATGAATGCTTATAACTGAAGTGTGTGTTCCCATGAATGTTCCCATTTGCATGATTACACTACTATTTTCTCATATTGTATAGTCTATTTTAATATGACATACTTACTTATATCTTGCTTAATGATGAACTGTAATGCACACATGTGACATGCTTGGAATGTAAATGATGAACTTTTCACTAAATTGCCAATCATGCTTTTAAAGACATCAATAATCACCCTAACTTCAAGAACTAGGATTTTAGGTATAAGAATGACAACACATTATTTGTTGGCCTAGAAACCCGTCCAAGATTTACTCATTAGGAGTAAATCTTGGATAGTCCCCAGTTTGGGACTGTTCTTGAACACCTAATCTCTCTTAGGATGTAAGTGTATAATGTGTATTGGGTTTTCAAGAAAATTTTGGCAGCATTTCCCCGTTTGTTCTCTAAGTACATATGTACTTGGAGAATAGCGGGGAAATGCTGCCGAAATTTTCTTGAAAACCCAATACGCATTATACACTTACTAGTGAGATTAGGTGTTCAAGAATGGATAGGTGGTACACATTTATTATATATAATAATGACATCACATGTATTTGTTAACCCTAGACCCTAATCTTGTCCTAATATATACTTGTTTTCTCTTTGATCATAGAATGGATAGATCATGGATGTCCATTCGCAATCGCTGCACCCCAGAGTTTATTTCTGGTCTTGACCAGTGCATTAGATTTGCCGAGGAACATAGGAAACAACCTAGAGATAGGTTCTACTGTCCATGTAGGCATTGTGGTAACAACTTGAAAGTCAACACTGGTGACGAAATCAAAACTCATGTCATGTGCAATGGGATTATACAAGGCTATACAGAATGGCACTGGCATGGAGAGATTTCAAACCCGAAACCAGTGGATGTCGATAGCAGTGCTTGTGTGGAAGAAGAAATTTCCTACGATGACGTAGATGTGAATGAACTGGTTCCAGTAGACATCATTGATGCGATGCTGGATAGTTGTAGGGTAGAGCACACCGATCCAACTCCCATTTTTAGAAACATTGTGCATGATGCTGAGATGCCGTTATACACAGGTTGTACTAAGTTTATGAAGCTTAACGCTGTGTTGAGATTGTATAAGTTGAAAGCTAACAATAGATGGAGCGAAAAAAGCTTCACGTCATTGCTGTCTTTGTTGAAAGAAATGCTTCCTGAAGGAAATGAGCTGCCAATCTCAACATACCAGGTAAAGAAATTGTTGTGCCCAATGGGAATGGATGCCAAGAAGATACACGCATGCCCTAATGATTGTGTATTATTTCAAAAGGACTATGTGGATTTGAAAGATTGTCCAAAATGTGGTGCGTCACGGTATAAATTGACGACTTCAGGGGAGTCCAAAACTGGTTCTCCTGCCAAGGTGATGTGGTATCTACCTATAATATCACGGTTTCAACGCTTGTTTGCCAATCCGATAGATGCGAAGAATTTGAGGTGGCATGCAGATGTTTAGAAAAATAATGATGGGATCCTACGACATGCGTCTGATTCCCCACAGTGGAAGAAGATTGATGTATTGTACCCTGAATTTGGTGAAGAAGTCAGGAATCTAAGACTTGGGCTTTGTACAGACGGGATGAATCCGTACGGGACATTGAGCAGCCAACATAACACTTGGCCAGTCATGCTTGTTATATACAATCTTCCTCCCTGGCTGTGTATGAAAAATAAGTATGTAATGTTGTCGTTGTTTATATCAGGCCCTAAACAACCTAGAAATGACATCGATGTTTATCTTGAACCTCTGATTGATGACTTAAAGAAACTCTGGGGTGAAGGTGTGATAACCTATGATGCTTCACGAAGAGAGACATTTCGTTTGCATGCTATGTTGTTTTGCACTATTAATGACTTTCCAACATATGGGAATTTGTCTGGATATAGTGTCAAAGGAGCTAAAGTGTGTCCTATATGTGAAGAGAACACTGATTCAACAAGACTAAAACATGGCGGTAAGAATGTATATCTCGGTCATCGAAGGTTTCTTCCAAAATTCCATCCGTATCATAGGAAGCACAAAGCATTCAATGGATTGAATGAGGAACGCAGTGCACCTAAACCTATACCAGGGGAGGTTTTTTATGAAAGAATAAAAGACTTTGTCAATGAATTTGGTAAGAGATCATAATGTACTACACGGAGTGACAATTCTTCATTCAAGAAGAAGTCAATATTTTGGGATCTTCCTTATTGGAGTTCTTTGACAGTCAGACATTGTATCGATGTAATGCACGTTGAGAAAAATGTCCGTGATAGCATCATTGGTACTCTGTTAAATATACCAGGTAAGACTAAAGATGGGATAAAATCCAGACTGGACCTACGTGAAATGGGAATAAGGTCAGAATTAACAGAATTACGTGAAATGGGTAATAAAAGAACATACTTACCTCCCGCTTGTTACACGTTGTCTAGAAAAGAGAAGAAAGCTTTTTGTAAATGCTTGGTAAATGTTAAGGTGCCACATGGTTACTCATCCAACATCCGTAGATTGGTATCAATGAAAGATCTGAAGTTGATAGGTCTTAAATCTCATGATTGTCACACTCTAATGCAACAAATATTGCCCGTGGCAATTCGATCTATATTGCCAAAGCATGTAAGGTTTGCAATCACCAGACTTTGTTTCTTTTTCAACAGTCTCTACAACAAAGTTATTGACCCTGAGACTCTCGATAATTTGCAAAGAGAAGTGGTTGTTACCCTATGTCAGCTTGAGATGTATTTCCCTCCTTCGTTCTTTGATATCATGGTACATCTTGTTGTCCACTTGACTAGGGAAGTGAAAATCTTGGGACCGGTTTTCTTGCATTGGATGTATCCCTTTGAACGATACATGAGCGCTTTTAAAGGTGATGTTCGAAACCGTTATCAGCCTAAAGGGAGTATTATTGAAGGTTATCTGACGAGAGAGGTTATGGATTTCTGTAATGACTTTCTCAGTGGTAATGAAACTCCTGATAATGACAAGAATATTAACGAGCTATTTGGCAAAGGAATTTTGGGATCACGTGTGAAAGTAATCAGTCATGAGCAGTTGGAACAAGGTCATTTGTATATTTTACACAACATGGACGAAGTGAACGTTTATATCGAGGAACATACCAATTTCATCAAAAGACAATATCCTCGAGCCAATACAATGTGGCTTGCTAGAGAGCATAACAAGACTTTTATTAAGTGGTTTGAAGATAAAGTCTTACATCAACTATCTCAAACACCAGATGATATTACTAAAACTATCAAATGCCTCGCCTTTAAACCAAAGTTGACTGTTATGTCTTATGAAGGGTATGACATTAATGGATTCACATATTACACAAAGCGCCAAGATGATAAGAGTGACATCCAAAACAGTGGGGTCACCCTTCAAGCATCGACTATGTTTTTTGCAAGTGCAAAGGATAAGAGTCCACGTGAAGCTAAAATGTCATATTACGGTGTCATTGAAGAGATATGGGAATTTGACTACATAGATTTCAGAATTCCGCTCTTCAAATGTAATTGGGTTGATAACACCAAAGGAGTTATAGTGGATGAATTGGGTTTCACTTTAGTGAACTTTGAAAAGATTGGCGAGAAGGATGAACCATTCATATTGGCATCACAGGCGAAACAAGTATTTTATATCGATGATCCTGCAAATGATAAATGGTCGGTTGTTCTTCATGGTAAAAGACAATTCATTGAAGATCCTATAGATGAAGAAGAGTACTATGATAAATATGATGACTCCAGTCCATTCTCAGTTGGGTTGCCAACTCCACAAAATATTGAAGCTAATGGTGACTTATATGTGTGCGGAGATCACAATGAAGGATTGTTAATTGATAAAAGATCACAATTTTAGAGGCATGCATGTTTATATTTTTTTATTGAAGCTAAATGTTTACTTTTTTAATATCAATATCATTTTCTGATTTGATGTTTCATTATCTTCTAGTTAATACAAATGCTAAACATTGTGGGAGGGTGCTAAAGAACTATAGGACCAATCTCACCCGAGATTACATACGCGATGCTGAGAATAGGTTCTTGATTGATTCCAATTCTAGACATTGATCAGTATTTCACAAACTCTACACTAATAATTTTTGTTTGTATTCTCTTTGAAAAATAAATATAGGAAGAAGGCTATGCAGGATGGCCATGACATAGCTATGCAGGATATGCAGGCGTTCGCCAAAGGTTATATAGATATATAGGCAGCAAGCCATGAAACATCAAAAGAAGCCCCAATGAAGAGAAGCAGGATACATATACAATACATAAAGTGCAGCACACACACGTGCTTCAGATTCATATAACAACGTGACAGACTAACACATATATAGTGCATAACAACAGCAGCGCCGAATTTACATACAACACTAGCTTAGTACATATATAGTGGGACTAAGGTGACGATACCACCTGCTAACACAGGTTACCGACTACATGTTACGACTGGGAGGTCGTGATTCAACAACCGTATGCATTAGCAGGAGGACAAACATATGGTGATATGTTTGTCCTCCTGCTAATGCATACGGTTGCTGAATCACGACCTCCTAGTCGTAACATGTAGTTGTCGGTAACCTGTTTTACCAGGTGGGATCGTCACCTTATAAGTCCCACTATATATGTACTAAGCTAGTGTTGTATGTAAATTCGACGCTGCTGTTGTTATGTACTATATATGTGTTAGTCTGTCATGTTGTATGGACATCGATTGTATTGCTCAGGTATTATATAGTCTCATTAGATAATATGAAATATATCAATCTTATTTATAGCTCATTAATTATATATATACATCATTCTCTTTACAAGTGTTTAAAGCTGACCCCACTACAGGAACGGACTTACCAGATGTACATGCTCCCTATACGATGGGAGAATTAAATGAAGTAAGAGAAGAATGGGCAACATCCATACAAATAGTGGGGGCTTTAAAATATAATTGGGATCCTGATAGTGAATAATAACTAAACAATGATATTTTGTAAATGAATTTCTGAATTATAATATATGTGTGAATGTTTCTACATGTCTGGATTTTTCTACATGTGTCTGAGTGAAAATGAATGAAAGTGTTGGTTGCTATATGAATGTTTCTACATGTGTGAATGTGAATGAATGGAACTACAGATTGCTAGCTACATGAATGTTTCTAAATGTGTGAAAATAAAATGGAACTGCAGGTTGCATTGCTAAATGCATGTGTGAATATTTTTGTTGTTAATTTTGTAGGTTTGTGGCCTGTTGTCGACTGATATCAATGGATGTCGTAAAACCTGCAGTTCATAACTGAACTGAACATGTTTCTCATCCTGCGACCAGCCACAGTAGGTCTGTAGACTGACAGAAGAAAAAAAAAAACAATAGGCGTCGTTATTTGTATAAAACCGACGCCAAATAGTTACAGTGTCGGTTTTTAATAGAAACTGACGTCTATTTCCTTAAAACCATGGTCGTGGCAGCGGACCAGACACCACGGCCGTGGCAGCGGACCAGACACCACGGCCATGCTGTCCAGCATGGCCGTGTTGGGAGTTATATGACGTCGGTTATTAGCTAATAACCGACGTCTATAGTGCCCAAGTTGGTGCCCTCCTGTGGCGCGAAGATATATGTCGTCAGTTATTTGTAAAAAACTGACACTGATAGTACCCAAGATGGCGCCCTTTCTGTGGCACGAAGGGTTTGGGCGTCGGTTTCTTATCTAATAACCGACGCCTATAGGCCCATGATGGCGCGTTTTCGGTGCCACGCGAAGAGTTTGGGTGTCAGTTTTGAAACTGACGCCTAATGGGTGAGCTTTTAGTGTCGCCCACATAGGTGTCGCTTAGAAACCGACACTAAAGGCTTTAAATAACCGACACTAAAGGTAGTGTCTGTAGTAGTGCATGATCACTCTCTCCACCAGAGTGAGGGGGTGACTTGTCATGCTTAGGACGATGCTTAGGGGCCATCTAGAATAGGAAAGGAGACTTAGATAAGCTCATGGAGTGACACATAAGATCCTACTATGGTGGCCATTCTAGGATTGCTTTGATACCATTTTTGTCACGACCTTGTTTTTAATAATACTACAACCATAGCGGAAGCATTTGAACATAATGGAGATCATGACAAATCGTGAACTGATATCATTGACCAAGTAAAATCCATAGAATAAAAGAAACATCCATAGAGTGCCTTATTACAAGCCATAAACAAAAGACTCTAAGTCCAACATTAAAGAGTTCAAAAGATGAAACTCTAGCATAACATAACAAAAGGAAAGACATCTATCTAGAATGGCACCCCACCAAGTAGGATTCACAAACAATCCTTGAGCTTGAGCTGACGTCCCTGAGTCTACTTATTATCCTCCTCATCTGTGGACATCTCATCCCCCTTCTAAAAATAATAATACAACCATAGCAGAAGCATTTGAACATAATGGAGATCATGACAAATTGTGGACTGATATCATTGACCAAGCGAAATCCATAGGATAAAAGGAAAATCCACCAGGGTGCCTTATTACAAACCATAAACAAAGACTCTAAGTCCAACATAAAAGAGTTCAAAGGTTGAAATTCAAACATAACATAATAAAAAGGAAAGACATCTATCTAGAATGTCACCCCACCAAGTAGGATTCACGAACTATCTTTGAGCTTGAGCTGACGTCCCTGAAGTCTACTTCTTCTCCTCCTCGTCTGCGGACATCTCGTCCCCAGCCCATGCAAGGCAACATAAAACTATGTGAGTGGCACTGAGAAGTTATATAAGAAAATAGCTTATAATTGAAATGGCATGAGGAATAACTTGGAACATAAATACATAACATAATTAACATGATTACATGAGAACATGATTAACTTAACATGATTTCATAATAAGATGGTTTTTACTTGAGTTGATGTAGTCTCTCTCCTAATTTGCACCCACAGTGCTCATAAGGCCATTCAAGGCTCACATAAGGCCAATCAAGGCTCACATAATACTCCCACAGAGCTCATAAGGCCAATTAAGGCTCACATAAGGCCAATTAAGGCTCACATAACATGATTAAGAGAACTATATCAACATAACATGAAGTATTATACTTGAACATAGTTATCATGATTTCTTGATCAATTAGCATGGCAATGATTCATAGTGTTCCAAATGAAAGCATATTCATTAAAATAGTAGAAAATGTAAATTCGTAGCATTTGCATGGTTTTCATAAGCATAAATTGAATAATAGCATAATTGCACTTTATTGAGTAATCATAACCAATAAATGAATAAAATAAACCCATAACCCTAGAATTATGCTCAGTGTGCATGATCCACTCACCTGATCCTGAAGGGGTATACTAACAGTAGATGTAGTCCTGATCAATCCTAATATCCTGTAAATAATATAATTATGAATTAATTACATATGCTTAACATAGGTGTATCATTCTCTAATTAAATTTGGAAATTATATCGGGAGTCTAGGTCTAAAACTAGGACCATGTGATAGATCTCGAAAAACTAATCAAAAACCATATATGGATCGTCACCATATGAGCTCTAGATTATTTTCTATGATTTTATAAAAATTAGAGATATTCTGACTAATCAGAGGTTAGTAAAAATCATTCAAGACATTTCTGAGAAATCCGGAAATTTCAGTAAGTCGACATGCTCAAAGACTTCTTTACCCTTACATTGTCATGCACAACTATAGTTGTGTGACATGGCATATTGGTGATTTAGACACACCTTAGGCGCTCGAGTATACATGATCAAAGCTTACTGAAATCTCGAGAATACCCATACTGGTGTGACACTATATACATCTAGATGTAGGAGGGGTACGGTGGTCAAAATAATGCCTGGCTTCTCCTCTTAGCCATGGCGTAGCAAGGTGCTCCACAGAAGCATCGATCGACCGAGAAGCATGAGTACTAAGGGAAAGAAAAACACAATGCCATACTATCCATCTCGTTCCTCAATCGACGACGTTTTCACAGATCCGTTGTGAGTATGTGATGCGATGGAGTCTATGACCTCCCTCTTTGGGTTTCTGCTGTAGCTGAAAATAGGGGAGCCTAGCCGGAAAAAGGGGTTTTGGTCATACAGTGAGAAGTCAGAGTAACGCAGGGCATGAATAGCTGCGGCCCGATTCACTGAAGGTGTGAGAAGCAAAATCCTGAAGAAACCATTACCGGAGTGGCCTGGTAGTGACCAACTGACCTAGGCGGAGGCTGCGTTCCGACGGTCTGAAACTGGGTTCGTGGGCGGAGCATATGAGTGAAGAGCACATGCTAAAGGCATAAGGGAAACCACTAGTGGAGTCTGTGGAAGCTTACTGGAGGTCGAATTTCGCTGGGATGGTCGGAGGCTCACGCTCAAGCTCACCGGCGGCAGTGAGGTAGATCGGATCTGCGGTAGTTCCTCGCGTCGGCTCTGGCAGAATTGGTGGATGGGGATGGGTTATCAGGGTCCGTAGTTGCTTTCTGGATCTCTTTCCCTCGGTCCGATGGACCTACTTGGCCTAGGGAAGGTTGCGCTGTCGATTGAGGATGAAGTCCAAATGGGTGTTTCCACTGTGATGGGACCTAGGGTTCGAGTGATGGCTCTTTTAACTCGGAGTGACCTCCCAAAATCATTGGTGTTGAGATAACAAGGAACCGTTGAGAAGGGGCTGAGAAATCGTTGGCGACTGCTCGGGGTTATGTTACCCCTCCCTGTGCGGGTAAAGCAGGAGGTAGGGGATGAGGTCCCTGCCCTCTGATCTAGATCGAACGGCTCACGAAGAGCTGGGTTTTTCTAAAGCAGCACGTGACGCTGCGTTGTCTGTTAATTGGCAAAATTTTCGAGATAATGATATACGTTACCAAACAAGGTCATAAATTGATATTATCTTTCCCTTTTCTTCTCAATATATTTTGGAGCATTTATGATTATCCAAATCCAACCAAATTTGGTGGGCAAGAAAATACGACCATGAGGAATCTAATTATCCAATTAGATTTTGGATATGAGTTAGGGAAACATGTATTTTACATTATTAGTTACTTAGGGTAATTAATACGTTAATAATTATTGCAAGGGAATTTTATTACCAAAATCCAAGGGAAGCTCTATAATTCTAATATCTACTCATATACCAACATGTGGGACACGTTATACATGTATACAGATCCAAACTATCATTAAATCCCAACTAGTCACCCTTGCATAATTAGGGTTAAGTTTTCATGCATTATACATGACATTAATATGACTAATTATTGATGTAAATGATTCCATTCAAGGTCCACTTGGCACATTTAGCTCATTTTGAAATACGAATTAAGCATGGTCTGTACTTAAGTCATCATATGAAAAATGGATTCTTTCAATTTAGGGTTTCACCTTTATTAAATAACAAAAAATTTTGGGACTAAATTTTGAGGGTCATTACACCCCTTCTCATATATTTCTTACTACATGCTTAAATCTCATGCTTCTATATTTAAAATCGATGATCTCCATCTCTATTTACCATGTTCTTTTAGGGTTTTGGTTTCTTGTCGTTTTACCTTCTCCAGAATATCTAGTTTGGTTACCTATGAAACTCCAACCCTGATCTTGGGTCAAATTGTATTTTTTCTCTCTCTCTATCTTCCTCTCTCTCAAAGATTTCTGACTTGTCATTTCCTGATTGGTTTAAATTGACGAATTCAAATCTTTTAATCCACTTATCCAAATTTGATAAATAAATATGTTTTGAAATTGGAAAATTAATCTCTATCTAATAGAAATGTTTTTGAGGTCTGATTTTGTGGTTTGATGAAGGGTGATTTTTTAAAAATGAATTTAATGCATAAATCCATAAAAAGTACATCTTAATCATCATAACTCCAAAATTAACATAAAAATATGTTTACTTGATCAGGAGAACCTAATAAGTTCATTGGTGAGGTTTTTAGAATCTAAATATGAGTTTTTCTAAAAAGGTCTAAAATTAGGGTTTCTATACATTAATGTGCATTATGTACTCTAATACATGATAATACATTAAAAATAGGCAAAGTGGAACTTGGACTCAATTAAAGTGGTGAAAGTTAGTAACTGATATCAGTAAGAGAGGTATGTACATTCCTTACACCCGATGTTGGGATAATTGCAACCAAACCCTATATTTCCCTAATGAGGCTTAAATGAACCCTAAATCTTCTATTCTTAATTTCTTTTTTATTTATGCCTCTAAATCAATATTGTTTCTCTTTTATTCGGGTCTTGTACCCCACTTCCATGTCCTAATTGATATGGTACTTTTACTTGTCATGATTTCTTTTCTAGCATGTTGATTTTATGGACTATTTAACTATAGTAGTGGTACTTATGTATAACCACCCATAGATAGGGCATGTACTAATTCGCCTTAGGGAATGTCTTATTCTCCACAACAAAAATATGTGTAGTTGACTGGGAATGTATTAATTATCCCCTCACCTATAGGTTGAGGTCTACTAGGTGCCTCAACCCTACTTAGTTAAGGTAGTCATAATTATCATTCATGCAACCCTTTTATTATATTTTATTTATGGCAAGCATCTATTTAAAATAGATTCATACTCTTGACATCTTCATCTTATGATGAAAACCAACCCTTTATTTACATATTTTCTTTTCCTTTATATCCTATTCATTTTTATTAACACATACTTTATTTTCCTTTCCCTTTTGTTGGGTGTTTTCCCAACCACCTAGGTTTAGATTGAGGTGTTGAATATGACCAAGGAGAACATAGCTTCCACCATCGACCTAGCAATTGGAGATGTTGCTTGGAGATAGATATGAAGTAGTTTAGACTTCCTTTAATTAGATCCTTAAATTGTATTATACATGTAAAACCTTATGGGAGATTATGATGTACTTTTGTAATCTTTTGTGAAAATTGAATGTAGTCATTTGTTTGATTTTGCTGCTACATTTTGGTTGTTTTGAATACCATTTATTAAAGTTTGAAAATTTACACCTATTCCAACATACCTTTGAGTGTGTTTGGGATGAATATTTTATTCTTCAAATTTTTAGTAGGGAGTAGATTCCCCCTCGGGTCCCACTCCTTACCGTTAGACTTTTACAATAGCGGCTACCTATATATTATACATGTAATAGATTTATGCAATTTAAATACAATACTTGTGAGGTTAAGTAATATTTCGTATTTCTAGTCAAATATGATGCATGAAAAGTATATATTCATTCATTTAAATATGCTGTTGTAAAAGTGTTTTATATCAAATTGCTTTCCAGATCGTGATCTCCACTAAGTACAACTTCATTCATGAAAAGGTAAACAACTAATTACTAATTATAAGGAAAAAGACAGATAAACTGTTTGTTGCTTTCAGCGTGATCTGTTGAATCATTTATTCTTATCGTACTAAGCCATCACATGATTATAGTTTTGAAAAAAAAAATAGTAGAGTCTAGTATAAATATTTACGAGTATAGCATTATAGCAATCTTATTTCTGAAACTAGCCCAGTTTGCCGAGAAAATGCCACAGTTTTGGCATTTTTTAAGGGCCGGAACTAAAAGCACCAACACCTTTGGCATTTTACAGATAAGGCACCAGACAATTTAGCGCTTAGCATCCGTTGTACACGAGTAGCCACTTCTTTCTTTGATTTGACAACCACCCTCCGCAAGCCTCTCATTTCTTCTTTTCTCATTCTTCTCTTCTTCTTCCCTTCCTTTCTCCATTTGCCTTTTTTTCCCTTGCGTCTTCTTTTCTTTTTCTCCCCGGTATGTTCTTTTGCTCAACTGGAATCAGTTCATGCTCTTCATTTTATCTTTTTGCCGCATCTTCTTTTCTTTTTCTCCCCTGTATGTTCTTGTTCTCAACTGGAATCAGTCCATGCTCTTCATTTTATCTCTTTGCCGCATCTTCTTTTCCTCCTCTCTTCTTTCCTACACAACGTCAGTTGCAGAGCACGACCGCTCCTTCCTCACACACAGATCAACAGTGATGGAAGGAGTATCGGAGGAAGAAGAAGTACAAGAAGGAACGGAGGAGGAAGAAGAAGCAGAAGAGGAAGGAGGCAAGGATTACCAGTGCAGAAGATTTTACACAGAAAACGCCTAAATAATTGACGCTTATATTGAAAACGCTAAATTATCTGGTGCCTTATCAGTGAAACGTCAAAGGTATTGGCGCTTTTTGTCCCGGCCCTAAAAAAGTGCCAAAAATTGTTGCGTTTTCTCAGTAAATTGGGCTAGTTTCGGAAATAAGATTACAATCATGCTATACTTATAAATATGTATACTGTACTATTTTGATTTTTTTTCCTATACTTTTACCATATCTTCATTTATGTATCATAAACTACTACAGCCTCCAGGTACTCTCTTCGAACTCTAGAAAATTGTGCAACGTAAAACTTGTTCGATCTGCTTATATCATTCGAATGGAATACGAGAGGCAATTGCATTGAGATATTAGTTCTTTTTAATTGGACATGAAGACTAGAGGCATCTGGTATGAGGTACAGTCCTCGGTCACGTGGGAATGGGATTGGTAACAGTAGACATGCTCCAGGGTTTTCAGAAGTGGGTCCTGGTTACACTACCGGACAAAGTGAGGGGTTGATACGCAGTTGGTTGCGGTGCCGTACGGATTGTGCAGACGTAAATAGAGGCCCACATCCACGACCGCAAGGCTGGACCTCCTCCAAAGCGGAGTAATGTATTCTTTATTTTTCTTTCTTTTAGAAATACTTTTGGAGAAGTGGAAAGGGGCTGCGTGTTACGGACTTTTTGTGAAAATTGCAGTCACAGAAGTCATGACGCTAATCTCCTCTTGTATAAAATTAATAGATTGACGTGATAAACTACGTCAATAAAACTAAGCGATTAAGAAGTTCTAATAAAGGCTCTTCCAGCCACTATCTCTATCATGACAGATAACTCTAAGCCGGTTGATGTGTTGAGAAACCTAATCTAGAACTACAGCTGAAATGGAGGCTGCGCAACATGTCACAACAAGAATAGCATGTATAACATGCTAAAGTAAGATTTTGTCTAAAAAAATCTGTATTCATATTTAAATATATTTTCTTAAGATGGAGAACAGGAACTATTCCCTGGACAATGAATTATTTACATATATTTTCAAGGCACATAACAAGTACAACTCCGAAAACACTAACAAAAGAGCACCGGCTCCTCCTGCATAATTTGTTTATTATCAGATCATTGCTTTCCATAGATCTTCTCAAGTATAGGACAAATTGATGGCCAATGAAACTAACTGATTGAAATATTTTAAAAATTTCCTCTAACCCCTAACCCTTATCTCTGTCATGAGAGAGAACCCTAGGCCAGTTTATATGTTCAAAAACCTGAAGACTGATCGCTACTTCAACTGATATGGAGGATACACATCATAACAACAAATTTCAATAAAAAAAAATATTATTGTATTTCATCTGATTTTGTTTAACAACGATGGGGGATGTATTCAGGGACCCACCAGTTTCTATATGCAATTCATTAATTAGATTCCGCTTATGCCTTTACCATGCGCGCAACATTACAGTCACTTTTGAAAATTATCCAAATCAGATGAGAAATGGGAAGAGCAAACCATAACCGGTTGACATGAGATATAACAAAACTGCCATTCACTAAGAAGAAGCTTTGGCTCCTCTTTCAGAATTAGTTTGTTATCAGACACAATGCCTTTTATTCTTCCTCTGTTTCCTTTTTGACCTGGAATAAGGTGGTTGACTAAGACAAGTAAAATAGAGGGAAGCTTACAACTTTCATCTCGATATATCAAATCGTTAGAAAGGGAATGCAGTCATGAGTCGTCCTTGCAAACATCCCATCATATTTCATAAATCTGATCCGCACAACATGTGAATTCAGAACAGTCCTCATGGAATCCAACATAATTTTCCAACCAAATGAAATTTCCAATAAGCCACAGGTAAGACTACAGCGAACTAGCTCGTACGGGATTGGTATATATATAAAATACAGTATAGATCTGGTAGCTTAAGCATCATCATCTTGAAGTTCCTTATTCCTAGCTACTTTATCTTGCACCGTCTGGTGACTTTCAGCAGCAATTCTTTCCAAAGGCGCTGGTTAATTTCGTATTGAGATCAGCACGGACCGTGCTCTGGCATGTGATGTCCGACAGCATCAAAACAGATGCCTACCCATTAGGAGGGGCTAGGCTAAACCTGCTAAACCATAGTGGGTGCAAGCAACTGCATGCTTTATTCTAAAAAGACACCAACGAAGAAAAAGTTCTTCAACGACTCCGGCCTTCTTTTAGGCGCCCATCCCATCGAATTCAGCTTTCGCGTTCTAATGGAGGATTTCTGTATGTATATAGCCAGTTCCTGTAGGAAGAATCACTAGTTACTGTAATTTCAGAACGATATATTTTAGATGCATGTAAGTACATTTGAAATAACTACTATTCAATATACTAATAATAACTGGAACTATATACGCATTATTCTAAAATGTTAAGGTGAGCCTTATCTGGTTTGATGTTGTCTTTCAATCAGTGGAAATGTTATGAGAACAATACCTTCAACTACAGTGAAGAGGATCTTTTTCTTTGAAAAGAGAAATACAGTGCAGAAGATTGTTAATATTAGAAAGTTGGGTCTACAACTATATATTGCTTTCTTATCATGAGTTGTCCCTAAATTTAAACCTTGAAAATGCTTGATCGTACACGAAATCATTAAGCCGAGTTACTGAAAAAGCAAGACTTGCACTAAGGCGCCGTAAGCTTATAATTTTGTTTCAGCTACTGGGATATGATGAAAAACCTATGGTCGTCCCGGAAGGACTACTGAACTGAACTGTAAAGCATACACGATATCTTCTGTGGGAAATACTGGAGTACATGCATTCCTTCTGGTAAGACGGAACTGTCAATATATAAAGATAGAGGATATGATTCTTAGCTAAATTATAACTTATACACATGCACATATATTTCTGGGTGTCAAATTTCTCATCATCTCTACATAACGTGTTACTGTAAAATGGTCGTTCAAATGCATGCACATACAGAAAAACAGCATGAAGATAGACTGGGGCATGTGCAGATAATTAAAATGACAGTAGGTAGTCACTGGAACAAGAAGATTGGTCATTGCTTGAGCTTAATTTGCAGGAAATCATCCTTCTGCAGAATGTCATCAGCGGTCAGCTGGAAGAGAACCAGGGGCTGTTTGGTCACGGGATTTGAGTACTTTAACACCCCAGATGGATTTCTGTCAGGTTTGGTTTATTTTATTTGTCATAAGTTCTTCTGAAGTTAGATACAGAATATTAGCATGCACCCTGGTTGTTATAATGCACTCTCATCCAGTATGTAGCGTACCCTCTGCAGGGCCTACGAGGGAGCATGTGAGACTGAGACATAGCGCTTCCTTGTGGCACTTCGTCCAGAAGCATGTTCAATACTATCGATCTCTCAGGCCTGAAAGAAAGCGGGCCATTGCTTGCAACAGCTTACCTTAAGAGGATAGAAGAGTTAGATATAAAGGATCCAGGGACCCAGGCTGCCAGATGGATCCAACTAGAATAGTTTCTAGCAGAAATCATGTAGGAGTGGACTTTGGGTGGATAAGATAGCACATAGAGCTTGTGTCTAATATAAAGAGCACTATAACGTACCATTGAGCTCGATCAAGATACTCCTCTGATTAACCACAAGACATACCTAATTATTTTCGGATGTGCGGATATATACCAACTGTATCATCTGAGAGGGTACCTAACTGATTTCCCCGTCTCAAAAATGGACGTATTATCACAGAAATAATAGCAGTATAGTCCTTGACAGATGGTCAGACCGATATATCAGAACATACATCAATACAGTGACTATGGAATCTCAGATCTAAGCTTGATGATAATACATTTGCGGTGTTTGAAGCCTAAAGTTACATCAGACCCATATGGACAACTCCGATTTCCCATGTACGTGGTGTCAATGAAAGATAAATGAGATCCTCATAAAGAAAAGATAAGATGGACGACGACTTTCTCCCACTTGCGACTGAAATGTGTGCAAAAAGGGTAAAAATCAAAAGGAAAAGTTACATTACAGAATCCAGTAAGTAATGATAGCTTGAATAACCAGACACGATGAAACATGATCACAAACTTTGAATTTAATTTTCATGGAACCTTTAGCAGTCCACTATATTACCAATGAAAAAATCCATTTCACACTTTCACAAAAATCTGTCCACTGAAATATATTTTTCATAATAACACACTCACAGTATTTGCCGGTTTGAAAAACAACAAGTAATAATTACTACGCCACAAAAGGTGATGCTTTCAACCTGAACGTGAGGTTGAAAGTGCCACCCTTTTTGGTGTTTTAGCGTTTTGTTTATTTTTCAATAAAATTATTCAAAAGGGTGACAATTTTTTATCACATATTTATAAAACGTCACATGAAGTAGTGTTTTGAACATCAAAGCAAGCTAATGTGGAAAATGTCTTCCCAATAGTATTGATAAAGAAATATTTTAACAAAAGCGTTCCAAATCGGTTTGTCTTCCTATTTTCAATGTTTCTCGGCAAGATTTTGATTAGTCTTGCTACTAGTATAACCAAATGAATAAAAGCAACTTCATTATTTTAAAGAATTATCTACACCTGTTTTGTACTAATTTTTTCTTCTCCCTTACTGACAAATTCTTTTGTCCTGAATAGACCGTCAAAAACAATCTTTCTTCCGAATTTGCAAACACAAGTCTGTGAAATATTTTTTCTTCAAACGAGTCGCCTTTCAATAAGATAGGTGGTTATTACAAACAAAAAAACTTAGAAGTAAACCGTCAAGACCTAAAGGTGGCACTTTAGGTGTCCCTTGGCTTCTTTAGGAATAGTAGAGCAGGTAGAAGGAATCCACACATCAGTGGTAGAGGTATAGAGACAACGGCAGCTCATGTAAGTCATTGGCCCACAAATTTTTGAAATTTTATTAATGAGTTGTTTAAGACAATAAGGATTCGTGAGAGCAAAACTTAACAGCTGGATCAACTATAAAGTCTTTTGTTTGTTGTAACGAAGGTTCTGTGTTCCAAACCCGTTAATGCACTCAGAAGAGTGGTTTATAGCAACAATTAAACAATGTACGTCGTGATTTGTGATAAGGCTAGTTTTCTTCTCCTCACACTATTAAAGAGATATCAATTTGGAGATTCATAAGGATTATTAATGAAAAAAGGAAATTTATGTTTATGTTATAGACATCAAAATTCTTAACCTTCTCAATATTGTGAGATGCCTCAAGAACAAATAATATGTGATCAAAGATACTTCGGCTCACACCATCCCAACTCCACCATCATGACCATGTAGACTTTGACATGAAGTGTATTTGAATATATTTGTACAGTAGCATAACCCTAATAATGCAATCCTAACAATTAATAATAAAGTCACCTTTTACTAGTGGAAATAGATATTATTGACATGATTGGTTTAGGAATATTCTTCACATCTATCCACATCGACATTGAAGATAGAGGAGTCACATTTCTAAGTGTAGGGAGTATTATTGATATTTCTAGAGAGAGAGAATTAAATGAGAGAAAGATTAGTGGCTCTCACATTTATTTATTAAGACAAAGAGAGAGAGACAGATATAGAAAATTGGCTATATTTTGTTAATTTTGAAACAGTGAAATGCATTCAAGGGAGTTACAACATCAAAAATTAAACAAAACAATGTTGATAAATGATAACATGTTGAGAATTCAATAACACAAGACTTTGAACTAATTTGATATGAACAAACACTAAATAAAGGAATAGAGAAAGAGGAATCATAATGTTGATACATTTCTCTAATAATATTGACGTAATTGTAATAGTAATCTCATGTCAATACATAATCCATACAATGCCAAATATGAGTATATTTAGATGTGGAATCACCTAAAATGATGAAGTTCAGTTAATTAGGGCTGATAACCGTAGTTTATAGGAAATAATTATAAATATGCTCAATAGATCTTGGAATTCATAGAATATACTCATAATGGTATTAAGAAACTAACGTGTAAGTCTGAGATACATGTGATACAAGTAATACATGATATGGCATGATCATGACTCCTAGTGTGATATGAAACCCTAACTTTATTAATGCATCTAATACTAGGGTTAATGCATATAAAGACTCTCTCGCTCTGTATATATATATATATATATATATATATATATATATATATATATATATATATATATATATATATATATATATATATATATATATATATATATATATATATATATATATATATATATATATATATATATATATATATATATATATATATATATATATATATATACAGAGAGAGAGAGTCAGGCTGGAATAAACTCGAGTGTACTGGAGACTGAATATACTCAAGTTATTTTCCATCATACAACATCTATTTTGAAAATCTAAAGCATGGATCTTCTTAGATATCTTATCAACATACTACATATAACATTTGAGGTTATTTGGATACTTAAGGGTCATGCATCAAAAGGAGACAAAAATTATATAATTCAAATTAGTTTTGTGCAACAATATTGTAGGTCATAAAAGAGTGACCTAGAAGAATCCAAATGAGCTCAATTTTTTCATGTAGCCTACATTTTCTATAACAATGAATATCAAAAGTTTGGATTTGTCAAAAAATTAGTCTACATATGTGAACACCACTTGGGAGCATGATGTGATTTGTACATTCGAGTGTATTTCAACCTGACTCTCTCTCTCTCTCTCTCTCTCTCTCTCTCTATATATATATATATATATATATATAATCTAAAATATGACATAAATAATCTAATTCCAAGATAAGAATACAAGTGAAGATGACGAGAGATATCCTAATGACTAAGAAAAATGGACACGACTTGGGTTAGTGATGAGAATGTAATGCATATCATGTATGATCATATCTTAATAAGGGTTGATCAAAGTTGTAGGTGGCTTCATGAATATGTTGATTAAGTTTATCTCAATTCTGGGAACATTTTACCTCTTATATGGCCTTCTATATAGTATCATTGTAAAATATATGTACAAAAAGACAAGGCATATGGTATTGGATAAAATAAGTGTTCGTGATAATCCTTTTCTTGAATTGTTGTATTTATAGTTCTAAACACATGAAACATGATATATCTGATCCATTATAAAAAAGCACTAAACTATTTGGTAGTCCACTGTTAGAAAGTGGCTTAACTCTTTGGTAGTTAGTCATATTGTACATATGATCTAACTCTTAGGTAGTTGATCATAAAGGACTATATGAAACTCTTTGAGAGTTGAGAAAATACATCAAATCCATCAATGGTCAATACATGGATATATGATGGAAAATGTTCTTAAAATATGTGTTCTCTTTATAAATAAAGATTATCTATTGCAAAAATGTTTTCATTATACATATTACTACCAAGTCATAGTTCTGAAAAGGTTTACTATTTTGCACGATGCATAATCAACACATTTGTCTTGATGTGTACCAGTTTAATGGGTTTAGGTGATGTAGACATATGAACCTAATGAAGTCTAGCAGATGATGGCAGTTGTATGGTGAGGACATCTGCAAGTGGACCTATTGTGTAGAATATCATGTTGTAGATGTAGTACATGCATATGTAAGAGTTTACTATTCAATGTGTACAATTAATTTTTTAATAGTTTATCTTGTAAGTATACATTGAATGGTGAGCTTGTGGTGATTTTTTTTATGTTCACTTGTATGTAATACTTTTGTTCCTTCTTCTTTCTCAGATCCTCTTCTTCTTAGCCTAGTATGTGTTGTTTAGAATTGGAATTATCACAAGGGAGAGGGGTTTGATTTGGACGTCACAAACTGGATTGAGGTGTAGAAAATCCTAGGATGTCATAAATATAATCCACATAGATTTAGATATCTATAAAAACAAATTAAGTATTGCTTGATTGGAAAAGTTGTCTACTGTGTTTTCATGTAAGATGATCATACATGTATGATGTTGTTGCATATAATATAATGCTTTCTATGAGAAACATGAAGACCAAATGCACATTAAAAAATGTATTAGTATGTGATGTGTATTTGAAAAATGTATCTTCCAGGTCCCAAATCTCTCTTAGAGCATTGTATTAGGGTCTGAGGTGATTTAAGTGGCTAAAAAAACACATCTAAACTTTTCCTTTTTCTTTTTGTATGTATAGGTTATCACACATCGATGAAATCCATCCATATGAATATTCATTTCTGATCAAACGATAAGGACTTTTCTTATTCATCACTTGATAGTTAACCACTCTCAAATACATGCAACATATATTTTACAACCATTCTACAAGGAAGGAAGTTACGAGCTTTTATACTTGAATGATGCAACTCTTTCATTTCTCACTACACGGCCTAGAATGGACAAGCATTAAGACTATCTAATTATATATTCTAAAATCATTATGTAGCAAGAAGCTTTTGAACTTGTTGTGTTCTTCATAATCAATAGGGTTACCTTAATGTTGTTCAATAGAGTGTGAGCTACTGGCTCAATAAATGGAAATTCACCAAGTAGACAAGATAATGCAAATATTCTTTATTAAGTAGATTAAATTAAGCAGAAATAATCAAACTACTATATTAAATGATCAAATAATGTATACTCTGCCTACTTATAAACATTAATAATAAATGAACAATACATTTCTTAATCTAAATAAATGAATAATAAATTATTGAGTCTTCTTCATCTTGAAAATTCCTTTATTTAATGTCATGGACCCACATGAGTTGTATTACAACATGTTAAAGCACTGCAACAAGCTTCAACCTCACCATATAAGACTTATAGTTGACCGAGATTCCAAGTCATATAACTAGCAAATCAGTCTACAATGGGACTCACCACATCTGGCCTTGAAGTCTATATCATTTGGGTGAATAAATTGGCCTCCAAACCTGGACACTTAGGCAGAGAGTCAAAGCATTCTATCTTAAACTATCAACATTAGTGGTAGTTCCACAAGGAGTGACCCATTGAGTAGTAGATCAACTAGGTGACTCTAGGATCTCCAACTAATGTTGAGTACCTGTCTATAACTATATTGGAAACATGGTACGATTGGGTACTCTAGTTATTGTTGGGTACAATTAGGCATCACCAGAATCAATAATAAATATTGGATGCTCATGGTATACAATAAGTCATCCACACTAGGCTTAACCCCTTTTACTCCACCAAATGGTCTAGCTTCCTCTTCTAGATGCTACCAGTGGGTAAGATATTTTATCCATTGTGGTAGAGACCTCCACAAGGAATCCATGGTGTTCAAGGCATCTAAATGTTTCATTGTTCTTTTGTTTTACTATTCAAAGATCTACTAAACTTTTCTTTGCTTTATCTTATAATTAAATCATTCCTCTTCCATTCTACATTCGATATTGTACATGTACTAATGAAATCCATACACAGACAAATATATAGATAATTCAAGTACTCCGAGAAAACATAAATTGAGTTTCTATCATAATTGGATTAACATCTTTTGATATTGTTTTTCACTTGTACTTACTAGCTTGAGCATATATGAGTATATTGGTACAATATGTGTTATCATAATACCAGATATGTTTCATACTAGATGCTACTAATTATGATCTAATTGATCTATATTGAACTAAAGATATAAGAACTATATAAAGAGTGATCTGCATAAACCAAGCATCAAATATATTACACTAGAAGGAGTTGTGTAGTTTATCATATCATATTCATAACTAAATGAAATCAAAGTATGTAATAGTATTTCCTAGCATGTTTTAAGGATTTAGGGTAAACCTAGATACACCAATGTTTCCAGATTTCACTATGTTGAGAACTCATAAAAATCATATGCGCACATTTTAGAACTAAAATCATTCAATTCCCATAATATATAGAGATATTTTAATCTTTCATATGTTAAAAATCTAAATTTGGGCTTAAAAATTAAGAATAGTAAGAAATTAAATAATCCAATACACTTTCTTCATGTTTTGTCTTAAAGTTTTTGAAAATTATGGCTAAAAGATACATTTTTCATTCATCTTGAGTCTGATTCTAGCTATTGATGACCATTCTAATTTTAGTCTATATTAATCTTGTCTTATTGACTTGGGTTCGAGCTAAAAGCTTCAAACCATATCTTCTGAGGATGTAGCCTTCTCTTCTCATTCATGGAGAAGGCTAGAGTATGGAGAAAATGAAAGGAGAGCCAAATCAATGTGAATTTAGGATATGCTATTGATACCATCTAAAGAACATGGAGATATTGAAGGAGAATTAACTAATCCAAGCTTAACCCAATTAATTTTTAGTTAGGTTTACACTTCTTCTCGGTTGTTCACCTTCTTCACCAAAAATAGTCCTAGGAATCACCCCTAGTTATTCTTTCTCATATTTTAGGGCTTTGGTTGTGTATATCACTGAAATACAAATTCAATGAAACAAATTTTATCAAATTCTAATGATGTGTTGAAAGATAGTGGAATCAGATCTCCATTAGTTTGTGGACCATCAAAAGGCATGGCCTATCGGATGGGGACATCAATTTATGTGGCCCCTTGGAAAACTTGACCCATCAATCGACTGCCCATTAGTTGACAATTGATTATTATTCAATGTGATTACCAAAAATGCCGAAACTATCTCATCTTAACTCTGATTTTGTTTATTCATTTTGATTTGGATTCATAATTAAATTCTCAAAAATTCTAGAGAAAAAGTTTGACTAAATGCTCAAATATTAATCTATTTATTATTAATTCTTCAAGTATCATTATACATCTTCTAACAAATTTATGGGGGCTATTATTGTATCAACTAAGGCTCAAATCTCATAATATGCTCAAAGTATGATTTTTACTTAATAAGGAACAAATTTAACATTAAATTAAATGTTTAATTACTAATAACCTCACACAAGGTGCTAATTAAGTTGTAATCTCTAATACAGTTGTAATTAACACTAGAGTTATCATTAACATGAATATTGTCAAATAAGTAAGAAATGAGTCATAAAAGTCTCTCCCCCTTAACGAGTTTCATCCTTAAAACATACAGATATGTAATAATAAAATAATAATATTATATTAATGTATATCAACTCACAACATCTTACTTACTCTTATATTCTCATATGCAACATTCTCTATTTAACTTTCAAACAATAATCATGATGTAATAAACCATCTCCAACACACAAGAATGCTACTATCTCATTCTCAGTTACTAAAATTAGTATACTTGTATAATGGGATATACTCTTTGAGATTCCACCCTTATCTGGTATCATGATCTTTTCTATGACATCTTATACAACATGATTTACTATACATATGAGTATATCATATATTAACAAAGGAAATCATATCTTATTTTCCTTTACCATACTAGGCTTCAACTTTTAAGGCCCCATAAAGTATAAACATGATATATAACAATTGAGTTGTACTAGACTACTAACCAATCAAGAAAATAAACACAGTAGATTATTACTTCCATTAGATACATTACACCCATGTACCAGGCTGAAGCTTCTTTCACATCACAGGAAAGTTGAGTTCTCAAGAAAACCATCAGAAGACGTGATCTCCAGAGTCATAGGCGGTAGAGTATATCCAAGAAAATATATGTACAAAGTGTAAGATTTCCATTAGTAATCAACCAATGAAAACCCACCACTCATCTAGTCATCTACTTTGGCGGTTATAGAAGGTTGCATGACCGGCCACTTCCATTGCTTCTCAACCAATAGGAGGGTAGAACTACTCCATTTGTCTTCATCCAACAAAGAATCTATTGTGCACAAACTGATAGAAAAATAGGTCATTATTGGTCATCAGACTACACAGAAACAAGCACACTTTTGTTAGTTATCAACAATTAGTAGGACAAACCTATATCCTTCTTATATATGTAGGAGTTCCATAACTCTTTCCTGGAGATGGACACAAATGAATATCCCTTTGGAACTCTATTCAACATTGACCCAGGAAGTGGATAAATAAAAAATAAGATTGACTTGTCCTCAACTTTGATACAATATTATAATATTCTAATTAACTGGGAATATTAGATTCTCATATATTTTTTATTACTATGATATTTATAGGTCAATATGTAGTTGTTACTACTAGAGCTAGTCTGGTAGAGGAACAATGGAAACATAAACTAAGCAAAATAGGTATGAAAGATAGACTGGATGTGACAATGTTATTAGCACCAACTTGTCTTATATAGACATTCTATCTAGAACTTGTGTGAAGTAGGATTAGAACACGTGAAAAGCTTTCCTGGACAAGGATAATGATTTTCTCAAGGTTAACCCTAGATTTTGGAGTTTTCAAAGGTAGATAGATACATAGGATTAATAGATAAGTAGTAAAATATGTTGTTCCTATCTAGATATTTAGGTTTCCTTATCCCCAAGATTGTCATAAATTTAAGTCCCTACACGATAACTTTTCATATGACCCTTTTATTATAAAATTGCCATAATCAGGGCAGAGCATAAATTACTTGCATTTGTATAATACATCACCATTTCCTATCTTTACCTTTTTATTCAACTAATCCCTTGAATGTTCCTCTTATTCTCTCATTGGTTCATTTCATTATACATTTCATTTTCTTCACTTCCACACAAGATGTAAATGGGAAAGAAGAACATGTACAAATTTGAAATTATATCCCTTAAGTTACTTTCTTAAGGCATTCAATGCATCCAATAAAACCAATCCTAAGTAGAAACAATATATTAGTTCATACTATCTCACTCTCAAGTCTTTTTTCTCTCCAAATTCTAGTTTTATCTTACAATCTAGGTATCACCTTCATTTTGTAAAACTATCATATACTTCTTACCACCTTCATGTCATATTCTATTTCTTCCATCTAGAATTATTTGTGTATTCTCTTCATCCTTGGTTTAGTCGTGTGATTATGTATCCTAGGATTATATCTCTAATTATCTCTTAAAAGTTTCCATAATTTAATTTATGATTCAAGATTTTACTTGGAAGTGTATCATCAAACTCAGTACATGATATATATTATATCGAATTCATATATCTCATAAAAGGGTAAAACTTTTTTTTCACATTAATATTATATGTTGTTTGTATCTTTTGTTCTCACATAGCTTACTCTTTTATTTAGCATTATCTTAATCTTACCTAATCTCATAAAAGCATAAGGAATCTATTGAGATACATCAATGTAGAACAAATAATTACTCTACAATTACTGAAGTTTCAAATAAGAGATTAAACAATTATTTGTAAGGGTGAATATCTTCATATCCCTATCTTATAACACAACCTTTCTCTTTGATAAGGTGTAACATCCTAGGATTTTAGGCCTCAGATAAAATAATCTTAAAAGAAATTATTGGACTATCCATAGCACCATGGTGCACCTCCTTTTCAAGGAGTCCTCACTAAGAACTCCAATGTTAAGCATGCTCAACTTGGAGTAGTACTAGGATGGATGACCAATAGGGAAGTTGATCCCGATTTGGAGGACAAAGTGTGTAGTTAAGGCTAGTGATGGTCTGTGGTGTCAGTCATCATTCCAAAAACTCTAGTAGAGCCTTGGGCAATGAGCCTGAACGTTACAAGTGGCATTAGAGCCATAACCCCTTTAGTAGGTGGGGCCCACATGGACATGTGGAATGCCAGTCTTGATCCATGTAGTCCCGACATGTTGGAAAGGAATGTCCACGGTGACATAGCCACCCTTGCACTGGTATTTTTGATAGCAAGTTGGTGTCCATGGGCCATTCTGGGTCTGCACTAAAATGGGGAAATATTGCAAGGCCATATAGTTGAGCCTTGAAGAGGACGTCAATAGTCTAAGAGGGGATATTTTAACATTACAAGATTTGAGGCCTCAGATGAAATGATATTAAAGGAATGATTGGACTACTCATATCAACAAGGTGAACCTCCTTTTCAGGGAGTTCATCATGAAGAAATCTCAAATTTAAGCATGTTTAGATTGGAGTAGTACTAAGATGGGTGACCATTCAGGAAGTTGATCTTAACTTGTGTGTGAGAGAGGAAAAAGTGAATAGTTAAGGGTAATGGTGGTCTGTGGGGCCAACTGTCACTCCTGAAACTCTACTAGAACCTTGGGAGGTGGGATCAAGCATTGCGCAAGGTTTAATATTCCCTTGTCCATCTTCTCTTCATCACGATTTCTTATTATGATCTCATGTTTCCTATGTTCAAGAAATATTATGTAATAGAATACTTTTAGAAATACTTCTTCCTCATGTATCCTTCAATATTCTTCATATCTTTTCCCCTTGACCTTTCTTGCTTTAAAAGTTATGAATAGAATGTCGCAATGAACTATATAATCCGGTCTTAACCCATTCTTTCTTTGTCCTTTCTTTATATGTATTTTCCCCATGTTGTCACACCTTTCATGTATTTGTTTATCGATTCTAGGTTGATTGTCAAACTTTTAATTTCAACTTAATTCCATTCCTTATCGTGTCTTTCTCATCTTATCTCAACTATTTAGGTCTTGAATTTCATAGTTTGCAAATTAACCCAGTTATCATTCTCTTTATTCTCTCTTTTTTCCTTAAATTTCCACATATGTGAAGCACCAAACTCTTTTATATATCTTATTTTAAGGATTCCCTTCTACTTTAAACAATATTCCTTAATACTATTTAAAATTTCTACACTACCACCTTCTCATCTTTCTTCTATTTAATTACCCTATGTTACGTTTAACTAACTTTACTTTTTTAACAAGGTTTCATACCGTACCTTTTTTAATGCTTTTCATAATTTAATATGATTCATACTAACTTGTCTTGAATTACATTCTTTCTTCATTTATACATCCAGATAGGATTTTTTGTTTTATTTTCCAACCTTGCCAACAACTATCAATTCCAATTGAGTTTTGGTTATTCCACCCTTTCCCGTGTATCTCTATATCTTAATGTATGTACATTTCTATGGCATTCTAGGTTTACTTTATTAAGATTTCACTCTTATAAGATTGTTAATAGGATTCATTAGATCCTAGTAACATATCATGCAAACCACACCAGGCCAAACCTGCAATCCTAAAGGCAAGAGCTACTCAGAGTTAACCAACTCCAATTTATGTCAAAAATATGTAAAGGATATTCACTTAGGAGAACTCATATGAGAATAACTTCATGACTACTTTATGTCAAGAATAACAGATGATATATAAGATTGATTTTAAATGTACAATGACCTTAACTGAACTATATACTTCTAAATCATTAAATTTAGGATTCACATGGGTATGACGACTTCTATGCATTTTGTATTACATCAACATTATGAAATAGAAATTCTTATCATATTTTGTCCTACTCATCTTATTCTTCTATTACGTTGCAATTTTCTAACCATAATGCTCATAAGTATTCTTTCTAGCCTCACTACTACAGAAATATCTAATAACATCACATTTAGAGGTGTTAGTTGTATCCAAAAAATCGACGCCTAAACCCTACAACATCGGCTAAAAACACAAACCGACATCTATATGTGAAGACTGGCCAGACACGGGTATCACTTTTTATTTAACGCCGGTTTCTCACTAAGAAACCGACACCTAAAATCGCCTGCCAAATCCAATTTTTCCAATGCAAAAAAATTACCTCCAAAATTTCACATATGGCGTCGGTTGTTTACCAAATAACCGATGATTAAAGATTTTTCGTGAGACAGAAATCAGCCCCATTTTTGTCATCGGTTTGCTTACAATAATTGGTGCCGATGTGTGTTTGCGCGCAGTCCCCATGAAAAATTTTACCCCCAAATTACCCAATTGGCGTCGGTTTCTTATGGCAACCGACGAATATGGTCGTAATTCAAGAACATTTTTTTTGTCGATATATGTAGATAGACTTCGGTTTTTCTAGTTGAAACCGATGACTATGATTGAACATAGGTGTCGGTGTTTTTTGGTGATCGACACTTTTGGATCTTAGGTGTCAGTTTTTGAAACAACCGACGACGATGGTTAACTTAATAGCCCATGCGAAATAGACTCTTCTCCATTCTCTGATTCATCACGATTTCACCAGCGCCGCTAGGTCTCTGGCGATTTTCCCACCGCCCACCGCCATCTGCTGTCGCCATCGTCTACCGGCGCCTTCCACCACTGCAAGGAGCTTGGACCTACCACTCATCTACTCCTTACATTTCTCATCTCCTCTCTCAGCCGTTCCCAATGCCGTCGGTGTGCGTAAAAAGGTAGATAACAACCTCTTTCCTCCTCCCTTCCTTCCCTGACCGTCTCCTTTCCGGTGTCACCTACCCTAACTATGCTTCTCCTCCTGATAAACGAGGATACAAGCCTTGTACAACCACGAAACCATCTGGTGTCTACTGCAGCTTGAGGCGTCGTGAATATTGGTTCTGGTGGTTGGAGTAACTGCATCTCGTCACACGATAAGGTATGTAGCAAGCTCCCTCTTAATGAGCATTGTTATCGAACAACCATGACCTCTGTATCACGCGTGATTTACTTATCTGAGATCTTAGAAGTGAAATTGACACTGGTGATGCTTCATTCATTGGCACAGTTGTGCTGGGCAGCACGACTTTGGTGGTAGTACGGCCATGCTGGGTAGCACGGCCGTGGTGGCTGATTTTGTGCAGTGAATCCATATTGTATGATATAGATTGATGATGATAATGTTTGCTTTCTCTCTTGATTAACTAATCCAAATGAAATGTGACCTAATGTGCATGTTGTTATATTTGAGACCTAATCTTGTACACATTTCACCCTAATCTTGTATTAACTATATTGCTCAATTATGAATGATATGATACTTACATTTGTGTGTAATGATTATCTTGATGATGAACATGCATGTACATTGGAAATGTTGAAATTAATGTTATAGAATACAATACCTAGACTAGGGTATGATTAAGACTACAAGATGTTGCTATTGTAAATCAACCTAGGATATGAACAAATCTTGTGCTTGCATATATATGTGCTTATAATCCTCATGCTTGACATGATTCAGTAAATTTTGATGCATGTTGAAATAAGATTCAAACTTGTCCATTCTAGCATCCTAATTTGATTTGATTATGTGCTTTGAACCTTGAAACATGTGTGTTAAAGATACATTGATGTTGAATCTCAAACTTAACTCACATGTGGGTCTTCTATTTCTAAAATGATTATGTGAACTCCTAAATCAGTAACATATATTATTCTTTGTGCACCCAAATACCTTGTGAATCATGTATGCACCCTAAGGTGATTAAATGCCTAAATCTTGACTTGAAATATGACCTAGTATGTATGTTGATATATGAAGTTCTAGTTAAAACTGCAAGATTGACCCCTAATTAATACATTATAACAGAATTGAATCGTGCATTTGTGTTGTTGCAGGTGATGTTGACTTGTTGTTGATTTGCATATATTTCTTCTTCATCCTTCAAGTGAGGTATAATATTCTCACTCTCCCAATGTGCCATTATGCTTCATTTTGATTCAAATCTTTGATATATGGAATCACAGTTTATTTACTATTTAGTATTTACTGACAAGCATGATTAAATTATGTTACACAAAACTTAGGATATGAATGATGAAACTAGGATTGTAGGTATAAGAATGACAACATACATGTAGGATTTACTCATTAGGAGTAAATCTTGGATAATCCCTGGTTTGGGACTGTCCTTGAACACTTAATCTCACTTAGGATGTAAGTGTATAATGTGTATTGGGTTTTTAAGAAAATTTCAATAGCATTTCCCTATTTGTTCTCTAAGTACATATGTACTTGGAGAACAGTGGGGAAATGTTGCCGAAATTTTCTTGAAAACCCCAATACACATTCTACACTTACTAGTGAGATTAGGTGTTCAAGAATGGGATAGGTGGTACACATTTATTTTCTTGAAAACCCAATACACATTATACACTTACTAGTGAGATTAGGTGTTCAAGAATGGGATAGGTGGTATACAGATTGTGGGTATAAGAATGACAACATACATGTATTTGTTGGCCTAGAAACTCGTTCAAGATTTACTCATTAGGAGTAAATCTTGGATAGTCCCCAGTTTGGGACTGTTCTTGAATACTTAATCTCACTTAGGATGTAAGTGTATAATGTGTATTGGGTTTTCAAAAAAAATTTGGTAGCATTTCCCCATTTGTTCTCTAAGTACATATGTACTTGGAGAACAGTAGGGAAATGCTGCCAAAATTTTCTTGAAAACCCAATACACATTATACACTTACAAGTGAGATTAGGTGTTTAAGAATGGGATAGGTTGTTGATGCATGGGTTTTGAGTCACTTTTATAGGCTTATTGTATATCTGTTTTATGCATGTATTTGTCATTTTCTTGATTATATTTGCATAATTCACTATAGTTGGCCTTTAAACTCTTTTTGCATCAAATTATACTTCTGTTATCATATTTATATGATTTTATATAATCCCCGGACTTATACACATGTTTTGGTACTTTTTCAGGCACTTTTGCATTGTCCAGAGTCGATACTATCGACCCTGGTGTCGATACTATCGACCTTAACATTCTACACACTTCAAAACACGAGTTAGGGTGCCATTTTTACAAAAATTATCAAAACCTAAGCAAAAACCAAGTACATAAACATAAAAGAACATAACCAAACATAAAATGAACCTAAAGTTGGGTTGCCTCCCAACAAGCGCCCTTGTTTAATGTCCTAGGCTTGACATAAAGATACCTTTAACCTGGGTTGTCAAGGGATGTCTCCAATGATTCATTTGGCAGTTTGAATTTAACTCTGTCATCACCAATCCCAAGTGTAACACCCCTGACCTGGGTTATGACCTAACCCTAGAAGTTTTGCCTAAATATGTAATTAATATACTTGTGAACACTCCCTGGCATGTAATTAAGTTCCTCAGGAACATTTACTTTCAATTTCGCTCCTTTTTGTATAAAGTTGTAGCATTGTGTTGTATGCAGGGACCTATGTGCAAATTACCCAGTTTAAGGGTTGAACTTGCAAAATTCACAAGATAAGATGTTCCTTTGATGTTGAGACATCATGAGAATGGTTATGGTAAAGTTTGAGGGATTTTCCCAAGCCTGAGCACCAAGGTGCAGCTGTGGAAGCAATTCCCATGCTTAGAAACCCTAATTTGGGGTAAAGTGCAATTTACCCAATTGAGGAGTCCAAGTTGTAATTCTTAATATTCCAGAACATCTTTTATGACTCTTGTCATCATTTAGAGTAGAAATGATGAAAGGGATACATCATTTAATAATCAGATGAGAAAAATGATCTTTGTGATAGAAATCACCTAAAATGGGTATGAAACCCTTTCATGTATGTACCCTAGTTGAAGGTTGGATTCCTTTACCCCTAGATCTTGAGATTTCATGATATTTGCATAATGATAGATAGGTTTGGTCGTGCCCTTGAGCAAGGAGGGACCTAGATGTGATTTCCAATCTTGTGAGGTCCTTAGGGTGTAAAAGAGGCTAAAGTATATAAGCCACCTCTTTACAAGATAAGTGAACGATCCTTCCTTTACTTCATTCTCATCTCTTCTTGCTCAAACGGCCAAGGGTAGCTCTGGAGCTCAGGGGGACGACCAACCTGTTCTAGGTAAGAGAACCCCACCTTCTAGCTCGAATTCATGGAGGAATTCACTTTCTAAGGTTGGTTTTGTGGTTAGCTTACTTAGTCTTCTTGTTCTAGCCGACCAAAGCAACGTTTCCTTGGAGAATTCACCTCTGACCAAGTTGTGGAAGCTCAAGGACGCCATTAAAGCTTGGATCTTGAAGGCTTGGAGCTCTAAGATCAACCTTTAGGCGGGTTTTATAACTCTAAACTCATGCTTAATATGTATGCTTAATTCTTGCAATTTACTTGGTAAATTCTCCTTCTACCATCCTTCTTCCTTGCACGTTTGCAAGCAAATCAGTAGAGAAACCGACCTTGCAAGAGGTTGAAGATGAGGGGCGTGATTCCCTATGTTACTTTTTCAAACGACCTTGGACCCTTTTGGTCCAAACGGTTGCAAACCGTTTGGGTTCAAACGGTTTCAAACCGTTTGCTCTCAAACGGTCTTGCAAGACCGTTTGGATTGAAACGGTCTCAAGACCATTTGAAAGAGTTGACCAAGGGACGACCGTTTGAGGGTCTGTTCCTAACATATTGAATTTGATCTCTGCAAAGAATCAAAGTCTAATTCTTAACCAATTGAGAGTTGAAGGCACTTCAGCATTAAACCCTAATCGGGTGAAAAAGTGCTGATTTAACATATAGATCTTGTTGAGTTTTGGGTTGAAGGACCCAAACGGTCTCAATACCGTTTGGGGATTCCTCCAAACGGTCCTAAGACCGTTTGGGCACAACCCAAGACCGTTTGAAGGTCTAGGGTTGAGTTAATCTAATGGTTTGAGGGTCCAATTGTAGGAAATTGATGAATTGATGAAAATTGCTGATTCTGACCTAATTGGACTTCAACCTTAGTCAAAATGACTTGGATTTTGGTCAAACCTTGGGCAAACGGTCTCAAGACCGTTTGGATGATGTCCAAACGACCTCAAGACCGTTTGGGCCAAGTTTGAGCCCAATTGGAGGTCAATTGATAGGTTCAACCTTGAATTGATTCACATTGTTGAACATTGATGACCAATCAATTTGAAACCCTATTTGAGGAGGATTGAACCCTAATTGGCTTGCAATTGATGGTCAATTGGATGTCTAAGTGGTTAAGGCTAACCCTAATTGACTCAATTTATAAGTGGTTAGCATAGCTTTGACCAATTGAGGGCTTCAACACACATATCCATGAACATTGGTAACCTTTGAACCACTTTGGAGGTCCAAACGGTTTGAGCCCTTTTTGGACCAAACGGTCTCAAGACCGTTTGGGGCCAAACGGTCTCAAGACCGTTTGGGGCCAAACGGTCTCAAGACCGTTTGGGCTCAAACGACCTCAGGATCGTTTGGTCCAATCGATCTCAAGTAATTTTGATCAAACGGTTTCAAACCAATTGAAGCTCCAAACGGTTTGGAAGTCAACCTTTCCAAACGGTCTTCACCTCCAAACGGTCTCAAGACCGTTTGGGTGGTTGAAACCGTTTGAAGGTTGAAACCGTTTGGAGATTGGTGATGGTTTGTACTTAACCATTTGATGGTGTAATTAGTTCAATGGTGTTCCAATCTAAACCCTAATGGTAAACTAGGTCATTAAGGGACTATGTGATTAGTGAGTTAACCCATGATGGTGATCATGTGGCAAATTACCAAAATACCCTTGAGGGATCTAAAGAGATAAAACCTTGTTCTAATCAAACCCTAATCATATGATGTTGATGTTTTGGCTTATGTTAGTCAATGGAAACTTATCTCAACCTGATCTAGAGTGGTGTTGCCACCATCTACTAGTGAGAGGAGAGAGAAAGTATTTCTAGAGAGAGAAAGTACCCTTTTTAAGGTGGAAACTCAAGTGAGATACTTCAATTACACATGAATGTGCATGATTAGGGAATGACCCACCTATGAGAGGTCATGGAAACCCTAGTTATGCTATCTAATGAATCTTAATCTTATTTAAGAACACTAATGATGATGTTTCTCTTACATGATGATGTAATGATTACAAATCACCATGTAGTGAATAGTAAACCCTAATTTTAGGGTGATGACATGTAAGATGAATAGTAAACCCTAATTGTTGAATTGTTTACTATTATCTGTTGAATTAACCATGCAGGTTGTTATGAGATGATGGTCATATCCAGGTATGGAATACCATGTTATATTCATTGAAAGCATGCCTTAAGCTTTATGAATAATGAACTACCTTGATACACTGCTAAGTGACATCCTTTGTGATTTATGGGCTGTAAGAGCCATAAACACCATCAAGGTCATGCTTGATAGATGACTTGTGATGAGATGACTGAGAACTAATGATTGAAAAGAGTTAGGCCTGTTACATTTTGTATTCTTATATAAAGTTGTGATGCTATTGTTATTGTTTGAAGAACAATGTATGATGTTAAGAATACTGAATGTACCTAACTAATCAAGTGAAATGTAGAGCCCTGATCATAGATCCATCATTGTCAGAGTCTAAATGATGGTGAAACAGGTTTTCCTAAGGGAACTCCTGGATCACATACTTTTGAGTATGTGGGGTACATGGATGTGTAGAACCTTACATCCTAGTGTAGGTATTTGATGTAGATTCTTGTAGTCCGTCATACCTTCACTATAAAAGAAAGGGTGAGAGGATGATGTAGATTCTAGTAGTCCATCAGACCCCACCATAAAGTCCTAAAGGTGAGATGTATCTCTACACTCCCTTAAAGACACAAATACCGCATCGGTGAAAGATAAACAAGAAATCTTCCGATGGTGAAGAGGGTACAGAATGCCACTGTAACTCTAAAAATAGCGAAGGTCCAGTTTACCCTGGAGAGCTATTATTAAAGGACATCCCGCCAGATGTCTATCAAACAATCCTCTAACTGACTGAGGAAGGTGAAGGTCATAAGAATCCGGCTCTTTTAATGACCTATGTATGATACTGATGTGACTTCTTAGCGATCAGTTGGAGTATGAGTGGCAAGCCTCATCTCCACAGGGCATAACAATAATGTTTGAAAAACATAATCAACAACGTAGTATATCTGTTAGAGTATCTACGAGTTATTTGATTGATGTTACCTGGAATAGTATAGATGTTCTCCTATTTTAATATTGATTGAACTCTTGCTTATCATCAAAACTGCAAGTGAATATCTTGAAGGCTTTTATTGCTTTAGTTATTCCATGTCTTGCTTATAAAGCTTCTAGTGGAGAGTTATAACTCTCGCTGGGGCAATTATGTATAATTGTCTCACCCCGTAGACTTCTACTTTTTAGGTGGTCGTCGAAGACGGAGGAACAAGAACTCTAGTGACCAATCCCAGCAACAGCAGCATCAGGAGCAGTAAATATCTCAGGTGGAGATCTAGCCTGCTTCATGGTGTAGTTAGAGTCAAGTCCTATGTGTCCTCTGTACTCTCAGGTCCTGGAGTGTTTTGGAGTATGAATTCTTGAGAATTTTTGTATCATGTTGTATATAATTACTCAAGAAGTAATTGTCAGTGATGTTAACAGTTAAATCCTTTTTCTATGGAAAAGGTTTGTGGTTTCAGGCTCTTGTCTCAAAAAGTTTTAATTTCCCGTGATTTTTGTCTTCCGCTGTTTACCGATTGCTTCCGCACATGTTTAAATCGGGATTAATTCATAGTTTGGAGATCGGAGCCCACACCAAGTGTCAAGCAACCTCACCCAATGGCAGCGATTACATCAGCCGTAGCTTGGAACGGCCTTCCCAATAGCATCTCACCTCCTTCCAGCTCATGCATGTCCATGACCACAAAGTCAACAGGGAAGATGAATTTGTCGACCTTGACTAGCACATCCTCGCATATACCTTGTGGCTTCACAATGGATCCATCCGCCAATTCAATAGTCATGGCAGATTTCTTTAGTGTCTTCAATCCAAGCTTTTCAAACGTGGACAGTGGCATAAGATTAATGTTGGCCCCTGAGTCACACTGTGCTTGTGGAAAATGTTGGCCGCCTATGGAACATGGGATGTAGAAACATCCTGGATCTTTCCTCTTCCTTGGTAGCCGTCCTTGGATTATAGAACTCACTTTTTCATCACAAACACAAATGTCAGTGTCTTGTATCCGCCTTTTCTTGGTGATTATGTCCTTGATAAACCTTCCATATGATGAAATCTATTCTATCATTTCCACTAACGGAATATTAATATGGAGCTTCCTAAACATCTCCAAGAATTTCTTGTAGTGCCTATGCTCTTTCTTCAGCCTTAGACTATCCGGGAAAGGCACGTTTGGGTCCTTCACTCGCTTGTGTGGTGGCACATATGGAACTTTAGGGGTCTCCTCCCCTAAGCTTGCTTCAATGCCACCTTCTAGGATAGGATTTGACACATCATCCGTGGATGGCATGACTTGTGGCTTCTCCCCTCTCTCAGTGACTGTAGCTTCACCATGACACATGGCCTTCACCTACTCCTCTTGCCTAGGTGCGGGCGCGACCGCGATGTGCTCTTGGTGGATTTTTCTGAATGGACAACATCTGCCCGGTAGTCCATAATGAATGCGAGGATACAGTATTCTTGGTGTAGCCTCCGTATCAAAAATCATTTTGTTGTTGTCCTGGACCTCCACCACCGGGGGCTCTACCTCAGAAATCACAGATATATATTTCACTTGATGATGTGCTTGAACATCATCTGCATTCCCAACCTATCTTTGTTGATTTGTATGCTTCATGGTCGCCACTTGATTGGAAATTTGGGTCATAGTCGTCTCTAGTGCCCTCATTTGTGCTCCATGACTTTACAATGTCTGCCCAAATTTATTCAAAATCTCGCCCTGAGACTATAACTTCTTGGCGAATGTACTCATCATCTCTTGATTTTGTTTCACCACCTGGCTAAGCAATTCATTGTTCTTTTCCTCTAGGCTAGGTTGCAGCTTCTGAAAATTTTGTTCCTTCCTCCAATCATAATTTTTATTTCTATATCCCTATTGATGCATATACCTTGCATGTGATTCATCATCAGACCCATTGTCCTCTTTCTCTAGGATCTTCTTGGCTATAAGATCCAACTTGTCATTAAGCGCTTTGATGGCCCTTGCTTCATGTGTAATGCCAACCTGCTCGGGTGCATCTCTTTCACCCCAAGACTGCTTTTTGGACATGTTCCTTAGAATCTCCCAACACCTTGTGCATGTGTTGTTCAAAAAGAAACCACAACCTGCTGAGTCCAAATTGCTCCTATCATGTCCATTTAGGGTGAAGTAGAAAATTTTAGCTTGCTTCTCCTTGTCTAAGTCGTGATGTGGACACTTCCTCAGCATGATCTGGAAGCGCTCCCAAGTTTCAGAGTATGTTTCACCGGCTCGCTAGATAAAGTTGTGTATCTTCCTCACTAGATCGTTTGTCTTTTTAGGCGAGAAGAACCTCTTAAAGAACACCTCAACCATGTGATCCCAAGATTCAATGTACTCATCATCCAGATTGTGCAGCCATTCCCAAGCATTGCCCGCTAAAGACCCTGGTGTCGATACTATCGACATTTCATCAGAAAGCAACCCCAAAACATGAGTTTGGAAGGAAAAACCTATATCATGGTCGATACCATCGACCTTGGGGTCGATACTATCGACAGCGTCGGGATCTGGCGATTTTCAGCACTAAAACGGAGCGTTTTAATCCGACGGTTGAGCTTTTTCGGAGCCGTAAAGTGGTCCTATGACCTAAGAAGAGAACAGTCGGCCGTAGGGGGATCTCATATCGTGTTTCACAACATCCAAGAAGGAGAGAGAGAGAGGAGACAAGAGACGAAGGCCGTCAACCGAGCGATCTAGGCACCTCCGACGGGCGATTTTACTGCCGGAAGACTGCAAAATACATGTTTCTCGAGGAGGATCTCCAGGAACACCTTTGTATCAGGGGTTACACGAGTTTGCTCCATGTTTCCCATGTTTTTCTTCTCTACTCCTATGTATTTTCCATTTTCAACCATGCGGGGCTAATCCCCTTAATCTTTAGGACCGGGAGTAGCCCGGGGAAGCATTGTATGACGTTTTTATCATAGTAATTCATAATTTGTCTCCTAAATCTTTGGTATGATTTCGTTTTCTCAATTATATCGTTATGCTTAATCACCATAATGATAATCTAATGCCTTTTATTACTTTGAAAGAAGAATTAACGGTTGGAAAGAGACGAAATTCACATTAATTAACAAATCCCTTGAACAAGGTGATGTACGGTTAATGGTGGAAACCCAGAGGTCGATTCTAATGCACCTAGTTTAGGGTATAGGTTACTACGATGGTGGAACCGACCTAGACTTAGGTAGTGAATTGTACCATGATAGTGGACAATTCTGACTATAGGCCACTACCCGGATTGAGAGATGAACTTGAGTAGCTATATGGAAATTCATACAATGAAAACCTGCGGTGAAACCGCAATCCTAAAGATCTCCATTTGAATTGATTAAACTAAACATTTAATCGATTGCTTTGTATTATTTTATTTTCTTTTATTTTACAACAACTCTCAAACTCTTTTAATCGGTTTAGCTGATCACAACCAGTTAGTATTAGTCTACTAAAATTCACATTTCCCTTAGTTCGACTCGGGCCTCACAAGGCCTATATTACATTGATACGTATACTTGCGTTTGCATGCACGATTTACGCGTGTCAGTTGTACACATTTATTATATATAAGACCTTAACTCCTAAACTTTTAACCATAAACCCTAATCTTTTAACCCTAGACCCTAATCTTTTAACCCTAAACCCTAATATATACTTGCTTTCTCTTTGATCATAGAATTGATAGATCATGGATGTCCATTCCAAATTGTTGCACCCCAGAGTTTATTTCTGTTCTTGATCAGTTTATTAGATTTTCCGAGGAACATAGGAAACAACCTAGAGATAGGTTCTATTATCCATGTAGGGATTGTAGTAACAACTTGAAATTTAGCACTGGTGATGAAATCAAAAGTCATGTCATGTGCAATGGGATTGTACAAGGTAATTAATAAGAGAATCCAAGAAGCAATGGTGAAGTGACAGGCGTCTCAGACTGCCACTCAGACAGTACCTATGGTGTGTCACTCTTCTCCTACTACTGAGGTTGGGAGTAATTCTATAGACCCACCTAGCACGTCTACTGTAAGTATTTTTATGACATAGTAGCTAGTCTTTTCAAGATGATATGTTTATGTATATATGTATATAACATTATTTACGTAAATTTTTAGGGGTTGAAGCCATGCCGTCTAAAAAGTCAAGAATATATCGTTCCAGAGGTCGAGGCTTACCCACCCCTTCCAGGGGACATGTTTCATGGGACTCTAGTACCATATTGTGTTATTTGTGTGACCCTGATACATGTACTCCCCAATTGGAGGGATCTTCCATTGCCATATGCCCACCCAGATTCTAAAATGCTTGGTGAGGCAGAAGGTAGAGTGATATTGTGGCCCAAAGTGGATGTCATCTATACTAATATTATATGGTAAATTTACATTATGTTAATTTTTTAGTGTGTATATATGAGTCAATTGATATGAAATTATATATACAGGTCAAAAGGAAGACACCCACTACATCTCGGCCTCCACCTCCTGAAGTACCAAGTTGGCTTCCAAGGGACCTACATGCCTTGTTAGGTCCTAATTGTAGGGATATGGCAGTATGGATAGGAGAACATGACCCAAATTGCCCTATAAATGTTTCTATTCTAGAGGATGATGTAGGTCAATCTTACGATAACAATCTATTTATACAAGATATTTTGGAGTTGTTTCTTTATGATTGGCTGAATACATCTATGATAGATCTATGGATATGGTGAGATCTTATTTATACATCCATATACCTTGTTTTATATATGGTGATCTGTTTTCTTATATTTTAATGCATACATAATACATGTTTTGCAGCCACTTACACATGATATGTACATATTTTTCATTTTCCCATGTGGGATTTTTTGTTTCATCTTTGATTAGTCTTGTAGATAAAGATCCTTCATCAGTTACTTCATACTACTCTGCTACTTTTAAATATTTTGGTAAAAAAAATAAGACGGTAATAATAGCTCCATTCTATGTTGAGTAAGTTTACTTTGCTTATAATTTGTACTTAAGAAAATTACATTTTTATTTTGTATTTTGAGTTATTGATTTTTAACTTTCTTACCTCTAGTGGTAGGCATTGGGGGTTACTAGTTATTGTCCCCAAGACATTCACAATCTATTATCTAGATCCTATGGGGAAGGAATTGAATACATTATATGGACACACAATGAAAAGGCCATTATTCTGGTGAGAAATATTTCATATTTTTATATCTGTTAACATTTGTTATTACATTACTATTTAATTATGCAATTTAATGTGTTATATTAACATGTAGGGCTTTACATGAGTTCAAAAAAGCTAGAGAAAAGGTTCCCAAGAAAAAGAAACAACTACTAATTTGGGAGAATGTGAAAGTAATTTCCCGACTCCAATGTATATATTATTTATGTGAAATGTGCTTATTTGTATTTTTGAATATTTTGTATGTTTCAATTTATAGTGTGCTACACAAGACAATGGCTGGGCATGTGCATACTATGTGATGCGATTTATGGACCTAATTATCAAACATGCCACAATGGAAATCGATACCATACATCAGGTATTATATATAGTCTCATTAGATAATATTAAATATATCAATCTTATTATATATTATTAATTATATATATACGCCATTCTCTTTGCATGTGTTTAAAACTGACTTCACTATACGTCAAAATTTATTAGATGTACATAGTCCCTATACGATGGAAGACTTAAATGATGTAAGAGAACAATAGGCAAAAGCCCTACAAGTAGTGGTAATTTTTAAATATGATTGGGATACTGATGGAGATAATGATGATGATGATGAATAAAGAATGATATTTTTAAACTTTGTTCTCATAATTATTTTTGTGTGAATGTGAATGAATTTTTTGAATTGTCATATGTGTGAATGTGAAGATGATCAATACATGAATGTTTCTACATGTGTCTGAATGTGAAAAGAGATGAAATGAATGGAACTACATGTTGCTAAATGTGTGTGAAAATGGAGGAAATTTGAAATGGAACTACTAGTTTCTACATGTGTGTGATGAAAAATAATATGAATTAAATGTGCTTACACATGTGTGTGATCATAAATTGTTGTCCATCTTGTTAATTTTGCAGGTGTGTGGCATGTTGTTGGATGATATCAATGGATGTTGTAAACCTACAGTTTAGAACTGAACTTTAGGTTTTGCATCCTACTAACCAGCCATACAGCAGGCCTACAAACTGATAAGAAAAAAATCATAACATAGGCGTCGGTTATTAGTATAAAACTGAAAACAAAGACATACAACGTCAGTTATTAGCAAAAAAACTGACATTTATGTGGCTAGGTACCACGGTCGTGCTGGGAAGCACTGCTGTGGTGGGGTCTTCATGGCACCAGGGATATGGCATCGGTTATTAGTATAAAACTAACATCTTTAGCTGGATATAGTGTTGGTTATATATAAAAACCGACTCTGATGGTGCCCTTGCTGGCATGTTTTATTGGTGGTGGGAAGGGTTATGACATCGGTTTTTATGAAATACTGACGTCTTTGACCTGGATATAGTGTCGGTTTTATTAAATAACTAACGCCTATAGTGCCCCTGCTGGCACGTTTTTGGTGGTGGGAAGGGTTATGGCGTCGGTGTTAAAACCGACGCTGAAGGTTTCAACTTTTAGTGGTGCCCACTTGCGTGTCGCTTTGAAACCGACACCAAAGGCCTTAAATAACCGACATTAAAGGTCATTTTTGTACTAGAGCATATTCCTCCTCTGCATACCTAGCCAGAGCATATAGGAATGTACAGAAAAAGAAGCTTGGTACTGGTCAACCTATGTATTCAAAAACTGGGTCAAGGTATCTAAACAACTAGACTTCCTACAGCTATAATACATTACCTCCTAACTGCCACATTTATGGATCTAACTATCTAACCTAATGGTCCCTAATAAATCATCCTAACCTGTAATATTAAAGCTTTCAGGCCCCGAATTCTAGAGTATATATAGACGGCCATAAGATTAGGGTATGAGGTGATTTAACTAGCTAACATAAACATATACAAACTTTTTTTTCTTTTTGTATATATTATTTATGATAGGTAGATGAATTCCTTGCCATGAATATTCTCTCATAATCAAACCACATGAAATTTTCTTATTCATCACTTGATAGTTCAACATGTTCAAATATACAAAACATATATTTTACAACCACTATACAAGATGCTTTATCCTTGAGTTATACAACTCTTTCTTTTTCTCAATATGGGACCTAGACTGGATAGGTTCCAAGACTTTCTAATTCTATCTGAATATTCTGCTAACATCTTTCTATAGAAGGACTCTTATGAACTTGTTGCTATCTCCATAATCAACAGGGTTACCTAAACTTTTCCAACATCGTGTGTGCTATTGGCTAAACACATGGAAATTCATCAAGTAGCCAAGATAATACATATATTCTTTATCATTTAGATTACAAAGTAAGAATATATAAGCAAGCTATGAATTTTATGTATAGTAATGTAAAATTCATTAACTAATTAAACATTGAGAATAACTAAACAATACATTTACATATATGAATAAATGAATAATGAATGCTTCAGTATCTCTTCTTAATCTTTTAATCACTTTATTAGTGCCCTAGACCAACATGAGGTCTACCACAACATGTGCAAGCATCATAGCAAGTTACGATCTCACTGTACAACACTTAGAGTCCATACAAGATTCTAAGTCTACTAACTAAGTACCTAGTCTAGAATGGGCATGGCCACGTCTGGCCTCGATAACTATATTAGATGGCATGATAAATTGGACTCCTCCTATGAACCTTGGTACTTAGGAGGAGATTCAAAGCACTCTAGATGAAACTACATACAAGGGCTGACTCACTGAGTAGTAATTGAACTACATACCACTAGGATCTCTAGTTAATGTTGAGAACTTGTATGTAACTATATTGAATAGTTTGTACCATTGAGATCATACATTATTGTTGGGTACCAATAAGTACCACGAAAATCACCATTTAATATTGGATACCTTTGTTATAATTCAAGAGGTCACCAACAATTGGCTTAACCCCTCCTAACCCACCAGAATGATCTACCTTCTGCCCTGGTTGCTTCCAATGTGTAAGTTGTTTCCTCCTTTGCAGCATAAACCTTCATAAGGATTCTACAATGTTAAAGGAATACATATATCTAATGAATATTTAGTTTCACTTTTCAAAGATCTACTAAAATTTTCTTATCTTTAGCTTATAATTAGATCATTCCTCATTCATTCTACATTTTGTATTGTACGTGTACTACTCTAGATCATACATGGACAAACATAGATAGATCAACATACTCTAAAAAGATAATGTAACGACCCTTCCCCCTGTAATCCCCTATCACTACTACAGAACACGCCTTTGGCGTCGATTGTTTAACCCCTTTTAGCGAAGGTTCCCAAGCAACGCCTATGTGGGCACCGCTAAAGGTCAAACTCTTTGGCGTCGGTTTTATAACCGACGCCAAAAGGTTTCGCGCCACCGAAAAACGCTCCAGTAGGGCACTTATAGGCGTCGGTTATGAATAGTAATCCGACGCCAAAAGGGTTCACGCCACAAAAAGGGCACCATCAACGACACTTTCTGCGTCGGTTTTCCAATCAAAACCGACGCCATATTTCCAGACGTCACGGTCGTGCTTCCCTGCATGGCCATGTTTAGTACTATAGGTGTCGGGTTTATACTAATAACAGATTCCATTTCCCACCACGGTCGTGCTTCCCTGCACGGTCGGGTTGTTTGTCACATTAGGCGGCGGTTTTATCCAATAACCGACGTTGTACTCCTTTGATGACGATTTTCTATAAATAACCGACGCCTATGTTTTAATTTTTTTTTTCTTATCAGTTTGCAGGTCTGTTGTGGCTGGTCAGCAAGATGAGAACCTGCAGTTCAATTTTCTGAACTACAAGTTTATGACATCCATTGATATCAGCCAACAAACAGGCCACAAACCTGCAAAATCAATAAATATACTTTTCACACAAGTAGATACATTGATACATTCAGACATCAATTCAATTCTCACATTCACATATGTAGGAACATTCAAATATATGTATAAACATTTAGACATGTATAAACATTCAGAAATATTCATTTACAAAATATCATTCAACATCGCTATCAGCATCCCAATTATATTTTACAGTCCCCACTGCTTGAATGGATCTTACCCATTCTTCTCTTACTTCATTTAATACTTCCATCATGTATGGAGCATGTACATCTTTTAAGTATTTACCTATAGTGTGGTCAGTTTTAAACACCTGCTCATCATGGACAACATGCTCATCATGGACATCATGCTCATCATGGTCAGCCATCTGAAAATGTCATTAAAAAGGCAAACATTTAGCATTTGTATTAACTAGAAGATAATGAAACATCAAATCTGAAAATGATATTGATATTAAAAAAGCAAACATTTAGCTTCAATAAAAAATATAAACATGCATGCCTCTAAAATTGTGATCTTTGTAAATCCAAAGCGCAACAGTCAGAGAGAAAGCAAGCATCCCACACTAAGGTTATATAGATATATAGGCAGCAAGCCATGAAATAGCAAAAGAAGCCACAATGAAGAGAAGCATGATATAGATACAATACATAAAGTGCAGCATGCACAAGTGCTTCAGATTCATATAACAACATGACAGACTAACACATATATAGTGCATAACAACAACAACGCTGAATTTACATACAACACTAGCTTAGTACATATATAGTGGGACTAAGGTGACGATCCCACCTGCTAAAACAGGTTACCGACAACTACATGTTATGACTGGGAGGTCGTGATTCAGCAACTATATGCATTAGCAGGAGGACAAACAAATTTCACCACAAACAAACCTTCTTCAATGTTAACTCGTGGTGAAATTTGTTTGTCCTCCTGCTAATGCATACGGTTGCTGAATCACGGCCTCCCAATCGTAACATGTAGTTGTCAGTAACCTATTTTAGCAGGTGGGATCGCCACCTTAGTCCCACTATATATGTACTAAGCTAGTGTTGTATGTAAATTCGGCGCTGCTGTTGTTATGCACTATGTATGTGTTAGTCTATCATGTTGTTATATGAATTTGAAACACTTGTGTGTGCTGCACTTTATGTATTGTATATGTATCCTACTTCTCTTCATTGTGGCTTCTTTTGCTGTTTCATGGCTTGCTTCCTATATATCTATATAACCTTTGTCAAACGCCTGCATATCCTGCATAGCTATGTCATGGCCGTCCTGCATAGCATGTAGTCTTTGGCGAACGCCTGCATATCCTCTTGGACCCATTGTGTGGTTGTGCACATTCAGTGCACATCTTGCTCGTTGAGCATCGTTGATAGCCTAGTTAGTTAGCACATTGATTTGGTTAGTAACACTAAAGGTTAATCTTGAATAGATGAATACATAAAAATGTATATTAATTAAATTGGGAGTGCCGCTTAATACCTTGAATTCATCTGTGTTTCTTTGGGTAACAAACTCCTCCCAGTCTTTGGGGTCCAAGTAGTTCCATTGCTGTGTGGCTTCCTTCTTCCTATATTTATTTTTCAAAGAGAATACAAACTAAAATTATTAGTGTAGAGGTAGTGAAATATTGATCAATGTCTAGAATTTGAATCAATCAAGAACATATTCTCAACATCGTGTATGTAATCTCGGGTGAGATTGGTCCTATAGTTCCTTAGGATCCTCCCACAACGTTTAGCATTTGTATTAACTAGAAGATAATGAAACATCAAATCATAAAATGATATTGATATTAAAAAAGCAAATATTTAGCTTCAATAAAAAAATATAAACATGCATGCCTCTAAAATTGTGATCTTTTATCTATTAACAATCCTTCATTGTGATCTCCGCGCACATATAAGTCATCATTCGCTTCAATATTTTGTGGAGTTGGCAACCCAACTGAGAATGGACTGGAGTCATCATATTTATCATAGTACTCTTCTTCATCTATAGGATCTTCAATGAACTATCTTTTACCATGAAGAACAACCGACCATTTATCATTTGTAGGATCATCGATATAGAATATTTGTTTCACCTTTGATGAAAATATGAATGGTTCACCCTTCTCGCCAATCTTTTCAAAGTTCACTAAAGTGAAACCCAATTCATCCACTATAACTCCTTTGGTGTTATCAACCCAATTACATTTAAATAGAGGAATTCTGAAATCTATGTAGTCAAACTCCCATATGTCTTCAATGACACTGTAATATGACATTTTAGCTTCACGTGGACTCTTATCCTTTGCACTTGCAAACTACATAGTCGACGCTTGAAGAGTTACCCCGCTGTTTTGGACGACACTCTTATCATCTTGGCGCTTTGTGTAATATGTGAACCCATTAATTTCAAACCCTTCATAAGACATAACATTCAGTTTTGGTTTAAAGGTTGGAATTTGATAGTTTCTGTAATATCATTTGGTGTTTGAGATAGTTGATTTAAGACTTTATCTTCAAACCACTTAGTAAAAGTCTTGTTATGCTCTATAGAAAGCCACATTGAACTTGCTCAAGGATGTTGTCTCTTGATGAAATTGGTATGTTCCTCAATATAAACACTCACTTCATCCATGTTGTGTAAAATATACAAGTGACCTTGTTCCAACTGCTCATGGCTGATTACTTTCACCCGTGATCCCAAAATTCCTTTGCCCTCCTCAATATTCTTGTCATTAACAGGAGTGTTATTACCACTCAGAAAGTCATTGCAAAAATCCATAACCTCTCTTGCCACATAACCTTCAATAATACTCCCTTCAGGCCGATAACGGTTTCGAACATCACCTTTAAAAACGCCCATGTATCGTTCAAAGGGATACATCCAATGCAAGAAAAAGGGTCCCAACATTTTCACTTCCCTAGTCAAGTGGATAACAAGATGTACCATGATATCAAAGAACGAAGGACGGAAATACATCTCAAGCTGACATAGGGTAACAACCACTTCTTTTTGCAAATTATCGAGAGTATCATGGTCAATAACTTTTCTGCATAGACTATTGAAAAAGAAACAAAGTCTGGTGATTGCAAACCTTACATGCTTCAGCAATATAGATCGAATTGCCACAGGCAATATTTGTTGCATTAGAGTGTGACAATCATGAGATTTAAGACCTATCAACTTCAGATCTTTCATTGATACCAATCTACGGATGTTAGATGAGTAACCCTGTGGCACCTTAACATTTACCAAGTATTGACAAAAAGCTTTCTTCTCCTTTCTAGACTATGTGTAACAAGCGGGAGGTAAGTATGTTCTTTTATTACCCATTTCACGTAATTCTGTTAATTCTGACCTTATTCCAATTTCACGTAGGTCCACTCTGGATTTTATCCCATCTTTAGTCTTACCTGGTATATTTAACAGAGTACCAATGACGCTATCACATACATTTTTCTCAACGTGCATTACATCGATACAATGCCTGACTGTCAAAGAACTCCAATAAGGAAGATCCCAAAATATTGACTTCTTCTTGAATGAAGAATTGTCACTCCGTGTGGCCATACTACATTGTGATTTCTTACCAAATTCATTGACAATGTCTTTTACTCTTTCATAAACAACATCCCCTGGTATAGGTTTAGGTGCACTCCGTTCATCATTCCATCCATTGAATGTTTTTCGCTTCCTACGATAAGGATGGAATTTTGAAAGAAACCTTCGATGAACAAGATATACAATTTTTCCGCCATGTTTTAGTCTTATTGAATCAGTGTTTACTTCACATATAGGACACGCTTTAGCTCCTTTGACACTATATCCAGACAAATTCACGTATGCTGGAAAGTCATTAATAGTGCAAAACAACATAGCGTGCAAACGAAATGTCTCTCTTCCTGAAGCATCATAGGTCATCACACCTTCAGCCCAAAGTTTCTTTAAGTCATCAATCATAGGTTCAAGATAAATATCGATATCATTTTCGGGTTGTTTAGGGCCCGATATCAACAACGACAGCATAACGTACTTATTTTTCATACACAACCAGGGAGGAAGATTGTATATAACAAGCATGACTAGCCATGTGCTATGTTGGCTACTCAATGTCCTGTATGGATTCATCCCATCTGTACAAAGCCCAAGTCTTAGATTCCTATCTTCTTCACCAAATTTGGGGTACAATAGTTCAATATTCTTTCATTGTGGGGAATCAGATGCATTTCGTAGGATCCCATCATTATTTTTCTTAACATCTGCATGCTACCTCAAATTCTTCACATCTTTGATATTTGCAAACAAGCGTTGAAACCATGATATTATAGGTAGATATCACATCACCTTGGCAGGAGAACCAGTTTTGGACTCCCCCGAAGTCGTCAATTTATACCGTGACGCACCACATTTTGGACAATCTTTCAAATCCACATAGTTCTTTTGAAATAATACACAATCATTTGGGCATGCGTGTATCTTCTTGGCCTCCATTCCCATTGGGCACAACAATTTCTTTACCTGGTATGTTGAGATTGGCAGCTCGTTTCCTTCAGGAAGCATTTATTTCAACAAAGTCAACAATGAAGTGAAGCTTTTATCACTCCATCTATTGTTAGCTTTCAACTTATACAATCTCAACACAGCGCTAAGCTTCATAAACTTAGCACAACATGTGTATAGCGGTATCTCAGCATCATGCACAATGTTTCTAAAGATAGGAGGTGGATCGGTGTGCTCTACCCTACAACTATCCAACATCGCATCAACGATGTCTACTGGAACTGGTTCGTTCACATCTACATCATCGGAGGCAATTTCTTCTTCCACCCAAGCACTGCTATCGACATCCACTGGTTTCGAGTTTGAAATCTCTCCATGCCATTGCCATTCTGTATAGCCTTGTACAATCCCGTTGCACATGACATGACTTTTGATTTCATCACCAGTGCTGACTTTCAAGTTGTTACCGCAATGCCTACATGGATAGTACAACCTATCTCCAGGTTCTTTCCTATGTTCCTCGGCAAATCTAATAAATTGATCAAGAGCAGATATAAACTCTGGGGTGCAGCGATTCCGAATGGACATCCATGATCTATCCATTCTATGATCAAAGAGAAAACAAGTATATATTAGGACAAGATTAGGGTCTACGGTTAACAAATACATGTGATGTCATTCTTATATATAATAAATCTGTACCACCTATCCCATCCTTGAACACCTATTCTCACTAGTAAGTGTATAATGTGTATTGGGTTTTCGAGAAAATTTCAGCAGCATTTCCCCGCTGTTCTCTAAGTACATATGTACTTAGAGAACAAACGGGGAAATGTTGCTGAAATTTTCTCGAAAACTCAATACACATTATACACTTACATCCTAAGTGAGATTAGGTGTTCAAGAACAGTCCCAAACTGGGGACTATCCAAGATTTACTCCTAATGGGTAAATCTTGGACGGGTTTCTAGGCCAACAAAATCATATCATTAAGAGCATGGTTTCATGTTAGGTCATCATAGGTACTGAGGGGACCAGGAAAGAGTGCTTTTAATCACTAGGATCATACAAGTGGAAATGTTGATTAAGTCTATGTGATTCAAGATCAAGCAGTGTAATAAAACAGGGTTTTGGGGGATGTTTACCTCTGTTTGAGCCCAGTCGGGCGTCAGCAGGGAGAGAGGGTGAGACAGAGGGTAGGCGAGTAGGCAGGCAAGTAGGCAGGTGAGCAGGAGATGGGTAGGGAGGCGGCGGGCAGTAGTAGATGATCAATTAATTCCTGAAACAGTACATAAATAAATACAAACAGTAGATAAATAAATATAGATCAATTGATAAATAAAGTAATATACAGAAGTAGCCCATAGATGATATATATACACTAGTGGTACATACTACATAGATGATATATACACTAGTGGTACATACTACATAGATGATAAACTCAATTATAACTTACTCAATCTAGTAACTAGTAATATATTAAATTAAATATATACAAAAGTATCCCATATATGATATATATACACTAGTGGTACATACTACATAGTATATGAATATATAGTAGCAGGCAGTACATGATATATGTAATACGTTATGCTTTAGTGGTACATGCTACATAGTATAGAATATGCATTATACAGTAGTAGGCAGTACATGATATGTACATTATACTGTTATATGTATTGCAAACTACAAAGTACATCTACATAGATAATACATTAGTTGAACGCATAACAATACAAGAAAAACTAAGGTATGAATGTATGTATAGGTACAAGTATAATGTATCAGCAAATATATTAGTGGTTGAGTTCATAGTAGAGCAGCAATGTATGTACAAATGATAAATATGTAATGTAGGTGCAGCAGTTCTTACATAAAGATGTAAATGGGTGCAGCAGTACATACATACAGAGCTTATATGAAGTAGGAATGATTTTGATGCATGTACAACTCAATTAAAAATGAGAAGAGGAGGAAGAAGCAGGAAGAGGGGTAGGGGGCCAGGAGAAGGAGCAAGGAGCAAGCCGGAGAAACCCTATTGTCTAAGTAGGAAGAGGAGGAAGAAGGGTACCAGGTGCAGCGATCTGGTGGCCGGAGCTGCAAGCCGGAGAGAGGGCGGCGGAGGCGAGTGGGCGGGGACGATGAGCAGGTGACTAGGAGGCGGTGAGCGGGCGACCAGGAGTAGAGCACCGGCGAGGAGAGAGCAGCGACGGTGAGGAGAGGAGTGTCGGCAGTGAGCGGTCAGGTGACCAGGAGGCAGTGTCGGCGGCGAGCAAGTAGACAGCCGATGTCAGCCCAGCGTTGGAGTAGGAGTGCCAGGTGGTGGCGCGCAAGTAGGGGGAAGGAGCGGCAAAGATCAAGGAGAACGGCGGAATAGAGGCGGTGGTGGCGGCAATGAGAACGGCGGCGGCGGGCAGTGGCACACGGAGGAGTTTGCTTGCTCACCGGAATCGCCAGATCCTAAAATCGACGTTCGATTGCAGTGAAACAGAGAAAGGGGAAGAGTCTGCTTCGCGCGGGTGCTAATAAGTCAACAATCGGTGTCGGTCATTAAAAAAACCGACGCCAAAGCTAAATAGTATCAGTTGTTCGGTAGATAACCGACGCCTATAAATCTTCAGCGTCGGTGGATAGGAAAAAACCAACATCCAATTAGACCCTAAATTATTTGGCGGGAACCATTATCAGCATCGGTTATCAAAGGATTAACTGACACTGAAAGAAGAACTTTTCGCGGAAATATCCTTCTTAAATAGGCGTCGGTGAATATTTAAAAAAACGACGTTGTATGTGACGCAAATTTTTTTCACTCAAAATTTGGATTTCGCAGGCGATTTTAGACGTCGATTTGTTATACCCAGCCGACGTTGAATACAAAGCGGTACCCGTGTCTGGCTGGTCTTCGACTATAGACGTCGGTTTCCCTAAATAACCGACGTTGACTATTATAGGCGTCAGTTTACCTAAATGACCAATGCCCAGAAAAGCGACACTGAATGTTGTTTCTGTAGTAGTGTATACAGGCGGATCAAGAAGGCAATGGACATTACTCTAATGTATGATCATAGGTTTAGCAAATAACTAGAAATAATTAATAAATTTCACTAATAGGAATGAGTATGTACAAGATTGTCCTTCCACAAAGAAATTGCATAATATGGTTTTCTAAATTACAACATGAAAGGAAAGATAACTAAATCCTCCAAAGATTACATTACTGTCTTTTACTTTGAGTGCCTTCCTTTCCAAGATTTCTATTTTCTTCTTACTTGCAGAACAACAAATTATCCTAAAATGGCATGAAACAAAATCACAGTCAATATAATGAATTATACTGGTATGTGCGGGAACCAAAATGTTCGCATCTATTTGTAACAACATAACCATGACAATTATTGTTATAGAAACAAAATTTATCATTTTGTTCTTAACTTCTCAACCATTTTAACCAACCTTTGGTATACCCTCTCTTAGGGTTTTGTCCCTACAATGGACTTTAAGTTATCTCTCAATTCGGATCTAGGTACCTTGTTGGCCACCTTTCAATCTGAAGCTAGGCGCCATGTAGGTCTTCCCAATCTAGGGCATGACCTCTTAGGACCTTCCCCATCGGGGGTCAAGTCTGACCTTCCCAATTTGGGGCCTGGTCTTTAGTCATCACCATGCCTTTACATTTCTTTTCAATCTCAAATTTCCAGAGTTTTTATGTGGGTTCGAGCAAGTTATACGCATAATATGGTGATATCCATAGTGACTGTATAGATTGTAGGAAATAAATACCATCCAAGCATTTAATTTCAAAAAATCCAGTAAAACCTCAAAAAACTCTGAGAAACTAAAGCGGTTAGGCATAGGTGTAACCACATCCCTGATCAGGTGCACTGAATGTCAAATCAAGAGAAATCAAACAAGAAACTAAGCAATTTATCCTAAAAGTTAAAGCAATACACCCATGTATTATTATTTTATCCAAATCATCATTAAGACTGACTTGGGTCTAAGTTAGGGTTTCAAGGTAAAATTAAGGGTTTTAGTAGGTTTTGACTTCCAAAACCCTAGTGGACACTTTTCATCGTCATTGGGTCAACAACCCCTAATCTTATTACTATCACACCTTTAATCTCTAGGAAACCCTTATTATTGAAAATATGGGTTGCTAGGTTCACATAACTTTCAAGTTGCTCTTTTTATTCATAAAAGATCAATATTTTATCATAAATATCAATTGGACACACTAGAATCATCAAATCTTGTAAATTAGGGTTCTAATTCATTTAAAACATTAAAGATGCCAACTTTATGCACTTTAGAAACTAGAAGTAGATCTAAATAGTGCATATATCTTTTTTGAATCCTTGCATTCTCTTGATCAATTTGCATATATAATTTGTATTGATTGGATACCAGTCATTTTCTATGATTATTACAAGATTATCACTAATCGACCGATCTCTGCATGCCAACTCAACAATGTACCTTTATGTAGTAATGGCCACACAGTTCGGCCCATCCAATGAGTGTGCACCTCTTCAGAATTGGGATCCAATGTGTTTTTGCACCTAATCTCGTGAAAGGTCAACCCTTACTTTTTGAGCATGCAGTGAGGGGTCTCTAAGTCATTTGACCCCCAATTCATCTCCTTCCTCATGATGGAGGAACATGTGCTTCTCTTGTCACATCCTGGTCAACTACGGAGTTTTATTGGAGGAACATTTGACCCCCTCCATGCTTTAGTGATGTCATGTGAGGGTCCATGGAGTTTTATCGATCTTCGCCAGACTCAGCGAGCCTCAAATCCTTGGTTGTTCTTGCTCCGAACGGTGCACCTAGGTCGAGCTTCTCTCTGCTAGAACCATGGCCAATGGACCAATTATTGGGTCCAGAGTTCCCTATCACGTACAGATTCATGCTCGGGAGAGTTCTCCAGTTACCAGGGCATTATATAGGCACTCGGTAGGGGAAACATAGTCAACCGCAAATCAATGGCACTCCCACTGTAAGAGGGATTTGAAGGAAACATGGTCCCTTACTACTACCATGAAAAATTCAGATAGAAAGGATCGAATTCTCCTCCTAGATCGAAAGGGAGTATTCCTTGGGGCCGACGTGGATCAGAGGGAAGACAAGCAAAGGGTAAAATGAAAGTTACTATAGCTAACATTCCATGTCTGGTTGAAGAAAGGAGAAGGCTTATAAGACCTTAATTAATGATCCAATGACCTCTAAGGCATGAGACACATATATGGGCTTGAGTAAGGTTTCTTGGTGACATTAAATGTGACATATAATATGGATTAATCCATTATTCATTCACTTTAGGAAATGTAGTAAAATCCATAACCCCCCATCTCTTCTCGAATTGACTCCAAATCTAAAGGGAAAGCTTTTAAACGCTAAATCTCTCCATGGGCAAGATTTAGTGTCAAATAGATACTTCTAGATTCCCCCTTTTCTCTCTCTTAAAGAAGGCATAAAATTCATTACTTTCAAGTAGATCCCTTTATCTTTACGAATTTTTCTAGGTCACTAGAAACATCCTTTCTTTGTGATTCTTTAAAGGAAAATCTCTAAAGCCTTTTCCAACCTTAACTAATTTTGTGGAATTTGTGTTGGGTTTTAGAGGAGGCAGAGATGGCAGCGGAAATAAAAAAATTTCTCCCCAAACCCAGTATAAAGGAATCGCGTCAACGTCTATACAAATAGAAAGATGCTTTGTAGAGACATACCTTGTCTCGAGGCTTACTCGACGACGTTGCCTCATGGCTTGCGCGGTCTTCACCTCCTATCTTGGACGGTGTCTGTGCAGCTCCTGGTCTCACCGGGACTGTCGGGATTGATATCTATCCTTCGAGTAGCAGAAGTCTCCCACCTCTATAGTCGTCCACATGGACTACCTGGAACTCCGATCGCCTTGTCGTACAAGGCACCAAAAGGATTCATACCCTCCTGTCGGCATACTAGTCATCGACACACTCTCCTGCCACCAGTCACTTTTCTGCAGTTGTCTTTCCCTTGTTGTGGCTCCCTTATCGGGTAGCACTTGCTCGGGCTCTCCTGGTTACCACAACCAGAGAGAATGACAACTTTACAGAGCAAATGGCATTCTCTGAGTTGTACTTGTGAAGTCCCCAATACCCCTATATATAGGAGGGTCATGGGACAAGGTTCTCTACCCTGGGCAATGCGGGACTAAAGCAGGAGTAGAAGGATTCAATATTTTCCACAAAATTTGACAAACTGTGCCAGTTGAACCAATCGTCTGGGCCCTTGAACCGACCGGTTCAAGCATGAGCCGATCGGTTTGTGGTCCTAGTCTAACTCAAATTGACTTTCATGTTAGTTTTCAACTAAACAAATATTAGTCCTTGTCCAAATCGAATTTGAACAAGTGAAACAAACTCAGTTGGTCACCCGACCAGTTCAACAATGTGAACCGACCGGTTCATTGACCTGAGCCGGTCGGCTCATCAGCCTGAGCTGATCAGTTCATCTCTATGAGCCGATCAGTTGGGGTAGCAGATCAGTCAATTGTAGTTTCAATCAATCTGATACTCTAATCATCTGATCCAACACCTTGAACACTATGATTTTGAGCTATCAATCGATTGGGTGTTTAATTGAACTACTAAACTCCTTTAGTAATCAATCCAAACAAGATTGATGGAAAAACTCCTCTTCTAGGAACATGTCCTAGTGTGTGTGACCCCACAGGTCCATTTCACATTTGCAGTGAAAGTCCATAACACTTATGACTTCACAAGCGAAGAGCGGTGCCTAGTCACACATCAGTGCTACCCAAGTGAAATAGAAAGTTAGAGAACAACTTTCAATCCTACAATCCATGAATGGTGTTACAGTGAATGTATAATTCCTTTTTCACTAATATCCTGAATGAACTCAAGGCATGGTACAATCATCCTTTCAACGTTCATCCATTTCCTTGATCTTAGAGTAGACTGGGTGAGATGTGTGTGACATCAATATCACATATTGATTCACACATGCATGTGCATGCCTTTCTCAATCCTACTCATTAAGTGGCCATGGACATCAAACTCCCTTAGGAGGGACAAATCCCATATCTATCACTCACCCCTCAAAAGACCCATGTGTCAAAGTCACCCAATCATCACCTTTATAACAACCCATGTTTCAGGACTGTGTTTGATGATGTCAAAGTGTACCCAACCACATGTGTTGAGTGTAGTGATTTCAGGTCGAAGAATCACACTCACCACCATCACTGTGAGAGCTGACTGTGACTACCAAATCATGGTTCCATGTGTCACTCTCACGGTGGGTCTGTTTGGTACACTTGTTCTCTAATAAGTACCTATGTGCTTGGTTTGATATCACTATATCATGACTAATGATATTTTGTCATCAACGAATCACACAATATAGTCTTTAGTGTTATTGATGTCTATGGTTATTTCCACAATAACAACCGACTAGGGACAAAACAAGAATGTATACTCTTAACATTCGTATGATCTCATCGTTTAGGTCCTTAACCCAAAATCATACGTCATCGAGCAAAATGATTCTTTAGACATCTATCATGTTACACTATCATCTCAGAAACAGTTAAAACATATAGATCGGAAATTTCCTTTACTATTATTCAAATCATTTACAAAGTATCCCATTACAATAATCACATGACTTGCTCTATGGGCATACATACCAACAGACTTCCACTTGCACTTAGTGCCAGTCACCTAGGAACCTCAGTCCTTGTGACCTAGCATGACCATCATGCTTCTGCTGAGAAAGGGCCTTAGTTAGTGGATCAACTATGTTGTCTTCAGTTGGTACTTTGCAAATCTTCACATCTCCTCGTGGTACGATCTCTCGTATGAGATGGAAGCGCTGCAGTATGTTCTTGGACTGCTGATGTGATCTGGGCTCCTTAGCTTGATCAATAGCTCCATTATTGTCACAAAAAAGCTCAATTGCATCACAACTACTGGGAACTACACCAAGTTCAGTGATGAACTTCCTGATCCACACAACCTCCTTTGCTGCATGTGAAGTAGCAATATACTCTGCCTCTGTAGTAGAATCAGCAACTGTTTATTGCTTGGAACTCTTCCAGCTCACAACTCCATTGTTTAGGCAAAATATAAATCCTGATTGCGATCTGTAATCATCTTTGTCGGTTTGGAAGCTTGCATCGATGTAACCCCTTACTACCAGTTCTTCCTCACCGCCGTATATAAGGAACTGATCCTTAGTCATTTGCAAGTACTTGAGGATGTTCTTTACGGCTGACCAGTGAGCATCCCCGGGATCTGACTGGTACCTGCTCATCATGCTGAGAGCATATGAGACATCTGGGTGTGTGCACAACATAGCGTACATGATGGATCTGATGGATGATGCATATGGGATCCCATTCATACACTCCCTCTCTTCACAAGATTGGGTACATTGAGCTCTAGAGATGGTGACTTCATGTAACATGGGGATGTTTCCTCTCTTTGAGTTCTCCATGCTGAACCGCTTCATCACTTTGTCAATGTACCTAGAATGTAGGATGCTTCTCCTAATTCCTTCATTGAGAAAGTATTCCCAAGCCAAGTCTTTACCTTCTCTAAGGCTGTGACAACATTCCCCATCAATAGTATGTCATCCACATAAAAAATGAGGAATGTGGTCATGCTCCCACTAACCTTCTTGTACACACAAGGTTCATCTTCATTTTGAATAAAGCCAAACACTTTGACTTCCTCATCAAATCGAAGATTCCAACTCTGAGACGCTTGCTTCAATCCATAGATTGACCTTTGTAGCTTACATACTTTATTGGCATTCTTTGGATATACAAAACCCTCAGGTTGTGTCATGTACACATCATCATTTATATTCCCATTAAGGAATGTGGTTTTAACATCCATTTGCCAAATCTCATAGTCATAGTAAGACGCAATAGCAAGTATGATCCTGATGGAGTTGATCATGGCAACTGGAGAAAAAGTTTCATCATAGTCAACACCTTGAATTTGTCAGAAACCCTTCGCAACCAATCTACCTTTATAAGTTTGCACATTGCCATCCATGTCAGTCTTCTTCTTGAAGACCCACTTGCACCCTATGGGTTTTACCCCTTCGGGTGGTTCCACCAAAGTCCATACTTTGTTGGAGTACATGGATTCTATCTCGGATCTCATGGCTTCAAGCCATTTCTCAAAATTTGGTCCCTCCATAGCCTCTAGATAGGTAGTTGGATCATCATCTATGATCAACTCACTTCCTTCCTGAGTCACAAGGTATCCAAACCTCTCAGGTTCAAGGTGTGTCCTACTAGATCTATGAGGTCCTTGTGTTACTTGAGGAGACAAAGATTCCACAACACCTTGTGAATCTCTACATTCCTCTTGTACATCTATTGGTTCAATGTTTTCTTGTTGGTCTTGAACCTCTTCAAGCTCTGTTTTCCTCCCACTATTTCCTTTGGAAATAAATTCCTTTTCTAGGAACACAACATTCCTGGAAACAAACACTTTGTTGTCAGTAGGGTGGTATAAATAGTATCCCCTTATTTCCTTGGGGTATCCAACAAAATAACATTTATCAGACTTGGGTCCAAGCTTAACAGGAAACATTTTCTTGATGTAAGCCTCACAACCCCAAATCTTAATAAAATACAAATCAGGACGCTTCCCGTGCCATATCTCATATGGCGTCTTTTGAACCGATTTAGATGGTACTCGGTTAAGTGTAAACGTAGCAGTTTCAAGAGCATAACCCCAGAAGGAAATTGGAAGATCAACAAAATGCATCATTGATTGCACCATATCAAGTAACGTGTGATTCCTTCTTTCTGACACACCATTATGCTATGGTGTTCCAGGCGGAGACCATTGTGATACGATACCACGGGCTCACAGAAGGTCCTCAAACTCTTGGCTTAAGTATTCTCCTCCTCGATCAGATCGAAGTGCTTTGATACTTTTACCAAGTTGGTTTTGTACTTCATTCATGAAATCCTTAAACCTTTCAAGGGTTTCTGACTTATGTTTCATCAGGTACACATAGCCATACCTACTAAAGTCATCAATGAAGGTAATGAAGTATTGATACCCACCTCTGGCATTAGTTCTAAAAGGCCCACATACATCAGTATGTATGAGTCCTAATAGATCACTAGCTCTCTCACCTTTACCTGAAAAGGGAGTCTTAGTCATCTTACCCAACAAACAAGATTCACATGTCTCTATTGATTCACAATCAAAAGAGTCTGGATAACCATCTTTATGGAGTCTAGAAATGCGCTTCTCATTTATGTGCCCTAGACGACAATGCCAAAGATACGTGTTTTTTGAGTTGTTGAGTTGTTGCCTTTTGGTGTTTACATTATATATGATTGTCTCTAGATCTATCAAGTATAGACCATAAGACATTGGGGCACTGCCATAAAGGATCCCATCTTTTGAGATGGAACATTTTCCATTCTTAATGAGAAATTCAAAACCATCCTTGTCTAAACAAGAAATGGAAATGATATTCATAATTATGGTAGGTATATAATAGCAGTTCTTCAACTCTATTATTAACCCACTAGGAAGAGTTAACTCATAGGTTCCTACGGCACTGGCGCAACCCTTGCCCCATTGGCAACACTTAGTTTAACCTCACCTTTCCCCAAAGGCCTACTTCGCTTAAGATCCTTCACATTTGAACAAATGTGAGATCTGCATCCGGTATCAAGTACCCACGACAAAGAAGTAGTAAAGGTAATCTCTATTATGTATACACCAAAAGTAGAGATCTCTGTCTCTTGCATCTTCTTCCATCGTTCCTTCCATCATCTCCATGTCTTGAGCGTAGAAGACTTTGATGTTAGTTTGGTGAGAGAACCCTTCTCTCCCTCACCTTTATCCTTGGACTTTGTTGCACTGATCTTTATCAAAGAATTATCCATCTTCTTATTTGTCTCAAATAGCACATTAAGCGTACATAGAGTGGATTCAAAGACTACAGGTATATCTGGATTGTGCAGAACACTTCTCACAATTCCTAACCAGTTATGGAATTTACTCTCAATTAATTTGCCCATTTTAAAAGATGATTCTTTTGCCATTCTACAAGAGAAAATTGCATTTGTCAAAACTCCTTTTGATTTGATTTATTTGAATAAAATTTGACGATAGTTAATTAGGCCTTTAATTAATTACCGCTCCCACTATTTTGATTCAAATTGACAACCCTCACCATCAATTCGGAAGATTGCAGCGCACAATCTTCTAGTGGGTCAAGATCCTAAAATCCTCTCAGTCATGGACCAGCTAGGGCTGTCACCCACAACTTAGATCTTCTAGGTAGGCAACTCTTGCCAATTGCATCATATGCAACTCTTGAAAGATGTCATATGCAGCTCCTTGCCATGATCACCTCCATGCCTCAAGGTGCTAGATCCTATCTAGGTCACCTTGTTAAGTTAGACCCAAAGTAAACACGATGAATATGCACCCTGCTAGGGCAGACCCACATATCCATCCTTCACGCTTCTATGAGATAGACGATGCACCAGGCTAGGGTGTGCCCACACTTGGCCGATCAATCTTTTCACATGTGTCACATTTGGAAGGCATCTAAAACTTTAATATTTAATGAGGGATTTGGTTTTATAGGTACATATACATTTCCAATCACCACAATATATGTAGTATGTATCATATACATGTTATATCCCACAGAAAACATGTGAAACGATAAAAGTGATGATTATGGCCATCCTAATGTGATTCCTCGAGCCAAGATGAATCACGGTCATCTAGGTCCACATCACATGCAACTTGTACAAGATGAACTTTGTGCTTCACCGTTCTGGGTTTGATCAACTCATCTCCATGATTGATTGGCTCTCCATCAGACCAGTTGGTTGGGTGCCACCAGCCGATCGATTGGCTCCTCCAACCTGATCATTGTGTATCTCCGCATGGCCACCACTCGCTCGTCTCTCTCCTTGAACCGGTTGTTTGGAATGCCAACCGATCGGTTTGCGCCTTGAACCGATCGGTTCGTGCCTTGAACCGATCGTCTCAGTCATTCTCAGGTTGTCCTCCGTTCTTCGACATAATAAGAAATAAAAGTTCTATCTTATTTAAATTTGATTTGAGAAACCCCGAGTTACATTCGGGGGGAGAAAAGGTAGGAAAGAAATCTCGAGTTATCTCGAGTTACATCAAGAAAAAGAGGTAAGCAAGCAGTGCACAGACCGAGATGCAAGCAACCACATTCAACCAAGCACTCATACATAATGTTTATTAGCCATAAACATGATATACATCCACCAAAAAACTCATTTAAGGGCGATGTTTATCGATTGCATTCATATTACATATCATATATGTATATTGGGATTTTTGGATTTAGGATTGGACTTGCATAAAGCCAATTTTATTCACATCATATGCAATAAATAAAGGTGGCAAACCAAAATCGATCACATCAATAATCCTAAAGTATAGAGCAGTTGATGTGGCTCTAATTCCACTATTCGGTTTTAGAGGAGGCAGAGATGGTAGCAGAAATAAAAAAATTTCTCCCCAAACCCAGTATAAAGGAATCACGTCAACATCTATACAATAGGAAAGATGGTTTGTAGAGACATACCTTGTCCCGAGGCTTACTCGGCGATGTTACCTCACGGCTTGCGCAGTCTTCACCTCCTATCTTGGACGGTGTCTGTGAAGCTCTTGGTCTCACCAGAACTGTCGGGATTGATAGCTTTCCCCCTCTACAAGGCAAAAATCTCCCACCTCTACAGGCGTCCACACAGACTGCCTGGAACTCTGATCGCTTTGTCGTACAAGGCACCAGAAGGAGTCATACCCTCCTGTCAGTGTACTAGTCACCGACACACTCTCCTACCACCAGTCACTTTTCTGCAGTTGTCTTTCCCTTGTTGTGCCTCCCTTATCGGGTAGCAATTGCTCGGGCTCTCCTGGTTACCACAACCAGAGAGAACGACAACTTTACAGAGCAACTGGTATTCTCTGAGTTGTACTTGAGAATCCCCCAATACCCCTATATATAGGAGTGTCATGGGACAGGGTTCTCTACCCCGGGCAATGCGGGATTAAAGCAGGAGTAGAAGGATTCAATATTTTCAACAAAATATGACAAACTACGCCAGTTGAACCGATCGGTTTAGCCCTGAACCGATCGTCTGGGCCCTTGAGCCGATTGGTTCAAGAATGAGCTGATCGGTTCGTGGTCCTGGTCCAATTCAAATTGACTTTCATGTTTGTTTCCAACTAAACAACTATTAGTCCTTGTCCAAATAGAATTTGAACAAGTGAAACAAACTCGGTTGGTCACCTGACTAGTTCAACAATGTGAACCGATCAGTTCATTGACCTGAGCCGGTCGACTAACTAGCCTGAGCGGATCGGTTCATCTCTATGAGCCGATCGGTTGGTGCAGCAGATCAGTCAATTACAATTTCAATCAATCTTATACTCTAATCATCTGATCCAACACCTTGAACACTATGATTTTGAGCTATCAATCTATTGGGTGTTTAATTGAACTACTAAACTCCTTTAGCAATCAATCCAAACAAGATTTATGGGAAAACTCCTCTTCCAGGAACATGTCCTAGTGTGTGTGACCCTACAGGTCCATTTCACATTGGCAGTTTAAGTCCATAATACTTATGACTTCAAAAGCAAAGAGCGGTGCCTAGTCACAAATCAGTGCTACCCAAGTGAAATAGAAAGTTAGAGAACAACTTTCAATCCTACAATCTGTGAATGGTGTTACAGTGAATGTATAATTCCTTTGTCACTAATGTCCTGAATGAACTGAAGGCATGGTACAATCATCCTTTCAATGGTCATCCATTTCCTTAATCTCATAGTAGACTGGGTGAGATGTGTGTGACATCAATATCACATATTGATTCACACATGCATGTGCATGCCTTTCTCAATCCTACTCATCAAGTGGCCATGGACATCAAACTCCCTTAGGAGGGACAAATCCCATATCTATCACTCACCCCTCAAAAGCCCCATGTGTCAAAGTCACCCAATCATCACCTTCATAACAACCCATGTTTCAGGACTGCGTTTGATGATGTCAAAGTGTACCCAACCACATGTGTTGAGTGTAGTGATTTCAGGTCGAAGAATCACACTCACCACCATCACTTTGAGAGCTGACTTTGACTACCAAATCATGGTTCCATGTGTCACTCTCATGGTGGGTCTGTCTGGTACACTTGTTCTCTAATAAGTACCTATGTGCTTGGTTTGATATCACTATGTCATGACTAATGAGATTCTGTCATCAACCAATCACACAATCTAGTCTTTAGTGTTATTGATGTCTATGGTTATTTCCACAATAACAACCAACTAGGGACAAAACAAAAATGTATACTCTTAACATCTGTATGATCTCATCATTTTGGTCCTCAACCCAAAAGCATATGTCATCGAGTAAAATGATTCTTTAGACATCTATCATGTTACACTATCATCTCAGAAACAGTTAAAACATATAGATCGGAAATTGCCTTTACTATTATTCAAATCATTTACAAAGTATCCCATTACAGTCATCACATGAATTGCTCTATGGTCATACAGACCAACAATTTGTTGGAGTAACTTTTGTTCATAAAACTTCCTCTTTCAGCATATTCTTAAATTAATTACCCACACCATTTGGTAGTTCCTTTTTCTCCCAAATTTTTAATGAAATTCTAGAATGACGTTATCTAACCATGGGAAAGTTTTGAGTTCAAAAATCCAAATAGAAAGATTCTTTTATTAATATGCAAGTCTTCCTCTTATGAGGCACATTTTATGCATTAATTGAATCCTTTTCTCTTTCTTTTATATGATCTTTATTTTGACTATTCTTCTTATTGGAAACTCAAGTTCAAACAAAAACTAATTAATAGTGGCCATCCATGCCACTTTCTAGTTAATTCTACACAATTCTCTTATGTACACACAATTATCATCTATTTCTTTTTCTTTGTGCTTATTACGAGATTTTCTTTTATCTATTTTCCACTTTATCCATCATTGGATTGATAAAACAAAAAAATTCACAAAATCCATTTTTCAAGGGAAATTTGCAAAGAAAACAATTCTTTTAAAAACTAAGTGCACAAATTTCCAATCAAGTCTCTTTTATTAAAGTAATTACATTTCAATTATCAAAGTAAAAGTGAAGATGAGGTTGTAACGGATATAAACTCAATTGCCATCAAAATTGACTTAATAGTTTTTTATATTGTGTTTTACTTGAAGTAATTACTATACTTCAGTTTTACTTAATAACTTGAGCATGGGTGAATATATTGGTATAATCTGTGTTATAACAATACATTTGATCTTTCATATATTGCCACTTTCTCTGATCTAACTGATCTGTAGTGAATATTGATATAACAATTGTTTATATCTTAACTACCTAAACCAAGAATCAATAAATAACACTATAAGAATTTATCACGCTATCATCTCATATTCTTAACTAGAAGGAAATCAAACTATGTAATAGTAGTTCCTATGATGTAGTTCATTACTAAGGGAAAACCTAGATACATCGGGGACTCTAGATTTCATTGTGTTTGGAACTCATACAAATCATATACACACATTTAAAACTGAAGTTATTCAAACCCCTTAAGTTTTCTAGCTATTTAAATCTTTCATGCCTTAGAAATCCAAATTTGGGCTTACAGAACTAAGAACAATAAATAGGTGAATGATCCAATACAAGTTCTTCATGTTTTGGCTTAAGTTCTATGAATATCATAGGTAAAAGATTAACATAACTCATATTGATTTTGATTAACTAGTAATCACAATTTAGTCTTTGTCTATCCAAATCTTAGTTTTTTGGTTTGGATTTAAGCTAAAATCTTTAAATCATACATCCTATAAGTTGTAGCGTACAATTTTTGTTCATGGTGCAAGATGGAGGAATAAGAACAGTAGGAGAGCCAATTCAAGGTAGATGTTAGGATGTGCTACTGATTTTTTCTAAATAAAATGGAGAGATCGAAGGAGAAACAACTAATCCAAGCTTACATGGTTGATCTTTAGCTAGGTCTACAGTTCTTCTATGTCGTGCACCTTCTTTGTGAAAATCACCATAGAAATAACTAGCCCCATCTCGTCTTTTTTGTAGTTTAGGGCTTTGGTTTTATATAGGATCAAAATATGAATTAAAAGCATCCGTCAAATTTTTACATGTATATTAAAAGTTATGGCATTGTTTGTGATTGGTTGTGCTAGGTGGTGACCACAACACATTTCCATTTGTTTGGGTACCCTTTAGAAGATAGGGACCATTAGAAGGTGGCATGAGTTGACACTAATCATCAGAAGATATGACCAGTCAGTTGATGGCTCATTGGTTGACAACCGATGACAATTCAATGTGATTACTAAAAATATTATATCTTTTTCATTGTAACTTTGATTTCTTTCTTTTCTTGTGTTGGATTCATAATAGATTCTCTACAATTATACATCAACAGTTTGATGCGTCCTCAAATGATAATTTTATAAATTAATTCATAAAATATCATTAGATATCTTCCAGCAAACATGTGTGGGATATTATCATATAAACTAAGTCTCAAATCTTATAGTAAGCTCAAATTATGATTTTGAATTATCAAGGAGTAAGTTTCACCTTAAATTAAATATTTTCTCAACCAAATTTCATGCAAGGTATTAATAAAGTTGTAATCACTAAAAAAGTAGTAAAAAGCATTACATTACCATTAACATAAATTTTCTGAATAAGTGAGATATGGGTTTTAGGAATATCATTCCTCTTCACACCATTTATACAATGAATTGAGGTCACAACTTAGTTGCAACTAGTCAGGTATTGTAACGTCCCAGAACTTTGAGGCCTCGGATAAGATGAACTTAAAAGGATTGACTAGACTACCCATATCACCAAGGTGTACCTCCTTTTCCGGGAGCCCATCACTAAAGAACTCCATAGTTAAGTGTGTTCAGCTTGGAGTAGTACTGGGATGGGTGACATGTCGAGAAGTTGATCCTGGCATGCGCGTGAGGACAAAGCACACAGTTAAGGGTAGTGGTGATCCCTGGGGACAGTCGTCATTCCTGAAACTCTACTAGAGCCATGGGTAGTGGGCCCGATTGTAAAAAATGGTATAAGAGCCAATTCCCCTCCAGTAGGTGGGCACCACATGGGCATGGCATGCCAGTCTTGAGTTGTGTGGTCTAGGCATGTAGGAAAGGGTTGTCCATGGTTGATGTAGCCACCCTTGCGCTGGTATTCCGTGATCGGGAGCTGGGTGTCCATGGCCCATTGTGAGTCTGCACTGAAATGGGGAAGAGATTATGAGGCCTTATAGTTGAGCCTTGACGAGGACGTCAAGAGTCTAAGTGGGGGAGATTGTAACGTCCCAGGACTTTGAGGCCTTGGATAAGATGAACTTAAAAGGATTTACTAGACTACCCATATCACCAAGGTGCACCTCCTTTTTCAAGAGCCCATCACTAAAGAACTCCATAGTTAAGCGTGCTCAGCTTGTAGTAGTACTGAGATGGGTGACCTGTCGGGAAGTTGATCCTGGCATGCGCGTGAGTGAGGACAAAGCACACATTTAAGGCTAGTGGTGATCTGTGGGGACAGTCGTCATTCCTGAAACTCTACTAGAGACATCGGTAGTGGGCCCGGTTTTTACAAATGGTATCAAAGCCAATTCTCCTCGAGTAGGTGGGGTCCACATGGGCATGGCATGCCAGTCTTGAGCCGTGCGGTCCATGCATGTAGGAAAGGGTTGTCCATGGTTGACGTAGCCACCCTTGCATTGGTATTCCATGATCATAAGTTGGGTGTCCATGGGCCATTGTGGGTCTACACTAAAATGGGGAAGAGATTATGAGGCGTTATAGTTGATCCTTGATGAGGACATCAAGAGTCTAAGTGGGGGAGATTGTAACATCCTAGGACTTTGAGGCCTCAGATAAAATGAACTTAAAAGGATTGACTAGACTACCCATATCACCAAGGTGCTCCTCCTTTTTTGGGAGCCCATCACTAAAGAACTCCATAGTTAAGCATGCTCAGCTTGGATTAGTATTGGGATGGGTGACCTATAAGGAAGTTGATCCTGGCATGCGCGTGAGTGAGTACAAAGCACACAATTAAGGCTAGTGGTGATCTGTGGGGATAGTCGTCATTCCTGAAACTCTACTAGAGCCTTGGGCAGTAGGCTCGGGCGTTACAGGTATCATATGCTTGAATCCAATAGGTATTCAAATAATAAATTTATAATTTTTATGAATTATAGGTTTATATGACCATAAGAGTGTGACATTTTTTTTAAATATAGGAGAATTCTATGCATTATGTTCCCCAATGGAAAAAACATATTTACAACTAGGCATTAGAATAATAAAAAATGAGTTCTCAAACCTTTTAAGAAGTATACAACCTACAAAAAAGAACTAAAATTGTGTATCTATGTGTTAGCATCCATAGTCACTTCCTATCTTTAGGTAGAAAACATTGCATTCATATAGCCTATAAACTCTCCTTACATGCGGAAACATTGTGCTAGATACATAAATGAAAGGTCATTTTTCTACACCAGATCAATATTCTAATCCATAAGCCATATTATTAGCTTCTATATATACAAAAAGGCAACACCAATTTATTTTAGTGTCTCCCACAAGTCTTTGTGTTTCCAAGGAATGGATACCTTCTTCTCATACATATCCAATAATATTTGGTTGTCACATTTAAGTATGGTACCACTTAGTTCAATGGAATGTTCTAGTATCTCTCTAGGGCCTCTTAAAAACCATCCATTTGACTTGTTCCATTGCTAGGTCTAGAGAACCCCCCACCCCATGAGTGGAACCATACTCAAATATAAGGATCCTACTTTATGAACTAACCTTGATTTCATTTCCTACCTATCTTCCATATTATGGAATTAGTATATAATCTTTACCAACATAGAGGAGGTGTCGTCCCTGTCACATATTTGAAGGAAAAGCTTCCAATACTAATATTCTTGTGAGAAGACTTTCACATTCCAAAGCTCAAGAAAGTCTTTTTTTACCTCTATCATCCTAAGTGTTTTCACATCACGTCCAATCCTATAGATGTGACATGGCTCATTCTAATATTCCTACAATTCATGTCTTACCACTAAACTAACTAGAATATCTATTTTCCCATATACACCCAAGAAAAATTAGAAGGACAATCCTTCTTATGAAACCAAGCTAGAAGTCCATGTCTTCTTGGGCCCGACAAACCCTGAAATCATTGGTAAAGTTCACTTGGTACTAGAGGATCTTATGTCCAGGATGGTCTCAACCTTGACCCACAAAGCATTTGATATTTCTCCTTTAAGAGATAGATGGTATATAGTGTTGTGTCCAATTCTAGAATATAATTCACATCTCGATACAATGTGCATCTTACAGCTTCTAACCCTATGAGTAGTAGGGATTTCATTGTGTACCAATTTTCTTGCAAAGTTTTTACTTTTTAGAGAAAGGGAAAGGTTCAATATACATACCCTCCATAGATAGGTACATGTGTCATGGTTCCTCTATCTTTCTTTATAATATATGACATAATCTTGACTGAGAAGCGACCGTCTTCTCAAGAGACGCACATGGGTAGGTTCTGACCGGCCTAAATCGTGCTTCCAAATGGAGCGGATATAGAGTAGTTGGACTCTTAAGATTATAACCTGACACTCAAGCCCCTATAACTATTATACAAAATCTGACATAGTAATCAGGTTTGAACCACAGGGACAAGGTTGACAGGTGTTAAGTATGCAAGGTCTCACACTCATACACTCCAGATAAATAGATGGTTTTAAAAGGTTGTTCCCTAAGGAACAATGGTGCTCAAGACAAAACATGGAAGGTTAAAGGAAAGAAAAAAACAACAAGAGAAAAACGAGTGTGAAAGGTAAGAAACAAAGATATAGAAGGAAACTCAAATCAGGTTTCACCTACTAAGGTCTCTTAGAAACATGCAAAACTTGCTCCCCTTTGTATACTCCTATCAAGATTACAGACAGTCATAAAAATGTCTATTCCCTTCTTTCTTGAGATAAGGACACATCTAGGATCTAAGGTGGTCTCCCTCTCGAGATAACTACCTTACAATCACAAAACAAACCAAATGGCCATAATCTTTAGCAATCCAACACTCTCACGCTTTCATACTACTCCACAACACTAGATAAAGAAGATACTACTCTTTCGAGGTACCAACGATCAAACAATCATAGGATGGTAGCTAAGCATACAAGTAAATCATTAAGAACAAGTGTATGGAGATAATCTTGATATGAGCATATATGTATTCAAAGGGAAGCAAGAATATACATGTTGGGAGAGCCTTAGTGGATACTCCCAACTCGAGTTAAATGTTTAGCCACACATGTTAACGGGTAGCATAATGACATTACCAAAAGATAGATGCATCACAACCATGAAGAGGGAAAGGGGTATAATGTAACAGAGATGATAGATCTAGATGAGAGAGAAGATGGTGATACACCAATATACTCCTTCGAATCTAGATCCAGAATGGATGATGCAGAGACTTCTTCTTCTTTTAAGGAAGAGGGGGTCATCGATCTTCTCTCTCCTCAACTTTTGCCTTTGAGATCCAAGATTGATCGGATGGATGAGAGTGGCTATGAAATTTGGTAGTACATCATGGTCATTGATGATCTGATGATGTGACAAGTCGAGGTGGGTGGCCTATTTATAGGAGTTTCCTACTATGTTAACCATCCATACCACGGTCGAGGCTTGATCTCAGTCGATCGAGGCATCTCCTCGGTCGAGGATACCACTATGGTTGGTCAAATCAGTACCTCAGTCGAGGCAGCGGGGTCTTCACCTCCGGTCTTGGACGGTGTCTGTGCAGCTCCTGGTCGCACCGGGACTGAAGACTCCTGGTCTCACCGGGACTGTCAGGATTGACAGTTGTCCTCTGAGCGATAGAAACCTCCCGCCTATGAAGTAGTCCACACGGACCACCTAGAACTCCACACTCCTTGTCCCACAAGGAAGTGGAAGGAGTCACACCCTCCTGTCAGCGTACTAGTCGCCAACACACTCTCCTCCCCCCAGTCGCAACTGCAGTTGTCTTTCCCTTGTTGTGTCTCCCTTTTCGGGTAGCACTTGCTCGGGCTCTCTCGGTTACCAAAACCAGAGAGAACGACAACTTTGCAGAGCAACTGGTTGCACTGAGTTGTACTTTGAGAACCCCACATACCTCTATATATAGGAGGGTCATGGGACAGGGTTCTCTATCCCGGGCAATGTGGGACTAAAAGTAGGAGTAGAAGGGTTCGAGATTTTCCACAAAAACAACCAACTCGCAACCTGAACCGATCATTTCACAACTGAAACAGTTAGTTGGGGACCTGAGCCGGTCGGTTGACACTCAACCGATCGGTTGGGACCCATGAGCCGGTTGGTTCACTTTCTGAACCGATCGGTTCATGGTCCTGATCAGTTCCCAATTGACTTTCCTTCTTTTGTTTCTAATTGGTATCGAATACCAATCCTATTTCCCAATCAAATTGGGCAATTGAAATGAAAGGAAAATTCTCACCAATCTTACTTTCCCAACTTGCTTGGTTGCACTAGTTGAATCGATTGTTTCAACACTTGAAGCAATCGTTTCACCATAGCCATGAGCCGATCGAATCAACACTTGAGCCGATCAGTTCACCAAGCTGAGCCGATCGGTTCACTAAGCTGAGCTGATTGGTTGGGAGTGCATATTGTGCAGAATTAGTCAATTGCGATTTCAATCAATCCGATACTCCAATCAATGTGTCCAACACCTTGAACATTATGATATTGAGCTATCAATCAATTGAGTGTTTAATTGAACTACTAAACTCCTTTAGTAATCAATCTAAACATTGTTTGTGGACAAAACTCCTCTTCCAGGTTAAATCCTTTGTGTGTGACCCTGTAGGTCCATTTCACGTTGGCAGTGAAAGTCCATAACACTTATGACTTCACAAGCAAAGAGCGGTGCCTAGTCACACATCAGTGCTACCCAAGTGAAAGTAGAAAGTTGGAGAACAACTTTCAATCCTACAATCCGTGAATGGTGTTACAGTGAATGTATAATTCCTTTGTCACTGATATCCCGAATGAACTCGAGGCATGGAACAGTCATCCTGTCAACGTTCATTCGCTTTCTTGATCTCAGAGTAGATTGGAAGAGATATGTATGACACCAATATCACATACTGATTCACACATGCGTGCACGCCTTTCTCAATCCTACTCATCAAGTGGCCATGGATATCAAACTCCCTCAGGAGGGACAAATCCCATATCTATCACTCACCCCTCAAAAGCCCCATGTGTCAAAGCCACCCAATCATCACCTTTATAACAACCCATGTTTCAGGACTGCGTTTGATGATGTCAAAGTGTGCCCAACGACATGTGTTGAGTGTAGTAATTTCAGGTCAAAGAATCATACTCACCACCATCACTGTGAGTACTGATTGTGACTACCATGTCATGGTTCCATGTATCAAACTCACGGTGGGTCTGTCTGGTACACTTGTTCTCTAACAAGTACCTATGTGTTTGGTTTGATATCTCTATATCATGACTAATGATATTCTGTCATCAACCAACACCACAATCTAGTCTTGTGTGTCATTTTTGTCTATCTACCTTCCACAATGACATCCGACTAGGGACATAACAAGAATGTACAAACTCTTAGCATCCGTATGATCTCATCGTTCAGGTCCTCAACCTGAAAGAATATGTCATTGAGTACTGTCATTCTCTAGACATTCAATCTATTTTATCACTATCTCATATGACTGAACCAGAGAGAATTGGAAGATTGCCTTTGATGTTTATCAAATCAATCTTAATGTATCCCACCAATCATCCCATGATTGGCTCTCAGGACATACATACCAACAGACTCCCACTTGCACTGTGAGCCAATCACCCTTGAATCATATTCATAGTGATCTTCAAACATGTCCCACATGTTACTGTGCTCTAGTGCCAACATAGTGAGTAATGGCAACACCTTGCCAAAGTCAATTTAAAATGCATGTCTCTCATCTCTTCGTTGTACGTCATACGTATGAGATGGAGTTGCCGTAATATGCGATCTAGTATTCCTGTGCTAACCTTTAGCCACATTGCATGATCAAGGATTCCATACTTGTCATCAATGAGCGGAATATATATAAGTTCATCTCATGAACTTCCAGATCCATATAGTATCCACTGTTGTTCTCTAACACACGGATACTCGACATTTCCTTTTAAACGGCTTTATTGGAACACTTCCAATTATCAACAAACTTTCACTTTTATATATCCTATATATATTTTGCGATTAATTTTCTGTCCTTTCGGAAGTTCACATCAATGTAACTCTTTACATTGAACTCTTCCTTATCACCATAGAACTAGTACTTATCAAGTAATTATCAAGTTCTTATGGTATTACAGTAACCCTTACTGGAAGTAGACAGACATCCACTCGTCATGTCTCACATACGAGTTATCAGGATGAGCACATCAAATTGCCATGTCCTACATACAAGATGATGAATGCATTTTGTTCTTGCCATGTCGATACATGAAAGATAATGGGATGATTACATACATGATAGACCCATATCTATTCTTAGTGTTCTCATTCTTCATAAGAATTTTAACACTTGGCCATGGGATACTAACTCCATGTAACATGGACAAGTTTTCTCCTACTGAATCTGTGCATACTGAACCCTTCAGTATAGATCGCCAATGTATTCTCTCTCTTTCCAGGTCAAGAGGTTTTCGAGAACTATCTCTATAGATCTCTATTCCTATCACACAGGAAACATCTCTATCTTCCTTAAAGATAATTTCCACTTTTGGATTTCCATTTTAGAACATTTCCATTTCACATCAACATGTGGAATGTTAACACACTCCCACTAAATCACAGATCCCTTCTTTATCTTTGACATATCAGTCAAACCGTTTGACTATATCATCAAAATAAAGATCCAATTCTGAGTTGCTTGTACTCAATCAATCACATTGATTAGTCCATTGTAACTTATAGACTTCATTTGGATTAGTGGATTCATAAACCTTATAGGTTGTGTCATGTACACATCCTTATTTTATTCCTCATAGGAATGCGGTTTTAGTATCCATATGCCAAATGTCTTAGTCATTAAGTTGCAATCAACAAGCATCATCCTTCTCAAAATGTTATCCATGTGTCTTAACACTTAAGACTTATTTGCACTTATGGATTTCCATCCAATGGGTGCTACCATCAAGGTCATACCTTATGGTTTACATGGAAGTCATTTAGGATGTAATGGTCATCTACCATAACTCAAAATTTGGTTCCTCTCATTCATCTAGATAGTTGACTCATCACATGAACAACTTATCACATAGATAAACGAGGTGTATCTGTCAAGGATATAAAAACTCACAACTCCTTGTGATTCTTAATGTCCTTTATTATTGTGGGGTATTCTTTATTTAAGAAGAATTTAGTTATTTGATAATCATTCTCTAACTCCTTAGAGTATGATTCCTTCTTGATTTACACATCACCATGCCTTAATCATGAGTTCACTATGATACACTATCATAATCACTCATAAGGATCTCAAACATTTATTCCAAGTATTTCATTCGTTGATCTCATCAAGAATTAACACTTCACCAAATTTTCGCTTCATCTATGATAATCTTGAACACTTCAAGATATTCATATTGGTATTTCTCTAAACACCATTTGAAGTATTAGCATTTGTTCCAATAGGTATGTAAATACATCATATGTATTATACCTAATAGGATAATCATTCTCCCTCTATCTTTAGTGAAGATTGATTAATCATGTCCAAGATATTCACGTCTCTTACTGGTTCTCTAACCAAAAGAGTCTAGATTTATCCATCACATGGAAACTAGAAATGGATTTCTCATGATTTATGCTAATTTGATTGTTTGAGTTGTCTATAACTTTTAGGTATCATTTTATCTTATGCATATCAAATACTACAAGATAAATAAGGCATTGCCACAAAGATCATATCTTTAAGATTGAAAACTCAACTTTATTAATTGCCATCATTGTCATACAATATGCAAAAATAAAGTGTTTCTATCTATTGGCAAAATATGAAATAGCAGTTATCAACTCTATTTCGTGTCCTTTAGGCTGAAATGAACTGAAAGATACTCCTATCTATGGAAGCAACACTTGCTCCAATGATGGGTACTTCTTTCTTGGTCCTTTCACAAAGGCCATCACTTCTTTGTGGATATTGCATATCATATATGACATATCCATATCTTGGTATCATATACCTCAGATAAAGAAGCGGTTCATTTCATGATACCTTAGGTGGAGATCTCCATCCCCTCCTTCATCTTCTTTTGTTCTTCCAGATATAGAGGGAAATCCCTCATACACCCTTTCCCCATGTGCCTTGAGGCTGAAGACGGCTTGGATTGCTGCCTAGCATCAGAACACTTCTTTGCTTTGCCCTTGTCCTTGCCCTTAAGAATTACCTTTTCTTTGATCACATCAAAGATTATGGTTTGTCTTTCTTCATCTTTGCCTCTACTATCCTCAACATGTCCAACAACTCTATCAACGTTTGTCAAAATTGTTCATGTTGTATCTTACCATGAATTGTATGATTCTCATAACATTTGCAGTATCATACCAATAGCCAACTCTTGGCTTAGAGGGAATCCTTCTTAGTGAGGTTTTCCACATACCCAATCACATTGAGTGTGTGAATACCTTACTGGATCTCCTTCTGTCATGATATACTAGGACAGTGTCTTGGAGACATCATATGTCTCATGTTGTCTCTACAACTCATAGTTCAGAGAACACAACATCAAACACTCCTCATCAATGTCTTCCTCGATATGCTTCCATAAGCATACTTTCAGCCATTGATGTGGTGGGATTGAGTTCATCTGGTCTTGGTATAGATAGGACTTTGAGCTTTCACTCTACGATTGAGAACACTTCTCAATGTCCTAACCAATCGTGGAATTATTCCCATTTAATTTGTTGGTCTCAAAGACCGATCGCAAATAAAGTGATTTGTAGATTAACCAATTATTTTAACAAAAGGAAATATATGCAATTTTAGTCCAAAACTCTTTTGACTTGTTTGTTTGATTTGAAAATTTGACGATATAATTAGGCCTTTAATTAATTATCGCTCCCACTATTTTAGTTCAAATTGATAGCCCTCACAATCAATTCGGAAGATTGCAGTGTACAACCTTCTAGTGGGCAAGATCCTGAAATCCTCTAAGTTATGGACCAGCTTTGGCTGTCACCCACAACTTAGATCTCTCAGGTAGGCAACTTTTGCCAATTACATCATATGCAACTCTTGTTGAATGAGCGTGCACAACACCTTGCCATGAACATTCCTTGCCTCTGGGCTTATACGCTCTAAGAATCACCAGTTAAGTCTAACCCAAAAGCCGACAAGGTAAACATGCACCCTACTTTGGCAAAACCTACATGTCTACCCTTCACACTTCCACAAGATAGACGGCGCACCATGCTTTGGCATAACCTATGCTTGGTCGATCGAGTTTTTCATGTGTGCCACTAATGGAAGGCATATAAGACTTAATATTTTAATGAGGGATTTGGTTTTTATATACATATACATATCCAATCACCACAATACATAGTACGTATCATATACATGCTATATCCCACAGAAAACATGCACAAATGATAAAAGTGATGATTATGGCCATCCTAATGTGATTCCTCGAGCCAAGAGGAATCACGGTCATCTAGGTCTACATCACATGCAACCTGTATAAGATAAACTCTATGCTTTGCCTTCTGAGTAGATCAAGTCATCATATGAATGACTACTCGTCCCGGACTGGTCGTCTGTGTGCCACCAACCGATCGGTTGGCTCCTCCAACCGATTGGTTCGCCTGGTCGTCGTGCATCTCGTCATGGCCGCCACTCGCTCGTCTCGCTCTTCGAACTGGTCATCAACCGATCGGTTCACTCCTTGAACCGATCGTCTGGAACGTCAATCGGTCAGTTCACTCCTTGAACCGATCGTCTCAGCTGTCATCTCGATGTCCTTCGTTCTTTGACATAACAGGAAATAAAAATATATCCTATTTTACATTGCTTAAAAAGGGAAACCCCGAGTTACATTCGGGGGGAGCAAAGGTATGAAAGAATCTCAAATTATTTCAAGTTACATCAGGAATATGAGAAGGGAATCGGTGAGCAGACCGAGATGCAAGCAACCACATACAACCACACACAGATAGGGTTTATTGGCCATAACCATGCTATACATCCACCACAAAACTCGTTTAAGGGTGACGCGTATCGAGTGCATTAATACTACATATCATGTATGTAATTTGGGATTTGTGGATTTAGGATTGGACATGCATAAAGCCAATTTTATTCGCATCGTATGCAATAAATAAAGGCGACAAACCAAAATTTATCATATCGATATTCCTAAAATATAGAGCAGTTGACGTGGCTCTGATACCACTATTGGGTTTTAGGGGAGGCAGAGAAGGCAGCGGAAACTAAAATTTTCTCCCCCAAACCCGGAATAAGGAAACGCGTCAACGTCTATATAATAGGAAAGGAACGGTTTGTGGAATCATACCTTGTCCCGAGGCTTGCTCGGCGACAATACCTCATGCCTTGCGCGGTCTTTACCTCCGGTCTTGGACGGTGTCTGTGCAGCTCCTGGTCGCATCGGGACTGTCGGGAGTGACAGTTGTCCTCCGAGCGGCAGAAACCTCCCGCCTCTGAAGTAGTCCACACGGACCACCTAGAACTCCACACTCCTTGTCCCACAAGGAAGTGGAAGGAGTCACACCCTCCTATCAGTGTACTAGTCACCAACACACTCTCCTGTCGCCAGTCACAACTGTAGTTGTCTTTCCCTTGATGTGCCTCCCTTTTCAGGTAGCACTTGCTCGGGCTCTCTCGGTTACCAAAACCAGAGAGAACGACAACTTTGCAGAGCAACTGGTTGCACTTAGTTGTACTTTGAGAAGCCCCCAATACCTCTATATATATAGGAGGGTCATGGGACAAGGTTCTCTATCCCGGGAAATGCGGGACTCAAAGCAGGAGTAGAAGGGTTCGAGATTTTCGACAAAATCAACCAACTCGCAACTTGAACCGATCGTTTCACAACTGAAACGGTCGGTTGGGGACCTGAGCCGGTCGGTTGACACTCAACCGATCGGTTGGGACCCATGAGTCGGCCGGTTCACTTTCTGAACCGGTCGGTTCATGGTCCTGATCAGTTCCCGATTGACTTTCCTTCTTTTTCTTCTAATTGGTATCGAATACCAATCCTATTTCCCAATCAAATTGGGCAATTGAAACGAAAGGAAAATTCTCACCAATCCTACTTTCCCAACTTGCTCGGTTGCACCAGTTGAATCGATCGTTTCAACACTTGAAGCAATCGTTTCACCCTGGCCATGAACCGATCGACTCAACACTTGAGCCGATCGGTTCGTCAAGCTGAGCCGATCGGTTCACTAAGCTGAGCCGATGGTTGGGAGTGCAGATTGTGCAGAATCAGTCAATTGTGATTTCAATCAATCCGATACTCCAATCAATGTGTCCAACACCTTGAACATTATGATATTGAGCTATCAATCAATTGAGTGTTTAATTGAACTACTAAACTCCTTTAGTAATCAATATAAACATTATTTGTGGACAAAACTCCTCTTCCAGGTTAAATCCTTTGTGTGTGACCCTGCAGGTCCATTTCACGTTGGCACTGAAAGTCCATAACACGTATGACTTCACAAGCAAAGAGCGGTGCCTAGTCACACATCAGTGCTACCCAAGTGAAAGTAGAAAGTTGGAGAACAACTTTCAATCCTACAATCTGTGAATGGTGTTACAGTGAATGTATAATTCCTTTGTCACTGATATCCCGAATGAACTCGAGGCATGGAACAGTCATCCTGTCAACGTTCATTCGCTTTCTTGATCTCAGAGTAGACTGGAAGAGATATGTATGACACCAATATCACATACTGATTCACACATGCGTACACACCTTTCTCAATCCTACTCATCAAGTGGCCATGGATATCAAACTCCCTCAGGAGGGACAAATCCCATATCTATCACTCACCCCTCAAAAGCCCCATGTGTCAAAGCCACCCAATCATCACCTTTATAACAACCCATGTTTCAGGACTGCGTTTGATGATGTCAAAGTGTGCCCAACGACATGTGTTGAGTGTAGTGATTTCAGGTCAAAGAATCACACTCACCACCATCACTGTGAGTACTGACTGTGACTACCATGTCATGGTTCCATGTGTCAAACTCACGGTGGGTCTGTCCGGTACACTTGTTCTCTAACAAGTACCTATGTGTTTGGTTTGATATCTCTATATCATGACTAATGATATTCTGTCATCAACCAACACCACAATCTAGTCTTGTGTGTCATTGTTGTCTATCTACCGTCCACAATGACATCCGACTAGGGACATAACAAGAATGTACAAACTCTTAGCATCCATATTATCTCATCGTTCAGGTCCTCAACCTGAAAGCATACGTCATTGGGTACTTTCATTCTCTAGACATTCAATCTATTCTATCACTATCTCATATGACTGAACCAGAGAGAATTGGAAGCTTGCCTTTGATGTTTATCAAATCAATCTTAATGTATCCCACCAATCATCCCATGATTGGCTCTCAGGGCATACATACCAACAGTTATGTTAAGTAATGCTTGTCTTTGCTTTTAAACATCTCCCTAGAAATAGGCACATGGGGAATTTGATTATTATTAAAAATAAATATTTCTGTGGATTAGAAGACTTCTTTAAGTGGTCATATGGATGTCTATTCGTTGGATGATCTTGATTGTAGTAATGTAATAAGAGTAGTACCTGTTTAGATTTTCTTATCATTTTTCCTTTTGTAATCAATTTCATTTTTCTAGACACATGGACATACAACTTTCTAATTGTTCAATTTGCACTTATGTAGCTATTCTCTGTACAGTTCCACTGAATGATTAACTAAAATTGGAAAATTATGATGAATCTCTTCAAAATATTTATTTCAACAGAAGGTGTAGCTGGAGCATCACCTATTGCTGTTGGTTTGTTACCAACACTATTTTTTGACAATATCACTGTTAATTGTACTTTTGTTACTATTACTGCAATAGAATACGGTTCGAGTGTCCCTATGAATTAAGGCATTTCTTCTTTTTTATGGATTGTGATGAAGCATGGTTTATGTTGTCCAACTGTCTAAGGTCTCAGGTTATTGATTTTTATGTTGGGTCTTTGACTACCTTGGGTTAAAGTGGAAACCTTTGTTAAATAAAATCCCTTTATAGTTTTTTGTAGTAGGACCCATCAAATTTTTTGTCAAAACCTTTTATAAGCAAGAATGTATTTATTATTTCTTTACTTCGTGTACCTGGACTGATAATGGTTGTGCCAGATAAACCACTTTATTCCAAAATCGAACCAAAACACTTCATTCCTAACATGCCAAATTAAATCTACAAAATGAAAAATAGAATGTTTATGGCATATCTTTTTATGGTTGATTAAGACATGCGAGTAGTATTTTTATGTTCTAAGAACCTCTACCAATTTTTTGCTCTATGAACTTTTCTCTCTTACAGTATTTGTTATTTTTTTACTAAATTCATTGGTATTTTCTTGTCATATTTTTTTTTGAAGTATACTTATCTGCCTCTTGCACGTGCTATATTCATTGTAGAGTGGGAATGGTCCTGTCCAATCTACTTCAGGACCGGCCCCTGTTGGCACCCAGGGTTCTGGAGTGATGCAGACGTCCATTGCTCTACACAACAGCATGTCCCTATATTTCGGAAGCCTCCTAGTGTACACCTCCCTCACACCTCATACTTGTTGTTACATAGATGTGTCTGGCCTGAAGGTTGTATCATATAAGGATTTGATGCACTTTACTATGTTCCAAATTTGTTTATGCTGCTGATCTTTTTGAGTTCTCATCATATAGTTCTCTTGAATAAATTTAGTATTTATGATATTGCCATCAGCTTGCCCTCATTTATAATTGCAGAATGTGTATTAATATACTTGGATCCTGATTCATCCCGTGCTATAGTTAGATGGGCTACAGATACATTCTCAATTGTAGTATTTTTCTTATATGGTTCTTTCCTCTGTCATTTTTTGTCTTTTTTTCTGCATGTTTTCAATCACTCATTTATAGTTGTCTATACTAGCTTGTGTGTTTCACTGTGATATACATTCGTCCTAGCGATGCTTTTGGAGAACAAATCATTAGAAACCTTGAGGTAAGAGTTGGAACTATTTCCGACTCAAGCTCAATGAATTATTTAGCTGCAATAGCTGTTGAAACTGGGAATTTGATGGTTGATAAGGTTGCAAGCGTGATTGTAATGCTTTTCCCTACCGCTGAAGCGCCATCAGAGAAGATGCTTGCTGAATGGGTTGCTGAAGCAACTGTGGTATACTTAATCCAGGTAATTGTTATATAATTGGCGTTAGCCAGTGCTCCTTGTACATGTGTACTGAACTATGAAAAGTAGACGACTACCCTTGAGGCACAATTGGCTGAGAAGGAGGTAACATGGTGACTAAATCGACAAGTTGGCTTACAGGTGGAGGCTGGGTGGTTGAGGGGAAACTACTGGAAAGAGACATTTGAAGATGTAGAAGATGTCTTGTAGGCTGCAAATATGGTTGAAGACGAGTTCCTTCAATCAGAACCCATGCAAGTTGCTATCTATTATTGTTTTAACTTCATTGCAGGATCCTAGCAAGTTTGCAGTTGTTGCTGCCCCTGATGCTGCTTCAGGCTATGCAACTACACCTGCTGCTTCTGCTGCCAAGGTGGAAGAGAAGAAGGAAGAACATGTTGAGGAATTTGATGACCATATGGCCGTAATACTATCACTGCAGCTGAGAAGAAGGATGAACCTTCATTGCAGTGTAGCTGGTCTACTCCTGTAGAAGCTCACAGCTACTTGGAATGCTAGAATGGAGCTGTATGTTTTTGTAAGAAAATGAGTTTGTATTCCTTTGGGCGGTCTCCAAGTGCATAATGAGTTGTTATCCAGTTAGTGTTCATGTCTACAATATGTACCATATATAGTCATATGTGATGTTGTTGTATTCAGTACAAGGGGCAAAGTAAAATGTCCTCCCCATGTAATTGTCATTTGATTATAAATAAAAAAGTTCAATACTTCTGGAATGTGTTCGGCTTCAATTGGCATTCAATTAGAAAACTTGATCATGAACTACAAATTGACTGACTAAAATCCAAGAAAAATTAGTAATTCAGAACTAGTATGTCATTAGTGGCTTTTTTCATAAGACACTACATTCAATCAAAACCGTTTTATACAACAACATTATACAAAATAGTGGCATTTGTATAAAAGCCAAATGATGGATAGCGGCTTTTCTATAAATGTCGAATGATGGTTTAGTGGCCTTTCTATGGCATTTATTCGAAGCCACTAAAGACAAACGTTTAGTGGCTTTTACAACTTAAGCCACTATCTTCCTAGTGGCATTGGCACTAGAGGTATTTTTTTAAATGTCAACAAATGCTGCTAAACCTGTTTACTGGCTTTTTTTTCAGTGGCATTTCTGAAAGGCCACTAATGGGTATTTTTGTTGTAGTGATATCCTTGCAAATATACTAGATGACAACTTTCCTGGGACTGATGGTGTCTATCACAACAAGGGTAGGTTGCTTAATAGAGATAACTTTAGAGGGATTTTCCTAAAAAGAGCGCGCGTAAATAAGAAGCTATTCAAAGTATGGTGTGCCACCCTACTTGAAGAGTTCCTACACCCTGATAAAGTGCAACTCATGTTCAACTGCACCACACATCTAGCAGGGCTCCTATTTGATGACAATAACAAAGCTGCTGATGTGAAGAGCTATAATGTGCAGTGAGTAGGGAAGAAACAAAATTCATGGTCCTACCCATAAGGAGTGTAAAACATTGGGCATTGATTTTCGTCAACCTATATGAGAGACGGACAACGGTGTTCAACTTCTACACAGCAAAACTGGATAGCACCTCCCTGATCTACAAGAACAAGGAAGCAAGGAATATCCTGAAGGTGTCGCTACATCTGCAAAGAGCTATACAATCGGCAGACAAAAGACATAAGGGGATGTGGAAGTAATTCTTCATATGTAAGAAGGTCCCCCAAGAAAAGGTTGGAACAGGGGACTGCACCTTTATAATGCTACAGATGATGGAAATCATCAATAAGGGAGTCCTACTGGAAGATTGATAAATGTATATTTATCCCTTTTATTTATATATTTTTGATATTTGTTTAGGATTATTTTGTTATTTATTCTCTTAGTTTCATAATTAGTTGTTTTATTTTAGATTTTTATCTTTAATTGGAGTTTTGATTCTATTTTCTTGGGTTTTGTAGGAAAATTATACAATTTGCAGCAGTTCTGAAATTCGTATATACCCTCCACGAAAAGTGACATAACTCTTGCATTCGAACTCCAAATTGAGTGTACAAGTATTCATTGGAAAGGAAATTTAATTTCCTAAAATAAAATTCTATTATTTGGACGGAGTTTGTGCTTTTAATGGGAGAAAAGTACGTTCGAAATCGCTGCTGCGAGAATCTGCATTAAAGGAAGTTACATGGTCAAGATAATTAAAGACAATCATCTTTTGATTTGACCAGATCCAGAAAATTAAAAAATTAGTCTCCCTCTCTTTTTCCCTCTCTTTTGAGGGCATCCTATCCCCTCCCCCTCCTATAAAAGGAGGGACTCTTCACTTGTAAAAGCATTCCATTCTTCATTCTATTTCATCCAATTTTTAGTTGTAGACCACATCTTGTATAATATTGGATCTCATTTTAGTTTGCAATTCTTCTGGTCTTGTTATGTCTGAGTAAATCTCTCTAGGGAATGGAAGTAGCCCCTTAGCCCGGTTCTATTCGATATAATCAATTATATTCCTCCATCGAACAAATGTCTTCTCTCTGTTTCTTTGTGGTTATTTGGATGATCTGATATATTCTTATGGAGTGATATGACCGTGAATCTCTGTAAGGATGAAACAATAGTCCCTTAATTACGATTATCATCTTTTCGTCTATTTAATCTTATTCTTGTTATAATCCTTAGTGACGCGACCACCTGAGCCTTGGGTTTGAATGCCGGTTTGAATTCACATGTTTTTTGATATGACCGTGGATAATGACATGTTGGACGGTTGGGCAATGATCCGTGAACGTCGGGACCAACGGGTTCACGGGAAGTCTGACCTTTGTGAGTTTGTCCGTAAGGACATGTAAACACAAGGTCCTGATTTGATCCTTGGAGTTTAGAATTTGATTAGTTGAATAGGAACGTGGTTTTGGTGGTATTCTTCCGGACCCCAGATCTTTATTTTTTATAAGTTAAATTATATTTCAGCACTTTTAATTTTTTTCTTAGTATTAACAACTCTCTCAAATCAGAATTTAATTCTTGTACTTGCAATCAGATTTGGATTTCGACTTTTCTTTTCCGCCGTCCCTTGGATCGATACATATCTATACTAAGTTGATTTGTTGTTCACAACAAGTTGACAACCAGGTTAGAAGGTTAAACTCTAGGACTTTTCCTAGTGATTGTTGCGTGTACAACGACGCGTAACAAAGATCTCTGCACAGAAGATCTGCATGTGTTGCACGATATATATGTAATGGAGGTTATCTATGACCACCGCTTCTTTAACGACCCGACGATGCCTTCAAACACAGTATTGCGGAGGCTTCATCAAGAAATCTCTCTCCCTAAAAAGAAAATATGGAGGGAGGAACTCAAAACCTTGTGGATCGATCCTACAGAACTAGCTAGAGCGGCAACTTGGAAGGAAGGCTGGGCAGCTAACACTGGTGTGGCTGCAGAAAAAATACCATAACTCAAGATGGGGCAGCCTCCACTAACAGAAGAGAAGGAAGAACAACCTATAGCCATCCAGGCAGAAGAAGGAGAGATAGAGGAAGATGATCTGCCCGAAAGTAAACCAGACAGCCTGGCTTGGAAAATAGCACCAACCTTTAAGGATTTTGATAGATGGAGCTGAGTGAGCCTATCTTTAGAATCCCTAAATATAATAATGAAATCCTTGAAGGAAGATGACATGCCGACAGAGGAGATCTTTGAAAGGGATGGCATCTACGTGCTAAAAGATGACCTCTGAGATACATTAAAAATAGGAGGGTACCTCTCAGTCAGCACCATGTCAGCTTACCAAGCTCTACTAAATGACAACATGCCAAACATGCACATGACAAAACATCAGGAGAAAAGGAACGCCTACAACAACGCCTAGTGACGTCTCTCCCATACTACATCTTCCTACCTATCCTTCATGACAGTCATTGGACCTTGCTAGTAGTCAGTATTATTACAAGGACTGCAGTAATATATACAAGCTCAGACGCAAGCTTCACACTAAATAAGAGAACAAACATGACTACTGCAAAGACACCTATAGAAGAAAAGTAGTCACATGCGCAGAGGTGATTGTGGGGATGCTGAAAAGTCACATCAAAGGGTACACGCATAAAGAAGGCAAAGACTTCAAGAAGACATAGTTCTACCACAAAAGCCCTCAGATGGTGCCTCTGCCAAACGATTGAGGCTTCTATTATCTAGCTTGGATGAGGGCCCTAGCTACAATGAACACAAAGGTAGAGGGTATGCAGTATGAGCAATACCACCTACTACACAGAGTGTATGCCAACATGCTACTTGAGTCAAAGTGGGCCACCAAGACCAATTAGTAGAAATAAAGCAAGCCCATTTATACATGTAACTCTAATTGGGACACCCCGAGTCAGGGTGAATGATATGTTTGGTGGAGGAGTCATAAATGGGTGTGAGAGGTACAATTCCACCCCAAATTTTAAAAAATTCAAATTTTTTTTACTTGTACATATTCTAGTAAATTTTTACTTGTACATATTCTAGTTCCAGCTAAACAGATTTTTCAAAAAATTTATGCTTTTAAGGAAATTTTTTTATGAGTCACAGTTTTGTGTAGTTACCCTTGAGTTTGTTTGTTCCCCTGCTAAATTTTATAATGCTACCATTTCTAGAGAGGAATGTATGAGCAACTAATGCATATAAAAGTAAAACAAAAAGCCTCGACTGAGAAAATTTTAGTTTCCGATGCCTTCTCTGCCTCCCCTAAAACCCAACAATAACTACAACACAATAATGAAAAAATTGTTGAACATAACACGTCATCACCTCCTGAGGCGATTGGCCAAATGGATTGGGCAAAACTGTAGAGTTTCCATTGTACTTAGCCGTTCCAGGTACCAGATAATGAGACAAGCGGCCATCACCCTCGGCAGAAGTATGATACATCTTAGTGTAATAGTTTGCAGACTGATCAAATGGATGTGGAACCTGCAAAGGGAAACATCATATTAAGATGTAATAAATATTATGACTTACAGACATACAAACACTGACTACAGCTAGAAGACAATTAATCACATCAGAACAAATATGACAATTAAACTATACAAAGGACTTTGCAGCGACAATTACCACCAAGGTATATCTGTAAGCATAAAAGATATGGCATACACAAAAGTTACATAATTTCCAGTTGCATTTATACAGAAACAATGGTCAGTAAGTGTCACAAATGCATGACCTTTTTGGAATAAATATTTATATAGCAGTTACTTAAGTTCAACATTAAACATAGTTGTTACAACTAAGCACAGTATATCAACGATACAAAAAAGGCATACGGGTATATATCTAAATAGGTGAGGGGGGGAATCCCAATCATAATGACAAGTTCATATAATGTAATTTTGGATGCCCCTTAGGGTATGTTGATATGATGATCAAGTCAAGGTGCTCAGTGTCGAATTCAGCTTTTACCAGTAATAAATAATGGATGTTTAACTATAATTGTGCGTTGTTCCACATTTGCATTGTCCCAACTCTTAACTTACTCACCCCCTCATCAGAGTCTCTAGAAATTTTTAGAGCCCACGGAGTTCATCCCCCATTTTATACACACCAAATGTATGTATGTGTGATTTTTCTTAATGTAACAGCAATCTAATAAGCCATCGATATGGACACTTGTCACTTGGACTTTGATCAACAATCACTCTGTTTATCATTTTGAGTCTCCAAATTTTATCACTGTTTAGAATTATCTAATGAGAAGAAGAAAAAGAGCTAAATATGGGAATTTCCTAGGTATCTATTTTGGTTACAAAATAAACCCTAAACACTGAAAAACACACGCAACTATTCTTTTCTGGGAAAGAAACTATAAACCCAAGTTATAACAGTATGATTTCCCATCTAGGAAACACATACATTTCCAGGAAGCAGTCATGGCTATAATAATGCACGTCTAATATGGACATGGATTGCATAGACAAGACGTATGGTGCACACATTGCTTTGGTGTGTCTCCACTTTTTTATAGATGATAGTTGACCGAGAACAACCAATATACAGTTGATATACCTCCTAGGTTAGTTTGGAGTAGTTGTAGCTGCTATTCTTGCTGATCCTACATTTAGAATAGATATAGATGCTAATGGTGCAATCAAACCCTTCTAGTTGGTATATATAAACATATAAATTAAGCAGATATTATCCCCTCGATGATGTTTTCTAACCATTCTGATTTTCACTACCTACAAATTCCTTGTGCATTTTTTAATCAAATCACTCTTTATATAAGGTATAGTGATGAAGGAGAATACTTTGATGATTGATACATAAGCTAAAGGGATCTTATTATGATGTGAGTGATAACTAACAATAAATGGATTGACAAGTTCTAGACTATCAGCAATTAGTTTACTAAATTTGAAATAAAAATAATTGTTTTTCATGATGACATGCATACATACACATATAGGGTGTGTATATATAAGTAGACTTGCTGCGCCCATGTCCTACATCAGTATAAGTGCAGGTGTCAAGAAACACATATGTGTATTCTCTAGTTGTGCATCTATACAGTAATAATTAGAATTTATAACATTGTATAAGTCAGAAAAAGGCGGAAACAAATAAAGTATGTGGCATTGGTATTGTATAGACAGGTTTCACACCATATCTATTGGTTTGTATAATATGAAAGCTCAATAATGAAGTGTTGAGCTTCAAATAAATTACCAAGATTGACCATAACTGATACAACACTGAAATACAAACAACAACATCAAAAATAAGTTAATTTATCATACTTACAACAAAGTTTGGGATACGAGACGTTTCCCTTGTTTGAGTGTCAGAATTTTCAAAGCCAGACAACTGGTTCCCTAAAACTGGTGCCATCAAGCCAAATGATGAATAAGCAGGGGGGCTTCGAGCAAGCGGATACTGAGGAGCACTTGGTGTCAGAGCTGATTCAGACTTAGACTGGTCAAACTCTTGGGCCATAACAGGCCCAAACATGTCAACATCAGTTGATACAGTTTCATTAATATGTCTTGATGATTCTGTATGATCTAGAGATGCGTCTTCATGAACTGTGGTCGATGCATTTTGAGAGTTGCAAACAAAAAGGTCAGGAGGTGGAATAACAGACTCATCACTAAAAGTATTTTTCTTATTTCCTGAGAAAATCAATTATCATATTTCATTTGTGTTTCCAAAGGTATCAGTATATTAAAGGTTGAGTTGTACACATTGCAACGGTAACACATGGTAAACTGACTGAATACAAAAAAATAAATGAACACACAATCTCATAACTGTATTGTAAGAGAAAAAATTGAAACATGAAGGTCAAAACAAAGACAGGAAAGAAATAGAGGACAATCTTAAGATAAGACATTTTATTGTTCATCTTGATGATTATATAGTGCTTTTAGAAGCTACATTCTTCCACTAGATCCCAAGGTAGGCAGTATTATTTAGGAAGGGTGAGGGCATTTATCAATAGGGTAAAATATAAATTACTAGTGTCATTCAACTATATATCTTGCACTTATTATGCAAACTAACTTAAAATTTGATTTTGCATTTCACTTATCCAACAATGATTTTGTTTTCATTGAGATTATGTCTTAGGGCTTGTTTGGTTGGGAATAAAATGAGTTCATCACATTTGAAATCTAGGAATCTAGGTGTGGTTTTAATTTGGTTAATTGATAGAAAAATAAAATTGGTGGTTCGGAGCTCACTAGTAAGAGATGTTTGGGATGTTTGCGAGAATATGATTGTAAGATGATGGAAGGGATGAAAGGGAAAATTGAGGGACGTTAGGTTTGGTTGGGTTATAATATATGAAATTAGGTTTTATTTAGGCCAATTATGTTAAATTTGGTCACATTAGGTCTTATTTGGGGGAAACAAGTATTATTTGAGGGAAATAATTCTCACTTGGGAATATTAGGTCTGACTCGGCCAAAATTGGTCTCATTTAGGTCAATATATGAGATGCAACTTCAAGAGTTCTTGTTCAAATTTGCTTAGAACCAAATAACCCGAATTTGGAGTAACAACATGCAAAATAGTGATTTTATGGACTTTGTAGACCAATGCAAATTGGTGGTTTTCTTTTGGGCAAATATGCTCTGATTACTCTCAACCCAAACCTATTTCTCCCCTTCATGCAACTGACTGTCTCGAGGATCATCAACATGAGAACTGCTCTTCTTACATCAATCATCTATAGGTCATGACAAACCCACATCAAGTTGTCAGTCGAACATTCTAACTGTTTTAAAAAATGTCAGAAATCAGAATAAGGGCAAAGAAAAAAAATTTAGAAGAGAAGACTATGTTTGGAATAGTTGGTAGAGGTGGTGAAAGAGTGAAGAGACCTTTAGTCGTGTGAGGAACAATGGACAACTTATTATTACATTCCTCTAGAAATATAAATCGAGATATTATTCATGATCAGAAAGGGGGTACCTTTTGGAGGGAGCGAATGTCCCACGATCACCCCTACCGACAGCTTGCTTTGGGAAATACAAGAAATCATCCGTTGAGGTTATGACGACTCCCACAAGGCAGTAGTGTTCACGTGATGGCAAATCCCATCCTATGAGGACGTAGCTAAGGTGATTGTGAGAGGGTTTACAAGTGTGAGTGTGATTGGCATTGTGACCTTGCCTCGAGGGTGGTCTGGGTGGATGGGTTTCACCGAACGGATGACAAACCGAACCTAATTGAATATGACTATGCTCGGGTTTCACTCAGCCCAAACCCAATATAAACCTTGCAGGTATAAAAAAGTCACTCAAGAAATCAATAAAATAAGTTGTACTAGTTAACAAGCAGTATTTAGTTGACTGGTAATTAGATTGTAATCATAGAAAGAAAATTGTGTCTTGAAGGTAAGTTACAAAATTAAAGAGAGAAATGGAATAGGATATACAAAGAAATGTGCAGTTCAAGTCAAAGAAATGGCATGACTATACGAAAAAAAACATGACTATCTTAATGACATGGACATTTACAATAATTTTCTTACATTCTTTTCAGAGATCACATTCAGTCAGCCCACCTAGGATAAAAAAATCTAAACAAATAAGGTTATTTGCTCGTATGGTGCAATCTCAACTCCATAAGAGATCATATATTAGGTAGCTTATGTGTTTCTCTTGTTTTGTTGTGTAGTTGTCTAATCATTAAAATATTATTCTTATATGTTAATTTGGAGTTACTCTATTTGATGGTTAGTATAAAGTTGTATGTAAGGTAACTTAATGCTACTATGTAAGAAATAATAAATATGATGGAGTTGGAGTTTTGTAGATTATCTGTGTCAAATAAAAGTTACATTGACCACACTTAAATGTTCTATTGAAAGTACTTATTTTATCAATTCATCTAAAATAAAATTTTGACAACAAATTATGTATTTATATCTATGATCTTTACATTTACTTTGCAATATAAACACACATACTTTTTTGACAACAAATAATGAATTTTAATGTATGATATTTACATTTACTTTGCAATATAAACACAAATTAGATTAATGTTGTGGGTCATACTTCAGATAATACAGTAAAAATGGAAAGTAGTCACTTCTAGATTAGTAGTGTTGCATTCATTTCATTTAAATGACAAATAGATTAGTAACCAAAGGTTTCATCTCAGATACATAGAGTGGATCACATTAAATTCATTGTATAAGTGAGACATAGTTGTATTCAATATATTACAATCAAAATAACAATGTAAATTAGGGAGAAGCATACATCGCAGTGTCCAAATGCTATCCATGACAAAAACACTCATACAAAATGGATCCTACATACTTTATCTTAGACATGAGAAACCAGGTTGAAATTTAAGTTGACCCTCAAGCCTTGCAGTCAGCTTTTTAATGATTCCTCGTAGAACTACTTATATTTGGATCAGAAATCTTCCACAATTCCTCCTTAATGCAATGCCTTATTCTCCAATACAAGATATTATCCTATGTTTTGTTTCTGAATAGAAAACAGAGTCAACCTTAAACATGATAATATGTGAATTCCTATCCAAATTTTTTATTGTGGTTAAAACAAAATAGAGGCATCAATCATATACTTTAATGGGAAAATGTATAGTTTTTATGTGAATGGAGAAGATAAGCGATATAGTCACCCTCTGACTAGAGTTTTGTGAGGCTACTTTATTATATAAGAACGAAGATATCCCACTGTGTTTGACGCCTTCTCACACCGTTTGCATTGTGTTGGACAGAAACACCATGCTACTACTAACAACCACCTAACAACCGAACATGATAGGAGTAGGAGACTAGGACAACAAAGATGATAATGCTATGATTAAGACCTCACAATATCCCAGCACCAGTGACATAGTTTAGGGAGGAATAAATAGATGATTATAAGTGTCTGTGAATGGGGAAGGGAGAAGGAAAGTCAATAGTTATGGGAGTCTATGAGGCGGAGAGAACTAAACAAAGTGTGGAAAAGGAAATCACACATATAGGAGAACTGTAGGAGAGATCTCAAGTGGATACGAACAAGTGATTGATAACAGAGATAGAAACTAACTAACCCGTGGATGGGTTCGGATTTGGGGGAGGAAGCAGAGACATGGAATTGGCGACCATGATCTCATTATTGACCCTACGATTAAATAGGAGAAGAGCATACCTATTCATTCTGATTTCCTATCCACAGCAATGCATTCGCTCCTTCCTACCGCCGTGTACCTTTTCTAGTTTCCGCTTCCCGCCGCTGTGCGAGGGCACGCTGAAAGTAGGGTTCCATTTCATTTGGGGAGAGCGTCACCGATGCCAACGATGGAAAGTAGAAACTCTGTGAGGTCAGAAAAGAGGAGTTCAAGAGACAAAACTCACTGGCTCGTATCGTCTCCTCCTCATCCGCACACGGGATCGCGCCGCTGAGATCGTACCATTGATATAGAGCGGGGGGGTCACGGGGGAGAATTCAGGGGAGAGGGATCGCGGGGGAGAATCGTGGGCGGGGGAGTGGGGAAATGGAGCGAAGCCTGATTGCAGGCAAGTGGGCTTCCCACTATCAAATTGGCCAATTGAAATATCAAATTGGCATTTTCTAATTGCCACAAACCACATATAAATGCTTTAAAAATGTACTGTTTTTTAGAAAGTAAATAGTAGGGGGATTAGAGGCATTTTATATAAAGATGCCTATAAATTAAATAAATAGTGGCATTTTTTTATAAATGCCACAAGAATAAATGCCAGTAATGGGCATTTTTCCTGTAGTGTATGGACATCTCTACATGTTATCCTTAATAATTTGATCATGTCCATACCCGCCATCTTGCAGGGTAGAGGAGGAGCTACACCTAATTCTACTTCATTGACTGGTGTGCCCCGCTTCCTAATTGACTCGTTTGTGAAGAAATAGGCGAGCCCACCTTCCTCATCTTATGAGGTGCCATCCTCTACTGCTTGTGCTTCTATGGGTGGTTCTTCTGTTCTAGGAGGTTGAACCATTGTTTCATTTGGTGCTTGGGTTGTTTCCCTGCCCTCATCTTTCATGGATATCTCTATAGTTATATCTTTGTTGTATGACTCACTTCTGACGGTTGCTCTAGTTCTATAGCATTGAGTGCGGCTATCGAGCGGTCATTTTTCCATCGTAGAAAGAGTCATCTTGTTCATACTACTCAGGGTCCTTTAGAAAGTCATTGCAGATGTCCATCCCAAATGTTAGGTCCTCTAAGAATTTTTTGAGATCTCTAATTTCTCATGATGTGAGATCTTCTATCACTATGTTTTCTGCTCTAGTGATGACAACCTAGTTGGGATCATCTAGTGCAGCTTTATCTTCTTCTGGGCTACTATTTAAATCAAAACCCCTTGATGATGTATTAGGCTTCTTTATTTCATTGTCTTGATGAGTGTCTGACTGTGGCAGGGCCTCTCTTGCCTATGGTTCAGCCATCAGGGAAGTCTTCACATTTGCACTCTCTTCTTTCAATGCTTCTCTGGAACTAGTTCCCCCCCCACATCATCATCATCATTGTCGGGGCTCAAAGGGCTCGAAGAAGCATGTGATGTTGAAGGGCTCGTCAGATGCTTATTCTTATTTCTCTACTACCAATTGTCTATTTCTTGGCGTTCAACATCTAGCTGTCGGCGTTCTTCATCTAAGCATTAACACTCCTTTTTGAGGTCATCCAACACTTCCTCATGACCCTTTCGCATGAGCTCCTTGTCTGCTCTCACGGCGTCCTACTCCTTTGTGAGGTCTTCCATCTCCTTGATGAGAGTATTTAGGGATCCCATCAGCACGTTCTGGGTTTTCATCACCCCTTGCATGAATTGGGGAAACGCCTCAGTTCTCTCATTCAAAGTTTATACCTACATAGTTAGTGTACATAGGGTGGAGGTAATATTTAAATTTAATTTAGAAATGTGATGCTTGTGTTTCCACATGACATCAATCCTATTGCCCAATACATCACCGTACGTATGTGGGCGGTGTTGTTTCTACTCCACAGATGTTGTGGATGCCCTGGGCTCCTTTAGTTGTGGAGACAGCATAGATGGTCTAGGGGTGCTCACCTTTGGTTGCCCTGGTGCTTGTAAGATCACATTTGGGATCACGGGATGGGGTACGGCCTCGGTGTCCTCGCGTACTTGGTTGATTTCTTGTTCGGCCTCAACATGTTGTTCTGTTGTTGTAGCTTCAAGGCGTGCATGGTTGCCTCCTTTTATAATTTCAATTTAAGGCTGGTGCCCCTCACTTATTGTCGTCTCGGTTCGGAAGGGCAGCGAGGGTGGGCTCGGGTGACGGTCTTTTCTGATGTCTTATTCTTCTTCTTTCTTATTGCCAGCTTCTTCCTTTCCTCTGGCTTCTTTGTCTCTATTTCTGGAGATTTAGCTTTTTCACCTTTATCACGAGCTATAGATGACTAGTCTGTGGTAGTGTGGATGGACCCCGAATATATCTTGTCGACATCTTCTTGAGTGGGCCACATCTTGTGGGCATCATAATATGTCATTTCTGGGAGGGGGAGGAGCGTCTTGGAGCAACTTTATTTGTAGAAGAGTTTATATCCCTTCTACACCAAGATCCCTGTGTTGATGAGTGACTTTATGTTGATCTTTGTGTGCCCCTTTGTTTTCTTGTATTTCATCAATAGGTTTGCATCCTCTTTTCAAGTTTTTTTCACTCAGTTTTGGGTGGCAGGTATTTAGAAGTCTCCATTTAGGATGTGTTCAGAGACTCCTCTAACTCTTCTGGTATATGGTGGTCTAGGATGTAGTCGTACTTCTTTTTCATCAGCTACAACTGAAGTCTTTTTGTTGGGGAGAGGTTTAGGTTATCCTTCAAAGTGTTTTTTATCTTTTTTAGGATTTCCTCCACCCCCTTCAATGAGGTTGTCTTCTTCATAAATGTGTCTTCAGTTGAGGTCGACATTTTGAAAGTTTCAACATTAATTTTTTTGTTAGCATAATTGTATTAACTTTTAATTCATCATCATAAATTTTATTTTATTATCATATATATATATATATATATATATATATATATATATATATATATCGTTCAATACTTAGAGTGTCGTGACTGCAGCCTTAAACATGAGCTTGTGTCACGACCGAGGCAGGTGCAGCGACTGCGGCATCACTGAGCCAAGGTATCAACCTATCAAAATGTTATGCCGCAACCGCGGTAGTTTACAACTAATCAAGATGTGCCTCTGTCACAACAAAAATCACCGCAACAAGAAGCACTGCGACCACAGAAAGTGTCGTGATTTTGGTCATCACTTGATTGACTTTCGCGCTTAAAGGGCGTCGTGACTGCGACCAAGGATATGGTGTTGCGATTGCGGCGGAGGAGCACCTGTTTGATTGAAGAGATGGTGAATGCGGTCTGAGACCTCATTTGAGGGTTCATTGGCCAAGGCCGAGGTGGTGGGATCTCGCGAGTTGAATCACAGTCCTAAACTCTATTCTCACTGTTGAATAAATCATGTATGAGGGGAAAAACTTCGGCGAGCATTGTCGAACCAAATGAGGTGGAGCCACTACAGCCTCCATGGCATCTCACGAACCGATAGGTTGTTAAACGCACAAAACATACTATGGAGCATAAGAAAAGTGGCAAGTCACAATTGATAGGAGTCGAGAAAGAGCCTAATGAATACCTCAGTTGGGTTAAATGATGCTAAACGACGGTGAAGGCAGAAGCATTAGGGGTTTGTTGCTGTAGAAGTGCGACTTCATCGGCGAAGGTTTGAATCGGACTTGTTCGTCGTCTCACACACTCCCATCAAGGAGTTTAGTTCGATAGTTTGGGAATGTCAGAGAGTTTGAGAAGAAGAAGAACCCTGATATTGCAGGGTTTTACTATATATACCCTTGGGTCGCCGTGACCATGGTGATGCGATGATTTTGAGTCGCATTTATAGACTTGTTTGATATGTGTTTTATGCATTTATTAGTCATTTTCATGGTTAATGTTGCATAATTCATTCACTTTGGTTTATGCTACTTCTTTATGTCAAATTTCCTCTATTTCAAGCATTTTGAGTATTAATTATCAAAAGAATACGTTTTGTGTGAACTTATGTGGTTTTGTGTGTTAATTTCAGGAAAAACAAGTATTTGCTACCGTCGATACCATCGACCGGACCACAGGTTGCCAGCCGCAAGGACCAGAAGAAAGTCGATACTATCGACAGGGATGTCGATGGTATCGAGATACCATCAGGTTGCTGGCGAGAAGTGAGTCAATACTATCGACCAAAATGTCGATACTATCGACTGGTGGAGCTACATCGACACAAAAAGACAAAATTGTCGCTACAGGTTCGTCGATACCATCGACCCGCATCGATGGTATCGAGATGACATCAGGCGCAAAATGAAAGAAAAGAAGAACTGCCGATATCACGCTAGTTCGATACCATCGACCCGCGTCGATGGTATCGACACCGTCAGATATGAGTTTGTTTCAGATTAATCTTAATCAGATGGTTGTGATTAATTGGCGACCTAATTTGGGAAATATACCTAATGACGGCGCCCAAGGGGGAATTATCACGTCATTAGCCGTTGCACACATCCCGAGAAGAGGTGGAGAGAAGGACGGAGCCCGAGAGCATGCCCCAGCCGATCCGGATGCTGAAGAAGACGATTTCCACCACCGAAAGGCGGGAGAGCGCGTATTCCATGCTAAGGATCGCTTGGATCTTCTCCGTTCAGGGGTTTCACCACTCAATCACGTTTTTCCCCATGTTTCCCTTTTTCTACTCCACGTTTTGCTCTGAGATGAACATGCGGGGCTAATCCCCTTTGTCTTTAGGACTGGGAGTAGCCCGGGAATTCATTGTATGACAATTTTATCATAGTAATTCATATTTTATCTCTTAAATCCATGGTATAATTTTATTTTCTCAATTATATTGTTATGCTTGATCACCATAATAATAATCTAATGCCCTTAATTGCTTTGAAAGAAGAATTAACGGTTGAAAAGAGACGGAATTTACGTTAATTGACAAATCCCTTGAACAAAGTGGTGTAAGATTAATGGTGGATACTGAGAGGTCGGTTTTAATGCACCTAGTTTAGGGTATAGGTTACTACGACGGTGGAACCGACCTAGACATAGGTAGTGAATTGTACCACGACAGTGGGCAATTCTGATTTTAGGCCACTACCCGGGTAGAGAGATAAAATTGAGTAATTATATAGAATTTAATACAATGAAAAACCGCGGTGAAACCGCAATCCTAAATATCTCATCTTATATTGATTAAACCAAACATTTAATCGATTGCTTTGTTTTGTTTTATTTTTGTTTTCTTTTAATTTTAACAACAACTCTCAACTATTAAATCGGTCTAGCTGATCGCGAGTAGTTAGTAGGAGTCTCCGACAATTTCACGTATCCTTGAGTTCGACTCGGGCCTCACAAAGGCCTGTATTACTTCGACGCGTTCACTTGCATTTCTACGCACAGTAAATTTGCGTCAAGTTTTTGGTGCCGTTGCCGGGGATACGGCAAATTGTTGGCACTTCGAGTGCTGCAAGCGGCCACTCTAGGCCACATTTTTATTTTTTTTTATCATTCCAAAAATTTATAATCTATTTTCTAAATATTTGCAATCGTCAAGCACTATACTGAAATTTGATTTCTCTATTTGCAGGTACTGTGCATGGTGCAAACGCATAGTACAGACTACACGAGGCACGCACCAGAGGTTCCGCTGCCGGGACCGGAAGACGAAGGCGAGTATAATCAAGACCATCTGGAGGATATACTTTCTGAACCCGAACAAGAAAAGATGGACGAGCCACAGAAAATATGGGAGAAGATCAAGGCTTCTTCCTCATGCGCTTCCAAGGGGCCGATCAAGAAGCAAGCGGTTAATATTCCGACATACAAGATTGATCCAGCTTTAATCAACTTGGTGAAGTCTAATGCTTTCCATGGGCTAAAAAATGAAGACCCCGTCGCGCACATAAGTCAATTTGTGGAGAATTGTGATATGATAAAAATCGACAAATTTCCACAAGATGTGCTCTAGTTGAAGCTCTTCCCAAGCTCTTTAGCGGAAAACGTGCGAGAATGGCTACACAACTTGGACGATGAATATGTGGAGTCTTGGGACCACATGGTGGAGGTTTTCTTTAAGAGGTTCTTTCCGCCCGAGAAGACCAATGACATGATCAGAAAGATCCACAACTTCACCCAACAAGCAGGAGAGACCTATTCCGAGACCTGGGAAAAGTTTCAGATTATGCTCAGGCGGTACCCGCATCACGGGCTTGACAAGGAGACACAGGTCAAGATCTTCTATTTTGCTCTCTCCAAGCATGATAGAAGCAACCTCGATTCAGCCGACTCAGGATTTTTCTTGAATAACACGGACACTAGGTGTTGGGAAATCCTAAAGAACATGGCCAAAAAGCAATCATGGGGTGAAAGAGGTGCCGTGGAGTAGGTGCGAGTGGCAGGTGAATCTAAAGCAATCAAGGAGCTAAATGAGAAGATGGATCTTCTCGTGAAGAAACTGCTTGCAAAGGAGGATATTGAGTCTGAGAATGAGGCTCAAGTTAAATTCATGAGGCAGTAGTAAGGCTATAGAAATAACGACTATTCATGGAGGAAAGACAAGAAGTTCTCCTGGAAGGATCCAAACAACTTCTTGCAGGATCCAGATGCAAAACCCCAGCCAGTAGCGGAGGATAAGAGCACAGAGCTGCTCAATCAAGTGATAAAGCAAAATCAAGAACTCATGACTACTTTTGGCCATCAAATAAAGCAACAAGAGGAGTTTATGAACCAATTTGGGCAGACACTGCAGATCCATGGGGCTCAAATGAAGACAATAGAGACATCCATGGCACAAATGGCAGCAGAGATAGCCAACTTGAAGAAGCCGGTGCACCCAGGTTTTCCGGGTAATACTAATGTTTCAGGAGGAAACCAGCAGGCGAAGGCCATCTTGCTAAGAAGTGGCAAGAAACGGTTAAATCCCAGAGCTGATGAACCAAGCAAACCCCAAGCAGAAATTGAAGGTGAGGCCACTGAGGAGATGCCCATACCGGTCACAGAATAAGTTGAGGACATAGCAGCGGATGCTACTGACAATCCTATTGTAGAGGAGGAGGAGCCTCAGAAAAGGACACCCTATGTGCCACCGCATCAAAGGGCACATGCTGTCCCGGTCCCTTATCCGAATAGTGCTAAGGAAAGGAAGGTAGACGCCCAATTTAAAAAGTTCTTAGATAGTTTCAGAAAGCTTTCAGTCAACATCCCTTTATTGGAAGCTATTGAGCAAATCCCTTCTTACGGGAAATTTCTGAAAGACGTCATCACCAAGAAGAGGAAAATTCCGGATACAGAGGTTGTTGTGCTTAAGGAGCAGGTGAGTGCCTTCATCATGGGCACATTTCCACCAAAGAGGCAAGATCCGGGCTGTTTCAACATTTCATGCTACATCGGGAATGTCAAATTTGATGAAGCACTATGTGACTCAGGGGCGAGCATTAACTTGATGCCCCTTTCTACATTCCAGAAGTTGGGATTAAAGGAGTCACGGCCAAGCAACATGAAAATCCAATTGGCGGACAATTCAGTGGTAAAGCCATATGGGATTTGTGAAGATGTGCTTGTGAAAGTGGATCGATTTGTATTTCCAGCAGATTTTGTCGTCATGGAGATGCAAGATGAACAAGGCAATGAGCAACTGCTCGGACTACCCTTCCAAGCTACAGCCGACATGATACTTGAGATGGGGAGATGTCGGTTGACCTTGGGTATAGCCGATGACCTATTTGAGATGGTCATGCCTTCCATCGCCACTTCACCTAAATCCAAGGAGCAATGCCACATGGTAAAACATTTTGATAATAACATCTCACTTTGTCTAGGGAAGCCATTTCTAGATATGGCTCATGTAATGACCAAGGTGGACAAAGGGACTTTGGCTGTAGACATCATGGAGTAGACCAAAGTGGTATCCCTTTGCAAGGCTGTAGGGTTCCCGAATGATGAGGATGAGGACATTCCTCCCTCTACGGAGGATGATGCTATAGCCAATTCAGTTTTTGATGCATATCTGGAATTACCACTGGAGGCTTGTTTAGTCAATATCACTCATGATTGGATGAGGAGAAAATCACTCAAGGAGTGCGCCAAGATGCTTCAGATGCTGCCATGCTTCTATGCGAGGTATTATGAAGATTTAGGCGAACTTCTCCCACCGCTTCAATCATCCTTGATCAGCCCGCCGCAATTGGAGTTGAAGCTGCTGCCATCGCACCTCAAGTACGCCTTTCTAGCTGAGGAAGAAAAGTTGTCGGTGATTATTTCTTCTTATCTGAGTGCTGAAGAGGAGACCAGTTGTTGATAGTGCTAAAGGACCACCGGGGAGCTTTCGGGTGGTCTGTTGCAGATATCAAGGGGATTTCCCCTACTTTGTGCCAGCATAAGATTCGGCTTGAGGAGGGAGCCAAGCCGGTGATTCAACTGCAACGTCGACTGAATCCGATCATGATGGAGGTTGTGAAGAAAGAGGCGATTAAGCTTCTCTCCGCAGGTATCATCTATGCGATTTTAGACTCGACATGGGTAAGTCCCACGCAGGTAGTCCCTAAGAAGGGGGGAATAATTGTTACTCACAATCTTTTAAATGAACCTGTCACCACCCGCTTGGTAACTGGGTGGTGAGTTTGTATAGATTACCGACGACTTATTGCCACTACGCTAAAGGATCACTTTCCTCTCCCATTTATTGATCAAATTCTAGAACGCTTAGCCGGCCAATCTCATTTCTATTTTCTAGATGGTTATTCGGGGTACAATCATATTTCGATTGATCCTAAGGATCAAGAGAAATCTACTTTCACTTTTCCCTATGGAACTTTCGCATATTGCCACATGCCCTTTGGATTATGCAATGCACCAGTGACTTTTCAGCGTTGTATGCTCACCATTTTTTCTGATATGGTAGAACACTGTCTAGAGGTCTTTATGGATGATTTTTCGGTTTATGGTGCTTCCTTTGATGAATGCCTTTATAATTTGGATAAGGTGTTACAAAGATGTGAGGACACACATTTGGTCCTCAACTGGGAGAAATGTCATATGATGGTGAGTGAGGGGATAGTGCTAGGACATAAAGTGTATAGCAAAGGTTTGGAGGTAGATCCGATAAAAATTGAAGTAATTTCCAAATTGCCCCCACCAAATTCGGTCAAAGGGGTAAGAAGTTTCTTAGGTCACACCGGATTTTATCGTCGTTTCATAAAAGATTTTTCAAAAATTGCCAAACCTTTATCCGAGCTTCTCGAAAAGGATGTCGTTTTTTATTTCAATGACAAATGTTTACACACGTTCAACGTGCTGAAGGAGATATTGATTTCTGCACCGGTTGTTCAAACACCGGATTGGACTAAGCTGTTTGAACTCATGTGTGATGCATCTGATTTCGCTGTAGGAGCTGTGTTGGGACAGCGGGTGGACAATAAACCCGCAGTGATATTTTATGCCTCTAAGACTTTGAATGATGCCCAACTAAATTACACGACTACTGAAAAAGAATTGCTTGCCATTGTTTTCGCTTTTGAAAAATTTTGGCAATATTTAGTTGGATCGAAAGTCATAGTTTGGACTGACCATGCCGCTATTAAATATTTGATGGAGAAAAAAGATGTCAAACCTATATTGATTAGGTGGATCTTACTCTTACAAGAATTTGATATCGAAATCAAAGACAAGGTGGGGATTGAAAATGTTGTAGCGGACCATTTGTCTAGGTTAGAGAGGGTAGATGAAAAAGATTTACACATACCCATTACCGAGACATTCCCGGATGAACAACTTTTGAAAGTCAACTCTAAAGATCTGTGGTTTTCATATATCGTGAATTATCTTGCTTGTAGAACCATCCCGGAAGATTGGACGTATCAAGAGAAGAAGAAATTTTTCCATTCTCTACGATATTATTTTTGGGATGACCCTACTCTTTTGAAGCAATGCAGGGATGGTTTCCTACACAGGTGTGTACCTGAGGTGGAATACGAGAGTGTTCTTCGCCATTGCCACACTCTACCTACGGGCGGACACCATGCGAGCTCTCGTACGACAGCCAAAGTACTGGAAAGTGGCCTATATTGGCCTACCTTATTTAGAGACGCCTATGAGTTCGTGAGACAATGTGATTCCTGCCAAACGGCGAGTAACATTTAAAAGAGACAAGAGATGCCCCTAAATGTTTTCCAAGAGGTTGAGGTATTTGATTTATGGGGTGTAGATTTCATGGGACCCTTTGTGTCCTCAAATTCGAATTTATATATCCTTTTAGTTGTTGATTATGTGTCAAAGTGGGTAGAAGCAATACCCACAAGGACTAATGATTCTATTGTAGTGTACAGGTTTGTTAATGAAAATATCTTCTGCAGGTTTGGAGTGCCCCGAATGATCATTAGTGATGGGGGTACGCACTTTAGGAATCAAAAGTTCTCAGCATTATTGAGGAAATACGGGGTCAAACAAAGCATTGGTACCCCGTATCACCCGCAAACTCAAGGACAAGTGGAGGTTTCCAAATTGCGAAATTAAGAAGATCTTGGAGCGTACAGTGGCTTCCATGAGGAAGAATTGGAGTGCCTTACTACCGGATGCATTGTGGGCATATAGGACAGCATACAAGACACCTATAGGCACCACGCCTTTTAGGTTGGCGTACGGTCGGGCTTGTCACTTACCGGTGGAGTTAGAGCACAAAGCACATTGGGCGCTGAGAAAGCTCAACTTGAGTTATGATGAGGCGGGGAAGAAGAGATTACTTGAATTAAATGAATTATATGAGCCGCGAATGACTGCATATGAGAACTCTCGGATATACAAGGAGCGCACAAAGTTGATCCACGATCGTCACATTCAGATGCGCACCTTCAAGAAAGGAGATCATGTGCTTTTGTTCAATTCGAGGCTGAAGTTGCATCCCGGGAAGCTAAAATCCCGATGGAGTGGACCATTTACGGTAGAAGAGGTCAAACCACATGGCGCAATCATGGTGCGCGATGGTGAGACTACATTTTTGGTAAATGGACAGAGGTTGAAACTATATTTTGGTGAAGATTACACGAGGAAGGTGAATGAGGTCAAACTCATTTCACTTTCGGATGCATGATGTGCTTCAAGTCGTCTAGCCTAAGACATTAAATAAGGGCGCTTGTTGGGAGGCAATCCAACCATTGATACTTTAGTTAGTTCATTTGAATTCGTAGTTTGATTTGTTTTAACTTAGTTTGTAGTGTAAAAAAGATAATGTGATCGTTTGCTACGTGTGCAGGGCTGAGGCAGAGTCGATACCATCGACCCTTGTGTCGATGGTATCGACCATGGTACAGGTTGGCGACTGCAGAAATCGCACTGCGTCGATACCATCGACGGCCTCGTCGATGGTATCGACATACCAACAGGCAGATCGCAAGAAGAGGTCGATGGTATCGACATGGGTATCGATACTATCGAGATCTCTGGAGATTTTCAGAACAAATCGTCTCTGGAAAGTCGATACCATCGACGGGCGTGTCAATGGTATCGACACATTCATGCAAAGAAGGTGGCGGCTGGGCCTCGCGAGGGTTTTCCCTAATCAAAGAGTCGATACTATCGACTCGCGTCGATAGTATCGATGCGCCACGTCAACGATCCGCGAGGGAAGATCAACGGCGATCGTAGCAACAAGGAAGTCGATCCGGGGGACGGGTCGATACCATCGACTCGCGTCGATAGTATCGACGCGTAAGCAATCCGGGCTCCGCAGATCCAGCCATCGACAACCGTCGATACTCGCGGAGGTACGGATCGTGTTACCCGTGTCGATACCATCGACTCGCGTCGATGGTATCGACGGGCATACAGTAGCGCCGGCCACAGCTATATATGAGGAGGATTTGCATCAGATGACATCAGAATTCCATAGCGATCTTCCTCCACTTGTGATGAGCATATTCCAGAGCTGTCCAAGCCCGACGACGAGCAACACCGAGCAAGTTCTTCATCGAGCGGAGATTCCTTTCTCCAATCTTCACCGAGCTCTCTCTCTATTCCTCTTTCTGTCGCGATCATGGTGCATGTTGCTGGTGCATCATCGTCACGCGCCGACCCGATGGAGATCCCAGAATTTGTGCCACCTCGTACCGCGTCGATTCCACGCCCGCGGCTGATTCATCCATCCGTGGAAGTCGAGAAGATCTACGAGGAGATCTTAAAGAGGAAGATCGAGCTGACCCATTATGTTGAACGGGACACCATCCGCAACTTGGGGTTCGAAGCTAACCTCGACTACGTTCTGAAGGGACAGGCCTGACACACGAGAAGATGGCCTGACGAGCTGGAGTTTCATGCAGATGGCCAGCCGTTCTTTGGTGAGTGGCCTACGTACAAGGAGTTGGTGGCTGAGTTTATGGCATCGCTAGACATCTGCGTCGTGCCCAATGAAGTCATAGCCACCGACCGTGAGTGGATCAAGGGTCGGGTGTCTTTCCAGCTGTATAACAACACCTACACCCTTACACTCCGGCAGTTCAACAAGATCTTCAACTGGAATCATTCGCGGTCAGACTACCGGCGGCCGGACAACCGCACCGACTACGATGCAATATTCGCAGAGCTGGTGACGGTGCCGCCGGGCAAGTCAGTGAGCTACCATAATGTTGTGGTAGCTGATTTCGAGCATCCATTCATCCGGATACTCCATCGAATGCTCAGCTCTACATTGTTTGCTAGGGGAGATCTGGCTCTCAGCAAGTTTTAGGAGACGGACCTATTTTTCTTGTACAAACTCCTGAAGCGCCAGAAATGTAACTGGGGCGCTTTGTTTCTGCAGAGGGTTTTGGCGGTGAAGAGGAGTACATGGAAAGCTCCAATTCACTTTGGAAGGCTTATCACCAAGTTGGCCGCCTACATTGGGTTGAATTTCCAGCAGCTTACTCCTCTCTCCAACAGGAGCAAGGTGAACCTACAACATCTGCACCGCTCCAACCTCATCCTTCTTCGAGATGGCTTGGCGTATGCACACTGTCATGTCAACCATGCTTACCAAGAATGCTCGCTTCCCGATCCGGTCTTCAACATCGAAGGGGCGCAACACTTCCGATGGCCTATCATAGCCATTGCTGACTCCGATGAAGACGGCGGCAACGACGATGATGACAACAATGACGATGAGGCTGAAGAGGAAGAGGAGGCTTACACCCCTCTTCGGGCACGAGTGGCACCACGGAAGCTTCCTCGCATGCATCTGGGTGCATCTTCATCCTCTCAGCCTCCGCCACCACCAGCGCCCTCGCAGCCAAGCGAGGATGTCTATTCTATGTAGGGCATGTATGCTATGCTGCATGACATACAGCAGACGTAGCAGCATCATACTGCGACGTACACCGGTATTCAAGAGACTACAAACCGGCTACTGGACAATCAAAGGGCAATGTTTGAGAACGAGCGTCTTCTCCTCGACAACCAACAACAAATTCATGATCGGTTGCAAAGGATGGAGATGCAACAACAGCCCTTTTACGACCACTATTGGAGCCAGAATTTCTTTGGAGGCTATCTACAACCTCCACCTAGGGCCCAGTTTGATCCGAGCTTCCAGGGGGAGTATCCGTCTTGGGACCCTACGACTCCGTAGTGCCCGCCTCCACCTGAAGAGTAAAGCGGTATCTCTGTTCCAACCTTTAAGATTGTTTTGACTATGAGGCCATAGTTGAATTCAAGCTTAGGAGGGGTGTTGGAACAGCTCTATCTTTCATTTTCTCTATTTTTAGTTTTATTGCTTTTGTTTCTTGTCATTTGTTTCTTGCAATTTTAGTTTGTTTGTAGGATCCACATTCTATCTAATGTAATCGTGGATGTCTTTAATCTTGAGTCATCTCAGTTGTATGTACACGGGAATTAAGTGGAAACTAAAAATTTTTTGAGTGTTCGCAAGCTTGAGTGTTGTTTAACCTTAATCACTTGACTTAGAAAATGATTGGTTTTGTCAACTTTAAAACAGAAAATAACAACTATACATTCCTAATGATTCATGAAAGTGGATGGAATTGGTTGTTTGAGCCTAAACTGACCAAATGATAATGAGACTCTAATTTGAAGTAAGAGAGAAAGACCTCTTAACTACTACACATGTCAGTAAGGAGGGACACATAATATTTTTCAAAGGTTCAGTCAATTAGTCTTGTGATCTGTCCACCTCATTGCTTTTCACAATCCACCAAGATTTGGAAGTAAAGTACGGTTTTAATTTTTTTTTTATTGCATGGCATGTAGATAGGACTTGCATTGCAACTCTTCATATGTTTTGCATGAAAAATGAGAAATAAAAAAATTTAGAATAGGTATACATGCACATTACCCTTAGGTGCATGTCATTTAGTTACATTCATAACTTTTATGCATAGAGTATATCATGTACCTCATTTCTTCTTTAATGGTGAATTAAGTTGTTCCATACCTTCTAAATAGTGCAAATATTCGAGTTATGTAGAAAAAGTAAGCCCAATAAAGTATTCATTGTCAATTATGGGTATAAGGGTTTGAAAAAATAATAGAAAAAAAATCTGAAGAAATTTGAAAATTTTGAAAAAAGAAAAAGAAAAGTTATTTAGAAGCAACTAGAATAAGAAGGAGAAAGGAACATAATCTCACCTGCATTTTAAGATGAGTGAGTACATGATGTAGCTTAATTAGCTATCCATCTCATTTTGAGATGGGATGTTAGTGCATGCAACATTCCACCCAATCTTAGGCATTAGGGCATTTTTCATGTGCATTTGCATCATTTAGGGCATTTTTTGTTTTATGCATGTTGAAATCGTATAATGCTTCCACTTATTCCATGAGCCACCCGTTCCATCCACCCGTTGCTCAGATTGGTAGGCCACCATGAATTTCTCCTCACTAGTGAATATCAGGAGAACTGCTTCCATGTAGATGGTAGTTAGGGCGAGCAACGTAGTATAGGAGATCACAAGATACATTAGGTCTGGACCGGCGAATTTTATTATGTTAACTACCTTATGTGATAGTGTTCATCAGTTGGAGGTTAATATTTTTTATGGATGATTACTGTCGCCTTCAGGGTAATTATCATTCTGTGGTTAGCGAGGGTCGGTATGTGAATGTCCGGTGGGAGTCATATGGGAAGTTTGTTGTGATGCTTTGTTCTTTAGTTGACTTTGGCTATTCTATTCTAAGGTTTAGTTGCTCGAGGGTGAGCAATGTTCAAGCTTAGGGGAGTTTGATGCGATGATTTTGAGTCGCATTTATAGACTTGTTTGATACGTGTTTTATGCATTTATAGTCATTTTCATGGTTAATGTTGCATAATTCATTCACTTTGGTTTATGCTACTTCTTTATGTCAAATTTCCCCTATTTCAAGCATTTTGAGTATTAATTATCAAAAGAATATGTTTTGTGTGAACTTATGTGGTTTTGTGTGTTAATTTTAGGAAAAACAAGTATTTGCTACCGTCGATACCATCGACGGTGGTCGATACCATCGACCGGACCACAGGTTTCCAGCCGCAAGGACCAGAAGAAAGTCGATACTATCGACAGGGATGTCGATGGTATCGAGATACCATCAGGTTGCTGGCGAGAAGTGAGTCGATACTATCGACCAAAATGTCGATACTATCGACTGGTGGAGCTACAGCGACACAAAAAGGCAAAAGCGTCGCTACAGGTTCGTCGATACCATCGACCCGCGTCGATGGTATCGAGATGACATCAGGCGCAAAACGAAAGAAAAGAAGAATTGCCGATATCGCGCTAGGTCGATACCATCGACCCGCGTCGATGGTATCGACACCGTCAGATATGAGTTTGTTTCAGATTAATCTTAATCGGACGGCTGTTATTAATTGGTGACCTAATTCGGGAAATATACCTAATGACGGCGCCCAAGGGGGAATTATCACGTCATTAGCCGCTGCACACATCCCGAGAAGAGGTGGAGAGAAAGAAGGACGTAGCCCGAGAGCACGCCCCAGCCGATCCGGACGCTGAAGAAGATGATTTCCACCACCAAAAGGCGGGAGGGCGCGTATTCCACACCAAGGATCGCTTGGATCTTCTCCGTTCAGGGGTTTCACCACTCAATCACGTTTTCCCCCATGTTTCCCTTTTTCTACTCCACGTTTTGCTCTAAGATGAACATGCGGGGCTAATCCCATTTGTCTTTAGGACCGAGAGTAGCCCGGGAATTCATTGTATGACAATTTTATCATAGTAATTCATATTTTATCTCTTAAATCTGTGGTATAATTTCGTTTTCTCAATTATATTATTATGCTTGATCACCATAATAATAATCTAATGCCCTTAATTGCTTTGAAAGAAGAATTAACGGTTAAAAAGAGACGGAATTTACGTTAACTGACAAATCCCTTGAACAAGGTGGTGTAAGATTAATGGTGGATACCGAGAGATCGTTTTTAATGCACCTAGTTTAGGGTATAGGTTACTACGACGGTGGAACCGACCTAAACATAGGTAGTGAATTGTACTACGACAGTGGGCAATTCTGATTTCAGGCCACTACCCGGATAGAGAGATAAAATTGAGTAATTATATAGAATTTAATACAATGAAAAACCGCGGTGAAACCGCAATCCTAAAGATCTCATCTTAAATTAATTAAACCAAACATTTAATCGATTGCTTTGTTTTGTTTTATTTTTGTTTTCTTTTAATTTTAACAACAACTCTCAACTATTAAATCGGTCTAGCTGATCGTGAGTAGTTAGTAGGAGTCTCCGACAATTTCACGTATCCCTGAGTTCGATTCGGGCCTCACAAAGGCTTGTATTACTTTGACGCGTTCACTTGCGTTTCTGCGGACGGTAAATTTGCGTTACATGGTGGGAGGATCACCGCGATCGTAGCCACGTTCATTCTTACATATGTTGCAACCGCAACCTAGCAAGCAAAGAGCAGGTACCGTGACCGTGAAAAACCCTTGGCAGTGGCTCATGTCGCGACCACGGTCTTTCCAAACCAAATTAACACGAAACTAATTAAAGTAAAATTTTGCATTTCCCAACAAAGCCTCCTTGGTAGAGAGGGATTAAAATCCATAATATATTTACACTCCTACTAGATGTGGAAATCTGAAATATTGGAAAATGAGAGGTACATAGCTCATAATACTAAAGTATGAGATAAGGGAAAAAAATATGAATTAATGAAAAAAGCAAAAACTTGGGTTGCCTCTCAAGAAGCGCTTGTTTAAAGTATTTAGCTTGACTCTCTCTATCATATGTCTTCATTCTCCTTCAGCAAGTGCAGTTACTCCCTCATTCATTCCACTTGTTGCTAGGCTAGTTTCCCCTAAATTGAGTTATATCCTCCTTACAAAAGCTTCGTCTTCATAGTATCTTTTCACTCTTTGTCCATTTACCTTGAAGGTTCCTATGTTGTCTCCTGCTATCTCCATTACCCCCGACGGGTATATTTTTACTATGAAAAAAGGGCCTGACCACCTTGTTCTCAGCTTCCTAGGAAATAACTTGATACTTGAGTTGAATAAAAGGACCTTGTCTCCTTCATGAACATCTTTGTTCTTTATATGGGCGTTGTGCTAGGCCTTTGTTCTCTGCTTATAAATCCTTGCATTCTCATAAGCATTCAGCCTCAACTCTTCGAGCTCTTAGAATTGAAGGAATCTTTTCTGACTAGCCTTATCGACGTCCATGTTCAAAAACTTGATAGCCTACAGGGCTTTGTGTTCGAGTTTGACCAGTAGATGACAAGACTTCCCATAAATTAACCTATAGGATGTCATATCTATAGGTGTCTTATATGTTGTGCGGTATGCTCAAATTGCGTCGTCAAGTTTCATGGACCAGTCCTTCCTTGTATAACTGATAGTTTTTTTCTAGTATTTGTTTAATCTTCCTGTTTGAAATTTTGACTTGCCTTGATGTTTGGGGGTGATATGGTGTTGCAACCTTATGTTTCACCCCATACTTTCTGAATAGAGCTTTAAAATGTCTTTTACCAAAATGTGACCCTTCGTCGCTTATAATAGTGTGTGATACTCTGAAGCATAGGAAGATAGTTTGCTCGAAAATCTTAATGACTTCCTTGGAGTCGCATGTTTGAGTATCAATAGCCTCAAACCATTTGGAAACATAATCGACAACAAAAAGAATGTATTGGTTCCCTTTTTATGACATAAAAGGTCCCATGTAATCAATCCCCCTACATCAAATATTTCAACGTACACCCAATCTGCCATTGGCATCTCATTCCTTCTGCTTATGTTTCCTGTAAGGTGACATTCTTTGCATGTTTTGACAAAAGACTTAGCATCCTTAAAGAGAGTTGGTCAGTAAAATCCTGATTGCAGAACCTTTGTAGCCGTCTTTTCTCCTCTATGGTTTCCTCCATAAGGTGAGGCGTGGCACTCCTTGAGGATTAAAGGTACCTCTTCTTCAGGTATGCATCGACAATATAGGTTGTCGGAGCACCTCTTAAATAGCAGCGGGTCATCCCAATAGTAATTTTTAGCTCAGAGAATAACTTCTTCTTTTGATTATATGTTATCTCCAGTGGAAGTTGTCCACATGCCAAATAATTACAAATATCTATGAACCAAGGTAAGCTCTTCTCTTCTGATTGAGCCATCAAAAGAGCTTAATCGACATTGTTGTCATTCACTGGCAATTGGTTTTCTTCATCAAAGATTATTCTCGACAGGGGTATGTGACCACATTTTCTTTTCCCTTTTTTGTCTATGATCTCGTGGTCGAATTCTTGTAGTAACAAGGCCCATAGCAAAAGTCTTGGCTTTGTGTCCCTTTTCTGCATTAGGTATTTGTCGCCCCATGATCACTGTACACTTTTACCTTTGATCCTGCTAAGTATGATCTGAACTTATCAAAAGCAAGCATGATAGCCAGCATTTCTTTTCTAGTTGTAGTGTAGTTTACTTGGGCTTTGTCCAAGGTTCTACTTGCATAGTAAATCACATGATGTTTCTTATCTTTCTTTTGTCCAAGGACCACCTCAATGGCATAATTATTGGCATCACACATGATCTCGAAAGGTAGCTCCCAATCTGGTGCTTGTAGGATGGGTGTTATCATTAATGCTCTTTTTAGGGTATTAAAGGCATCTAGACATTCACTGGTAAACTCAAACTCAGCATCCTTAACCAGCAGATTTGATAATAGTTTGGCGATCTTAGAGAAATCTTTTATTAATCTTCTATTATATCCTGCGTGTCCCAAGAAACTTTGTACTCCTATTAATGAATTTGGTGGTGGGAGTTTGGATATAGCTTCAATCTTACATAAATCCACTTCAATTCCTTTCTTGGAAACCTAATGACCTAGCACGATACCATCCTAAACAATAAAGTGGCATTTCTCCCAATTTAGGACAAGGTGTTTTTCTTCATAGCGTTGCGGCACTAAAGATAGATTTCTTAGGCATGCTTTAAAATTTGTCCCACATACAGAGAAGTCATCCATGAAGACTTCCACTATGTCTTCCAAAAAGTCTAAAAACATAGATATCATACAACACTAAAAAGTCGCTGGTGCGTTGCATAAACCGAACGACATTCTTCTAAAGGCATAAGTGCCATAAATGTAGGTAAAAGTGGTCTTTTCTTGATTGTCAGGATGAATCGGTTCTTGATAAAATCCCAAATATCTATCCAGAAAACAAAAGTAGTCATGATGAGCCAGCCTTTTTAGGACATGGTCTATAAAAGGTAAAGGGAAGTGATCCTTCTTGGTAGTTGTATTTAGCTTGGGATAGTCAATGCACATACACCAGCCTATAATTGTCCTCGTTGCTACTTCATCTCCATCTTCCCCTCATATAACTTTCATTCCACCCTTCTTGGGTACCACATGGATGGGACTAACCCAATTGTTGTCGCTTATCAGGTAGATGATCCCAACATCTCACAGTTTTATAACTTCTTTCTTCACAACTTCTTTTAGCATTTGATTTAGCTTTCTCTATGGTTGAGCTAGAGGCTTAGTTGTCTCTTCAAGATGAATTTTCTGCATGCATAGGGAAGGGTTGAGGCCTCTGATGTCTTCTATAGAATCTGCTATGGATTTTCTATGCATCTTGAGCTCATTTAGCAACTTCTCCAGTTGGTCATCTATTAAGTTGGCATTAACAATCACTGGATATGATAATTGTAGCTGAGAGAGAAGATGGTGATACACCAATATACTCCTTCGAATCTAGATCAGGATTGGACGATGCAGAGACTTCTTCTTCTTTTGAGGAAGAGGGGGCCTTCGGTCTTCCCTCTCCTCAGCTTCCACTTCGAGATCCAAGACTAATTGGATGGATGAGAATGACTATGAAATTTGGCAGCACTTCGTGGTCCTTGATGATTAGATGATGTGACAAATTGAGGTGGGTGGCTTATTTATAGTTACTTCCCACCGACTTAACCATCCATGCAACGGTTGAGGCTTGATCTCGGTCGATCGAGGCATCTCCTCAGTCAAGGCTACCACTATGGTTGTTGAGTCAGTACCTCGGTCAAGGAAGCACCTCAGTTGAGACTGGAATGAAACACCACAGTCGAAATACTGACCTCAGTCGAGGTCTGATTGAGGTCGGAATGTGTGGGTTGTAGGCCATGAACAAAAAGGGTGCGAGTCACCGCGGTCGTGAAGCATTAGTGTGACCATGAGGACATCAACCGCGGTGGGAGGGTCCCTAGTGGTCGATGAGCCGCGGTCAAGGTGCTAATTGCGGTTGTGGCTTGATGTGACCCTGCAAAGGTGGGAAAGGTGAACAAACAAGATTTTTGGCATAAAGTACTAAAATAAATGGAAAAAATCTATCAAAGGTATGTTAGGAAAGGTATAAAATATATGCAAAAAGTGTATAAAGTGAGATGTTATCAGGTTCTCACCTTTTGTGTATAGGTGTAGACCATCATCTAACACCCTCATGCTTATCAAGGTTAGTGAGCCCTAGGAGAACCTAGCTCTTCTGTCCTACCCCTACCTCAAAAAGGTCTCTTAATCTTTGGCACGATGTGATCTTAACATCTCTAAGATCCATGTAATCATCATGTCTTCCCCCAACTTTGACTTCCAAAAGAAGATGTTACCTGAGACTAAAAATGTTGTAGTGTTTTTCATCAAATGGTGGAAGATCTTCCATGTCCTTCACCAATGGACCGATGGTATACACCATATCTTTAAGAATCATGTATTATTGGTATTTAGATCACATTTGATATTATATATTATTTTAGAAGAAAGGAACCATAGGTATCTACCTTATAGAATGTCCAAGTCAACCTTCATATGGTTTTCTAGATATTAGTCCCATTTTATTGATTGTCACCCCTTCTATGATAGGAGAGGTAACAAAACCCCATTTAACACAATTCCTTCTACTAGCATCTTATATTAATTTCCATGGGAAGGCCTCCATCTTCCTACCCATGTCTCTCATGATTTTCCAGTAGATATCACGTCACCATGCTTTGAATTGGTTTAAAATACAAACCCAAATGCAATAGAGTGACTTTGCCCATGAGTATAAGAAATACACCTCCCCATGAATAGAACATTCTCATGATCATGGTAGTTAGATTTTGGTACTATCTGATCATGGTTCACCCTTGTATCAAACAAGCACCTCAGTATAGAACGGATTCACTACCTTCATCACAGACCCGTTCTCTGATATGTCTTTCCAATCCTCACTAAGGAATTCCTTTTGTTTATTTGTTTGTCCATATAAATAGTGATAATTGGCTAGTATAATACTTCTTATGATTAACATGAACACTTGCTGCTTGTTGCAAGCAATGTGAATGGGTTTTCATTGTTCTCAACATACATTGTTCCATATTCATACCATCTTTCCCAAGAACCACGATCTCACAATAGTCAAAACAAGCCAGAATCCATGAATTTGACCGCTAATGAAATCATTTGATTACACTTTTGGTATGAATTTGAAGGTTCATATGATCAAATCAGCAAGATGGTTGTTGTTAATAACATGATGCTACTTGTTTTTTGTAGTGGAAATACTTGATATTAACTAGAAGAGGTATGAATAGGTGATGCTTGTTTGAAACACGCATCAAACTATTGACAAAAAGCACCAACAACCCATATTACATGAATGATGCCACATACTATCTGCAATAAGATCCAGGCTACTCAAGTCATTTGGTTATTTATTTTTTATGTGGAGGAAGTTCATATAGTATCATGGGTGAGATAATTTAACAAACCCTTTTTTTATGTATCATGAAAATTGATGTGCATTGTGTAATAGTTTGAATTGATGATGTTTTTTGCAACATAAAAATATAGATGGAAAGAAACAAGGTTCTCTACTAGCATTTTCAAGAGAGTTTCCATCTACATGAATTCGAGCACTGATTAGATCATCTAGATATACTTTTATCAGATGTAGAGGAGGCTAAATCTGAGGCTCTATCTGTAATGACTTTATTTCATCTTATCTAGATAATGGATAAATACATGATTTCTTGTTTAACCATTGTTTATGCTTGTTTAGTGAAGATCACTTTATTTTGAATGTATTGAACTTGTTTAGATATTCTAAAAATGCTTTGGATTACAAATAGTTAGGGTTTTGAAAGCAAAAACCATAATTGGTTAAAATTAGAGTTTTCAAGTTTATGGAATATAGTTGTTTCCATGTATTTGAACGACTAAGAAAAATGCAAAGATAATCTAGTTTTATGAGGTAAGTAAGATAATGTGGTTCTATAAATGTTGGTAAGGTATGCCCATAGAGACAATCATGTGATGATTGACATGGCATATACCATAAGGGATTTGATTTATACTCATAAAGTCAAGCTTCCAATTCATTATGTTTTGTTCAGTTATGAGATAATGAGCAAATGTTATGAATGTCTAAAGAATGAAAATACTCAGTAATGTATGTCTTCATGTATGTGACTTGGAATAATGATAACATAGGAATTCTAAGAGTATGTACATTCTTGTTATGTCCCTAGTCAGTTGTTATTGTGGAAGGTAGATAAATACTAGTAACACATAAGACTAGAGTGTGGGTTGGTTAATGACAGAATCTCATTAGTCATGATATGGCAATATCAAACCAAGTGCATAGATACAGGTTCAGGAATGAGGTATCGTACAGACCCACCTTGAGAATGACACATGGGAAACCATCATTGGTGGTCATAGTCATCTCTCATAGTGAAGGTGGTGATTGAGATTCTCAAACCTAAAATCACTACACTCATCACATGTCATTGGATACACTTTGATATCATCAAACATAGTCATGAAGCATGGGTTGTTATAATAGTGATGATTGTGTGACTTTGACACATGGGTATAGACTATGACTGATAGAGATGGGATTTTTCACTCCTACTAGAGTATGATATCATGGGCACTTGATAAGTGAGAGTGAGAAACACATGTGCATGCACATGTGAATCAATATATGATATTGAGGTCACATTATTTCAAACAGTCTGCTCTTAGTTGAAGGAACATGGATCGAATGTTGAAAGAATTATGATTCCATGCCTCAAGTTCATCCTGGATATCTGTGACAAAGGAATTATACAATTACTGCAACACGTTACACAAATTGTAGGTTGAAGTTGTACTCCAACTTTCCATTCACTTGGGTAGCACTGATGTATGACTAGGCACCGCTCCTTGCTTGTGATGTCATAAGTTAGTTATGGACATTCACTACCAATGTGACATGGGACCTATAGGGTCACACACATAGGAACTTATCTAGAAGAGGAGATTATTATTGAATAATGATTGGATTGATTAAAAAGTGTTTAGGTATTCAATTCATGCAACAGATCGACAAATTAGCTGACTGAACTACTAAACGACCATCTTACTAGGTGAGATGGTCGTTTGGGCATCCATACGGGCAACTCAAGTGTTGATATGGTCATTTGTATAGTCAGTTTAATCAAGGATCGAATTGGCTAAGTTTTGCACAACATAAGGAGTAAACTGATTGATTAAAACTGTTGAACTGATCATCTCAACTCAGGTTCACCAGACGGCCATCTGGGTGAATGAGACGAGCATCTCACATGGGTGAGATGGCTCAGTTGGGCCGAACGAAGGTTCTGTATGTTTTCCAAACTTGTTCAATTGCACAATACTTGTGGTGCAAGGAATTAATATGTAATATTAATCAAAATCAAAAATTGCCAAATTTATGTGTGATTGGAAAACTATCAAACGACCATGTTGCAGTATGAGACAATTGTCTCGTGTGACCAAATGACCGTCTAGGTCACCAGATGGTCGTTTCAGAGTTCACAGGTTACACAAATTCAATATCTTTTGATCCCTTCCACTCCTTTACAATCCCGTATAGACTGGGAACCCTGACCCTAACCATGCCTATAAATAGAGGGGTACTAGGGGCTTCCTAGAACATAATACATACAACTGATAATCAGTTCCTCTAACAATTGTTGTCCTCTTTTGTTGTGGTAAACGAGAGAGCCCAAGCAAGTCTTACCTGAGATGGGAGGGATAGCTACGGGAGAGAAGAACAGAGGATCGTTGTTGTGGGAGAGCAAGTTGGTGACTAGTAAATCATGGGGAGGGACAACTCCTTCATGTCTGTTCTAATTGAATGACATGAGTTCTAGTTGGTCTGTGTGGATTACTCTAGAGGCATGAGTCCTTTGGCAGCTGCTAGGAGGACAACTATAGCCTGTAGTCCATGGCGAGACCACAGAACTCACTGCAGAAGCTATCGTATTCATTGTTCATGGTGAAGACCATGAGCTGCACAACCACTATCTAAGAGCAACTAGAAAACAATTGCATCAAACTGAGTTGTTGTCGCTGGAATTGCTCCAGGATCAGGTATAACTCGATAAACCATCTGTCCTATTTCATAGTAGTTGGTGTGATCTTGTTGGTATGGGAATACATATAGATAAAAAAAATTCATTGCTATACTCTGTGCCCATAATTTCCAATAGTGGTATCAAAGTCACATCAATTTCCTATGTTTTAGGATAATCGATATGAATGGTTTTTGGTTTAATCATATAATTATTGCATACGATGTGAATATTAAAGTTGTCTCATATGTGTATCAGATCAAAGAACACATAATCCTAAACTAATATATATATATATATAGAGAGAGAGAGAGAAAGAGTCATGATGCAATATTTTTTTCAAAAATCTAATCCATTATTCTTCTTAAAAATCATGTGAATATCTTATACACAAAATTTGAGCACATTTGGACATTTAGAAGTCTTGTTATAAAGACCACTAAAATTATGTATTTCAAATTATTTTCACGCGTTGATTTTGTAGCCCTTGGATGAGTGCCTTACACTCATCCAAATGGGCTTACAATTTTTATGTAGCCTGTTATAGTATGACGGTCAAGATCAATAGTTTACATTTTGCAAAAAATAGTCTTGATATACAAACACACTTGAGTGTATTCGTTCGATCTGTACACTCGAGTATATTCTAGCCTGACTATCTCTCTCTATATATATATATATATACACATATATATATACACATATATATACCTGTATATATATATATATATATACATATATATACCTATATATATAAATATATATAAATATACCTATATATATACATATATATACCTATATATATGTATGTATGCTTGTATGTATATGTATATATATATGCGTGTATATATATATATATAGAGAGAGAGAGAGAGAATTTATTGAATGCCCGCGCGGGTACTTTCATTTTGTTACCCATGCTTCTAAAACACGGTGGCACATTAGGTAAATAGATCTAATACCAGTGACTCTCTTCTCTCCGTAGTCGCGACTTCGCCCATTTCCCAAATTAGTAGGGTTCTTAATCTCCGGTAGATCTGGAGGAATTTTCCCTTTGAGAAGAAGACGGCGACAACGTTCCTCTGCTCTAAGCCCGCCGCTTACCACAATCATCTCCTACGACACACCTGACGGCCCCGTCACGGGCGTGGCACTCAGCAACCTCTCCCTCTCCGGCACGATCTCGCCCACACCATTCTGCCTGCCTCACATCCACAATGTTTCCATCCACCTCAATGGCTTCCACGCCCCCTGCCAGCAGACATCACCAACTGTACGGGCCTCACTTGGCTCAACATCTCCAACAACGCTCTCCCCGGTACTCTACCAGACCTGTCGGTGCTCAAGGACATGTAGATGCTCGACGTGTCGACGAACGGGTTCACCGGCCCGTTGATGGAATGGGTGGTGGGGTTGTTACTCGAAGAACAACATAAACATCGGTCGCCACTTAATTCCACTTCTGCATCGGGCACAAGTTCACTGTCGTGATCCAGAAAATTACGGATACTCTCCTATAGGCTCCACCGACAACTATTCCCTAAGTATGCTACTCTCCAAAAATTTAGCCGACCTCACCGCCATCCACCTCCGCCGTCGTCAATGGTCCCAATCCATTTCTATTTCCTTATCAATCTCAAACCTCTGACCAACTTGCTGTCGATGGAGAAGCCGGCTTGTCGGATGTCCCTTATGCACGAATTCTAGATATCACGCTTTCCTGAATGCGATGTCGATAAAATTGGGATTCCATTCATCGCTGCACAAGCACGAAAGACTAGAGGGGATACCGGAGCGCCGAACTATTGGAACATACATGGCCATTGAGAGTATATTAATTTTGGGGCCGGAACGTGCAATGGTGGATTATCAGGAGGTACCACCGACAAACATGACAAACAAAGTGCGATTATATATTTCGTATGACAACGACTGCTGGGCGGTAGTTTGATCCAAGCATTGCGCCAGGCATGTCGATACATTTGGGTAGAAGATGAAGTGTGTGATTGTAAATTCTGGATGTCCCTATTGTTTGATTGCCTTCATCGTAATTTCTATGCCCATGCGGGGCACCACCGTGACGGCAGAACGTCAATGCCAAACTGGTTGCTGGGTAGAAAGAACACAATGCAGAGTCTCAAATCTTCATCTGCGAAAACCACTGAGAGGATTGTGGTGGTAGCCTATCTAATTTGCGGGAAGGTTGATTAATAAGAGTGATGATATTCGACCAGCCATTACATAGAAGATCTTTTATTAGTCTAATCTGTCGGAAATGTGGTTGTGGTAGGATAGACTGTATAGTTAGTTTTTTCCTTTTACATTTTGTGTACTCATGGAGTGGTGACAATCCAAGCTATCTACACAGATCCATGTGTCTTTTGCATCGGAATCAAGAAACCAAAATATAGGCTGCTATCTCGACTGTTTTGTAAATGTATACAAATGATTAATTGAGATTGTTTACTACAGGCATTTGTTGGGATGATATATATTTGGATTGTGTGATGAAATGGTTGAGAAGGAGACTCAAAATGAAACATGAGGTGGTGGATTAATATTGAAATTAATTATTTAATGATCTTGATTAATGCATGTGAGGTGCACTCAGGTGTTCGACCAAGCTGTTAGCAACATATTGTTGGCTGTCAGTAAAGTCTGTAATGTTCTAGTGATTCTTGATGTATGTACTGCATACATACTGTGTGAACTTCTATTGGCAGAATTTTTGTGACATAATTTTTGGGCAGCTATGGAATTTAGACTGTCTGCTAATACCTACTGTCTTTTTTAGTAATAAGCAAGTGGATAGTCATATTATAATAAGCAAGTGTCATATGTAATATGGATAGTCACATTGTAATAGGCAAGAGCCAATCATAATGTAGGTGACCGTTTTGTAATATGGATACTCATATTGTAATAAGCAAGTATCATATGTAATATAGACAATCACATTATAGTAGATAAGAGCCAACCGTAATGTAGGTGACAATTTTGTAATATGGATACTCATATCGTAATAAGCAAGTTTCATCTGTAATATGGATAGTCACATTGTACTAGGCAAGAACCAACAGTAATGTAGGTGACAGATTGTAATATGGATAGTCATATTGTAATAAGAAAGTGTCATTTTTAATATGGACAGTCACATTGTAATAGGCAAGAGCCAACTGTAATGCAGGTGACACTTTTGTAATATGGATAGCAGTTAGAGTAACTGTGAAAACAATATGTCTCCTGTTGTAGTTTCAGATTCCTGGACCAAGTTGCTACTTGTAAAGGTGAAGATGGGCCTCATGGTCGCTGCCATCTTGCTGGATTCATGGTGGGGTAGTTCACGTATATTGTTGTTGAGGCATGCCTTGATTTGGAAAGCGTTCAACTGGAGTGTGTTCAAGGAATTTCGTGCATTCATAACGCTGGCAATTGTGTCTGTCATCATGTGAGACATATCTTGATCGTCTTTCTTGTCTTAATAGCCACTGACATAATTTTTGGGCATCTATAGAATTTAGACTGTCTGCTAATACCTACTATCTTTTTTAGTAATAAGCAAGTGGATAGTCATATTGTAATAAGCAAGTATCATATGTAATATGGATAGTCACATTGTAATAGGCAAGAGCCAACCGTAATGTAGGTGACCGGTTTGTAATATCGATACTCATATTGTAATAAGCAAGTATCATATGTAATATAGACAGTCACATTGTAATAGACAAGAGCCAACCGTAATGTAGGTGACAGTTTTGTAATATGGATACTCATATCGTAATAAGCAAGTGTCATCTGTAATATGGATAGTCACATTGTACTAGGCAAGAACCAACAGTAATGTAGGTGACAGATTGTAATATGGATAGTCATATTGTAATAAGAAAGTGTCATCTGTAATATGGACAGTCACATTGTAATAGGCAAGAGCCAACTGTAATGCAGGTGACAGTTTTGTAATATGGATAATCATATTGTAATAAGCAAGTGTCATATGTCATATGGATAGTCACATTATAATAGGCAAGAGCCAACCATAATATAGGAGACAGTTTGTAATATGGATAGTCATATTGTAATAAGTAAGTGTCATACGTAATATGGACAATCACATTATAACATGTATAGTCATATTGTAATAAGCAAGTGTCATCTGTAATATGGACAGTCACATAGTAATAGGCAGAGCCAACCATAATGTAGGTGATAGTTTTGTAATATGGATAGTCATATTGTAATAACCAAGTGTCATAGGGAGAGAAGCACTCCATGTAATAAGAAATAATAAATAAAACTTGAATGTTACAAAAGAAAGGTGAGGGGTTCATAGGGAGAGAAGCATTACTACTCTTTTATTTTCCTATCTCATCAATAGTTACTTGTCTAGTGTAGCATTACTACTATTTGAACGGAACTTCATTACTCTCAGTGGTAATAGAGCAAGCAGCTATGGGGCAGATTAAATATCAATACCAACTGACAGAATTTTTTATTACGCCAACATTACTCAAGTATATTGTTCCAGTCTAGCTTGTCCAGGTAGTTGGTACTGAATACCATCAGCCGCACCCAAACACAGTCACACACGACCACCAAATCCATCCAAAAAAGTCATCGTGCAGAAAATCAACAAAAAGATCTTTGAAGTTCATATCATAAAATAGCAAAACTACTACTGATACTCAACGTTTTCTTTTCTAAAAAAAAACTGAATAACAACTGCTTGCATCCCATTACATTGCTTGTAGTTATTAAACCCAGATAACAAAGTCATAACCAGTGTGACTTTGTAATCTTGTATTTTATTGCTAACAACTATAAGTACATAACCAGCACCAACAAAACGCATGTACTAATTATAATCATTAGAATTTGCCCCTTTG